>JAGIQG010000030.1:29511130-30711130 GCA_024679065.1 Sphyrna mokarran
GGTCTCTGACCTCAAATCAGCATGTTCAGTGAGGTGTACTGATCAGGTGAGATGAGATAGAATGCCCCCTTCTCTTCCTATTCCTCGTTTGACCACAAAAGGTTTTTTACAGAAAGAGAATACTTGCCAATTCAGAGAGTGTTTAATTGCTTAAGTGTTGTAACTACAAAAGACACAGAGACAGTTTTTCTTTTAAACTTTAAAAAAAAATTAATAGTATTAACTGTACTTAACACCCATCTAAATTTTTGCACATGCATTCAAGAGTTCACATATGCACACATTATTAAATTATGAAGTGGGAATTGGAGGATAGGTTTAGTCCAGCTGCAGAGTTCTCATTAATTCGCGCCACCTACTGTCTCATTGCAATTCTGACTTTCCACAAAGGTTTCCAAACTTCATTCTTAAAGGGCACACCTTAGAATCTGTTCCCAAATAACTCTTTCTCTCAATATCTTCAAGAATCCATCTCCATGATTTCAATCTTTCTTTTCAATATTCCTCTGTTCTGGATTACCTTGCATTTTCAAGCTTCCACACAATCTCTCAGGTATCCAGTCACATCAACAGAACACCTCATGGGCTGTATTAAAGTGTTACAATCTTTTCACCACAGGTATCTGACTTCTCACTAGCCAACATCTCCAGACCTGTTTTTAACTGAGAGCTCTCTCTTCTCTTCATTGAATAGAATCCTTTCTTCAGATTTATGTCCTTTGTTTCTTTAATCTCTTGGAACTCTCGTTGGTCCCATTCACTGATTTCTGGGACTTACCCTCTGTCCCTCTCTATTGTCCTGCTGTTCCAGCAGTTTCAGCAGAAGTCTTCTTGATTCCAGGTTACCTATTTCCAAACTGAAGCTCGGGATCTTTTGTTTATCAACCTGAACCTCTGGTTGCTAAGTAACTGCTTCATTTTGTTTAAAACCCTGAAAATGCAAAGCCTTCATTATGATACAGGCAAAGTTTGAAATGAAATTAAACCTACTGACTTGCAAGTCCCTTTGTTTAAATTGAAGCTAAGCTGAAGTTTTGATCCTTAGAACAACTATGATCACAAATTAAACTTAAACTTGTACCTTTGTACAAGTAAACTTGTATTTGTAAACTATCCATAAAATCCCTACAATGCAGAGGAGGCTATTTGGCCTATTGAGTCTGCACCGACACAATCCCACATATGTACTCTGCTGATCCCTATGACACTGGGGTCAATTTAGCATGGCCAGTTGACCTAACCCACACATCTTTGGAGTGTGGGAGGAAACCCACACAAACATGGGGAGAATATGCAAATCCACACAGACCCTGACCCGAGGCCAGAATTGAACCCGGATCCCTGGCGCCTTGAAGCAACAATGCTAAACATTGTGCCACCTTATTCCAAATACACACAATGCAAATATAAAATATTGAACCTTGCCTGTTTACTAATGTTAATTTGTATGTATGTAAACACTGGGCATGGATGTTTAGAACATTTGAATAGTTGGCAAACAGAAACTTACCATCACTCTGAAGGCAGATGTTGGTCCCTGGCTGAGGAAATCCTGCATTTGGAATAACAACCACATGCATGACCTATAGTTGTGAATAAGATGGATGTTGCCCTATCTAGACTCAGTTCCTATCATGACTGTGTTGTGAAGAGAGAAGCAATTGCTCCCCAAGCTTGCATATCCAACTGTGATGGTGTGTGCCAGGCTGTAGGCAGAATGACTGTTACTGTGTACTTGCATACTTATTTGTGAGTTCCATCGCTCACAAGGAGTTTCTGGACAGTTTTAGTTATGGTAAGATCCCATGGTTTGCAATTTCTTTAGTGATTTTGTTTCCTGATGTGAAAGTCCTTTTACACACAATTACCCAATGTTTTCCAAATCGTCACCTATCCACAGTTTAAACAAACTTAACACAATGAGTTCCCATTAATAGCCAATTTTTTTTTTCTGTCTGTGTGTGTATGGCACCCAACCAGGTCCCTTAGCAGGAAGATTTAATCATGGAGTTCCGGTGGATTTAAACTAATAAGGCAAGGGGGTGGTCTTCAAAGCAGCAGGACAGCAAGTGAGCAGGAGGTGGAAGTCAACAGATTAAACAGATCATTGAAAACAATGTTGCAGGAGGGAGGAAACGTAAAAAGATAAAATGTATTAGAGACAAGACTGAATGTTATCAGGGATCAACAAATAACGAGGGAGAGAGAGAAAGACAAATCAGTAAGACTTATTTAAAGATCTCATACCTAAATGCATGCACGATTCGAAGCAAAGTTGGTAAGCTGACAGCACAAATAGTGGCAAATAGATATGACCTGATGGCAATTACCGAAACTTGGTTGCAAGAGAATTAGGACGTGGAGTTGAATGTCCAAGGATATTCAGTATTCCGGAAGGACGGACGACAAGGAGTAAGAGGTGGAGCTGCTTTATTAATTAAGGTTGACACCAAGGCTCAGAAATAATATTGGCACTGGAGACCAAATTATTGAGAGTCTGGGTACAAATAAGAAGCAAGGAAAGAAACACCATTGCTAGGAATAATTTACAGGCCCCTGAATAGTACTTCAGGAGTAGGGCATGTGTAAATCAGGGAATGAGGCAGACTTGTGAAAAGCACACACTGTTAATTATGGGTGACTTTAACATGCATATTGACTGGATTAACCAACTTGGCAAGGGTGGCCTTGAGGAAGGGATCATAGAGTGTATGAGAGTGCAGGGCAGTATGTTATGGAGCCACCAGACAACTGACTGCTTTAAATCTGGTATTATTGAATGAGTAAGGATTGATTAATGGCCTTGTTATTAAGAATCCACTTCAAAGGAGTGATCACAGCATGAGAGAATTTCAGATTCAGATTGGAAGTGAGAGAACAGAATCAAATACTCGAGTTTTATCATTGGGCAAGACTAATTATGCAGGGAAGAGTTGGCCGAAGTGGACTGGGTAAGAAAATTAAGGTAGTGGTGGTGGAGAGGAGGGGGAACAGTAGAAGAAAAGTAGCAGTTGATTAGGGAGATATTAAGGACATCTCAAAAAAGGTACATTCCTGAGAGGAAGAGGAATTGCAAAAGAGTGAAAAATCATCCATGGTTTAATAAGGAAATCAAGGATAACATAAGGATAACATACTGTGAGGGTATGATAGCACAGTGGTTAGCTCTGCTGCTTCACAGCTCCAGGGACCTGTGTTCGATTCCTGGCTTGGGTCACTGCCTGTGTGGAGTTCGCATATTCTCCTCATGTCTGCGTAGATTTCCTCCAGGTGCTCCAGTTTCCTCCCATAGTCCAAAGATGTGTGGGTTAGGTTGATTGGCCACGCTTAAAAAAAAAAAATTGCCCCTTAGAGTCCTGAGATGCGAAGGTTAGAGGGATTAGTGGGTAAATAAGTAAAGATATGGGGATAGGGCCTGGGTAGGATTGTGGTCTGTGTAGACCCGATGGGCCAAATGACCTCTTTCGTACTGTAGGGATTCTGTGATTTCTATGGTAAGGACAAAAATGAGGGCATATAATTCTGCAAATGTTAGTGGCAGCATGGAGGATTAGAGGACTTTGAACACTAACAGAAGGGGACTAAATACAGTATCAAAAATGCTAAAATGGACTTTGAAAGGAAGCTATCTGAAAACATAAACACTGACACCAAGTATATAAAGAAGTAGGAAATAGTGAAAGTAGATGTTGGCCCATTAGAGATTGGAAATGATGGGATAATAATGGGAAACTTGATGATGGCAGATGGCACTAAACCAATACGTGTCTCTGTCTTCACAGTAGAAAATAATTCTGTTCCAAAAACTGCAGTTAATATAGTGAAACTTGGTGAAAATACCAAAACCAGGGAGAAGGTACTCAGTAAACTGAAGGTTTAAAAATAGATAAGTCCCCGGGACCTGATGGTCAACCCCCTCGGGGTTAAAGATGGTTATAGCAATGATAGTGAATGCATTTATGATATTCCAAAATTTCCTGGTTTCTGGAAAGGTACCAGTGAAGTGGAAACATATTCGTACGATGCCCTTATTCATGAAAGAAAAGAGGCAGAAAGTGGGAAATTATAGACCAGTTAGTTTGCTCTCTGTGGTAGGAAAGTTGCTGGAATTAATCATTAAAGAGGAGGTAACTGAGCATCTGGAAAAGAAAAGCTTAATTCGCCAGTGAAGGTTTTGTGAAGGGCAAATCTTGTTTAACAAACCTGCTAGAGGATGGAACCAGCAAGGTAGCTAACATCAGTCCTGTGGATGTGATCTATCTGGATTTCTTGAAGGTATTTGATAAGATGCCGTACAAGAGACTGATTCAGAAGATTAGATCCCAAGGCGTAGCAGGTAGAATAGTGGCTTGAATTGAGGATTGGCTGATTAATAGAAAGCAGTGAGTTGAGATAAATCCAGTTGGCAATTTGTAACTAGTATGGTTCCGCAGGATTCAGTTCTTGCACCACAACAATTTGCAATCTATATCAATGGTCTACAAGAGTATAACATAGCAAAATTTGCTGATGACACAAAAACAGGTGGGACAGCAGGCTGTGATATGGAGATAAAAAATTTACAAATGGCTATTGATAGGCTAGGGGAATGGGCCAGAATCTGGCAGATGGAGTTTAATGTGGTTATTCATTTTGGCTGAAAAAAAGGGCAAATTATTATTTAAATTGGAAACAGATTCAAAAGTCATCTGTGCAGAAGGATCTGGGTGTCCTTGTGCATGAGTCTCAGAAAGTGGGTATGCAGGTGCAAAATGTTATATGGAAGGCAAATGGAATATTAGCATTTAACACAAAAGGTATAAAGTACAAAAGTAGAGAAGTGTTGCTCTAATTGTACAAGGCATTGGTGAGACCACACTTGGAGTATTGTGTTCAATTTTGGTTGCCTTCTTTGAGGAAGGATATGATGACACTGGAGGTGGTTCAGAAGAAGTTCGCTGGATTGATTCCAGATTTGAAGGGGGTATCATATCAGGAGCAGTTGAATAGCTTGCGCTTATACTCGCTGGAGTACAGAAGGGGGGGCAGTGCATTTGATTGTGGTATATAAAATGTCCAATGGGATTGATAAAGTAAATATTAACTAAACATTCCCCCTTCTAAAACAATCTAGGACAAGAGGTCATAGTTGTAGCTCCATTTACCCATAACCCTTAATACCTTTACTATTCAAAAATATACCTTTGCCTTAAAAACATTCAATGAAGTAGTCTCAACTGCTTCGCTAGGCAGGGAATTCCACAGATTCACAATGCTTTGGGTGAAGAAGTTCCTCCTCAACTCAGTCCTAAATCTGCTCCCCCTTATTTTGAGGCTATGCCCCCAGTTCTATTTTTATCTGGTAGTGGAAACAACTTCTCTGCTTTTATCTTATCCATTTTCCCTTCATAATCTTATGCACTTCAATACGATTCCTCCTCCCCCCCCGCAATTCTTCTAAATTCTAATGATATAGCCCCAGTCTACTCAGTCTGTCACGAAGCCAACCCCCTCAACTCTGAAATCAAACTAGTGAATGTTCTCTGTACCCTCTCCAATGCCAGTATATCCTTTCTCAAGTAAGGAAACCAAAACTGTACACACTCTTGCAAACAAGGCATCCTCACTTGTGATCTCATACCTGAAGGGTACTTTGACATTTCAGGCCTGACAGACACCTTAACCATTGATGGCACCTCCTCTTTCATCTCAAAGTTTGCCCCACCTGGCTACATATTAGGCCATCTTTTTCACTCTTGCACATTCATGTGCTTTCTCCTGCATTCATATGGTCAGATGCTGCAGCTGAATAACATAAATTAGGAGCAGTCTTTTCTTAAAAGTGTTGCCGATGTAGTTTCACTGCTTATTTTGTTCTCACTTCATGTAAAAAAAAAACTTGTGCGTTCTATTAAAAAAAAAGCTGTTTTTTTGACACTTCCAACATTTTTGTTTTGCAGTTTGTCAGTGAAAAAATGGGTGGAGCTGAAGGAACAAAACTAGATGAAGACTTTGTAGAAATGGAACGGGTAAGTAAAGGCGTTTCTGTGAAAGACATGCAGAGTTAATAGCAAACCATCAGGTTGGTGGTTAAACATCGTGAACGTGTTTCAGATGTTTCTGACAAGTGAAAATGGTTGCAGTTCCTTGGGGTGGCACAGTGGGCTAGCACTGCTGCCTCAGTGCCAGGGACCCAAGTTCAATTCCTAGCTTGAGTCACTGTCTGTGTGGAGTTTGCACATTCTCCCTGTGATTCATGACTTTCCTCTGGGTGCTTCAGTTTCATCCCACAGTCTGAAAGACGTGCTGGTTAGATTGATTGCCCATACTCAACTTCTCCTTAATGTCAGGGGGATTAGCGGAGTAAATATGTGGGATAGGACCTGGATGGGATTGTGGTTGGCGCATACTCGCTGGGTCGAATGGCCTTCTGCACTGTAGGGATTTTATGACAAGTTTAAACTACTTGTTATTGATTGTAGAGTATGGATTTCATTTGAGAAGAGAGATCGGAAATATTAAGCCTCTTAACTAAAGGTTTTGAAAGTTCGTCACAAGATAGATAGTCATGAATTAGTTCCATTGGCAACTGAGATTGTAATGACAGCGTGTTTAAATCAAAACACAAGATAATTGAAGGGGAGCTTAGAAGAAAGCTAAGTGCCTTTTGACATTGTGAGTGACTAGAGTGTAGAAACAGCTGGTACAAGCAGGCTGAAACAGAGACCTGGGCTGGATTTCAGAAGAGAGGGGTTGGGGGTTGCACCCTTCCCACCTCCACCCCCACCCTCCATTTCAAACGTCAGTCAGCAGCTGACATGGTTAAGAGAAGCTAGTTCTGCAGCCATAACGTGCTGCTGGAGGGCTAAACAGACCACAACTCAGATTGCCACAGTGTAATAGGCCAGCAGCTCTATGTTACCAGCAACTCGGAAATGGTCACTGCTGGAACTGTAAGTTGACCTGGGCGAAGGCTGGCATCCTGATCTATGTACATCAGCGCTCTTGGGTGGGGAATGATTCAGCAGCTTGGGGAAGGGTGTGAAAGTGCTGTTTTTGGTGGCCAGATGGACAGGAACAAGGGTAGAGGTGGGGAGAGGGACGCCCTTGGGGGTGGGGGGGGGTAGGTGGTAGTAGTGTGCAAGGAAAGTCCAACACATTCCCGCCCAGACTTTAGCTGTCCATCATCAGACAGTAGGTGGGTAAGTGCCAAGATAGGCAACAAGCCCACCATCATTTTTAAATAATTAAGGTTCATCTGAGCTAGTGAATGAGTCTTCGACCTGTCTAATAAGTGGCCCACAATTGCTATGCCCCCTTCTTCCGTCTTTACAAAAATGTTTGTAAACTCAAACTTGCCCACTCTCACCTGCCTGCCCATCAACCGTTTGAAGAATGCGGGCTGTTTATTAAATAGGTCAATGACTTGTTCACCAGCTCTGCTGACCCTTAATTATTTAAAAATAATGGCAGGCTTGTTGCCTATTTTGGCACTCGCCCATCTGCTGTCTGATGAGGGACAGCTAGAGGCTGGATAGGAATGTGTTGGGCTTGCCTTCCCTTGTAGTATACACGCGGTGTGTGTGTGTGTGTGTGTCATATTGAGACCCACTCATCCCCACGCACCTTGACAAAACCTGCGGGGGGGGGGGGGGGGGGGGGGTGCTGCCGTAACACACAGTCCCATAAATTCTTCAAAAGCGAATTAAGTAACAACTTGGAAATAAGGTGTTTGGAATTGGATGAGGCCACTCATGTGGAGAAAGACAGCAGCACCATGCTGATGATTGTTTTGTAACTGCAGCGCTCTGTGGTTCAGTGCAGTCACAAGATCATACCAAACCCAAAGGCACTGTTTAAATATTTTGACTCACGCAAGCTTGTTCTAAAACATTAGAGTGCCATCTCCTGTCAATAAAATGCAAATACGTGATTATTGCTTTCATAGAGTAAGTAATTTTTAAATCATAAAATTGTAGAATCTCTGCAATGCAGAAACAAAGAACAGGACAGCACAAGAAATAGGCCCTTCGGCCCTCCAAACCTGCACCGCTCATTGGTCCAACTAGACCATTTTTTTGTACCCCTCCATTCCCAGTCTGCTCATGTGACTATCCAGGTAAGTCTTAAACGCTCCCAGCGTGTCCGCCTCTACCACCCTGCTTGGTAGTGCATTCCAGGCCCCCACCACCTTCTGTGTAAAATACGCCCCTCTGATATCTGAGTTATACCTCACCCCCCCCCCCCCCCCCCCCCCCCCCCCCCCCCCCTCCTCGCGTTGAACCTGTGACCCCTCGTGTTTGTCACATGAGGTCATGTGAGAAAGAGGCCATCCAGTCCATTGAACCTGTACCGACCGCATTCTCACCCAGATCCTCTCCCTCATGTATCTACCCTGCAAATCCCCCTGACACTAAGGGGCAATTTAGCACGACCGATCAACCCTGATCTGCACATCTTTGAACTGAGAGAGGAAACCGGAGCACTCGGAGGAAACCCATGCAGACACAGGCTCCTCAGTGACCCAAGCTGGGAATCAAACCTGGGTTCCTGGCACTGTGAGGCAGCAGTGCTAATCACTGTGTTCCCTGAAAAGATAGCTATTTAACCATAGCATGTCCAGCTGCATTTTATGGTTTAAATATGTGTTGCTGATTTGTTTGATAATAGTATCCACACTTTTGAATCACTGTGAAATCTTTCCATGTGTATGTTCTACATGTTCATTTTTGAACATTTTTATCGTCTGCGAATTATTCAAATAAAGTTAAAAGGCTGGAAAGTTATCTATTGGACTAGCCAGCTGTGGACGCTGAGTGACCATAGCTGGGACTTTCTGCTTCTGTCTATGATGGACACCATGGCTGGCAGGAGTGAAACGTATCATGAGAGTGCAGAAATCGGTTCTGGAATATCATAAAATCAGTTTACGATAATGCTGTCAAGCCTACGTTGGTGAGCTGCTTTTTCTACTGTGCAATGTTGGGAACATATTTAACGTAAATTCTAATGCAATAACTACCCAATGAAACAGGCGAGCAAGGGAATCATCGCCCATGGCTGGATCATTCCAGCAGGTCAGCATGCAATTAGGTTTACATGTTTCACAACAGAATACAAGTCTCGCAACACCAGGTTAAAGTCCAGCAGGTTTATTTGGAATCGGAGTGCTGCTCCTTCATCAGGTGAGATTCCAAATGATGACCATCTGCACTGTAGGATTCTATGATATAGGGAGAAAAGACTATGATGGCAGTGATAGGCTCACCAATGAGAAGGGCTTTACCTTCAAAGCCAAGGGACGGCAGAGTCCACTTCGCATACAGAAAATGAGGCTCACAGATACATAATGTCCAGGCAGCCTGCAAGATGAAGGATATAGAGGACGTGCATATCTTTTCTGACAGTGTCTCTGCATGTCCCAGGATCCCATGGCGCTCACCTGCTACATTCTGCAGGAATTGTTGCCAGAGGGATTGGGAAGAAGTCTGTTGCCAGCACTCTTACTTTAGTGGCTCTTTTCAGGGCTTAACTGGGGACCTCTGTGAGATTTCTGAAGCTTCTCCGCATAAGTTCATCCAAGAGGTAATAGATGTTGTTCTTTATGTCAAGGCCCACAATTACGTACAACTTGCAATAGGTCAGGCAAGAGCCTTGGACACTATTCTGAGTAGCCTCCACAATGATCTCTCGGGACTGAGATGATTAACCCCCAACAACCATAACCATCTTCCTATGTGTTAGATATGACACCAACCAGTGAAGAGTTTTCCACCTGATTCTCACTGCCTTTGGTTTTGCTATGGTTCCTTGATGCCACACTCAGTCAACTGCTGCCTTGATTTCAAGGGCAGTCACTCTTCCTTCGCCTCTGGGATTAAACTCTTTTGTCCATGTTTGGACCAAGGCTGTAATGAGGTCAGGAGCTGAGTGGCCCCTGGCAAAACTCAAACTAAATGTTAATGATCTGGTTATTGCTGAGTAAGTGCCTCGTACTTCCATCACTTTCCTGGTGACCAGGTCTAGGTTGATAGGATAATAATTGGCCATATTGGCTTTTGTCAAGGTTTTTGTGGATAGGGCATACTTGGGCAATTTTCCATTTTGCTAGATTATGTGGCTGTACAAGTCTTCAGTATTATCACTGGAACACTGTCAGGGCCTTTGCAATATCCAGCACCTTCAGCAGTTTCTTGATATCATGTGGAGTGCGTCAGATTGACTGAAACTGACATCCGGATGAAGCCAAGATGAGTCATCATTTTTACTATAAGATGATAGTGGATTTATTTTGGTTTCTGAGATGGTATCTTTATCTTGAATTAATTTTCTGGCTGTTACATTGTGTTTCTTTGGAGTTCTGAATTCTATAGCAATCCTTTCTGAAAATGATCATCGTCAACTGTTTCTCAGTTTGAGGATACGTCCACTAAGTGTTGCAAGTTTCCGCCAAATTTGATTCTTAACTACTGATCTTTGTGCACAATGAGCTGAATGCCCCACGAGGTATTGGGATCTGGATTGTGGAGTTTATTTCCTTTTTCCTTCTCACTGTCATTGTAGCCCATTGATATCGTGATCACGTTGTGACTTAAAGTACTTGATGGTGCTACTTGGCGCCACTTTGAAAGATTGAACCGCAGAATCCCTACAGTGCAGAAGGAGCAATTTGGCCCATTGAGTCTGCACTGACAACAATCCCATCCAGGTCCTATCTCTGTAATCCCAGTTTTCTACCCTGTTAATTCCCCTGAGACTACAGGACAATTTGACATGGTCAATCTGCCTAACCTGCAGATCTTTCGACCATGGAAGGAAACTGCAGCACTAGATGGAAACCCACGCAGACACGGGAAGAACGTGCAAACTGCACACAGACCATGACCTGAGGCTAGAATTGAACCCAGGACCCTGGTGCTGTGAGGCAACAGTGCTTGCCACCGTGCCGCCCATAAACACTTTTCTTGTATTGGCTGGGAATTGAACACGGGTCTCCTGCATGGCAGGTGAGAATTCTACCATTGAAGCAGCAATGCTGCTATTGCTGCACCACCCTCTCATTGGTAGCAAACTTCTCCCTGGTCATTAGGTCAATGTAGATACCACATTAGGAGAACTTCAAAGTGACTTTCAAGTTTTGTTTTGCCCTTGTCTGGAACATTTGCCATTTGAGAATTGAGAAAACACTACCTTGCAGGCAGGACTGCACAAATGACTGAGCCCAGTCTATCAAAATTGATTTTGCAAGAGTTTTGCCTGAATATTTGTGGAGCCTTTTAAGAGAGATGGTTGCCAGGTATGGGAAATGTTCAATGTATTCCAGAATCTTTTCTTCAATGTTTATGAATCTGAGCACAGGGTACTATTGGACAGGCCATACAACAAATGAAATGTTTGAAATATTTTTGGGATTAATCCATGGAGCTCTAATTCTAATAGTGTTACACAGACTCTGTTGATCCTTCAGGGTCAGAGATACATATACATTGTTACTTGTCTCATGTGACTTTTATATCATGATATCAATGAAGAATGCTACGCAGATCATGACCCTGGGGCTCCATCAGCCCCAGGAAATCGAATTAAGTCTTCTTAGGGGTGGCATGGTGGCACAGTGGTTAGCACTGCTGCCTCTCAGAGCCAGAGACCTGGATTTGATTCCCGGCTGGGGTCACTGTCTGTGTGTTGCACGTTCTCTCCACGTCTGCATTGATTTTCTCCAGGTGCTCTGGTTTCCTCCACAGTCCAAAAATATGCGGGTTAGGTAGATTGGCCAGGCTAAATTGCCTCTTAGTGTCAGGGGATTAACAGAGTAAATATATGGGATTAATGGGATATGGGCCTGGGTGGAAATGTGGTCGCTGCAGACTCAATGGGCTGAATGGCCTCCTTCTGTGTTATAGATTTCTATTATTCTGCAAACAAATTTGTAACCAGGAAAATTAGGATATTATTCCATAATTGTAAAATTTTCAGATAGAAAATATCTGAAAGGGGGGTGGTGTAGACCAGAGTTGAGGAGGAACTTTTTCACTTAAAGGGTGGTGAATCTTTGGAATTCTCGCCCATTGAAGTGGTGGAGGCTACCTTGCTGAATATATTTAAGTCACGGGTAGATAGGTTCTGATAGACAAGGGAATTAAGGGTTATGGGGAGAAAGCAGGAAAGTGGAACTGATCCACTTCAGATCAGCCATGATCTTATTGAATGGCGGGGCAGGCTCGAGGGGTTAGATAGTCTATTCCTGCTCCCATTTCCTATGTTCTTATGTTCTCATGTCCTTGTGAATCCATGAACCATTTCTCTCCATATGGCAACCTTTTCATTTATTCTTTCATTAGCAGCTTGGGTTACAATCTTGCACTGCGACAGATGAAGGCTGAGGCGAGATTTGATAGAGGTCTACAAAATTGAGAGGCATTGTCTTCATGGCTATTTAGAGGTTTTTTTCCCCCAGAGTGGAGTGTCAATTACAGGGGGTACAGGTTCAAAGTGAGAGGGGAAAAGTTTAAAGGAGGTTTGCAAGGGGATGTTTTTCACGCAGGGAGTGGTGGGTGTCTGGAATGCCAGAGGAGGTAGTGGAAACAGGTGCATTAGCAATATGTAAGAGGTGTCTGAATGGGTACGTGAAGAGGAAGAGAATGGGGGATATGGACTGAGTAAGGACAGAATTTTTTTGTAATTTAGTTAGGGCAACATGATCAGCATGGGTTTGGAGGCTGAAGGGCCTGTTCCTGTGCTATACTTTTTATTCTTCGTTCTTGTTCTTTGTTTAAGTTTAGAAGAAAGTGGGAGATCAGCTCCATCTGCATTCACTACAAACTTGTTGTCCAAAGCATGCTTCCCCTTCAATTTTTAATAACCCATGTACTCAGCAGGGATTTATTTGTGCGCATTTCCCTGGCTTTATTGACCCGAGCTATTACAGAATTTTAGGTCCATGTAGCAGAGTTTGAAACCTTTGAGCTTTGAACTTATTCCCATATTTTCACCCTGTTTTTCACGAACGAAACTCGCATTTGTTGTTTGCTTGCTTTAACTAAATAACAAGGAAGAAACCTGGCACTTAAAATATTGGATATTACTATTCTAAGTACATTGGTCTTTCTCTGGTTGACAGATCTGAAACTAATTTATGAGTGGGATGAAATTGGAAGTGCAATGATGAAAAATGCTCTGATTTCTAAATGAAAAAATAATCAATTGAGAAGTTATCTTGAAAAATATTGAGCGTAAATCTTATCAATTATGAGTGGTAATGTGCTTTCAGAGAACTTGAAGTACTTATACTACATTACTCACCACATGATTTATACAAATATATTGACTATAACCATTGCATGCATTCATATTTCACTTTCAAATTAACTCTTTTATTTTTTCTTATTTTAAGAAAATAGAAGCTACAAGCAAAGCTGTGGCAGAGGTTCTGTCTAAAACCACTGAGTACTTGCAGCCAAATCCAGGTATGAAAAAATACTTAAAAATATAAATTTTATTTTGCATTATAATTTCTTGTTTTGATGCTTTCAGGTGAGAAATAAGACTTTTCTTGACCACTAGGGTAGGTGTCATTATGATTTGACAACTTGAGAACAGAACGTTTCAGTAGATATGGTGAACAGGAGGGACATTGCCAAGTGCAATTTAATTTGATAAAAAGTGATTTATTAATTTTGGATGCAAGGATAGCAGATGGGATTACAATCTAAATGGAAAAGCTCTAGGCAAATGGTTGGGAACAAAAAAAATTTAGGGGTCTCGGCACTTGTGCCAACGCAAGTAAACTTGCAAGATTAACAAAGCAAAGAAGGTATTGGGTTTCATCACAAAGTTGTGATGTATAAAAGTAATGAAATTCAGTTGCAGTTATCCATAGTGTTGGTTGTACTTTTCGAATTTTCTGTTCAGTTTTGGGCGGTCATTCTTACGATGCACCCCTCCAAGAACATCTAGTGACCAGTTCATCAGATTGTTGCATGGCTTGAAAAATTGAGCGGTTTTGGGACGTGGATCCAAAAAGTGAACCCAGGAAAAACATCCTTGTATGAACAATTGTGCCAGTGTGGATGTGTTACCCCAGAAAATCATACATGCCAAATTAACTGAGGCGTTTAAAAGGAAGAGAGGTAGACAAGATCACAGAAGGGTCTGAATGGTAAATGTAAGACTCAGTACAGCACAGCCATGTGCCGGGAGACCAGAACACCTCATTCACCTGACGAAGGCACAAACACCGAAAGCTAGCAGATTTACTATCAAATAAATTGGTTGAATTTAAAATTGGTGTTGCCAGACCTCTTACTGAGTTTACCCCAATCCAACGTCGGCATCTCTACATCATGATGTAAAAGAACACAAGGCTCACACCCTAGGGTCACTGTAATGTTAGAAGAGCTGTGCATAGCAATAAGTATGGAGACAGCTCCTACTTTGGTCCTTTTACTGTATATGTGTGTACATAATTTCGAGTATTTTATTTATTAGTATCACAAGTAGGCTTACATGAGCACTGCAATGAAGTTACTGTGAAAATCCCCTAGTCGCCACACTCCGGCGCCTGTTCGGGTACACTGAGGGAGAATTTAGCACGGCCAATGCACCCTAACCAGCAGTGTTTTGGACTGTGGTAGCAACTGGAGGACCTGGTTACTCCCACAGACATGGGGGCGAACATGCAGACTCCACATGGTCCATGACTCAAGCCAGGAATTGAATCCAGGTCTCTGTGATGCAGCAGTGTTAACCACTGTTCCACCGTGCCACGCAATAATAGCTAATAACTTACTTAAGTGTCAAACTTCCTCAGATTGCAAATATCTCAATAAGATGTATCCCACTGTGTGCGGCACTGTACATAATGGTGACAGCAAATGGAACAACTCCATCCCTTGCAGAGACTGCAAAAGAAAGTTAAAATTTTGGAACTGAAGAAAAAATCAGAAGAGCATTATCACAGAAGTCGTGGAAATCCTACCGTGCAGAGGGGGCTATTCAGCCTATCGAGTCTGCACTGACAATAATCCCACCTAGGCCTTATCCCCATAACCCCACATATTTACTCTGCTAATATCTCTAGCTTATGCATCCCAGGTCACTAAAGAGCAATTTTAGCTTGTCCAATGCACCTAACCCACACATCTTTGAACCGTGGGAGGAAACTGGAGCACCCAGAGGAAACCCACACAGGCACAAGGAGAATGTGCAAACTCCACACAGGCAGTGACCCAAGCCAGGAATTGAACCTGGATCCCTGGAGCTGTGAGGCAGCAGTACTAACCACTGTGCCACCTATATTCTGATCATTTAAAAAAAAAAGCCAAGGAGGAAGAGCCATCTTTCATCCTAGTGGACTTCATGGCAAGAAGGAAGAAAAGAAAAATACCTGATAGGAACAAGCCCACAGTTCATCCCTGTAAGAGAGACAAGTCAACTGTCATTCATCACTTCAATTGGAAAATCAACAGATTGATTAAGTGCTAAAGAATGAAAAAATAGGATGAAAGACATCAGGATATTAGAACGACTTCTGATTCAGCAAAGGTTATTTACAGCAACAGAGCCTACCGCTCTCTCAACTGTAATGAGAGCAAGATATGGAAGGTTTCCAGACCACCTGAACCTATGAACGGGCTAATAGTAAAATTGTAAATACATGGGGTAATCTGGGATGATCTGTTAATATGTCGGATATAGACTTGGGGGAAGTGTAGTATATAAAAGGGCAGAGTACAGTACTGTCTGCAGTGATGCAGTGACCTGCATCTAGGAGCCAGTATAGTGTTGGACAGGGCAGTGTGTACAATTAAGCATAGATACAGCTCCTAGTTAGACCTTTACTCTGTAAATAGTTTCTATTAGTTAATAAATACTATTGAACTATCTAAGACTACAACCACGTCAATAAGACCTACTGAACTGTGCCCAACATCTTACAACAGAGAAAAGGAATGGATTTATGCTCAAGAGCTTCATTGCTATTGGAACTAATTCTCCTGGTGGTCACGTCTCAGATTTGCCTAATAATGCTCTGAGACTATTCAGTAACGAGATACATACGTCGTCAGCCAATTTTCTATCACTCCATTTGGAGAAACTCTGGCCTTCAATCAGCACTGTCCCTCAGCAATATGTCAGGATAAGAATTTTGATATGTTTCTGATCATGGACACAGCTCAGCAGCGCTTTGTGCATTCATGCTTTTTATATGACGCAAAGTAATGCGCAAAACGTTTATGTAACTGAACATTTCAGTTCGTGAAACATGCTATTATCATATTCATTTATGTTTGTGCATATTTTCCCTAACAATGTGAATTTGAAGAGCTCACAGGGGTAATTGTAACATGGGATGCATTGTGCTACAGATAATATCAAATTAGCTACCCATTATTTAACCGTCCAGTTTTACCTTCTATCGACTTCAGTGGAAACCAAAGCCAATCATGGTGTATAATGGGCAGATAATTTAATTTGGCCCCATTTATAGCATTGCATTAAAGTTGAGTAACAAATTTCTGCTGTGCTTGGGTAAGAAAATAAGAATTGGATTTTTTTTGCATCAAGAATGACTGCGCATAATTTTTTTTTGTGTTAGTTTGCTTCTGGTAAATGCATAATTTTCAGTGACTCTCCCATCTTTAGCTGGTGGGGAGCCCTTCCCTCAGGCTGCAAGCATCAGAAATTCAGTCACGTGCTGCAGAGTTTTCCAACCTTTAATTATAAAACGGTCAGAAAATCATGCACATCTAGCCAGCGGGCAAAGCTCCCAGCCTGTGGTGCCAAGTCAGAAAATTACATATTAATGGCATGATTATTAGACAAAATAAAAACATCTGAAAGCCCCAGGATAATTAAAGATTTCTCCGCGGAAACTCCACTGTATTTGATACCCCACTTTGAAATTTACAGGTTGCATTAATGTCTCTTAAATGATTAATATCATTTTGAAGCCTACAGAGCCAAGTTAGGTATGCTGAACACCATGTCAAAGATCCGGGGACAGGTGAAAACAACAGGTTATCCTCAGCCTGAAGGACTATTGGGAGAATGCATGCTCCGAAATGGAAAGGATCTCGGAGAAGACTCCAATTTTGGTGGGTTAATCGGTGACACTCTGTGTAATGCAATACGCGGTTTTTCATTTATGCAATTATTTATTTGACCCCAATCGATAACTTATAAATGTGACAAAGATCATTTCAAGATATCATGCATTTTATTTTTGGCATGGTTGCCAGTAGAATGAAGGCAGTGCGGCTTGATCAATAACAGTTTTTGGTGATAGAATTATGTTTAAAAATCATTCCTAAGGTTGTCATTTTGTCCAACTGTGATTCAAGAGCGATGGCCCTGCACATGGCATATGTTATGTGACAGTTCGGTGGCAATGATTAGCACTGCTGACTCACAGCGCCAGGGACCTGGTTGATTGCCGGCTTCCCGGGCTGCTGTCTGTGTGGAGTTTGCATGTTCTCTCTTTGTCTGCATGCATTTCCTCCCTCAATCCGAAAGACGTGCTGGTTAGGTACATTGGTCGCGCTAAATTCTCCCTCAGTGTACCCGAACAGGTGCCAAAGTGTGGCGACTAGGGGATTTTCACAGTAACTTCATTGCAGTATGAATGTAAGCTAACTTGTGACACCAATAAATAAACTTTTACTTTATTCAGCTTTTGCAATAGAGATACCTTTCTGATTATAAAAAAATTATATAAAAATATGTATATAGATTTAAAAAAAAACATTGAACTTGAAATCTCTCCTAAACATCCCTTTCCTGTTGGATTTTATATTTAGATTTCATGGTTTTCTCTGATTTTCTCAGGCCCTGCACTAATTGATGTTGGTGAAGCTTTGAAACAAATGGCAGAAGTAAAGGATTCCCTTGACATTGATGTAAAACAGAACTTTATTGATCCACTGCAAATATTACAAGAAAAAGACTTGAAAGAGATTGGGGTGAGTTTTATTTTAATATTTAATTTTAATTGGCATTTGGTGTGACAATCAAAACTACAGATAATGGCAATATCATTTAATAGTTATTGAAACGTCAAGTGCTTTGATCTACAACATGTTTCAAAAGCTTCCAGTTAATCTATAAATGAATTTAAAGAAAGGCTATTCTTTTAATCTATTATAGCATAAAATGAAGCAGGTAATTTTAACACCCCCCCCCCCCCCCCCAACTCCAAAAAAATGGGTGGATCGGGATCAGGTGAGATATAAAAACATTAGAATTCTCAAATGCCATTGTTTCCAGCCCACCCACACTGGGTTTGACAGATGCAGGATAGGCAAGTTCACACTCCCCAAAGGTGGGAATGCCCCATTTAATATGCCTCACAGCTTTAACCCTGGTCATTTAGGTTTCCCTGACCTTTGCAGGAAGGTTGAGCAGTTTACAGCTCTGGTTTGTGGACCAAGAGGTACGGAATGCTTTCTCTCCCTCCCCTCCTTTCCTGCTGTCACGCCCTTCCACACCTGCCCCATATCCCCAGTGTGCAAACCTCCTGAGAATGGGCACTGCTACTGCCTCTAGCTCATTAAGACAGCACAGGTTCCTTACCTGTGTCTCCAGTGACAACTTGTTTCAAGGTCCTTCTTGCTCAACTGAGAACCAAACCTGACAGTCAGGCTGTTTTCCAGAGGGGATCCTGTCAGAGAAAAAGCACCACTCTGGAACTCAAACTCTGAAGCATATAGCGGCATCCAGATTTCAGGCAACATGGTTGGTGCAGGTTTGGAGAGCCTGTTCCTTTGCTGTAATTTTTTTATTTGGTTTTGTAATCAAAGCTCCTCTCCTTCACCTATGGAACTCTGCAGCTCCTGCCAATATCAGAGCTTCTCAAAAATCTCAGAATTTAGTGCAGTTAATTAAATTAAAATAGAATGGAACTGGTGGAAACATGATACAACTGCTGGAGCAGCAGGAAGATGAACTAAGATAAACTTTACTTTCCTGAATTTCTTCTATTAAAACTTAAATACTCAATGACGGATGGAAGCATTTAAAATCAAACCCTCAGCAGACCATTATCAAAATGAACTCTACACTTGCTGTTTTATGCTTACTTTGTCTGGGGGCCCTGCAAAACTGATATTCTTCAATTTGTTTCTAGTAAAAAAGAAAAGCAAGAGTCACTGCGAGCTTGTGTGGTGGAGAGCACACATCATTCACTGATATGACTCATGCCAGATCATCATGTTTTAACAGGATTGGTCAGGAATAGGTACTGATTATTCCAGGAGCCGGTGAAAAGCCATAGTACGTTTTTTACTTTCTCTGCCATCAACTTGATATCATAATTATACATACGTACACTAATGGTGGGAGTGGAAAACTAACAAATTAAATTTCATGGAATGAAGACAATTAAACAGGATCAGATTGGAGAAGCAAATATTCTGGAAGTCTTTGGGAAAGCACAGAAAGCTTTTTCCCCATTGGCACCTTTTTGCTAAGGTTCAGTAAGAAGTCTCACGACACTCGGCAAAGGTCCAACAGGTTTATCTGGAATCAAGATAATTATAGATTCTTCACATTCTAATCTGTAATTATTTTGCAGTTGTGTCTTTGCCTATATATGTTGTATTTGTGAATCTGCCTCCATCCATCTAATGAAGGAGCAATGCTCCGAAAGCTCGTGATTCCATATAAACCTGTTGGATTTTAACCTGGTGCTGTGAGACTTTTTACTGTACCCTCCGCAGTCCAACACCAGCATCTCCACATCTCTGCTAAGGTTGACTGAGGTAAGGGCAAAGAGGAGAAGACAGAAATAAAGAACAGTGTAACCTTCCGTGTGAACATGGATCTATAGATAAGTGACAATGCAGTTCAGAATCTGACAGATGCTTGAAGACCGCCGAAGCAGACAGCATCATGAGAGTCATGTAGGATATAGTCCTGTTCAGCGCTTCATAGCACCAAACACATGCCTGCAAGCAAGTGAAGAAAGGCTTCAGATTACAGATGAATGGGGCTCTCTGGTAGAACCAATTCTATGCTAAGTTGTGTCACAGGTCCTTGCAAAAGATGGCTCACTGCTACAACTATCTTCTTGATGAGTACATAGAGCAAAAAATAGTTAGAATAAGTTATCCTGAAGCAAAACAAAGCAAAGGCTTGATTGGCACAATGGTTAGCACTGCTGCTTCACAGTGCCAGGGACCTGGATTTAATTCTGGCCTTGGGTGATGACTGTCTATGTGGAGTTCGCACATTCTCCCCATGCCTGTTTACTACAGGTGCTCCAGTTTTTCCCTAAAGTTCAAAGGTGTGCAGCTTAAATGGCTTGGCCATGCTGAATGTGCAGGGGTAGGCTGGAAATGAGGGCCTGCATGGGATGCCCTCTTGGAGAGTCGAAGCAGACTCAATGGAAACAATGGGCTCCTTCTGCATTGTAGGAATTTTATACAGCTGAACTCAGATTGGCAGCCATCCTTTTGGTATGATAAGGAACTGATGTAAGCCTGATAGAAACAGAATTAACAGAGATCTACTTTTTGTCACTCTCCTCCCATCTCAAAGTGTTTATCATGTTCCCCCCGCCTCCACCCCACCCCACGCACACCATCACCACATTTTGGATGGGAGCCCCTGTTGGTGATCTCTAATCAGAACTTAGCTAGGTCCAGTGTCCATTATGTCACATCTGTGCTGCTTTCAAAAGGTAGTGGAGATTAACATCAACTGTGTAGCCTTTCTTGTATGAGTGGCAATCCATCATATTTCAATTTAAGAAGAAAGTGTTGTGGGGCATGAAACGTGCGTGCAAAATTGATTTGTGGAAAAAGAACTAGCTCATCCATGACTGGAGCATCAAAACCAAAGATATCTGGCCTTGCCTCCTCTTACCAGTTTACCAACACCACCGCTTCCCCTCCCACCAACCATTTAATTTCCCAAGAGAGGCCAGAAAAAAGAGAATAAACCCAGAATCAATGAGGAAAAATGTACTCTGGAAAGTTCCTTTCCAATCCCCCTTAGAGGAAGGAGTTAACGAGTTCTAAATTGAAAAAATGTTTTGAAAATAGAGATCTCTTGACACGTGGAAAACTCATAACATGTTCTTATTTTTATCAGCATCATTTAAAAAAGTTGGAAGGTCGTCGCTTAGATTATGATTACAAAAAGAAGCGTCATGGTAAGATCCCTGATGAAGAGATAAGGCAAGCTGTAGACAAGTTTGAAGAATCAAAAGAACTCGCTGAGATCAGTATGTTCAACTTTTTGGAAAATGATGTAAGTTTACAAAATATGCATATGAACAGAAACCAATCACGTTTGCTGTAAACCTACTGCAGCTAAACAAAACCAGCTGCCCAGAAAATCTCGTAAACTTCCCAAGTATGATTCAGTTTATTAATCCTAAATAACAGACCTGTAGTATAGTCCAGTAATATTACTGGACAAGTGATCGAAGGCACAGGGCAAATGCTCTGGGAGCACGAGTTCAAATCCCACCTCAGCATCAAGATGAATATATATTCAGCTAAAAGCTGATCTCAATAACAATGATGAGGAACTAATGGATTGTCACAAAAAACTTATCTCCATCACTACGTCTGGCATACAGTTTAGACTCTTCTACAATCAGAATTTTTTTTCCCCAGAGTTGAAATGTTTAATGTTTCAGGGAATTTCATAGTAACTTCATTGTAGTGTTAATGTAAACCTTACGTCTGACTAATAAATAATACTTTACTAATACCGAGTGCATGCGCTTAAGGTGAGAGGGGGAAAGTTCAAAGGAGACGAAAGGGGCAAGCTTTTTTACACAGAGTGGTAGGTATTTGGAATGTGCGGCTGAGTTGTTTAAGCAGTTGTTTACTTGAGCAGGCAGGGGTGTTTAAGCAGCTTTTAGATAAGCACACGAATATGCAAAGAATAGAGGCATATGGTCCAGGGGCAGACATTTGGTGTCATGTTCGCCACAACACTGTGGGCTAAAGGGCCTCTCCCTGTGCTGTACTGTTATCTGTTCTGTTGCCCTTTGAAATAGCCTAGTAAGCCATTCAGTAGTATCAAACCACTGCTAACGAGTTGAATAAACCTAAAACCAGACAGATAACCATGCTTCAACCTAGACATAGTAAGAACATGTGCTGTACCATCAGCCCCACAATGCCTTCCTGATCAATAGCTGTGATATTGTGCCAAAATTGGGAAAATCAATTAATTAAAAAGACAAAGGATATTGAGTTATGCATCTGTCCTATCAATGCTCCATTAATGCAGTCGCCAAGCTGGAGTTTGCCCATGCATGAGAAAGTTGGAGAACCACGTGAACTTTGTTAGTTCAAGCTGAAGAGGGACATGGTCCAAAATCACTTGAAACTATGCTCTGAAATCAGCCATCCTTGCTTGCAGTGTTTGCTGAATGGCAGTATTATCCATGGCGATGGTGCAGTGGTATTATCACTGGACAATTAATCCATAAACTCAGCTAATGTTCTGGGGATCTGAGTTCAAATCCCACCATGGCAGATGGTGAAATCTGAATTCAATGAACAAAAGAATTTGGAATTAGGATAATTCATGAAACTATAGTCGATTGTCGGGAAAATCCCATTTTGTTCACTAATATTCTTTAGGGAAGGAAATCTGCCATCCTTCCCTCATCTGGCCTGCATGTAACTCGAGTGCGCAGTATTGTGGTTGACTCTCTGAACTAGAGAGTCAACTAGAAATGGGCAATAAATATTTAGCCAGCCAGCGACACCCATATCTCATCAATCAATAAAAAATTCTCTCTTCCCACTTACAAATTTATTGACTCCTATTCTAAACCAGAGATTTGAATAACAAATCTAATACTGAGGGCGCTCTGAGGTGTAGCCCCTTTCCAAAAAACACTTCCCCTTCAGGTGCACGTAGAAGATCCCATGGTGCTATTTCAAAGAAGAATGTGGACATTCTCCCAGTTTTTTGCCTTTCAATCATTTTCCCTGAAATAGGAATCTGGTTATCCATCTATATTATCACTGAACTAAGAAATGTTGCTGAAAGTGCTCAGCAGATCTGTGGAGAGTCAGAATTTTAAATCAATGACCTGTCATCAGGGCAAGTTTTTTATTGATTTTTCTTGCTGTTTGTGCACTAATTGGTTTCCACGTCTCCTGCTGTGGATAAATCCAGAATTAGGAGGCACTTTTAAAATTGGGGGCTGCCCTTAAAGGACAGAGGTGAGGAGGAATTCTTTCTTTCAGAGAGTTGTGCAACTTGGGAATACACTGCCTCAGAAGGCAGTGGAAATGAGGTCACTAAAATATTTTTAAGGTGGAGGTGGGTAGATTCTTGTTAGGCAAAGGAATCAAAGGTTACTGAGGCTAGATGGAAATGTGAAACTTGAAACACAAGCAGATCAGCCAAGATAGTTAGAGCGGTGATTAACACTGCTGTTTCACAGCTCCAGGGACTTGGGTTCGATTCCTGGCTTGGGTCACTGTCTGTATGGAGTTTGCACATTCTCCTCGTGTCTGCTTGGATTTCCTCTGGGTGTTCCAGTTTCCTTCCACAGTTCAAAGATGTGTGGGTTAGGTTTACTTGGTCATGCTAAATTGCCCCTTAGTGTCCTGAGGTGTGTAGATTAGAGGGATTAGTGGGTAAATGTGTAGGGATTTGTGAGTAGGGCCTGGGTGGGATTGTGGTCAGGGCAGGCTGAATGGATCAAATGGCCTCCTTCTGTACTGTAGGTTTCTAAGGATCTTTTGAAAGGCAGACCAAGCTTGATGGGCTGAATGGTCTGCTTCTGCATCTTTTAAGTATATTTGTATGTTTCCTTACAAGGTAATAGTTGATTACACTTAAGAACAAAATGTTTTGGAAAGCTTGAGGTTGTGAAAGGTGCTACATAAATGTTTTCTTTCCAAAAATGTGTGGGTTAGGTTAATTGGCCATGATAAATTGCCCTTAGTGTCAGGGGGACTAGCAGTGGGGTTACAAGAGTAGGGGCTGGATGGGATTGTGGCTGATGCAGACTTGATGAGCCAAATGGTCTCCTTCTGCACTATAGGGATTCTATTCTATGATTCAATTTCTTTCCTTTTGCTCTTGTATAATGCTTGCTCTTTATTTACCATGGAGTTTTAGCTTTGCAAAATTACAGTTGATATTTGTGTTGTTTGATCAAAATAATTTTGCTTTTAACTTCAATTAACTGCATTAAAGTACTAAACAGGTGTGGATCATGTAAGTCAGAATTGTATTCATATCTCAAAGTCTAATACTGAATTTTGTACAGATTTCAATATATTAATAAAATTACTAGTGTTAGCTACAAAATATTATTCATTCTGACCCAAATAGTTTCATGAACTAAAGGCTAGAAAATTTTAATTCCTACAGTCCAATATTTAATCTGACATTTTTGAAATATATTAGTTCCTGTGAAGATTGTGTTTTAAAAGGCTTGTGTTTTGACCATTTTAAATTTCAGCTTACATAGAACGAGAAAAATTGGATAATGTCTGTATTAAGAGAAAGTTTCAGCTGCAGGTGAGCAATGTGCAGATGGTTTAGCTGAAAAATGAACACTTGCCCTACTGAGTAAAATGAAACTCCTGGTAAGCACCAAAAATGCTGTAACTAAAGCTTCTAGGAATTAAACTCTGTCAACCTTCTATTGTCTTACGCCCCTCCCAAAATTAATCACAAACTTGCTTTGAATAATTTTGATAATCTGTCATCTATACTTGCTAAAGAAGTTTCCTCTTTCCTTTAGGTAGAGCAAATAAGTCAACTGTTAGCCCTAGTGGAAGCAGCACTGAACTATCATAAAGAATCCACTACAATTCTGGAGGAGCTTCATAACACACTACAGCACAGGTGAAATTGTCAACATGTATGCTACTAATCCATCTTCAAAAGATCTGGGGGTGAGACGAAGGGCGGTGTGGTACTTTGTCCTTTCAAATTCAGGAAGGAAGAATAGAATGCAAGAAACAAAAGACAAAAATATGTTCTGAAACCTGCTAAAAGGGTTAATGAATTTCACCTTTTGTGATAATTGGAAAGTAAAAGTCCCTGGCCAGTTGCTACTGTTGGTCATTTCGGCATTACTGTGCTCCCAGTAACAAATTCTGCTCAACAATGTGAATTGAAGAATCAGGTTAACACTTTCATGTCCCTATCACTAATTCCTATTACCTTCCAATGCACTCTTTCACTGGGTGCACAGGCCATTGATTAAACTTAAATAGTTTTAGTGGATTTTTTTTTTCTGGCTCAATTTGCTAATGACCTCGTTTTGACCTCAATGTCTCAACAATGAAAAAGGAAATTTTCTAACAACGGGAAATATCTACCTTCTCGCACTTGTACCTCCTTGAATTTGTTGTGAATAATTTTCATCGTAGCCACCTCTAAACTCCCCTCCTTTCTCTTCCCCTGCTAAACAGATTTTATTCTGTGTGCAGAAAAAATGTATCCTTGTGTGTAAACTTCTCATCCCATATGTGAAGCAAGCAAGTGTGAATATAGTATAGTGTAGTTAACAATCACAACACAGGAATAAACTTAAGAAATAGTGGCTGGAATCTCACCAGCATTCACGCTGGTAGAGCTTTTCCATCTTGCCACAGTGAACAGGGATTTGGCTGATCGCTAAATTCTCCGACCTCACTGCAGTGTGAGCTTGGCATGAATGGCGGGTGAGATTGCACCCAATGAATTTAATTCTCAATCTAAATCCCCACTTAAAATTCATTCTCCTCAGTTGACAAGTAATTAGACCATAGGATATTAGACTACAACATAGGATATGATGGCTTGATGTTCCTCTCTTCAATTTTGGTGGAAGTCATTTCTTCTCGTTTTAAATAGATTGACATCATCACTAAAGTAGCAGAAACACGAATTTCAAACAGTCATATTGAGTGTTTAGGTAATGAATGGTAGTTAGCTATTTAATTAGCATTTGCTACCTAAGCTCTGTATTCTGAAGTGAAAGAGTAGTATCGAGCATGGTCAGCTTTATTCTGGAGGAGAATAAAGGAGCAAATGATCAGCAATATCTATAGAAACATAAAAATTAGGAGCGGGAGTAGGTCATCCGGCTCTTTGAGCCTGTTCCACTATTCAATAAGATCATGGCTGATCTTTTCATGGACTCAGCTCCACTTCCCTGCCTGCTCACCATAACCCTTAATTCTGGTACTGTTCAAAAATTTATCTATCCGTGCCTTAAAAATATTCAGTGAGGTAGCCTCAACTGGGCAAGGAATTCCACAGATTTAAAATTCTTTGGGTGAAGAAGTTCCTCCTCAACTCAGTCCTAAACCTGCTCCCCCTTATTTTGAGGCCATGCCCCCTGTTCTAGTTTCACCTGCCAGTGGAAACAACTTCCCTGTTTCTGTCTTATCTGTTCCCTTCATAACCTCCTATGTTTCTATAAGATTTCCCCTCATTCTTCTGAATTCTAATGCGTAGCCCATCTACTCAGTCTCTCCTCCGTAAGCCAACCCTTTCAACTCCAGAATCATCCTAGTGAATCTCCTCTTTACTCCCCTCCAGTGTCAGTATAATTGAAGAGATAATAGCTCAAACAGCTTAGTTTTGGACTTAAGATGGTATAAAAATATATTTGAATATCCTTTAAAAATACATGATTACCAACATGACTCCTATTCAAAGTATCCTCTGGGTTTAATTACATTGAACAGAGTAGTTCACCACTGTTCTGTTACAATATTCGAATGAGATGGTATGCAAGCCACATTTATAACTCATGTTCTTATTCAGTGGTAAGGTGGAATAGTAATGTTAGGAAAATTAAATATCTTGGGTACATTCCTGAGATATATTTCTCCTAATTGTAAACTTAAAGCAAAAATATTTTACAAAACTGTCTTCAGTCTAGCAGTGGAATTTTCTTCATCTTTATATATGTAGGAAAATATATTCCACGGTCTCAGTTCTGAAGCATTTGCTTAATGCAAGTTCTGCATGCTAAAATTTCAAAATCAGCATTAGAGACTCAACTGAATGGCAGCACATAAAACTTCAACCTGGTTTCAACAAAAGGATAGAGGTAAAAGTATATTGTGACTATATTCAGATTATTGTAATACGAGTTTAGATTCCATTTACGCTTCCTTCCATAATCAAATCTAGGCCATTAAATAATAAATTGAATATCATCTTTCAAAACAATAATACCAAAACTTGAGTGACCCAATGCAGCCAAATCAAAACTGAGTGCTTGAATTGCTTTGAACAACACTAAAGGAGCCACTTCATAGTGCTGTGATTCGGGTAAAGAATTTCCACAGAGAGTAAAGGCCAGAAAATGGTGCGCAATGTTCTGATGATTTAAAATGTGTTGTGTGTGTGTATTGGTGATGCCATTTTTGTGAGCAGATTTATATATTGCACCTCGGGAAGGACAAATTAACCTTGGATAGAATTCACCAGAAGGATACTGGGGCTTAGGGATGTTAAATTATGCTGACATGATGTATAACAGTATGGTTATGTACTCTTGAATATAGAATTTTAAGGGATGATCTGAAGATGGTATAAGATGTTAACAGGACTGGATGGGATACCATATATACAGAGAAATGGGTATTGCATACAAGGAGGAATTATTTCTTGAGGAAAGACACAAATGTGAAATGTCAAAAATTTAAAACTTGAGCCAGATAATTTTGAGGAAAATCAGGAAGTACGTTCACATGCAAGTGGTGGAAGTCAGGAACCTGTGAGAGGGCACAGCCTCAAAATAAGGTGGGGGCAGTTTTGAACAGGGTTGAGGAGGAACTTCTCTCAGAGAGTAGTGAATCTTTGGAATTCTCTGCCCATTGAAGTGGCAGAGGCTACCTTGTTGACTATGTTTAAGTCACGGATAGATAGAGTTCTGACTGACAAGGGAATTAAGGGTTATGGAGAGCAGGTAGGGAAGTGGAACTGATCCACTGCAGGTCAGCCATGATCTTATTGAATGGTGGGGCAGGCTCGAGGGGCTAGATGGCCTACTCCTGCTGTTATTTCTTATGTTCTTAATTGGAGCTCCTATGATTGAAAAAGGAATGTTTTTGTTGGTTAAGGATAGCAAGATACATGGAGCTAAGGAAAGTAATTGGAGTTGAGGAACAGATCAGTCAAAATCTAACTCTTTAGCTGTCCGTAAGGATTGACTGTTAAAATGGAACTAGTGCTTTCAGCAGACAAAGGTTCCTATCTTCATAAGCAAGAGAAAATGCTGAAAGATTTCAGCAGGTCTGACAGCACCTGTAAGGAGAGAAAAGAACTGACGTTTCGAGTCCAGGTGACCCTGTGTCTTCTCAGCAAAGAGGAGAATTGACTTCCTCTGTGTTCTAATTATTTATATTATACATATTTTCTTTTCCCTCAATATTATTTTTTAATCTTTGTGTCTTTTTCTTGAAGAATAAATACAGCCTCCAGCCGTCCGAAGCGTGACTTCAAACCCAAGCCTATAGTCGCCCCATCGTTTGAGCCCAATGACAACCAGCAGCAAAATGGTCTTTCGTACGCTTCTTCATTCAAATCAGCTGGTAGGAATATTTTTCAATGCCTATTTGTAGATTGAAGTGCATTGATGATCGTACAAGTGCTTTATTACACATTGCCATGCTGCAAGAGTGCAAATTGCATATTACCCCACACCATATAACACAAAGCTACTTCCAGCATTCACCTTTGTACATTATCCTTGTAAATCCTACATATCTGATCCAACTTGGGTGCTTTGAAATCTGATATTTCACAACATAAATATATTCCATTCTAATTATAACATTAATATTATTTCTGTCCTGTCCTGGAATATATAATTGTTTTATTTGCTAAAATTAGTAGCTAACATCTGTTGGCTCATGTCACGTTAGAATCATTCTCCAAATTTAATCCATCCTTTTCTTTTCTGTTACCATTTAGCTAAATCATCCCCATTCAGGTTTCTCCGTAGGTCAAAGCATACATGTTCATCTTGTGAGTAGTTACTTAAACTGATGTGTGTGAGATGCACCCCATTTTTGCATGTTTGACAATTTCTCTATCTTTTTTTTTCCCCTCCAAAATTGTTGTTTTTGGGTTACTGAATAATGTAATGTTTCTGTGACAGCAAGTAGAATGTGTTCTTATGTGTGTGTTTTGGAATGGACTAACTCATTTTCCCTCGTATAAAAATAAAATATTGCAGCTGCTGGAATCTGAAACTCAAAATGAAAATGCTGGAAAATCTCAGCAGGTTTCAAAGTTTATTTATTAGTATCGCAAATAGCGCTACATTAACGCTGCAATGAAGTTACTGAGAAGATTCCTATTCACCACAATATGCCGCCTGTTCGGGTACACTGAGGAAGAGTTTAGCATGGCCAATGTACCTAACCAGCACATCTTTTGGACTGTGGAAGGAAACCAGAAGACCCGGAGGAAACCCATGCAGAAAAGGGGAGAATGTGCAGACTCCGCGCAGACAGTCAGCCAAGCCGGGAATCGAACCAAGACCCCTGGTGCTATGAGGCAGCAGTGCTTGTCACTGTGCTGCCCAGTCAGACTCAAAATGTTGGCTTCAGTCTCTCTCCACAGATACTATCAGATCTGTTGAGATTTTCCAGCATTTTCTATTTTTCCCTGGCACACTGCCCCAAGTGTATTTTTTATCAAAACTTAAACATATTTTCTTCATTTGTGTTGCATTATGAAGTCCATTTTCTCAATTTCTGAAGTTGAATGAACTTCAGCACAAGGGCAATCCCCCATCTCAGCTTAGATTGCCCATTACTTGCACGAAGGCAGTATTTAGTTACCATTGTCTTAATGTAATTGGTATTGGAATTTGGCAATATCTGGACAAGTCTTGATCATTCTTTTCTTTAAAGCGCCAGCAAATGTGAAACAAACTTGAGATGGTTTTGGTTTGTGCCAGCTCGCAACGAAAAAGTGGCAAGGGAAAACGTAAGGAACAGAAACAAGGCACATCTTATTGTTTACATTTTGAGTATCCCTCACCCTTCTCCAAAGGAATGATTTGTATGCCTTGCCATGATGTACCTTGTATGAATGAACATTAGTCAGGTTGAATGTAGCTGAATTATCTACTCATTAATTGCTTTATGGCATTCTGGCACAATGGTTAGCACTGCTACCTCACAGCGCCAGGAACCCGGGTACGATTCTGGTCTTGGGTAATTGTCTGTAGGCAAATTGCACTTTCTCCCTGTGTCTGTGTGGGTTTCCTCTGGGTGCTCTGGTTTCCTCCCACAGTCCAAAGATGTGCGGGTTAGGTGGATTGGCCATGCTAAATTGCCACATAGTGTCCCAAGATGTGTAGGTTAGGTGGATTAACAGGGTAAGTGCGTGAAATTACAAGGATAGGGCGTGGGTGGATTGTTGTTGGTGCGGGCTCGATAAGCCGAATGGCCTCATTCTGCACTGGAAGAATTCTATGATTCAAAGTGATATAAATTGATTTTTCTTCTCTTCCTCCCACATTATATCCAGCTCCTTGCACGCAGGCGGATCAGCCTTGCTGTAAAGCCCTTTATGACTTTGATCCTGAAAACGAAGGAGAACTTGGCTTCAAGGAAGGTGACATCATCACTCTGACAAATCAGATTGATGAGAATTGGTTTGAAGGCATGTTGAACGGTGAATCAGGATTCTTTCCGATTAATTATGTTCAAGTGATCGTGCCTTTGCCGCAGTGAAAACCGCCTTTGATCCAGTTTTGTAAACTTTCGGACATCAACCCATGTTGGAAGCCGATTGATTGAGTACAGACATTTCATCAGTGTGGCATTCTGTGAAAGCCTTGCTATTTGATCAATTTTTGTATATGTCTTCAATTTGTGTATTTATTTTTTTACATGTTCCATTTGTATTGAGAATGTTTACGTCATTTGCTACAAGAGTAATGCAAATCTAACCTATTTCTGTCATGAAGTTTACAGTTTCTAAGTATATGGCTTTATCTATTAAACTTTATTTGTTTGCTCTGAGCCTTCTCTTGCTGATTTCAATGGAGAAATTTTCTATCTAGCTGTAATGAAGAATATTCTTGATACAGTTTAATTATTGTGGTTATAATTAACTGTTATTAACTCCTTTTTAAGGTTCTGACAAATGTTCTTGTGCCATTTTATTTGGCAGTGTAACTTATTGTTATGCAAAAAGATGTCATAATAAATGTGTGAACAAAAAATGAATTTAAGTTGCAGTAGCTTTTGTGTGGCTTTTATCATATATACAGTTTGAGTTTATGCATTTTCGTTATTAGTAGGGAAAGGAGGCTGGAATGTATTTCGTTCAAGCATGGTTTAGTGAGTAGCGTTTTCACCTGAGACAGAAGATCTCCCTCAAGAGATCTTGAGCATAAATCACAGAATATCACAGTGCAGAAGAGACCCTTTGGCTCATCGCGTCTGCACCAATGCATAAAAGGCCCTGACCTGTTCACCTAATCCCACTTCTAGCACTTGGCCCATAGTCCTGAATGTTATGGTGTGCCAAGTACTCATCCAAGTACTTTTTAAAGGATATGAGGCATCCCACCTCCACCACCCTACCAGGCAGTGCATTCTAGACTATCACCACCTTTTTTCTCAAATCCCTACTAAACTTCCCACCCCTCGTTTTTAGCTTGTCTCCTTGTAACTGATCCTTCAACTAAGGGGAACAACGGCTCGCTATCTACTCTGCCCATGCCCCTCGTAATCTTGAACAGCTCAATCAGATTGCCTCCCTCAGTTTTCTCTGCTCCAGAAAAACAGCCCAAGCCTAACCAACTTCTCTTTATAACTTAAATGTTCCATCCCAGGCAACATCCTGCTGAATCTCCTCTGTACTCCCTCTAATGCGTTAACGTCCTTTCTATAATGTGGCAACCAGAACTGCACACGTACTCCAGCTGTGGCCTCACCAAAGTTCTATACAACTCCATCATGACCTCTCTGCTTTTGTAATCTACACCCCAATTGAGAAAGACGAGTGTGCCTTTATCACCACCCTATTAACCCGCCTTTCCATCTTCAGAGATCTTTGGACCTTTCCAGTGTCAGACCTTTCATTGTATACTTCCTTGTCAAATTACTGCTTCCAAAGTGCATCACCTCACATTTTAAATTCCATCTGCCACTTATCCACTTATTTGACCAACTCGTATATATTTTCCTGTAACCCAAGACATTCAACTTCACTTTAACCACATGGCCAATCTTTGAGTCATCGGCAAACTCACTGATCCTGTCTCCACATAGTCATCTATGTAATTTATATAAATGACTAACAAGTGAGAGCTCAGCATGGATCCCTGATGGTTTGCTAAAATCCATGTAAACTACACTATCCTCATCCACACACTTGGTTATGTACTCAAAAAATTCAATCAAATTTGTTAGGCGTGACCTTCCACTGACAAAACAACACTGACTATCCCTGTTCAAGCTTTGCCTGTCCAGATGGAGATAGATTCTCTCCTTCAGAATCATTTCCAGTATTTTCCCAACAGCAGACATGAGACTCACTGGTCTGTAGTTCTCTGGCTTGTCTCCACAACAGTTCTTAAATAATGGGACCACATCAGCTGTTCTCCAGTCCTCTGGCATCTCCAATAAAAGTAAGATAAAGTCTGAATTGAAGACAGTGCCAATCTCATGAGGCTCCATTTGAATTCTTGGGATAAAAATTTAAAGTTTATTTTATTAGTGTCACAAGTAGGGCTTACGTTAACACTGCAACGAAGTTAATGTGAAGAGCCCCTAGTACCTGTACCTGTTTGGGTACACTGAGGGAGAATTTAGTAAGGCCAATGGTCCTAACCAGCACATCTCTTGGACTGCAGGAGGCATCAGATGCTGGGAGAATGTGTAGACTCTGTACAGACATTGACCCAAGCTGAGTGTTGAACCTGGCTCCTTGATGCTGTAAGGCAATAGTGCTAACCACTATGTCACCTTGCCACCCCATGTTCAAAATCCCATCATTTTATTTTGAAGGAAAGTTGGGGAATTCTTCCAGGTGTACTGGCCAATATTTACCCCTTATCATTTTAAAAATAAAAACTGTTCTGACTGTTCTATTAGCAGAACCCACACTGCGAGTTTCCCAGTGGTGGGAGTGGGGATAAGAACGGGATACCCCACTGACAGCCAGCCAATGGCAGGCCACCTCTGCCACCATGAAACATGTATCTAGTATATAACCTTGGTTGGAGATCTTGTGTGGTGAAGAAGTCTTGTTCGAACCTGTTTATGAAGATGTTGGCATACTGAGGTGCGAATTTGGTCCCCATGGCTGTTCCATGTGTCTGGATGAAAAGCTGATTGTTGAAGGTGAAGACATTGTGGTCCAAGATGAAGCGGATGAGTTGTAAAATTGCATCCGGAAACTGGCAGTTGTTGGCATTGAGTACTGAGGCAGTTGCAGCAATACCACATGCCACAGGGGTGTATGGAAATTCCTGCCCCCTAGCTGATCATTATCACGTTACTGTTGGTAGAAACTTTTGCATCTGTATGTTGGTTGTTGTGTTTCTTGCATTACACTGGTGACTACAATGCAGCCAGTCAATGAAGTACTGATGGAGAATCATGTCCTAATCCCCTTCAGTTTGACAGTACTCTAGAAAGGGAAGAAATCCAAGTTTACCCTTATAGAATTAAGGGCTTTATTCCATAGCCTGCAGGTAGGTATTTTCTGTTTGTTGAACATTTAACATATTGGTATCAATATTCTCTCTTCACTGTTTTGCCCCATTTCTTTGAAACTATTTAACACGTGTTAAAATAACACACGGAAGAATTTAATACAAACACATTATTTTGAATATATGGTTAATGTCAGTTGGAAAATATACACTGTCTTTTTCAATTTTGATATGGATGTTGCAGATAAAGGTGGTTTGTCATCTAATAGAGGACGGAGTTTAGCACGTGAACCAACATTAAACTGGACATTGGAAATAGTTCAGAGTGGATTTACCAGGATAGCTGTGAAGAGAGATTGGACAGACTGGGCTTGTTTTACTAGGAGCAGAGGAGACTGAGGGGACGACATGATTGAAATGTGTAAAATTCTGAAGGGTATAGATAAATGGCAAGAAATTTCTCTCTGGTGAAGGGATCAATGGCCAGGGGGTATAGATTTAAGATATGGAACTGGAGGTTTAGAGGGGATGTAAAGAAAACTTTTTCACCCAAAGGGTAGTGAGAGTCTGGAACTCACAACCCAAAAGGGTGATGGAAACAGAGATGTTCGTAACATTTACGAAGTATTTAGGTGTGCACTTGCGATGCCAAGGCACACAAGACCAAGAGTGGAAAATGGGATCAAAACTAAAATGGGATTGGAATTAAGGCCATTTGGCACTTCAAGCCTGCTCTGCCATTCAATTTGATCATGGCTGATTTTCAAATTTAATATCCTGATCTCCCTGCCCACTAGTCCCCCTACCCCCACGCACACCGCCCCCCCCCCAATTATTCACTTGATTCCCTCCGGCCCCTAGAGCTATATCGAATTTATTTTGAAATCAGACAACGTTTTGGCCTCAACTACGTTCTGTGGTGGTGAATTCCACGCATTCACCACCCTCTGAGTGAAGAAATTTCTCCTCACCTCAGTTCTAAAGGGTTTACCCCTTATTAGGATTAGGATAGTTAAGTGGTTTGTTTGTGACTGGCACAGATGTGATTGGCCGAACGGCCTTTTTCTGTGCTGTATGACTCTATTGAATAGAAAAGATATTTACACAGCCTCACTGGAGAATGTGGCACAAGTCGAATCATAGAATCCCTATAATGTAGATGGAGGCCGTTCAGCCCACAATCCCAGCACAATCCCACCCAGGTCCTAGTCCCATAACTTCACACATTTACCCTGCTAATCTAAATTGATGCTAGAGTCAATCAACCTCACCTGCACATCTTTGGTCTGTGAGAGGAAACCAGGGCACCTGGAAGAAACCCACGCAGATACAAGCAGAACAGGCAGACTCCGCACAGACAGTGACCCAAGGCTAGAACTGCACCTGGGTGCTTGGTGCTGTGAGGCAGCAGTGCTAACCATTGTGCCACTGTGTGTATACCAATCACTCGCTGATTCCTGAGTGACAAGTTTTCCAGAGGGACGGTTCTCCTTTCTTTGGGAACTGCTTTTCTCGCTAGCGCTCTGTCTTGGAACCTGTTCTGTGCAGCAGAGGTAGCTGTTTGCCACAGATTTTTTGTTACTGGGAAAGGTCAGCCTTGAAACTCCTTCTTGCCTGGTCTGATGTAAATCGGTTTAGAAACTACACACTCACATGGGAAAACGTGCTGAAGTTTTGAGTTAAATTGTATGGACTGATGTTAATTTCTTCTGAGTTGAGCATTCTCAGAATCTGAACTTACTGTGTCTTTAATCCTTACAGGTTCACCCAGCTCAACTTGTAACATACTTGATCTGCCATCAATGTTTATACACACAACTGGGAGAAATAAAGAGCTATATAGAAACTCTGAATTTGGAGAAATCATGACTTCATAATACTTACCTGATTCACACCCATCAGAAGTGAAGGACACATCTACTGAGTAGACTTTGTCCATTACACTCTGTTACAACGTGTAGAAACCTATTTCTGGAAACTGGGAAGTCGCTTTATTTTAAACTTAAATGGAGCAATTACTTGTATGCAGCAAGCAAGTTATAAATAGGCAGCCACTTCCTGGCAGCCATTCATTAACTCATAGAATCCCTACGGTGCAGAAGGAGGCCATTTGGCCCATTGAGTCTGCACCGAACACAATCAGCAAAATCAGGACACCGGAACTGTACAAAAACTGGTCAAACAGACTGGAGGGCTACTAGAGATTCAAGGAACACTTCTTCTCAGTATAGATTACGTGACGGTTGTAGGCTTTAAGAAGGACGAATGCTGTTCCTGGTGCTCCAGTGAATTCTTGGATCCACCTCCAGGCCATTCTTTTCCTTTTCCAGCACTAATATCAATTTTGGAGACCACTTCCTTCCCACTCCCCTCTGTACTTCCCGCTGGGAACCGATCCCTTGAGTCCTCCATATATATGTCGGGCGCATTTGTGACTTCCTGTTACCATCCACCAAACTTGATGTCATTCCTGTTGACTTTGTGTGGGAGCTCAGGGTGGTCTAAATGATCACGCTGCCACTCGCGCTTCTTTCTCTGCAGATGAATGTATGCCCGGTTAAGAGTGGGACTCTGCTACGGCTAATCACTGGCACCTTAACAAAGTGTCCTGTTCCGATGGGAAATTAAACGTCCACCAATTGAAATGTCCCAATGGGAAACTTGAGCACCGTGTTTAAGAAAGTGGGTTGCAAACTTTTCCGGCACTGACATGTTGTCCTCTGGCTGACCACCAGGGGAGGCATAGAACCAGACCAGCCATGATACCCAGTTCACTAAACTGCCTTCCCTTTGGGCAGGCACTGATTTTCAAAAGGTAGGAAGTGGGTAGTGTAGACACAAACCCCAAAGTGGACAGAGCCCATGGCATGTTTGGGAATGAACAGCCAGATCCTCCTATAAATAGCCGCTCCCAAAAGGTCCATCCAGAGACTCTGTTATCTATTCATTCATAGAATGTGAGTGCGGACATTGCTGGCTGGGCCAATGTTTATAGTCCATCCTAGAGGCATTTTTAAGAGTCAAACACATTATTGTGGGTCTGGAATCACATGTAGGCCAGACCAGGTTTCAGCTTTAACTGGTTTATTAATAACAGCAGATTTCCTTCCTTTAAGGGCATTAGTGACCCTGCTGGCTTTTTACGACAATCAACAATGATTTTGTGGCCATCATTAGACTCTTAGTTCTACCCAGACAAGCCACCTGACTGGCTACTGAGAGTGGGAATTTTGCAATAGAAAGCTATGAACCGTGTTACTTTGGAATATCATTGAAAGGAGAGGGAGACTGGACCTGGGGAAGCTCAAGGCTTGTTTGAGGGGTTGAGTGAATGCTCTGTACCTGTTTGCTTAGAAGATTTCGAGTAGAGGCAGTCTTTCAGAAATTAACTTGGTCACTCCCACCCAGTTGCCTCTCTGGCACTGGATCTGCTGCTGGATTGTAGGACTTGCATTTAGTTTAAGTTAAAATTATGTCTTGACATTAATAATGTCATCAGGCCATGATTTTTGGAGTTTGTGCTTGGCTATAGCTAGAATTTGTATCAACTTGAAAATTGGTTATGGTTACATTGAGCCAGCTAGAAACAGAGTGACTTCAGGTTGGTAAGTCTTATCTTTACCCCCTCCATGAACTAGCTGAAGGGGGCGGTGTGGGATGCTTAATAATATTCCACAGGGCAGAAACTCTGGGATTGAACCAGCATCTTGTGACCCTATGTACCACTGACTAAAAGATGCACACAGAAATCATGATTCAGCATTATTTTTATTAAGTAAAGTATAAAAATGGAAGGCAATTTATCAATATATTACATGAATGAACCTTAGAAGCGATTCATATAAAGATCTTTCAATGTCTCGAATTTTGGCTGAAGGGCAAATTAAATACGTTCTGCTGAGACAATAACATATGAGGCCTTTTTTCCAAATCCAGGTGTTCTGGGTTACACATAATCATCTTGTCATCATTTTTCCATTTTCTTGTAATATTCCTTGGCTTATGCAGGCACCGTCTACGTAAGGTAAACCTGATCTGTAATTTTATAAATGACTTCACAAAATGTAATTCTTTTTTTTCAATGTTCTTCTTGGCATGGCAAAAATGTAATATGGTTCAAATAAAACGAACCAAATTTTGTATTCTTTCAGAGAATTGTCATTCAAACACTCAAGACAATAAACCTGTGTCTTGTTTCGGACTTCAATTACCAAATTTCATCCAAAATAGTGCCCAGTAAAAGTACATTTCCTGCAATTGCTGTGTGGCTTTTCGACCTGAATGTCTGTTTTGAGGAGAATACTTTTGCAGAGATGTGTGTGCTGGGTTTTGTTAAGCACAAACTTTACCCTGAACATGAGTGTAGAGGGATTGCTTGGTGAGACTTGTCTCGTTACCAAGAACGTGAACACCTCGAGAACACTGTACACGTTTAACGAGATGTTCATTGTGTCTTCTTTCTTTCCCTCCTTCCTTCCTTTGAGCAACTCAGTCAGGATTAGCTCACTGACACTGGAGCTGGTTGAATAACTTTTGTTTCTGCTGTGAAGCCAATGTTTTGCATTGGGTAAGAGCCACTATTGCTTTCTCCCATGTAACACATAGTGTATGAGGTTATCATTATCATTATCCTGCTAAATTACTCATTCTCTTCCTCCACAAACAATTGTTAATGGACTCCCGTCCACTTCTGAAGCAAGTTATTTTAAGCAAAATTATTGCTGCTCCTAATAGTAATTCCCTCTATTGAGTTAACAAGTGTTGTCCTTATTTGTGATTTCTTTAAGACAATTAATTTTCTTCAACTAAAGTCATCCATATTGTATTATTATCTATAATATTCATGAATACACCTGCATGCTGATTATCAAATTCTGGGGTACATTTGTAAATCATATTGGATAAGACTGTAACAATTAGATTTATCCCTCCATTACAGACACAATCTTAGCACACTCAAAAACTTATACTTACTCAGGCAATTTATTTTTTTATGGTCTGTAGGCATCGTTGGCTGGGCCAGCATTTATCGCCCATCCCTAATTGCCCAACTGAGTGGCTTGCTAAGCCATTTCAGAGGGTAGTTAAGAGTCAAACACATTGACTCTGGGGTCTGGTGTCTCATGGAATCCCTACAGTGCAGAAAGAGACCATTCAGCCCATCAGGTCTGTGCCAACTCTCTGAAAGAGCATCTTACCCAGGGTGGATTCCAAGGAAAATCAAATATTTAATGATATTGATCACTGACATCTTTTTTGTAGGATTAATTGTTCTTTGTGTATATAGTTTGCATGATTTTAGTCAGTTGGAGTGTATCACCACGTTAAATGCAAGTAAAGTCAATCCACTTGGAAATAAACATTGTATTGACTCTCCAAGTTGGTCTAGTGCACTCCTTGTGGAAAACCAAATAAAGTAAATCAACAAAATGTGGGATATCCTAAATGGTAGCACCCCATTAAGGGATACTGCGTCAAAGTGAACAGAATCTCAGGAAACTTATGTCAAAATATTGGGTGGAATTTTCTCAAAACAATTCTGAATATAAAACAGGAGAGAAAATGGGAGTTTTCTAGCCGGTTTATTCAGTGAGGTAGGTGACATTAATTTACGACACTTTGTGCAATACAGAGGCCATAATGTGAATCTTGCCAGTAGGGGGAGAGATGGAATCTCAGCTCATCCATGAGGCCAGCTGCTGAGCTCCAAGTGTGGCATTACACAGGTACACCATGTACACAGAATACTGGGAAATCTGGCATTTACTCCCTCTCACAGACATCACACTCATGCCCCCCCACTCTGATCGCCACTGCCCCAGCCCATTGCTCTCCCCGCCATCTCCACCCCCGCCTTGAATTCGGCCCTGGCCAATTGCCTCCCACCCCACACCCACCCTGACTGCAGCCCTGGCCCGGCGCACCTGAAAGAAACCCATACAGATACAGGGAGAATGTGCAAACACTGCACAGACAGTGACCCAAGCCAAGAATCGAACCCAGGTCCCTGGCGCTGTGAGGCAGCAGTGCTAACCACTGTGCCACCGTGCCGCCCAATCAAGATCATTATCAAATTTCTTCCCCTCTTACCTACAATTCCAAGCTCCTCCAAATCCATTTTTGGAGTTGCCCTCCGAATACTGGAGTTGAGTTTGTTTCATGAGGTTCCTAATCGTGCCCATTGCTGTGTAATGAATGTCAAACCTAGACGTAAAATGGTGAAGAGTTGGCTGCATTAAAACACCATTAAAACGCAGATGTACTGAATCTCTGTCCATGTTTTCCAGGCAACCACCTATTCCCCCCCACCCCCATCAGACATATCCACAGCCACACCATCACCACCACTCCCAACCTGCCTCCATGTTAATACTGGAGCCATTGTTTCGGAGCTGCACTGCCCCAGAATCAAACCCTCAACAACGCTCACACTATTACTAAAACTGTTGCTTGACATTCTCCTCATGTCTGCGTGGGTTTCCTCTGAGTGCTCTGGTTACCTCCCACATTCCGGAGATGTGTGGGTTTGGTGCATTGGCCATGCTAAATTACCCCTTAGTGTCCCAGAATGTGTAAATCAGAGGGATTAGCGGGGTAAGTATATGGGATTATGGAATAGGACCTGGGTGGGATTCTTGTCGGTGCAGACTTGTTGGGCTGAATGGCCTCCTTCTCTGGAAGATTCTATGTCACAGTGCCAACTGCTTCAGTTAGAATTTCTTTCACATTTTCCATAAGAAATAAATTTTATGCTCGTTTAAATATATTTAATTCAACGATTGCATTTCATGTTAATAACCTTTAGCCTACACTTTAAATACTCTTGATCTATGGCTCCTGCTATTCAAAACAGATAATGGATAAATGTTCTGGAGATGCAGCAAAATATATAACACCCTTCCCCCCTGACTCATTACCTGTAGTAAATAATCATCACTCACGTCTAATCCTTTGCATCTTTTGCTAATACAGATCCTTTCACCTTGTTAAAGGTTATTTCTCTTCCTGCACCTGATGGTGCTTAAGGCAGACTTTCATCTGTTCCACAGCAAGGTTTACCTGCAACATGACTTCAGTCTGATGCCAGAGGCTTATAGTTTGAGTGATGCCAGACCGCATCGAGTGTGGCTGACCAGGAGTCTCTCCCACTCTTACCATCAGTCATTGCCATGTTTGGAAGAGTTTTGCAGGTTGACACTCAACTGTTTGACCGTGTTATGAACACACTCAGCCATCAGATCCTGGGGTAGGACTCAAATGCAGAGGTTCTGGTTCAGAGGAAGAAACACCATGCACTGTCCTACAAGACCTCCTCGATATTTGCTGTACCCTCATCAACACACATAATCCTACCTAAAAGCCTAAATTGAAACTTATTTGTCATTCCTAGATGTGTCTAATTATTTAATATAGATCTATTTGAATGATATTCATTTGTTTTATCCTCAACAGTTAGTCAGGGGCGCATGGTGGTTAGCATTGCTGTCTTACAGCACCAGGGACCTGGGTTCGATGCCGGGCTTGGGTCACTGTCCGTGTGGACTTTGCACATTCTCCCTGTGTCTCTGCGGGTTTCCTCCGGGTCCTCTGGTTTCCTCCCACAGTCCAAATAGGTTAGGTGGATTGGCCATGCTAAATTACTCCTTAGTGTCAGGGGGACTATTAGGGTAAATGTATTATGGGGATAGGGCCCGGTTGGGATTGGGGGCAGTGCAGACTCAATGAACCAAATGGCTTCCTTCTGCACTGTAAGGATTCTATGATTCCAAGAGATGGCTCAGTAACATTAATAAATTGATCTTGTGGCAAGCAGGAGAATTCTGCATATGATTGCATGAACAACAAGAAGCTTGGTCCTTCATGATTTGGATTTGACTTAGCAGTATTTAATATTGATGCCAATTGGATGTTACTGAGTCTATATTTATGATGAAGAATTAATACAGAGAGATCCAGTTTAAAGGGACCAACCTTCTTTGCTGGGATAGCTACAGAAAAAAGTCAGGTGCTGTAGCATTTTTGTCATCCTCCTGAATAAAACAAGATTCATCATAGAATCCCTACAGTGCAGAAGGAAGCCATTCGGCCCTTTGAGTCTGCACCAATCACAATCCCAGCCAGGCCCTACTCCCTTAACCCCACCATATTTACCCTGCTAATCCCCCTGACACTAGGGTCAGTTTAATACAGCCAATCAACTTAACCCACACATTTTTGGACTGGGCTGGGTTCCTTGAAACATTGCTTGGTTTAGGTTCCAGATCAGAAATGTGTTTACCCTGAACACAGTCAGTATCAGATCTGGTCTTAACAACCTAACAACTGGCATTTTAAAAGTAAGTCTTTAAAATAAGTACTTACCTCAATGTGGAACCAGGAAGATTATCCAAGCCTCACACTTAAATCACAGGCTGAGGCCACTGAACCCATTCTCAACCGCCTCCCCACCACCTCCCCTTTTCTAGATTAATATAAAACATTCAGCTGCCAATACAGCCAGCTGAACCATTTTCTTCAGATACGGGCCATGTATGTGTTAATTCTTTAACAGCTCGACGGTTCAATATCAATGGGAAGGATTTTCTGCCCCCCACCTGTTTTCCAATGGCAGGGGTGGCTAGTCATAAGCTGTCCATGATGTCTATATCGCTTTACGTGACTCGCCCACTCCGCCACCATCGAACCTGCCCTTTGTTTCTGAATGTCCCATTCAATTTGAACTTACTTTTCTGGATTGGTTTCAGGAAAGGGCATCGATTCATAACAGCCTGGAATGCTCCCCCCCTGAGACAGGGGAACGGTTTCAACCCAGAAAAGATCTGAGGTCATCTTCCGGTAGCCATCTCTACAGCCATTCGTATCGACCTTTAAGATATAAAAATTAGTTTGAAGTTTAGAATAGGGCATGCTGGAACTGGACATATTTTAAGTTTAAAGTTTATTTAATATGATCATAAGTCGGCTTACATTAACGCTGCAATGAAGCTACTGTGAAAACCCCGCTATGCGATGAAGGATCTTGCAAATGATGCACACTTCCTGCTGCTTTCACAATTTCTGGTCGTGCTTTTTTGTCAACATGTAGCAAGCAAACTATAGCGTCACCATTTCCCAATCAGTTTTGAAATGTCAACTGGCACAATGATTCTGCAGATTCTAGCACAATGATGGGCAACTGAGACTAGCCAAGTGGAACAAATGAGTGGCCCTCCTTCATCTCAAGATGACCAAAGGTATGGGTTACAGCAGATGTGGAATGGATGCTTCCTCTTGTGGGGCGTTCGGGGACAAGAGGTCACAGTCTTAGGATTAAGGGTAGCAAATTTAGAACAGAGGAGAAGCTGAGTCTGTGGAATTCGCTACCCCAAAGTGCCGTGGGTGCTGGGACATTGAGTACATTTGAGGAGCAGATTTAAGATTTTTAATTGGCAATGGGTTAAAAGGTTATGGGGAGAAGGCAGGAAAATGGGGATGAGGAGCATATCGGCCATGATCGAATGGAAGAGCAGACTTGATGGGCCACATGACCTAATTCTGCTCCAATATCTTATGAACTTATGGTCTAATCAGGCTGTTCACTAACCGTGACCTCGTAAATAAGACTAAATGCATTTAATACATGCTGAATATTTCATAATGAGTTATAGAAGATACTTATTCATTTATAAATGAATGGATGGCTCATCAATTTCAAATGTCTACAAGCAAAACAAATATTTAGGATTTGGACACAAAAGAACCTCGTGCTCTCAAGCAGACAAATAGGACTAGTTCAGTTCAGGAATCCTACTCGGCATGGATGAGTTGGGCCAAAGAGCCTGTTTTGGTGCTGTTTATGACTCTATGACTCAATGTTGTGAGAAATCACATGTACTTTTTTAAAATTATTAGTGTCACAAGTATGCTTAACCCTGCAACGAAGTTACTGTGAAAATCACCTACTCGCCATATTCTGGCTCCTGAGGAGAATTTAACATGGCCATTGCATCTAACCAGCACGTCTTTCAGACTGTGGGTGAAAACCGGAGTACCCAAAAGAAACCCACACAGTCACAGGGAGAATGTGCAGACTCCACACAGACAGTGACCCAAGTTGGGAATCGAACCCGGATTCCTGGCACTGTGAAGCAGCAGTGCTAACCACTGTGCCACCATGTCACCCATCACTGCCCATACCTCAGTTCACTTGCCCTTGCTTTGCATGCTCATCACTTCAGTCATACCCAGAGGAACAAAAACTGCGAGGATGGAAATCCTGTGGCAACCCTGCACTTGGGTAACAGTCAATAATATAATTCATAGGCGGCATCAGAACCCAGATGGTCCGTATGGATCCGCAGGCTGGTCTAGCAAATAAAAAATGAGTTTCTAAAGTCATTATCAATTTCGTTGCTATTTTCTATATATTGAGAAAGTACCTTTATAAACTGACCTAAGCAACAGCACAAGCACCATATCAATAGTAATAACTATTATCTGTGTATATTTGCTATGTAGAAAATCTTTCTATTGTCACATTTATGTTTTGTGCCAACATCCTCTCCAACTTCGAGAAAATGCTAGAAAATCTCAGCAAGTCTGGCAGCATCTGTAAGGAGGGCAAAGAGCTGAGGTCTCGATGACCCTTTGTAAAAGCTAAAAGGCATAGCAAGTAATCTCCCACTTTCCACAGCTTTGACAAAGGGTCATCTGGACTCGAAATGTCAGCTCTTTTCTCTTCTTACATCTGCTTCCAGACCTGCCGAGATTTTCCAGCATTCTCTCTTTTGGTTTCAACGATTCCAGCATCTGCATCATTTGCTTCTCTCCTTCTCTAGTTTAAATTCCGATGTTAAAGCTATTTACCTGTGAATGTGACCACACCCTCCTGTCGACAGTAGCACTGTGGTGCCCTAGTTTTGCATGTTCCAACTCTTTTTTAACGCATACCACTGGGAAATAAATGCCAGCTAAAGTTTTGTTTCAATTCCCTGTCTACAATGCCACAGAATATCAGCTAGAAACAAGTTTGGCAGCGAGGAGGAATGTAAGAGCCCTTAGCAAGACATAGAGAGAGGTTGGCAGGACAAGCAGGTAGGTAGCAAAAGCATTGTGATGTGAATACGAACAAGGTAATAATATATCATAGGGAAAGAAAAGCAAAGATTTGCGAACATAATAGAGGAATGGAAAGATCTGGCGAAATATCAACAGCTTGGGGGAATCAAATATATGAGACAAGGACCTTCTTTGTGGGAATATGTTGGATAAATATCTGAAATACACAAAGACTCTGGTCTATGAAGGAGGTGTGGGCAGTGGGATTGGGTTTGAACTTTGCTAGAAAACAGCCAGCAGAAACAGGTTAAAAATAATAAGTAGTCAGTGCTGTAAAAGTATATGATTTATAATGGAAATTATGGTGCAGTTATGACAAAGGAATAATGCAGTCAAATAGCTCTGATATGTCAAAACTATCAAGTGAACCCTAGAGTGAAACTGATGACATAAACATCCATTTATTATCGAGCAAATGTGGAAAATGTTTTGTCAACGCATTGTGGGCACACAGAACAATGCAAAGGTCTGATAAAGGTAAAAGGGCAAGTGGACAAGGGGCACAGTGGTTAGCGCCAGGGACCTGGGTTCGATTCCCGGTTTGGGCCACTGTCTGTGCAGAGTTTGCATGTTCTCCCCATGTCTGCATGGGGTTCCTCCAGGTGCTCGGGTTTTCTCCCACAATCCAAAGATGTGCAGGTTAGGTGGATTGGTTATCTAAATTCTCGTGTTGTGTTAGGAGGATTAGCAAGGTAAATACATGGGATTACAATGATAAGGCCTGGGTGGGATTGTGGTTGGTGCAGGATCAATGGGCTGAATGGCCTCCTTCTGCAATGTGAGGATTCTAGGGTTCTCCGATTCAATGATTCTATGACTGTTAGTGACATAGAACTCACATATCTATGACATCATTGGATGGGTACCATAGCAACATTGGGCCTATCAACCGACATGGAGAGGAAACATTCTACATAGAGAGACAGTTTCACTCAGGTGATCAGAAGGCCTAAGTCCAAATGTTTGCAATTTTCTGTTAAATTTCTAATGATCACATCTTCAAAATCTCATGTATTTACTCTTTTTATCTGAGGAAATATGGAGTATAAGGGACAGCTTCAGTCCATTTTCGGTATGTGATATTTGTCTCACTGGGTGACACTCACAGTCAAACCACTCGTGCGTTCAAACGCCTCAGCAGGGTTAGAGCACAATATCTAAGCTGATGCTTCAGTGCAGAACTGAGGGAGTGCTGCACTGCCGGAGTTCCCCCCACTCTGTTTACATATTAAATACAGGCTTCCCGTGCTTCAACAGGATGGAAAAATCCCACTCTGAGGAGAAGTGGATGGGTTTTCCTGCCAATATTAACTCCTCAACCAACACTGTCAAAACAACGGTTAAATTGATTCTTGCTGCAGGAATCTTGCTGTGCTTAAATTGTCTGCTAAAGTTGTCCTGATGACCTTGAAAGCAAATCATTGGCTTTGAAGTAGTTCCCACCTGTTCCCTGTCCCCGCTCCACCTGTCCCCTGTACTCCCTCCCCCGTCCCTCTCCTCCTCCCCCTCCCCGTTGCCCCCCGCCCCTCCCCCTCCCTGTTGCCCTCCGCCCCTCCCCCTCCCCACCACTGTCTCCCTCCACTGTTCCCCTCTCCCCAGCTCCCCACCTCCCTTCACTCCCTGCCTCTTCCCATTCCTCCCCCTTCCCCTTTCCCCCATCCCCCCTCCCTGCCTCCCTTCCCTACCCTCACCCCTCTATCCCCCAACCCTGCCCCTCCCTTCATCCCTCCATCCCCTCCACTCCCTGTCCCCTGCCCTCAGCCCCCTGTCCTACCCGCACTCTGTCCCCTTGCCCTCACTCCCATTCCCCAGTCCTCCCTCCCTCACCCCGTCCCACATCTCCTCACCCTCTGTCCCCCTCCCTCACCCCTCTGTCCCCTCCCCTCACCCCTCTGTCCCCCATCCTCTCACCCCTCTGTCCCCCCTCCCCTCACCCCTCTGTCCCCCTCCTCACCCCTCTGTCCCCCCTCCCCTCACCCCCCGTCCTCGCTCTCGTCACCCACGTCCACCCCTCCCCTCCCCCTCCCCTCCTGTCCCCCTCCCTTCCCCCTCTATCTCCCATCCCCCCGTTTCCCCCCCGTCCCTCCCCACCCCCCGTCCTCCCGTCCCGTCCCGTCCCTGCTACCCACCCCCCGCCGCCACCCCGGCACAGATGGCTTCAGTATTTTAAAAATTCTGATTGAAAATTAACAATATGCACAATATGCAATAATCAGAAATCATCTCTGTTGCTGACTTACAAAGGACGGAAAGATGCCATTCGGCCCATTGAGTTTGGACTGACTCTTAACCAGGCTTACCACATAACCCCACATATTTACTTTGCTAATTCCCTTAACCTATCTATCTTTGGACACTAAGAGGCAATTTAGCACAGTCAATCAACCTTACCTGCACATCTTCGGGTAATGGAAGGGAACTAGAGTACCAGAAGGAAACTCACACAGATATGGAAATGTGCAAACTCTATACAGACAGTCACTCAAGGCTGGAATTGAACCCAAGTCCCTGGCACTGTGAGGCAGCAATGCTAATAACCACTGTGCCACAAGAAGCTGAAGCTGATTTGGCCTAAGACACAGTCTCTGAACCTCCTGCAGTGATGTCCTGGCCTGAGATAATTAGTTTTTATAATCATAATCATCTTCCACTTCTGGAGTGAATTGAATTGACCAAAGACTGGCAACTGTGCTAGTGAGTACCTCTGAGGAGTTAGGCAGAAATGGAGCATTCACTTGGCTCTTCAGGTTAATACTGCAAACATTTGAGCTTGTCTTTTACACTCTCATGCAGGGTTCCAGCAGAATTAACAACAGGAATATTAACTCCAATTACTTATTTAGTTGTCCTTCACCACCGTTCACAATTGGATGTGACAAGGCTGCGGAGCTTTGATCTGATCTGGTTACAGGGACACTTCGCTCTGTCTATCGTTATGCATTATGGGGCCAGTTCTGTGTTGTAATTTCACCAGGCTACCACCTTATTTTTATCACAACTATTTAATCTTTGCAGGACAGATTGAAAATTTTTATAGCACTTGCTCAAGCCAGGCGCTATATAAATGGAAGTATTCATAACACTTGTTCAAACTGGGCGCTACATAAATGTTGTGCTTGTTCAAACTGGGCACTATATGTAGTTTATGGCACTTGTTCAAACTGGGCACTATATAAATATGGTCTATAGCACTTGTTCAAACTGAGCGCTATATAAATGTAATCTACAGAGTTTGTTCAAACTGGGCTCTACATGTTTTCATAGGATTTGTTGAAATTGGCCGCTATATAAATGTTGTCCATAGCAGTTGTTCAAACTAGGCGCTACATAAATGTGCTCTGTAGCACTTGTTCAAACTGGGCGATATATAAATGTGCTCTGTAGCACTTGTTCAAACTGGGCGCTATATAAATTTACTCTGTAGCACTTGTTCAAACTGGGCGCTATATAAATGTGCTCTGTAGCAATTGTTCAAACTGGGCACTATATAAATGTGCTCTGTAGCACTTGTTCAAACTGGGCGCTATATAAATGTGCTCTGTAGCACTTGTTCAAACTGGGTGCTATATAAATGTGCTTTGTAGCACTTGTTCAAACTGGGCACTAGATAAATGTGGTCTGTAGCACTTGTTCAAACTGGGCGCTATATAAATGTGGTCTACAGCACTTGTTCAAACTGGGCGCTACATAGATGAAGCTGCTTCCATCTCGGCGCTACACAAATGCAATTGAGATTCGGTGCCTGATCATTTGTGCTGGAACGCATCAAAGGCACTTTATAAATGCAACGTCCCCCATCCAACACAGTAACGTGAAAACGTTTGGAAAAATTACCGGTGAGAAGGGAACATTGAGCAGAGAGTTTATCCCAGAGTACAAGCCTCCTGTTGGGTTGTACACTGCACCCATTCTAAGCAGACACACACACACACACACACACAGTGAGCATTAAAGCCTGGACTGTTAGAAATAGACGTCAATAGGGGTGGGTTCAATTGGTGATTATCCTGACCTAGTTTTTTTTTATCTTCACTGGGCTCTTGTTTGTGTGAGGGATTAACTGTTGGATACATTACACAGTTGCAAAAACGTTATATAGAAACATTTGTTAAGTTTAAGCAGCCCTGGGAAACTTGAAGATGTGAGTGATTGATTTCCTTTGCGTGTTATTTCGCTTCGGCACATCAGTGAATTATTAACCAGCGTTGTTTGCGTTCATTAGATCGGAATCGATTTGTAAACTGTGTATTTGGCAAGAGCTGGAAAAGTTGCAGTTAATTGTCATTGTGTTGGGGAGCGAAATTGCTAAAATATTAGACAAGTATTAGACAAAATATATTTTTCCCCAGTAAGCATCATCCGTTTCAGAAAGCAGCCTGGGAATCCGTTGAGTTTTATTTGTTACCAGTTGCTGAGTGGAAAAACCGCAACTCGCCAACACCCCCCAGGTTAGTAAAAGTTACAATAAACAGCGCAATTGACATTGACGTTCAACCAGGAAAACTTTTACAGGGAAAGTTTCTGTAGGATAATGAGTTAATTTCACTTTGGTTTTATTGCTAAACCAGTGTGATTGTTCCCGATAATTGAGAAATGGAAATTGCATCTTTAGCTAAACTCATCCCCGTGTTATGAAACGTGTTGTGGGAGGAAAAGTATTGTGTTGTTCAACAACGTTCAGCCTTCCGGAAATAATAGTAGTTTTTAATTAATTATTAATCAGATAATTCTTTTGCAAACTATTTGGCCTGTGTTTACAACGGGCTTGAGTTTATAATGGACTTACTCGAGTTTATCTTTTATGTGCTTTTGTAATTTATTGAACAGAATGATTTGGATTAAGCCTGTTCAGAACCCCAGGTTTTAATTTAAAAGTGAAACTATTTCTAGTTTTCACTTTTAAAAAAAAGAATTATGGGATGTGGGTGTCACTGGCTGGGCTAACATTAATTGCCCAATTCTAACTACCCTCCATTTTGTAGACTATTTGAGATTCAACCACATTGCTGTGGGTCTGGAGTCACATCTAGGCCTCAGCAGGTAATAATGGCAGATTTCTCCTTTTTTTTATTTATTAGTGTCACATGTAAGTTTCCATTAATACCGCAATGAAGTTACTGTGAAAATTGCCTAATCGCCACACTCCTGCACCTGTTTGAGTACAGTGGGGAAGAATTTAGCATAGCCAATACACAAACTGGTATGTGTTTGCAGTGTGGGAAGAAATTGGAACCCACGTAAATGTGGAAAACATGTAAATTCCACGCAGACTGACCCAAGCTGGGTATATGGAGAACAAAACCCCACATTTTGAGATGTGGTCTCACCAGTGTTGTTTTAGACTCAATACCCTATTATCTTCAATTCTTGTAATAAAGCGATTGAAAGGCTATCTTTAATTTATTTACTGTACTTGCTAAACTTTTGTGACTCATTCACTAGAACTTCCAGATCCCTTTGCACCTCAGAATTCTGCAGCCCTTCTCCATTTAAGTGTACCTATAGGCTTCTATTTATCCATGGCACATGATTCCTTCAAATAACTCCAACAAATTGGTTCAATATATTTTCTCTTTCACTAAACCGTACTGACTCTACCCAATTGCCTGCAATTTTTCTAAGTGTCCAGCTGTAATCTCCTTAATGACTTTCCCCATATGATACCTGTCAAACTAACTGACTTGAGGCTTTTATTTTCTGCCTCCTTTTTTTGAATAGAGGTGTTATATTTGCTATTTTTTCACTTTGGAACCTTCCCAGAAGATAGTGAAACATGGAAAGTTAAAATTAATGCATCTACTATCTCACTAGACGCCTCTTTTAAATCCCTAGGATGAAATCCATTAGGACCTGGAGACTTGTCAACCCACAGTTCCATCAACTTGTTCAGTATTGCTCCTGTACGTAAATCTGGGGAATTTTCGGACCTCCTTGCAGGCATTGCCTGTCTCTTACCTCAAAATCTAGAACACAGTCACTTCATGCCGCAGCTGTTGTCCCCCCCACCCCCGTCACGGGAGAGTCGCTCCTCCGGAATCCGCTCCTCCAGCCAAATAACTTCAGAAGAGGAGGGTCTGAATGCTGGGGTGAGAGGATTGGGGATGTGCTGGGTGATGGAGGATGGGCTGGATGAATCCCACGAGTGAGCAGGGGAGGCTGTCCAGTGTGCAGCCAAAGCCATCCAAGACCTTAGAACAATTTTGCTCAAACCCAAGGGCACACATGGCCTCGAGGAGGCGTAACTGTGTGATGGGATCCCAACCGAGCATACCCCTGATTGGACGGAATTTCACATTGGCCCAAAACCTAGACCCCCCCCACCCCCAACTCCCAAATGTATCAGGTGTCCCACAGCTTAAGCGACCTCGGAAATGCCCTCCATGCCCTTTGCTATTACACACAAGCGTTTTCTGCATGGGCTGCTATTGCACACCTTCTACTGCATCCTTGCCCATTGCACAGCCTCACCTTGGCAGGCTTTGTTGCTGCCATGTGATAGAGGTCTCTCTGCGGAGGGATCTAACCCCATTATCTTGGGGACCTGGGGTGGGGGTGGAGAGTGCTCCACGCAGCAGTACTGTACAATTGTAGTTGTACTGGTTCTCAGCATCCCAATCATGCCCTTTTTGCAACCTTGTGGAGTCCGTGGACTGTGTCTACATTGCACAATCTTACAGGCTGCACAATCTTTTCAGTTTTCTCAAAAACCTTTTGTTGATGATTTGTTTGTACTTCAGCCCCACACTCCTGACCTATGGGCACCTGGTGCTCCTTGCGAACCTGAGCTTCGCAAGATGTGTCATTTACAGGTCTGGGCAGCAAGTGACCAAGGGGGTCGTCCAACCTGTCTCTCTGCCTCCCTACCATGGCTACATTCACAGCCGAGTGCTCCTAGAGAGGGAATATGCGGTGTCTGATGCTTTCCATGCCCGCTGGGCACCACAGGGGCTGGGGATATTACTGACCCCTTTAATCACATTTTAATTTGATGTTTTTAAGTTTCCTTTCTGCTTTCTTTTGTTTCAGGCAGTTCCCCTCCTTTTGGGTACCTGTCCTCTTTTTTGAGTTGTCCCTAAGTTGATTTTGTTTATTTGGTTAGACACAAAAAGATGTCCTAGTGATTGTAAGTTCCTCTCTCCCTTCCACCTCCTGATTTACAGCTATTACTGGAATGTTTTTTATATCCTCTATAGTGAATACAGATGCACAATATTTATTAATTTCATCTGCCATTTCCTTATTATTTGCTATTAACTCTCAATTCACTCTTCAGAGAACCAATACACTCTCTTCATTCTCTTCCTGCTTAAATATCCACAGAAACTCTTACTATTGATTTTTACATTTCTAGCCACCTTTCTCTCATACTCTAGATTCTTTCTTCTTGTTAACCTTTTAGTCATTGTCTGCTATTCTTTTATATTCTGACAAATCATCTGACCTACCACTCATCCTATCTTCTTTAGTTAGCCATGAAGGTCCTTCCTTTAGAATTTTTCTTTACAGTGGGAATATGCTCATTCTGCGTATGCAGAAATACCCCCTTAAATATCTGATACTCTCCTCTATTGATCTATCTTCTAGCCCAGTCTCCCAGTTCACCATAGCTAGCTCACTTTCATGTCCACATATATTTAAGTCTAAATGTTTGATCTTCAACCCACTCTTCTCCCTTTCAAACTGGATGTAAGATTCAATGAGATTGTGGTCACTGTTAGCTAGCGATACCTTGACTCTGAGGTCATTAAATAATCCAGTTGTTCAACACAATACAAAGTCTGTTATGATCTGCTGTCTGGTTCCAGAATTTGCTCTTCTAAGAACTATCTTAAAAGCATTCTCTGAATTCCCCATCCAGGTTATTATTACCGATCTGATCCTTCCAGTTTATACATAGATTTATGCTGCCCATGGTTATTACCATTCCTTTATTACATTATATCCAATAGTTCTTCTTGTATGCTTTTTGCTACATTATGGTTATTATTAAGGCCACTGGCACTAGTGACTTACTTGCCCTGCTACTTCTCCACTCCATCCACATCCTGATCTCCTGAACCAAGGTCATCTCTAACTATTGCACCAATATCATCCTTGATTAACAGTGCCATCCTCCGTTTTTACATAGCTTCCTATTCTTCATGAACATCATATACCCCTCAATATTCAGACCCTATTCCTCGGGGTCCTGTGACTATATCTCAATAATAGTTATCAAATATTTATTTACTTCAATAAGCATTATCAATTTATTTACTCTTAAGAAAGCTATGTACGTTCAGATGCAGAGGCTTTAATTTTGTCGTTTTATTATGTTTGCCGCATTTAGTTTTGACTGCTGATGTGTTAGTTGTTTTTTGTTTTCCCTGGCCCTAATTTCCCATGTTACTATTTTGTTCTCCTACTTGACTCAACCCTTTGATTTGCTACATCTACAAAGTTTCATCCCCTACATGCTCTATTTAGTTTAAAAGTTCTCTCTACTTCTCTGGTTATGCAGCTTGCTGGAACATTGCTTCCAGCATGATTCAGGTATAAGCCGCCAGTTTCCTCTATACTGGTTCCAGTGCCCCACGAATCAGAACTACCCTAAACCAATTTTTGAGCCATTTCTCATTTCTCTAATCTTATTTGCCACAGATTATTAGCATTGAAGTTCTGCTGCTTGATTTAGTGCATAGGTTTGTTATATCCCCAGTACCTATATGGACCAAGATAATCGGATTCTCCTACTGTTAAGTTCCTCTCCAGCCCTGAGCAAATGTCCTGAGCCCTGGAACTGGGCAGGCAATATTGCTGCCCAGAATCTTGTTCTTTGCTGCAGAGAACAGTGTCAATTCTCCCCACTCTACAGTTTTGGTCCTCTTATTTGAGAAAATATGTAGTGGCATTGGAGGCAATTCAGAGAAGATTCACTAGATTGATCCCAGAGGCGAAGGGTTTGCTGTATGGAGAGAGATTGAAGAGTTTAGGCCGATACTCTCTGGGATTTAGAATTTGGGAAGATCAAATTGAGGTATACAAGATGACAAAAGATATGGATAAAGTAATCGTGGAGCAGATGTCTCCCCTTGTGGGGCTTTCTAGGATGAGAGATCCTAATATTGCGATTAGGAATGGCAAATTTAAAAGTGAGTGAAGCAGTTTCTCCTCAAAAGTGTTGTGAATCTGTGGAATTTGCTACTCCAAAGTGCGATGGATGCTGGGACAGTGAGTACATTTAAGGGGGAGTTAGGCAGATTTTTAATTGGTGATAGGTTGAAAGATTATGGGGAGAAGGTAGGAAAAGGGGAATGAGGAGCATATCAGCCATGATAAAATGGCAGAGCAGACTCAATGGGCCAGAGTCCCCAGTTACAGGTCACATCTCCCCGCTGGGATCTCTGGATTGATTCAGAATTTAAGCAGGACTTGCCATTAAATGCAAAAAACAAACAATATTAGATATTTAGAGATTTGGGTTCCCTCAACTCACCAAGCGGCCAGTGCTGTGTTGAGGTTGCACTAAAATGTCCTTGAAAATAAAGATCTTAGCTAAACCCAGTACAGGGAAAAAATGTTCAAGCCAGTTTTCCAAAATCTCCAGCTGGCACCGTGCCCCCCCCACTATCTAAAGTAGGTTCATTAATTACTTTGAGTAAAAAAAAATTTGAAGAGGATTAAAACTAACACTAATCTTTTTACCATGGTGAATATTTAAAGCCTTTTAAATAGAAGGCTCCAGTGTGTTCACTGGTAATTTTCAGAACTTCAGGATGTTCTATAAGATATAGGAGCAGAATTAGGCCATTCGACCCATCAAGTTTGCTCTGACGTTCAATCATGGCTGATACGTTTCTCATTCCCATTCTCCAGTCTTTTCCCTGTAACATTTGATCTCCTTACTGATCAAGATCCAAACATTCTCTGTCTTAAATACACTCAATGGCCTGGTCTCCACAGCCTTCTGTGGCGATGAATTCTATAGATGGGGAGACAATGGCCTAGTGGTATTATCGCTAGACTATTAATTCAGAATCTCAGCTAATGTTCTGGGCACCTGGGTTCGAATCCTGTCACAGTAGATGGTGCCATTTAAATTCAATAAAAATATCTGGCATTAACAATCTACTGATGACCATGAAACTATTATCGGAAGAACCCATCTGGTTCACTGATGTCCTTTAGGAAAGGAAATCTGCCATCTTTACCTGGCCTGGCCTAATATGACACGAACTCAGTAAGAATTTAGCAACACCAATTATTCTTACTGAGTTCTTACCACTCCAATCCAACGCCGGCATCTTTACATCATGACTAATATGTCACAGCAGAGTCACAGCAATGTGGTTGACCCTCAGCTGCCCTCGGATACGAGGGATGGGCAATAAATGCTGGACTAACCAGCGACACGCATGTCCCATAAATTAACAACAAAACCTGCCACCAATCTCCCATGGAAATTGAATACTAGAAGATGGTCACCTAGTCACAGGAAGGATGTAAATAAGGTTGAAAGAGTGCAGAGAATGTTAACAAGGATTGTTAACATTGAGAAGCTGAGTTACACAGAGGGATTGAAAAGGTTAAGACTTTATTGCGTAGAAGAATGAGGGGAAATTTGGTAGAGGTGTATAAGATTTTGATGGGTATAGATAGAGTGAATGCAAGCAGACTTTTTCCACTGAGGCAGGAGAAGAATAAAAACCAGAGGGCATGGGTTAAGGGTGAAAGGAGAAAAGTTTTAAAGGGATTATTAGAGGTGGCTTCTTCACGCAGAGAATGGAGGGAGTGTGGAATGAGCTGCCGGATAAAGTGGTAAATGCGGGGTCCCTTTTAACATTTAAGAAAAACTTGGACGGGTTTGTGAATGAGAGGGGTGAGGAGGGATATGTCCAAGTGCAGGTCAGTGGGACTTCACAAAAAATGGCTCGGCAATGACAAAAAGGCCTGTTTCTGAGCTGTAATTTTCTATAGTTCTGTGGGCATTTATTTACACATTCGCCCCATATCACGATAAAAATGATCTTGTTGCTCTTTGAGACCTTATGGTATGCACATTAGCTACCATATTTCTCATATTGCAACCTTGACTAGGTATTTCATTGGTTGTAAGGTGCCTAGGAACATCCTGAGGTTCAAATCTCCTGTAAGACTGATGGTAAAATTATTACTGTGGGTGCTGTCTGTGATGCCCCATTGCATTAGGGAGCCAGACACCTGAACATATTGTGCTTTCTTGTATTTCTGGTTTTCTGCATGACCGTTCTTTTCCCCATATTTAGCTGCAAAGTAACCAATACAGGAGATACTTACATCTAGAAAGTCAGCACTTTCGCTGCCACAGCTAAAACTTTTGTTCAAAAATTTTTAATCATTCGCGATGGCAGTAATGCGTTAATAGTCCATATCTCCTGAAATGACCCAGATATTTCAGGAACTCATAAATCTCATCCGCTGCAGCTCCATATAGCTGCCAGCTACTTCTGCCTTTCTCCTGTTGGAATAATTTAGGATTGCATACTTTATGATTCTGACACTAATTACAATAGAGAAATATATAGAATAGAAACAGGCCCTTTGGCCCAACTCACCCATGCTAGCTAGGTTTTCTAAACTGAACAGGTTCTATTTAAACATAAGAAATAGGAGCAGAAGTAGGCTATCTAGCCCCTCGAGCCTGCCATTCAATGAGATCATGGCTGACCTGATACTGGTTCAGTTCTAATTACCTGCCTGCTCCCCATAACCCTTATTGGTCAAAAATCTATCTCCCTCTGACTTAAACCTCCACCACTTCAATGGACAGAGAATTCCAGAGATTCACTACCCTCTGGGAGAAGTTGTTCCTCCTCAACTCTGTTCTAAATTGGCTCCCCTTTGTTTTGAGGCTGTGCCCTCTAGTTCTTGTTTCCATCCTAAGTGGAAATAATCTCTCTGCATCTACCCTATCTAGCCCCTTCATTATCTTATGTCTCTATAAGATCTCACCTCAGCCTTCTAAACTCCAACGAGTACAGGCCCAGTCTATTCAATCTTTCCTCATAAGCTAACCCCCTCATCTCATGTATCAACCTGGTGAACCTTCTCTGCACTCTCTCCAAAGCCAATATATCCTTTCGCAAATAAGAGGATCAAAACTGCACACACTACTCTAGTTGAGGCCTCACCAGTGCCCTGTACAATTGCCGCAAGACCTCCCTGCTTTTATATTCTATCCCGCTCGCTATAAAGGCTAACATTCCATTTGCCTTCTTGATCACCTGCAAACTGAGTTTTTGCAATTCATGCACAAGGACTCCCAGGTTCCTCTGCATGGTAGCATGTTGTAATTTGTCTGTGTTTGGCCCATATCCCTCTAAACCTTTTCTATCCATGTCCAAGTATCTCTTAAATGTTGTATTTGTACCCGCCTCTACCACTATCTTTTGCAGCTCATTTCATAAACATTCCATCCTCTTGTGAGAAAGTTGCCCCTCAGGTCCCCTTTTTTCCCCCTCTCACCTTAAACCTATGCCGTCTAATTTTGGACTCCCCTACCCTGAGGAAAAAGACATTGACTATTCACCTTATCTATGCCTCTCATAACTTTATAAATTTTAACATTAATATGGCCCCACAAATTTAAAAAAAAACATTGATAAATCCAACAAAGAATTCAGGAGAAACATCTTTATCCAGAGAGTGGTTAGAATGTGGAAATTGCCAGCACAGAGTGGTTGAGGCAAATAGCATGCATGCACTTAAGGGGGAGCTAGATAAGGTACATGGAGTGGGGAGGGGGAAGTAATGAAGGGATGCACAGGATGAAATAAGGTCAGAGTTTAAACACTGGGAATAAATAACTGGCTTCCGTGCTGTAAATTCAATATTATTTTATCTAAATGTCAACACATATGTAACTTCAACATTTTCATATGGTGTGTGACAAACCTTTTCAATAGATTTTTAGTTTTAAGTACCACTACTATGTAATTTAAGCTTGGCAAACAATTAAATCTACTTGTTAATCTTTTGAATTTCTTACTGGCAAACAGTAGGCTTGTCCCTTATCAAGGCCCCAAACCATGTCTACCTTTGTGTTCTATTATCTATTTTGACAAGAAGTTGGAATGATAGGAAGCAGGAGATAGGACACTGGTCACACTATAGCTAGAAAATGGTGTTGGGTTATGTTAAGTCAAATATGAAGTGCCTTAAATAAGTTGGCTATAATTACCCATCACTTGTTTCTTAATCAACTTTACTATTACTTGGCTTTTCAAGGTGCTCTTTTGGAGAGTAGTTGCAGATTTGATGGGCTGATTGGCCTCCTACTGCACTGTAAGGATTCTATGATTCTGCTGTCCAGCTAAGTGAGATTACCATTCACCTAATTACCCAAATAGTCATAGCTAGTGAAATTCCTGGCACTGATTTGTCTTCCAACCCTCATTACTAATCTTCCATTGATCAATCCCTGACCCTTTCTGCTTCTTCAGTGAAATCATCTGAAAAAGCCTCTTGGTTTATATATGCTGAAGGTATCCATCTTCATTTCACCATCCGCTGTTTCAACCACTGCTCCAATATTGATGAGCTGCTTTATCCAATCAACATCCAGTCACAAAAAGCCTGAAATATCCATCAATGAATCCTTTGGAAAAACAAATCCATTGTTTTCAGCTTCCATCATAACCTCTGTCCGCTGGCCATCCATTCCAACCCCTACCCAAGGTTGAATCAGACTGCTGAATGCCTCTGCCCTCTACTTGACCCTGAGTTGATCTTCCAAACTCTTGATTTTAAGTTTATAATCTCATGTTCAAATCTCTTCATGGCTCCCTATTTCTCATCTCCTCCGGTCCACAACTCTTGACACCAAAGTGCGCTCTGGGCCCTTGTGCAATCCTATTTTTCTGATGCATCAACACATTGCAAAACCCCCCCCCCCCCCCCCCCCCCCCCCAACCACCACCACCACCACCAATTCCTTCAACTGTCTAAATCCTACATTTTGAAATTCCTTCCTGAATCTTTTCACTAACCCCTTTCCATTTAAAATAGTTTCTATAATGTATCTCTTTAACAGAGGTTTTGGCTATTTGTCATGATATTTCCTCCTTTGGTGTCATTTTTTGATTACGCTTCATGAAGCCTTGGGTCAAAGGAGGATAGACTAAGTCAGTTAGGATTATATTTATCGGAGCTCAGAAGGATGAGAGGGGGTCTCATAGTCACTTACAAAATCCTAACAGGAATAAACAGTGTGGATTCAGAAAGAATATTCCTGATAGTGGGGGGGTCCCACCATCATAGGGGTCATAGTTTAAGGATAAGGAGTAAACCTTTTAGAACTGAGGTGAGGAGAAATTTCTTCAGAGTGTGTGAAATTCACTATTACAGAATATAGTTGAGGCCAAAACACTGATCTGAAGAAGAAATTAGATGTAGCTCTTGGAGTAAAGGATTGAAGGGATATGGGAGGAAGGGGGGAATTGGAAATTAAATTCGATGGTCAGCCATGATCAGGATGAATGGCAGAGCAGACTCAAAGGCTTACTCCTGTTTCTGTGGGCTGTTTTACTATGTTCAAGGAACCATACAAGTGAAATGTGCTCAAAGTTGAATGCAGATATATTTAGATGTGCTTAACATAATACATTTAGAATGGACAAAACAAGTAACTTCTGTTTTCTCCCCTTTTGTTTTCAAGGTGCATTCTATATTAATGACTTCAGTCCCTACATTTGGAATAAAGGGGAACGTGTTAAATTGGACAAAATGTTTTTTGACACACAAATACCATGAAGACTCTCAACTTGCAGACATTAGCATGTCAAGTGAACAATGCATCCTACAACCCACCAATTGCCAGGTCTGTCAATCTGTTATCAGAGAATGTACAGCAGTCACAGTATGTGATGGAGGTTTCTGGCAGTGATGGACATCTCCCATCATCAGTGGTCGTGACTAGCGCTAATACTAGGTTAGTTTCAGTAGTTATTAAGTACTCATAGGTTCTGGGTGTAGAAAATTGCCTGGCAGAGATGATTCTGCAGTAACAAGTTCCATTCATGATTCCACTGATGCCAACTGGGTGAGTAGGAATCAAAGAAACCTAGGGAATACCAAACACACCAGCTTACAGCTTTACTTTCTCATTCAGTATTTTATTTCGAACCAAAAAAAAACCAATTCAAAGTAGGCATCCCCATGAGGGACAAAAAATATCCAAGGTGATGGACAAAAACCTTGCATCCCATCTTGGGGCTCGATCAAACGAGACCCAAGCCGACAGGATGAGGAATCCAAGGCTGGATCTAGGACATCAAGCAGAATTTTACAGGCATGCCTGCCCTGATTTGGGCGAGACTGGCAGGGTTGCACTATCAGTTGGCCTTGGTGTGATCTTGGGATCATTTACCCATGGGCAATGGGTAAATTGCCCAATTACCCATTTGCGGTAAATGGGCAAATTTACTGCCTTTGCCCATTTACCGGGTGGGCAAAGGCGGTAAAATTCCAGCAGTCATCTTCGCCAGGATGACTTTAATAAATTGCATCAGGTAAAGCCTCGGTTTAACCTCGGCATAGCTTTAAATTAAGGGGTGGTAGTTATAGGATGGATGTTAGAAGTGGGTTCTTTACTCAGAGGGTAGTAAGGGCGTGGAATGCCCTGCCTGCAGCAGTTAAGGACTTGCCAAGTTTAAGGGCATTCAAACAGTCAGTGGATAGGTATACAGATAGCATTGGAATAGTTTAGGTTAGAGGGTCATAAAATTGGTTCCATTGGTTGGTGCAACATCGAGGGCCAAAGGGCCTGTACTGTGCTGTAATGTTCTAACCTCATTGGCTACCTTCATCCTTTACTCTGCCCTAAGCTTGGCAAACCACCAATGCAGGTGTCAGCACACCCGCAGTACATTGAGCTAGCCTCATCTCCTGCCTGATCAGGGTTTCAGCCCTGCCACAGCTCCCAGCATATTTTGCATTGTGTGTGAAATGGTACTGTGGGTGATACTGTCCCCCAATCACACATTAGCCCCTGCTGTGCTAATCTTTATAACGCACCTTGCCGTTTACCCAATATATTTAAAGGATGGGCTACCACGCCCCTCCCCCATTTAAGTCTCTGACTTTGTAAGTTCAGATAATCTAAGATTTTAACAAAGAAAATTACAGCACAGGAACAGGCCCTTCAGCCCTCCAAGCCTGCACTGACCATGCTACTCCTCTGACCTAAAACCTCCTACCCTTCCAGGGACATATCCCTCTCTTCAAATCCTAGTCATATATTTATCAAGATGCCTCTTAGAAGTCACTATCATACCTTCCCCCAGCAGCAAGTTCCAGGCACCCATCACTTGGTGTAACAAAAAAAAACTTGCTTTGTAAATCTCCTTTAAACCTTGGCCCTCGCATCTTAAACCTATGCCCCCTGCTAATTGACTCCCCTGCCCTGGGGAAAAAGCTTCTGACCCTCATAATCTTGTAGGCTTCTATTAGGTCACCTCTCAATCTCTGTCGTTCCGATAAGAATAAACAAAGTTTCTCCAACCTCTCCTATAGCTAATGCCCTCCATACAGGCAACATCCTGGTAAATCTTGCCTGTACTCTCTCCAAAACCTCCACTTCCTTCTGGTAATGTGGTGACCAGAATTGAACATTATATTCCAAGTATGGCCTATCTAAAATTCTAGAAAGCTGTAACATGACTTGCCAATTTTTAAACTCAATATCCCGACTGATGAAGGCAACATGCAGTATGCTTTCTTAACTACCTTCTCCTCTTGCATTGCCACTTTCAGTGACCTGTGTGCCTGTACACCCAGATCCCTCTGCCTATCAATAATCTTAAGGGTTCTGCCATTGGCTGTAAAATTCCTATCTGTATTAGACTTTCCCAAATGCATCACCGTACTTGTCTGGATTAAACTCCATCTGCCATCTGTCCATTTGAGATTCTAACTGATTTATGTCCTCTGACAGTCCTCATTGCAAATTCACCAACAAACCAATCCTTCCACATCTTGTCCTGGTCTTGTTTGGAAGGCTCAATTGCTTGGGGCAAGATTTGTTGGCTTGGAGTTGAAATCATTCTCTTTGTTTATGGCACTTGGTTATTGTTATGAGTTGTTGACGTGTACAGAAGCAGGTTCATCACCTCGTATGAGGAGGAGATTCTCCCTCTTCCTCCTGATCACACTTTCTTGGATGCTCATGCTATGAGCTTGGCTGATCATTGTCCTTCCAGACAATGGACTCTCTCTTTCAAGGATCTGATCCAAAACTTATCATCTCTTTGTGTAAAAGGGCACGTTTCTAATGCAGTATCTCTTATTGTAGCTGGAAGCCTTCTTGGATTGTAGAACTATCCTGAACCTTCTAGTAATCCTTGACTGCCAATCCTAGATTAATTTCCATGGCAGTGTTTTAAGTGCAAAGTATTTTGCCCATCAGGAGCTCTGATGGGACCAATGCACATTGCGGTGGGGTGTACGTTAAATATGCTGTTGGGAAGTTTTGTTAAGAAAGCAACACTTTAAGCCCCCCACTCACTAAACTCCAGGTTTGCCTTCTGTTTCATCAGCTTGTTATTCAATCTCGTATAATCGCAACCTAGAGCTAACCTGTATGTTTGTTCATGAGAGTTAATGAATTCTCTAGGCTGTTGCACCTTTGCATGTTGAACTTTGCTTACCAAAATGTTATTACTGCTGCCTTACAGCTCCAGGGACTTGGGTCAATTCCTGGCCCAGGTAGACACATTCTCCCTGTGTCTGCATGGGTTTCTTCCACGTGCTCTGGCTTTCCCCCCAGAATCCAAAGATGTACAGATTAGGCAGATTGGTCATGCTAAATTGCCCCTTAGTGTTGGGGAGGCTAGCTAGGGTAAATAGAGTCTGTGTGGGATTGTGGTCAGTGCAGACTCGATGGGTTGAATAGCCTCCTTCTGCACTGTAGGGATTCTATGATTCTATTAAAACGGTGGCAAAGGGTTTCAGCACATCTTCAATTCCTTACCTTTCAATTATGTTATTGGATCTACTAAATACAATAATGTAGCCATATGTTCAACCCTGATTTTTTTTTTTTTAAATCCTGAAGCTATCATTTATCTTAAATTTTTTTTTGCCATAGAGCCACCAGCCACCGAACTTGGGGTCATCAGTCCAGGTTGATCTGGTCAGGTTGATTTATTATCCCTGCTTTTTCAGCTCGGGGGAGTACAGCTTTAAATGCTGTTTCACTTTTAAAGATGATGTGATCATTTTTTTCAATGCTTCTTCCTGCACCTGTTAAGTATTTTTGGACTCCCATGTCATAGACTCAAAGGGATGGATTCCTTGTTGCACACTTTTTAAATCAAAGATTCAGGCCTTTCAGAACACTTTTGGAGGATGTGAGGTAATAAAAAGACGATTCCGGGCTTTGGCTGAGTTTTTACAGTTTTGACTGGGGAGAGATACAGGTGTCCAGAGGAAGGTGAGCGTCTGGAACAAACTGTCAGAGGTTGTAATAGAGGCAGGTACAATTTTGTCTTTTAAAAAGCATTTAGACAGTTTACGTTGCTAAGATGGATATAAGGGAATGTGGGATTAGCTTAATGGTAAAAACCTGTTTTTATGCTATAAACAATTATGATTCTAACTTGGTCACTGGTTAATATTGTACCAACTCTGAACTCTGGTTGGCCATGATGATTAACCAAATGGACTGCTCTGACTGATTAGCTTGAAGAATTTTAAAGGCTTGTTCAGCCTTGGAACTGAATTTTTGCTCAGTCTCATTTGGTCTTTTGACTCTGCAATTGGTGGTGATTAACAATAGACCTCCACGTGTTCCTATAGCTGCACAGTGAGCTTTTCTTCACTCTCCGTTTCTATGGTGGAGCTTCTTTTTCAGTGATCTTTGGTTCAGCTGCACTGCAGACAGATCAAGGTGTTCTTTTATTTTTCAGACCCTGCAGTCCTTCAGTTCTGGGTACGTTCATTGAAACCTTTTGTATTCATAGAGTTGTAGGATCCCTGCAGTGCAGAAGAAGGCCATTGGGATGTTCTGTTGGGAGACTCAACCAGGTTCTATCCCCTGTAACCCCACGTATTTACCTCACTAATTCCCCTAATGGACGCATGTCGAGATACTAAGGAGCAATTTAGAATAGCTAATCCATCTAACCTGCACGTCATTGGACTGTGAGAGGAAATCTGAGTACCTGGAGTATCCCACACAGACACAAAATGTACAAACTCCACACAGTAACCCAAGGCCAGAATTGAACCTGCGTCCCTGACACTGTGAGAAAGCAGCACTAACCACTGTGCCACCATGCTGCCTGGCAGTGGCAGGGTAACATGGTGGCATAGTACACAAGGATTTGTTCAGTGGATCTCATGAGGTTCATAGGCCTGTAAGGTTATGTTTAAGGGTAAGACATAACTGTTTACATATGCATGAAGTGTAGCCCAAGCTAAGAGCTAAATTCTCCACGGTGCTTTTCATAGAACTCTGTCTCCCATCCAATGTCATATGTCTCTTTCCAACATGCTGTGGGCAGTACTGTTTTCCAGCACCACATTAACTCTTCCTTTGCAGAACACCCCTCGACAGAAATTTGAGTTGTAAGCCTGCAGAAGAGATGGGGGAGGAGGAACAAATGGGAAGATCTGTGATAGGGTGCTGGCAGCAGAGGTTTGCTAACAAAAGATTTCATGAAGCGACATCAGAGTGGTTAATGGGTATTGTCAAAGGTTGTATTCAGATGAAGTATGATTTGATTTATTATTGTCACATGTATACAGTGTTGTTTCTTGCATGCTATGCAGGCAAAGCATACCATTCCTAGAGAAGAAAGGAGAGAGTGCAAAATGTAATGTCATAGCTAGGGTGTAGGAAAGATCACCCTGTAACATGACTTGCCAATTTTTAAACTCAATATCCTGACTGATGAAGGCAACACGCAGCATGCTTTCTTAACTACCTTCTCCTCTTGCATTGCCACTTTCAGTGACCTGTGTGCCTGTACACCCAGATCCCTCTGCCTATCAATAATCTTAAGGGTTCTGCCATTGGCTGTAAAATTCCTATCTGTATTAGACTGGAGGTAACTCCATTCAAAAGTCTGACGGCAGGGAAGAAGCTGTTCATGAGTGGGTTGTGACCTAAGGCTTTTGTACCTTTTTTTTCTGATGGAAGAAGGTGGAAGAGCGTATATCCAGGGAGCATGAGGTCTTTAATTATGCTGACTGTTTTTCCAAGGCAGCGGGAAGTGTGGAGTCAATGGATGAGAAGCTGGTTTGTGTGGTGAATTGGGCTACATTCATGACCTTTTTGTAGTTTCTTGTGCAGAGCAAGAGCCATACCAAGCTGTGATACAACCAGAAAGAATACTTTCTATGGTGCATCTGTAAAAGAGTCATAGCAGACATGCCAAATTTCCTTCGTGTTCTGAGAAAGTAATGGCATTGATGGACTTTCTTAACCATAGTGTCAACATTGGTGGGGGGGCCGGGATAAGTTGTCGGTAATCTGGATATCCAAAAACTGGCTGCGTGACAATCATCTAAATGTATTGTGAAGTGAATGTGCATTGGTGCTGACGTGATATAGGTGAGGACAGGAAAGAGCTCAGCAGAGAAACCTCGTAGTCAAATAGCCTGCCTACGTTCCCTTTCTATCCTCACACTTGAAGAATGAACAGTGGGTCGCCCACGTCCTTAGAAGAACACCAACACATCATCCATCTCAGAAGAAAAAATAGATTAGTAGTGAGGGCATTGAGATAACAGTTTTTGGATTGCGTTGTGAGATGGAAACTAAATACCTCACTTTTGTATTGCATGAAAGAGAAAGCAATGTAAAAATATTTTGGATCCTTATGATGGACAGCCATTTCTATTAGGTCCATCCACCACTTTGAGCCATTTGCAGGTATGATATCCATTTACCAAATTTCTGCAAACCACAATTGATGTGGCATCCAAACAAATAAAATTCTGATCATTCAGTGGTGGTGTTACCAGTGTATTATCTTGTTCCTAACAAAAAGCCAGACACTTGGTATGAAATCCTCTCGAAACCTCGTACTGACTGATGGCGTTGATGATCAGAATGCTTCCTTCAGTTTTCGCTGTCACTCTTTTGGGTGCAGGAGATTAGAACATAAAAAATAGGAGGGGGAGGCCATTCTGCCCCTTGAGCCTCTTCTATCAAATCAGTAAGATCACAGCTGATCTGATCATAGCTTCAAGTCCAGTTTTGTTGTTTTATTCATTCCAGGGGTGTGGGTGTCACTGGCTGGACCAGCATTTATTGCTCATCCCCAATTGCTCCTAAACTGGTTTGCCAGATCATTTAAGAATCCGTCACATTGCTGTAGATCTGGAGTCCCATGCAGGTCAGACCAGCCAAGAACAGCAGATTTCAATCCTAAGGACTTTAGTGAACTAGATGGGATTTTACAACAATTGACAATGGTTTCAGTGTGATCATTTAACTTGCCAATTTTTTTTAAATTCAAATTTCACCATCTGTCAAGATGTGATTGGAACCCAGCTCCCCAGAGCATTACCTTGGGTCTCTAATTTACTAGTAACAAGGCCACTCTGCCCTAGTTCCACATTGTATTTATGAAAGCACACAGGGTTATTTGCCTTTGAAACATCATTTGACGTGAAATGAAAGCTTTAAGATAAGTCGAGATAAAACGGGCAAATTTTGGCTGAGTACCATTTGATGAAAATTTAGATTTGAATTAAATCTGCATATACTGCAAGAGTTAGTAATATCTGAGAATTTTCCTTAAAATAACTCTTATTTCAGACTGTAACCCCACACATTTACCATGGCTTATCCTCCTAACCTACATTTTTTTGGAGACTATGGAGCAATTTAACATGGCCAATCCACGTAACTTAAGAGCACCCAGAGGAAACAAAGAACAAAACAGCACGGGAAACAGGCCCTTCAGCCCAACGAGCCCGCGCCGCCACCTCGATGTTCCCACTTCTACACGCGATCCCTGTCCATGTTTATAGATCTATGGATTAAAAACCAAATTTGAGACGATTTAGGGAGAATCTGTTTTGCCAATTAGCCTAAGAGCACATCTTTGGGATGTGGGAGGAAACCAGAGATCCCGGAGAAAACCCACGCAAGCACAGGGAGAATGTGCAAACTCCCACAGACACAGGCCCAAATCCATGTATCTGCACAGCACAGCTATAGTCACTGTGCTGTCGTGTTGCCCATCAGATGGTCCGGGTCAAGCGTACACTAACGATGTGAAGCACTAGGATACTCCCGAAAAAGGTCCAAGAGCAGCCCTCTCACGACCCATCGCATGTATGCCCCTCGTTAGACAACAAGGTGGACCAAAGCATCTGTAGGATAAAAACAAGTACATCAATATCATCACCTATTTACACACTTCCCAGGGACTCCCAAGGCTCATGATCCCTATTTTAAATCAGTTTTCTATACCCCTCCATTCCCATTCTGTTCATGTGCCCATCTAAGTATCTCTTAAATAACTCCAGAGTGCCTGCCTCCACCACTTTACTTGGCAGCGCGTTCCATACCCCACCACCCTCTGTGTGAAAAAACTCCCTCTAGCATCCAAATTATACCTTGCCCACTCCCCTCACCCTAAGCCCGTGACCCCTCGTGCTATTCGAGTCCATCCTAGGAAAAAGCTTAACCCTGTTTACTCTATCTATACCCCTCATAATCTTGTACACCTCTATTAGATCTCCTCTAAGTCTACGCCTTTCTAAGGAAAACAGTCCCAATTTGCCTAATCTCTCCTCGTAACTCAGACCTTCCAAATCAGGCAGCATCCTGGTAAACCTCCTCTGCACTCTCTCCAGAGTCTCCACGTCCTTCCGGTAGTAAGGCGACCAGAACTAGACACAGTATTCCAAATGAGGTCTAACCAACATTTTATACAACTGCAGCATTAAAGGCCAGCTCTTGTACTCTATACCCCTTCCTATAAAGGCTAGCATACCATATGCTTTCTTCACAACCTTCTCCACTTGCTCTGCCACCTTCAGAGACTTGTTCACCTGCACCCTCAGGTCCCTCTGCGTTTCTATACTCTTAATAGGTCTACCCTTTATCATATACCTCCCCACTACATTCTTTCTCCTGAAATGCATCACCTCACATTTATCAGGATTGAATTCCATCTGCCATCTATCTGCCCAAGCTACCAGCCTATGTCCTGCTGCATCGCCTGACAATGCTCCTCACTATCCGCAAGGCCAGCCATCTTTGTATCGTCTGCAAACTTGCTGATCACTCCACTTACTCCCTCTTCCAAGTCATTTAAATATATTACAAATAGAAGAGGTCCCAGTACCGAGCCCTGCAGCACACCACTAGTGACCGACCTCCAGCTAGAAAAACACCCTTCCACTATTACTCTCTGTCTCCTATTACCAAGCCAGTTACTTATCCATCTAGCTAACTGTCCTTGTATCCCATTAGCCTTGACCTTCTCAACTAACCTCCCATGAGGGACTTTGTCAAACGCCTTACTAAAATCCATATAGACAACATCAACGGCTCGCCCTTTGTCCATCGTTTTTGTCACCTCCTCAAAAAATTCTACCAGATTTGTAAGGCATGACCTCCCCTTAACAAATCCATGCTGCGTATCCCTAATCAGATTGCAACGCTCTAAGTGCCTATACATCCTATCTCTAAGAATCCCCTCCAACAGCTTCCCTACCACTGACGTCAAACTCACTGGCCTATAATTTCCAGGGTTATCCCTACTACCCTTTTTAAAAAACGGTACAACATTAGCTATTCTCCAGTCCTCTGGGACCTCACCTGTGTCCAAGGAAGAGACAAAAATTTGCGTCAGAGGCCCAGCAATTTCACCTCGCACCTCTCTAAGCAGTCTGGGATAAATGCCATCAGGCCCCGGAGATTTATCAGTTTTAATGATACCTAGAAGCTCTAACACTTCCTCCCTCGGTATGGATATTTCCCTCAACTGGTCCACAGCTCCCTCAGAGACAGGAGCTGTCAACAAGCCCCTCTCCTTCGTGAATACCGACGCCAAGTATTCATTCAGGATCTCCGCCATTCCCTCGGGCTCTAAGCACAGTTCCCCTCCTCTGTCCCTAAGAGGTCCGATTTTTCCTCTAACCACCATTTTATTCCTAACATAGGAATAAAAAGCCTTTGGGTTTTCCTTAATCCTATCTGCCAAAATCATTTCATGCCCCCTTTTTGCCCTTCTAACTCCCTGTTTGAGCTCCCTCCTACTCTGTCTATATTCCTTCAACGCTGTCTCGGTTCCCAGCTGCTTCGACCTATCATACAATAGGTCTTTTCTTCTTAACCAAGTCCTCAATATCCCTAGTAATCCACGGCTCTCTTATCCTACCTTTCCTATCTTTCCTCTTGGCTGGCACGTACTTATCTTGCAACATTTTCAGTATTCCCTTGAAAGAGTCCCACATGCCTAGCGTGGACTTACCCTCAAACAACCGTTCCCAATCAGTTTCCCTAAGTTCCTGCCTAATCTGACTGCAGTTAGCCTTCCCCCAATTCAGCACCCTGCCCCTAGGGCAACAAGCATCCTTTTCCATCTGTATCCTAAAGTAGACAGAATTGTGGTCACTGTTAGCCACATGTTCCCCCACTACAACATCAACCACCTGCCCTGGCTCATTACTCAGAACTAAATCCAATATAGCCCCTTCTCTAGTCGGGCTAGCCACGTACTGTTCCAACGATCCTTCCAGTACACATTTTACAAATTCCTGCCCATCCAAACTCCCAGCTCTAAGTACTTTCCAATCCACCCTAGGGAGATTAAAATCTCCCACTATAACGACTCTGTTCTTTCTGCACCTATCCAAAATGTCTTTACACATGCCTTTTTCAACTGCCTGTGGGCTGTTGGGTGGCCTATAATACACCGCTAGCATAGTAATTGCCCCCTTTCTATTCCTCAACTCCACCCACAGTGACTCCACTCCTAACTCCTCTGCATTGTCCTCCCTCTGCACCGCCGTGATGCTTTCCTTAACTAACAATGCCGCTCCCCCACCTCTTCTGGACCTTCCTCTGTCACGCCTGAAACACTTATACCCAAGAATGTTCAGTTGCCACTGCTCCCCTTCCTTTAATCATGTCTCTGTCACTGCAACCACATCCAAGTTCCTTGCAAACATTAAGGCCCTAAGTTCATCCGTTTTTCCCGTTACGCTCCTCGCATTGAAACAGACACACTCCAGACCTCCAAGACCACTTGGAACCTCCTTCTCCCCGTGCATCTCTTCTCTTCCAAGCTTACTCTATCTCCCATCTCGCTCTCTACAGAGGGATCGGTCTCATCCCCTTCCCCCCTCCATATTAGTTTAAACCCTGCCGAAATACTCCAACTAATCTCCCAGCTAAGATATTCACACCCTTCCCATTCAAGTGTTCCCCATCCCTTCTATACAGGTGCCCTTCTTTCACAAAGACTTCCCAGTTATCCACAAATATGAAACACATATAGAACATTACAGCACAGAACAGGCCCTTCGGCCTTCGATGTTGCACCGACCAATATAAAAAGCAATGCCCCTCCAAACTAAACCATTCCCTTCTCTTCCATATACTTATCAACTAACCTCTTAAACGCCACAAAACTTGGCGCATCTACAACCGCTGCAGGCAGGGCATTCCACTCCCGAACCACCCTTTGGGTAAAGAACCTGCCTCTGATATCCGTCTTATAACTATCACCCCTTAATTTAAAGCTGTGTCCCCTCGTGCTAGCTTTCTCCATCCTAGGAAAAAGGCTATCGCTGTCCACCCTATCTAAACCTCTAATCATCTTATATGTTTCAATCAGAATATAGACATCTACAAACTCTGCACAGTTATCTAAGGCTGGAATTGAAGCCAGGTCCTTGGCACTGAGAGGCAGCGGTGCTAACCATTGTGCCACCGTGAATGTTATATTGAATTCCCTTTCTGGCAATGCCCATAATTAAATTTCATTCCCTCCACCCTCCCCAAAAAAAACCCCTTTCTGCTCTTAGGAGAACAACCCAGCCTGTCTAAGTCTCTCCTTTTTAACTGAGTTCCCGTATCCCTGGTGTTATTTCCAGTACATCTCCTCTGTGTCCACACTAAGTCCTCAACATTCTTCCCAAAGTGAAGTGCCTGGAATTAGATGCAGTGGTCTTATAGAAGCTTAACTATGTCATTTACAAAGGGTTTTAAAGTTTGAACTAATTTCTGGGGAATAGCGATCCATCTCATTGTATATGTGAAGGGGAAAATGGGGTAGAAATGAGTCTTGGGCAGTAGCACAGAATGGGTGAAATAGAGCAGGCTGTCAATTTTAAACATTTAGTGACATTCTTTTATTGTAAAACTGGCAATTTGTTATCTCCCTGCTTTAACCAAGACTGACCTTGGCCATGGAGTTAGTGGAGCTGTTTAATGGAAGATAGATGCCTTGTTATTTAGTGATCTGAACAAATAGAAACGTGAGTCTTATAAGACAATGATTACAATTTTTTCTCTTCTGTTTTGTGCAGTGATATTCCAATCTGTAGAATTTGCCATGAAGCCAACGATAAAGAGAACCTCCTCTCTCCGTGCGAGTGCTCTGGGACGTTGGGGACAGTTCACCGCAGTTGTCTCGAACAGTGGCTGGTGGCTTCTTGTTCCAGCCACTGTGAACTGTGTCACTTTGAATTCACTTTGGAGCGAATGCCAAGACCACTGACTGAGGTAAAAGTTACTCTGCACTGAGGGAGAATAGTCGGCTCGGCAACCTCATCGCAACTTTTATTAGGCTCCATAACTTGGGGGCTTTGTACCCATCTGATCGTTTCATCAAAGTTTTGTGGGATTTGCGGAATGTCAGATAGCATAGAAGACTATGCATTGGAGTGTGCAGAATGGGAAGACTTAGATACTGCCTCAACTGACTATTGTCATCGCAGTTGCAGAATGATAGTGGCCGTTGAGAAGTGTATGGTTTGACTGAAGGAGATTTAATGGAAGTTTTTGAAGGCGACACAGTGGTTAGCACTGCTACCTCACAGTGCCAGGAACCTGGGTCCAATTCTGGCCTTGGGTCACTTTCAGTCTGTAGAATTTGAACGTTTTCCCCATATCTGTGCGAATTTCCCCTCCCAAGCCAAAAATGTGTAGTTAGATGGATTGGCCATGTGGAATTGTCCCTTGTTGTCCTGGGGCGTGTAGGTTAGGAGCATTACAGGTTACAGGCTTGGAGTGAGCCTGTAGTGGTGTAGGTGCACACTCACTGGGCCAAGTGACCTCCTTCTGCACTGCAGGGATTCTATGAAAAAAGTCTAACTTGGCTGATAAAAGCCAAGAAAAACAAACGAGGGGGAAAAAGATGTTTTTCAGTAAATTCTTTTTCTGAAAAGAATTGACTTGTTCCATTGTGCTATGAGCTACATGATATTTGAATATTAGTATAAGATCAGTTAATTGAATTTAAGTCTGTTGTCTTCCATATGACAGAATGAATGGATGTCATTGAATAACAGGAAATTTGATTTTACGGATTGAGAACATTAATGTGGGAGGCAAAGAAAAATTGCTAGGCAAGAGCAGCAGAAAACATTTTCTAAACAGATATGAAATTGTTCACCAAGGAAAAAGTTGGACTCCTGGGAAATTCTCATGCAGAAGGTGGCTAAAATATTAAATACATACTTTGCATTTGTCTTCACAAAAGAAGTGGACACTGACCGTTGCATTTAGAATCCTACAGTTCAGAAGGAGGCCATTCAGCCCATCGAGTCTGCACCGACCACAACCCCACTCAGGCCCTATTTCCAAAATCTTATACATTAACTCTGCTAATCCCCTAACACTGGTCAATTCAGCACCGTCAATCCACCTAACCCACATGCCTTTTGGAGTGTGGGAGGAAACCCAAGCACCCAGAGAAAACCCACGCAGACACGGGGAGAAAACTTTCCTTAGTTAAAATAAGGCATACATTAACGTGCAATGAAGTTACTATGAAATTCCCCTAGTTGCCACAATCTGGCACCTGTTTGGGTCAATGCAGCTAAGTAGCATATCTTTCACAATGTGGGATGCACCAGGAGGAAACCCACGCAGACATGGGGAGAATGTGCAAACTCCACATGGACAGTGACCCAAGCCAAGAATTGAACCCTAGGTCCCTAGTGCTGTGAAGCAGCAGTGCTAACCACCATGCCACCCCATAAATGTGCAAACCCCACGCAGACAGTGACCCAAGGCCAGAACTGGACCTGGGACCCTGGTGCTATGAGGCAGTAGTGTTAACCACTGTGCCACCATTGCCATCCTAAAGAGCAGAGTGGAATTATGAACAGGATAATAATAGACTGAGAAGACTTGCTTATGAGATTAGCATTACTGGAAGGTGATGAGTCAACTGGCCCAGTTGGAATGTGTCCCCTCTTGCTGGAAGAAACAGATCCTTCATTGGGTAAAAATTATGAGTGGAGGAGAGCTAATGTTATAGCAATGCACAAGAAAGAGGAAGGGGATTAAACCAGAAAATTACAGGCCAGTTTATCTAACACCGGTGATGGGGAAGATATGGAATTCATTATCAAAGGCAAAATCAGCTCCTGTGCACAAAAGCCTGGGCTAACCAAGCAATATCATTATGGCTTTGTTAACGATGAATCATTTCTGACTAAATTGATAAAAATTTTTTTGAAGTAACAGGAAGCATTGTCAAAAAGTCAAGACAGGAAATGTGAATAACACAGTCCTCTGGGTCTGGAGTACCCTTTATTGAAAAGGTGGTGGAAAATTTAATAACTTTAAGCAGATATTGGACAGGTTCTTGAGGATGAGAAACTTGCGTGTTTATGGCCAGAAATGGGAAGCGTGGGACTAAACGTGACTGTTATTTCAAAGTGCCAGCACGGCAAGCTAAATAGCTTGCCTCAAGTTTTTGTGGTTTGTTTAATGTTTTGATGTGAAGTTGTGTGTTCAGCATCTGTCAATCATGCTCCACAAGCCAAAAGTCAAATTCAGTAAATGGCCTTAAGTAAATAATTACCATAAGAGGCAGTACTGCGGCACAGTGATTAGCATTGCTGCTTCAATGCCAGAGACCCAGATTCAGTTGCAGCCTGAGGTCGCTGTGTGTGTGGAGTTTATGCATTTCCCCTCCCCGTGTCTGCATAGGTTTCATCCCACAGAGCAAAGATGTGCAGTTTAGGTGGATTGGCCATGCTGAATTGATTCTGGTGTCAAGGGGTTAGCTAGATTACAGAGGCGTTCTCCGTATAGCCTTCCCAGCACACGGTAGCGCAGAGTTGCTGATCAAGGACTGATGGCTGGATTCCGCACACGTGAGGACGGCCTCGACCGGGATCTTGGGTTCATGTCACACTATCTCTTTCACACTATCTCACACTGTGGCCGCCTCATTGCAGGAAGGATATGGAAGCCACTGAAAGGGTGCAGAGGAGATTTACAAGGATGTTGCCTAGATTGGGTGGCGTGCCTTATGAGGATAAGTTGAGAGAGCTCGGTCTTCTCTCCTCGGAGAGAAGAAGGATGAGAGGTGACCCGATAGAGGTTTATAAGATGTTGAGAGGTATTGATCAGGTGGATTCTCAGAAGCTTATTCCCAGGGCTGAAATGGCTGCCACAAGAGGACGCAGGTTTAGGGTGCTGGGGAGTAGCTACAGAGGAGATGTGAGGGGTAAGTTTTTCACTGGAGTGGTGGGTGCGTGGAATTAGCTGCTGTCAGTGGTGGTGGAGGCAAATTCGATAGTCTCTTTTAAGAGACTTCTGGATGAGTACATGCGACTTAGTAGGATTGAGGATTATAGGTAAGCCTACTAGGTAGAGATGTTCAGCACAACGTGTGGGTCGAAGGGCCCATTTGTGCTGCAGGTTTTCTACTTTCTATGAATAGGGCCTGGGTGGGATCATGGTCAGTACAGACTTAATGGGCTGAATGGCCACCTTCTGATAATATCTGGTCTGTCTTTGCAGATGGGAGGTTATTTCTAAATACTTTTTGCTCAGTAGTTAGCCTGTACGAGATGCCCATTTAGACCACTTCCTCTGAGTGCCAGTGTAATGGGCTTAATGGGATTGGCTACATTTAACAGATCCCCATTTTAGCAGCGAGGGATCATGTGCTCCATGCTGCAATTCAGGATGTATATTTGTTTTCTACGGGGTAACACCGAGCAAATGTTTTCAAATGATTTTATTGGTTTATCTTACGCTATAAACGGTTAACTCTGATTTTTGAAACTGCTACTTTTTTAACAGAAGAATGGATGCATAATTATTATCTTTTCAATTGATGCAATTATTCCATCTCTGTAAACATTGAAGTGACACATTTGCCTCCAGGTCCTTTCATTTTAGATCAAATTCTGGGAGCCCAGCAGTATGAGTCACCTTTCTATATTTATGCTGATGTATCTGCTTTCTGTACACTGGCAGCAAACACACAGACCTGGGTAAAATTATTTTAATTGCAAATAGGACTGGTCAAGCCTACACTAACTTCAGTACAATTATAAAACATGTCATCACTTCCAGTCAGCTGTATGTTTGCAACATTTTAGGCTCGGTATCACAGTTTGCAAATGTCTGCCTTCATCAATTTCTTCTTCTTAAATTCTCTGCCTGAAAGTTATTCTGTCTTGTCACCCCAGTTGATACGGGGATTGATCCCCATGCTGTTGCCACCAATCAGATCCCCCCCCATCCCATAGTTTGGGATGCTGTAGTAACATAACACTTTATTACATGTGTTTGATGGTAGATGGTAGAAGATTCAATATCTTTCCATCTCGTGGCTGACCAGGAATTTCTCCCACTCTTAGAATCCCTATAGTGCAGAAGAGGCCATTCAGCCCATCAAGTCTACACCAACTCTGACTGTTTTCCCCAGGTGGTCCGCCCCCACGCTATCCCTGTAGCCTTGCACCTTTACCCTGCTGATCCAGCTAATCTACACACCTTGGAATACTAAGGGATAATTTACCTGGGCCACTCTACCTAACTGCACTTCTTTGGAGTGTGGGAGGGAACCCATACAGAGATGGGGGAGAACATTCAAACTCTCACAGACAGTGACTCGAGGCTAGAACTGAATCGTGGTCCTGTGAGGCAGCAGTGCTAACCGTTGTGCCTGCCATCTGCAATTGGCGTTTATTGGAAAATCAATACTCAACCTGATTGGCTGACTTATGAACAAACCTTCCTAGGCATCAAATCCTGGAGTGTGACTTGTATCTGGCTTTGAGGTAGAGACATTACTGCACCATCACTTCTCATTGTACAGGTACAGACTTCACAAATTACCAAAGCTCAGTGACTTGGCTATTTCCACCAACAAGACTAGGATTCTAATCTCTCATCTCACTAACTCATGCAGGGACTAGTTATTAGTTTTGTAGCCTTAAAGAGGCACACGCAGTCTGTAGTACCAATGCATGATGTTAAGTGATGACCCGTTCTCCTGAAACAACGCATAGTTTGTCTTAATGTGAACAGAAGCTTAAGAAATTCACTTCTTTGCAACAGTTGGGCATGGACAGTTGAGAATTTGTAACTGCATAGAGGGACCCACTGAGCACCTTACATAGATAATCATCAACATAGCAGAAATCTGATAAAAGGTAATTTTGTGCGGTGCTTTTTAGTCTATGTCCATTTTTCCACCCCTGCCCCTACAGTGGCTGAAGGATCCAACACTGCAGCAGAAGAGGAGGATGCTGTGTGGGGATATTATCTGTTTCCTGTTCATTACTCCACTCGCCAGTTTGTCGGGCTGGCTGTGTGTCCAAGGAACAGTTGACCATTTTTACTTCAGTAGTAGCATAGAAGCAGTTGGACTTCTTATTCTCTCTGCTGTCCTAATTACGATTTATCTACTCTGGACCACTGTAAGTATCTTTTTTGTAAAAATATCTACCATGTATAACTCACTTGGAAAATACTCATTTTATACATGCAGTAGATTGATTCTAGAATTTTTTTTTAAGTTCATTTGAGCGTCATTTATTGCCCGTCCCCAGTTGCTCTTGACATTGAGTGTCTTGCTAGGCCATTTCAGAAGGCAGTTGGGAGTCAACCAATTGCTGTGGTTCTGGAGTCACATGTAGGCCAGACCACAGGTAAGGGCATTAGCCTTAAGTCACGGGGCAGCACAGTGGTTAGCAATATTGTGTCTGTGCCAGAGACCTGGTTTAATACCTGGCTTGGGTCACTCTGTGTAAAATTTCCATGTTCTTCCTGTGTCTGTATGGGTTTCCTCTCAGTATGAAAGACATGCTACTTAGGTGCATTGGCTATGTTAAACTCTCCCTACTCGAACAGATGCCAGAGTGTGGTGACCAGGGGATTTTCACACTAATTTCATTGCAGTTTTAATGTAAGCCTACTTGTGACACTAATAAACTTTAAATCTTAGTGAACCAGATAGGTTTTTCCAGCATGGTCATAGTAGATTCTAAACTGCTGATATTTTTTTTGAAATCAAATTTATTATCTGCTGTGGTAGGATTTGAATTTAACCATCTGGTCCCCAGAACATTAGCTGACTTTCTGGATTGAGTTTAACAATAACACCACTGACCCATCACCTCCATGTTTTGAAAGCCACCAGTGAAAAGACTTTAAGGATCATAAGTTGATATATGGGCTGGGTGGGATGCAGATAGACCACGATATTAAATGGCAGAGCAGGCTTGAGGGGCTGAATGGCCTCCTTTTTCATAACTTAACTGTAAATTGATATTTATACAAATTAACAAGATGCAACTTGCATTTACGAGAAGAAATCTACCAGACGCAAACCTCATTTCAGACCTAACGTGTACCTTGCTTGTTTTTCACTTCAGGCTTCTTTTCGGTATCACATCAGGCTGTTGAAAGAGTGGCGACAGACCAACCAGCATGTTAAACTGCTGATTCCGAAATCACAAGTGTTACTTAGCAACAAACCCAATCCTCTAGCTCAAAACTCGAGCATAATTATTTCCAAAGAGACTATTGTCTAGCCTTTTAAAAGATTGCCCTTTGGATGTTGAAAATTCACCATGTCGGCAGGAGGGAACCAATCTTCTGGAGATGATAAGAAGGATGTCTTTTTGGCAAGATGGAGATGGGTGAAGAATGTAGACTTAAAGCAGTTGAATCTTGCTATGTGCTGTGTTCACACCAGGGGCTGTTTACCTTGATTACCATTAATGGTAGTAGCAAGAGATAGATGTTTGAACTGATGGATAACAATCAATTTTTCCCCCTTTTTTCTTTCCTCACTTAGCAAAAATTGAAGTGAATTTCTCAATGATTTTGAGAATTTATAATTACCTCTAAAGCTTATTGAGTTCTTTCTCCCCCAGGATAAACTCATTTTCTCCCATGAGAAAATTACAAAGGAAGTAGCTTGCCCACTGAACTGTGTTCATTTAGACATGGAGTCACTGAATTATTTGGCAGAGTTTACATGGATTTAGCTGTGACTGGTTCATTATCCAGTATCACTTGGCACTGGTAGGATTGGTCTGTCAGGGAGTGCAATGCTCCATTAGACACCAACCACCCATCCACAAATGCCTTTGAAGCTTTCAAACAGTTTGCCTGGTGCTACAGATAAATGAGCAAAATACTGTTTCTAGGTTCAGTATAAATGAGCAAAGTCTCAGTCCAATATTTTTCATTTCGAAAGAAATTAAAGAATCAGTCAGAAGCAGAGAGGGGCCAGATGAAAATGAGAAAATGTATGCAAGATACTAATTTTATTTTATGCCAGTTTGTTTTCCCAGCTCAGTAGGTGGTTAAAAAAACAGAAGAGCTGTCATTCTATGAATTATCCTCAAAATCTGGAACTAATTGATGCTTCCCAATTTCCCAAATCCTTCATCCATCCTGGTTCTGGATGATGACCCTTGTCTTGGTCAAAGATAACAACAAAGCTAATTTAATCGTAAAGCAGTGCACACTAAACGGGTGTTGAATAATTTGTATATTTTGCTGTTAAAGTAAAATAAATATTGATCTGGTTTAAGAATAAAAAATGTAATTTTTTGTGTAAATGTGAAATCAGATTGTGTTCCTTTTCTAGGAGTTACTTGAGTAAGAATACTAAAAATTGCATTGGGATGAGAGGATTGTTCCTAGATAATTTGGAGGTGAAGATTGAAACAAGTCTACCTTTAACCTGTCATTTTAAGAGGAAATGGGGTATGTATGTTCCCTGCTGCCCATCACCGCCCCCCACCCATGGGAACAGTGGAGTGAAATAAAAGCAAGGATCCAACTCATCTCTCACGCACTGAAGGAAGATGGCTATTCTTTCTCTTGAGGAAACAGAGGCAGGTAGCTAACTGTTGAATGAAGCTTTGCACCTCAAATTAATATGTACCACCACAATGATGCTGACTGCAGCACTGAGAAACGTGTGCTGAATACCTGACACTCTGCTCCTGATATTGGTACTCATTACCAATCTACACATCAGCTGTCTAATAAAACTAGTGCCTGTTCTTCAGTGGGAAGCTATGCACTGTCTCTTTGGAGTCAAATAGAGTCCAAAATGCCACTTTAAGTTTCAAAATACACAATATAATTTGAGTTATAAATCTAACCTTATCCCTCAACAGAACTGATAATTAGTCACTGAGAAAAAACCAAATAAGAAACAGTATCACTCCAGCATTGATGAACAAAGTTATTTGTTCACGGGCTATTGCTATCACTGGCTAGGCCAGTGGTCACTACCTATCCCTAGTTGCCCCTTAAAGTCAGGTTCAATTGCCACCTTGAAATAGCTCAGTCTATGTGCAAGTCACAGGGATAGAAGAAACAAAGAACAAGAACAACAAAGAGCAACACAGCACAGGAAACAGCCCCTTCGGCCCAACGAGCCCGCACCACCGTCCTAACATCTTAATGACATAGCCTATTGTGGAAGATTCCCATATAGGGACCAATATAGGGACAATTTGTTACCCAAAGAGCGAATTTTTGGGATGTGGGAGGAAACCGGAGCACCTGGAGAAAACCCATGCAACCATGGGGAGAACGTGCAAACTCCCACAGACACAGGCCCTTGTCTCACACCACTTTTTCATATATTAAAAATTCTCTGCAGATCAGTGCTTTGACAGCAATGTTCATGTCCCAGAGCTATTGCAAGACATTCAGTTCCTCATCTATGTAACTAGTTCTCTAAACTGTTGCAATTCATACCATGTGGGAGCTTTCAGCTTTTGTGATCTATGAATCACACATTCTCATACTGATATTTGGTGCTGCCCTGTATTTAAATGTTAGATCAATACAGAACAAAAAATTTGACTACTAGCCAATAGATAAATGCAGGACCTCAGATGTAACTAAACCATAGAAGGGTATGAATCTCTAGATTAGATTAGTTTGAGTTTGGTGCATAAGGATTGATTTTTTTGTATTGAAATTGGTTTTGTCAACACCTCTGTCTAATAGAAGGAACACAGTAAGAGGTCTGACAACAGCAATTTTAAATCTAACCGATTTATTTGATAGTAAACTCGCAAGCTTTCAGCTTTAAAGCCTTCGTCAGGTGAGTGAGGTGTTCTGGTCTGCAATAGCACACGTATCAGCACAGACAGTTTACAGATAAGCCGAAAGCTTGCGAGTTTATTATCAAATAAATCGATCGGATTTAAAACTGGTGTAATCAGACCTCTTACTGTGTTTACCCCAGTCCAATGCCGGCATCTCTACATAATGGAAGGAACTCACAGGTCCAGCACTCTACATTATCACAGGGCGTTTAACCCTTCACCTCTTATGTATACTTGGCTATATAAATAGATGGATGTGCGAATATCAATCTGGACATAGCTGAACCATTTGTATCATTTTTACCAAGTTGGAGCTACAGCTAATTAAAAAAGAAAACAAGCAAAACACAGTATAATCATAAAAGCTATTTATTGATTATTCAATTAAATTATTCAAATTTGTTTACCATAAATCAATTCTTTACATATAAATTTATTCATAGATAAAGGTTATAGAAATAAGACATTCTAATCTTAATGCAATGACAATGTGCAAGTAGCAGTACAAGTGGATTTGTACAATCAAGGCTATTTCTGTTTATTTCATCGACAGTTGAGGAAGGAGGAGAAACAAAGACAGAAGAGATTGGGGTTTTTGTAAAGAGTAGGCATCAAACAAATGGATAAGCAAATACAAATCAAGAGCTGGGCAAAATTTAAATATCTGATTGCTGACGCACACTCGTGAAGCTGTGTTTAAAAGTTGATTGGTTATGATTACAGCTTGATAAATCTAGAGATTTTAGCCAAATGATGACAGGATTAAAAAGGACAAAAAAGTGTGTGGAGCACAACTTCTAAAATTTTGATAGGTGGAGAGAAAGAGTAAAGAAAACAGATCCAAATGAGAATACAATTACAGGGTTGACACACTTCTGAAGGCCACTTTAATTATATGTCAAAATTCGCATCATTTCCCACAGTTGATCGCACCACTATTGCAGCACTTTTATGACACTTTTGTATCATTTCTGTTTGATCAGACATCCCAATGAATCATAAGCCAAAAATTTAAAAACTTTCTGAATTTTACAACACAGTAGTAATTTGACAAAAGTATGCAATGAGAGGCTATGTAAAGGGACCCCCATTACTGAGAACAGCTTTCCAAAGGAGCATTTACTTGGAAGGATTCATGTCCTTCATAGCTGAGGTGGAACGATTAATGGTTTACATTGAGACGTTAGCACTTCACCCCCAAACCTGATTGTAATTGATTCAATGTTAGGCTGCATTACCTGCTAAACAAAACTTTCAACTGAAGATGTCCAACGATCAGTGCTGTTTTGCTCTAGACTAAGCCAGTGCTGAGAGTTCTCGGAAGCTGGAATTATAATTATTGAAGCATATTCTTGTTTTTAAGAAACAATATTAAATAACTAGATGAATACAAGTTCTTGTTGCGCTTACAGAACACTTTGCACAAAAGTACTTTGTTAACAGAAACTTTTTGATGGCAAGATTACTTCACAATGTAAACAGTCCCATTAAGCAGTCTCTCATTTAAAAAAAAAATTCCCTCAAAACATTTAATGATCCCAAGATTAGTGCCACATTCAATAGTTGTTAAAAAATAATGAAATCTATTCATCTGTTGAAGAATTCAGTTGATCATCTGAGATTTGTACCACGTCACTATAGTGCAGCATAGCTCTTCATTCGCAGTATGATTCTGAAAATCAAATCCACAGCATATAGTTACATATTTGCAATTGACAACACTTGATTATGGAACACTGGATTGAATGCAGGTGGCACAGTGGTTAGCACTGCTGCTTCACTGCTCCAGGGAGCTGGGTTCAAATCCCGGCTCGGCTCACTGTCTGTGTGAAGTTTGCAGATTCTCCCCATTTCAGCGTGCATTTCCACCAGTGCTCCAGTTTCTTCGCACAGTCCAAAGATGTGTGGGTTAGGTTGATTGGCCATTCTAAATTGCCCCTTAGTGGCCCAGGATGCATCAGTTAGAGAATTAGTGGGTGGATACGTAGGAATATGGGAATGGAACTTGGGCGGGATTGTGATTAGTACAGACTTGATGGGCCTAATGGCCTCTCTCTGCACTGTAGGATTCTATGAATTGAGTTAACTGATCAGAGCAGGAGTAGAACGAAAGCTAATTCGTCTCAGTGGCCCGAATTTTACCACTCCACCTGCCATGGGAATCGGAGCAGGCAAGGGATGGGACATGGAAATGCCCACTGACGTCGGGTGGGATTTTACAGTTTTGGGATGAGCGAGGCCATAAAATCCCACCCATACCCGGTGGCACGTGGTTAGCACTGCTGCCTTACAGCATCTGGGACCCAAGTTCGATTCCTTGCTTGGGCCACTGTCTGCATGGAGTTTGCGCATTCTCCCCATGTCTGCGAGGGTTTCCTCCAGGTGCTCTGGTTTTCTCCCACAGTTCAAAGATGTGTGGGTTAGATGGATTGGCCGTGCTAAATTGCCTCTTAGTTTCAGGAGAATTAGCTAAGGTAAATGCATGGGGTTAAGGGGATAGGGCGTGGACGGTCGGTGCAGATTAGATGGGCCAAATAACCTCCTCCTTGCACTGTAAGGATTCTGAGATTCGTATATCTGGATCACTGAGAGGCAGGAATCAGCTCAAGGCGCAGCTCTGGGTGACCCCTGCTGGCCAGCATGAAACTTGCAGCTGACTCCATTCTTTGCAGCAATTTGGTGAAAAAGTGCCCAGGAAAATACTGCTAGCTGAGAATGTGGGTCAGAGCGAGAAAGAGCACTTAAACAGCATGACATAAACCATGCAACTGCAGAAAAATATACAGCCCTTCGGAAACATAAACACAAATACAGTTACACATACAGTTCCCAGATCAGCCCTCCCACCACCCATTTTAAATGAGTAATTTAGAAATATCACCACAGTCTCTAACAGCAGAAAACCCAATGAGAATTGAACTTTAAGTGGCGTTTTCTCTTTTTTTTTTTGCAGAGTGACACAGCAAGTAGGAAAATCTTAGAAGCCACCACAGAATTGTAGAAACCCTACAGTGCAGGAGGAGGCCATTCAGTCCTTTGAGTCTGTGTCGAGCACAATCCCACCGCAGGCGCTATCCCCACACATTTACCTCACTAAACCCTCCAACCTACACATCCCAGGACACTAAACAGGCAATCTGGCATAGCCAATCAACCTGACCAGCACATCTTTCAGACTGTGGGAGGAAAGTGGAGCACCCAGAGGAAACTCAGTGACCCAAGCCAGGAATCGAACCCAGCTCCCTGGCGCTGTGGGGCAGCAGTGCCAACCACTGTGCCACCTTGCTGCACCAGCGCCAAGGGCAGCTTCCTCTGCCCAGTTTTTAAGATCATAAATTTAGGGGTGTGCCTACTCCACAATGTAATGCTTGCAAAGGAGCAGCTTAGTCTGTGAAATGTCAGATGCTGATATGGAGTGACAATCTTACAGTGGGAGGAGGGTAGGGATAGTTAAAGCCTGATAATAAATGCATTCAAATAAAAGCAACCGTGTTGCTGGAAGGCAGGATTCTCATTACACCATTGGTGGGTTGGCAGTGACAATTGAATCATAGAACCGTACATTGCAGAAAGAGGCCCTTCAGCCCATCAAATCTGCATCAATCAGAATCCCACCCAGGCCCTACCCCCATATCCCTATATATTTTACCTGTAATCTCTCTAACATACGTATCTCAGAACACTAAGGAGCAATTTTTTTTAAGCATGGCCAATCAACCTAACCCGCACATCTTTTGACTGTAGGAAAAAACTGCAGAGAAAAACCATGCAAACATGAGGAAAATGTGCAAACTCCACATAGACAGCGACCCGAGGTGGGAATCGAATCCAGGTCCCTGGAGCTGTGAAGCAGCAGTGCTAACCACTGTGCGACCATGTCACTTTGGAGTGGCAAAATCTCGCCGGTGTAATCCGTGCTTTATGATTCCCAAACGATTTCCCACTCCTGTTGATAGTTCAGCATTCCAAAAAAGTGAACGGAAAATCCCAACCCAACACCCCCCCTCCCCCAATTGTCTTTTTCCCATCAATGGTACTTTACCAATGAAAAAACTCTGGTACATTACAAGCCTGTACTTCAGAATACAATGTTGTTCCTTAGTGGTGGAACTACAAAATAAAGTAAATGCACAATATTGCAGAAATTTGAAAACCGAACATGGTGGGGAAAAAAAAACCTAGCAGGTCTGGCGACAACTGTGGAGAAATGGAGTTCACAGCTGGGATTCTGCACCCACCCCATCCCATGGCAGATTTTCTCATGTCGGATGCAAAAAGACCTCGGTCACCTGCAGGATCTTGCAGATCAACCTAAGTCCATGGGCTCTCATGTAGCTTGCCAGCTCCGCAGCCAGGGAACCCACTGCAAGGGGGTCAACTCCACCAGGGCTGCAAGAGCTGGAAAACCCCTCCCAACATTTTGAGTTCAATACGGCTTCTCTGGAATGATCATAGAACCCCCACAGTGCAGAAAGAGGCCCTTCGGCTCATCAAGTCTGCATCGAACACGATCCCACCCAGGCCCTACCCCCTTGGAAGAGGGAGTAAGTGGAGTGATCAGCAAGTTTGCAGACGATACAAAGATAGCTGGACTTGAGGATAGTGAGGAGCATTGTCAGGCGATGCAGCAGGACACAGATAGGCTGGTAGCTTGGGCAGATGGAATTCAATCCTGATAAATGTGAGGTGATGCATTTCGGGAGAAAGAATATAGGGGGGAGGTATATGATAAAGGGTAGACCTATTAAGAGTACAGAAACGCAGAGAGACCTGGGGGTGCAGGTGAACAAGTCTCTGAAGGTTTTAGAGCAAGTGGAGAAGGTTGTGAAGAAAGCATATAGTATGTTAGCCTTTATAGGAAGGGATATAGAGTACAAGAGCTGGCCTTTAATGTTGCAGTTGTATAAAATGCTGGTTAGACCTCATTTGGAATACTGCGTCCAGTTCTGGTCGCCTTACTACCGGAAGGACGTGGAGACTCTGGAGAGAGTGCAGAGGAGGTTTACCAGGATGCTGTCTGGTATGGAAGGTCTGAGTTACGAGGAGAGGTTAGGCAAATTGGGACTGTTTCCCTTAGAAAGACGTAGACTTAGAGGAGATCTAATAGAGGTGTACAAGATTATGAGGGGTATAGATAGAGTAAACAGGGTAAAGCTTTTTCCTAGGATGGACTCAAATAGCACAAGGGGTCATGGGCTTAGGGTGAGGGGGGTAAGGTATAATTTGGATGCTAGAGGGAGTTTTTACACAGAGGGTGGTGGGAGTTTGGAATGCGCTGCCAACTAAAGTGGTGGAGGCAGGTATTCTGGAGTTATTTAAGAAATACTTAGATGGGCACATGAACAGAATGGGAAGGGAGGGGTATAGAAAACTGATTTAAAATAGGGATCATGAGCCTTGGGAGTCCCTGGGAAGTGTGTAAATAGATAATGATATTGATGTACTTGCTTTTATCCTACAGGTGCTTTGGTCCACCTTGTTGTTTAAGGAGGGGCATACACGCGATGGGTCGTGAGAGGACTGCTCTTGGATATTTTTCGAGAGTATCCTACTGCTTCATGTCGTTAGTGTATGCTTGACCTGGCCCATCTGATGGGCAACACGACAGCGCAGTGACTATCGCTGTGCTGTGCAGATACATGGATTTGGGCCTGTGTCTGTGGGAGTTTGCGCATTCTCCCTGTGCTTGTGTGGGTTTTCTCCGGGTGCTCCGGTTTCCTCCTACATCCCAAAGATGTGCTCTTAGGCTAATTGGCAAAACAAATTCTCCCTAAATTGTCTCAAATTTGGTTTTTAATCCATAGATCTATAAACATGGACAGGGATCGCGGGTAGAGGTGGGAATGTCAGGGTGGTGGCGTGGGCTCGTTGGGCCGAAGGGCCTGTTTCCCGTGCTGTTTTTGTTCTTTGTTCATATCCCTACATATTATACCCACTAATCCCTCTAACCTACGCAACCCTGGATACTAAAGGGCAATTTCATAGCAAGGCCAATCAACCTAATCCACACATCTTTGGACTGTGGGAGGAAACCAGAACACCCAGGCGAAACCCACGCAGACACAAAGAGAATGTGCAAACTCCACATGGACAGTGACCCGAGGTGGGAATCGAACTCAGGACACTGGAGCTGTGAAGCAGCAGTGCTAACCACTGTGCTATCGTGCCACCCTGAATGAAGAATCATATTGGACTCAAAACATTGAGTTGGTTTTTACAAAGGAACCTTTAAAAAAAAAACAATCAGCTAGGACCTGATTCCATGAATCTCAATCCCATTCCTAGGAATTCCTGATTTTTTTTAACCAGGGCCTTTTAAAAGTTGTGGACTGGTTCGGGCTATGATGCCAACCCCTGCATTCTGGACCTGGCTGGGACAGATACATGCTGCAATTTTGATGGAATTGAGCCAGTTTTTCAGTTCACAGAGTCGGGAGACATTGGGAACCGTTGTCTGCAGGAGGAGACCATGTCCGTGTTCCGCATTCAATCCCTATTCATACCAAGGTATACCCCACCCAGTCCCTCTTGCTCCTTATGCCTTTCATGCCAACAAATGGCAGTTCTATTCGCATTGGTTCTATACAGTAAATAATTGGTCAATGAATGTTGCCCCTTTAAAAACTTTTATTCTGGACAAATAAAAGTATCAATTGCAGAAAGTGAAAGCACTTAAAACTTCTTCACTCGGTGTAAATTAACAGCTCTGATCATCCGAGCTTTGGTTTATCAAGCAATGTTTTCACTTCCTCTCGGGTATTTCAACAGGCTAATAGATTTCTGGGCTCTGAATCAAGCTTCATTATGTATTCTTGGCTGAGAGCCCAGACATCCATTAAAGGACTAAAACACCTGAGCTTTGGGTTCTCTGCCTGATGCCATTAATTGCACAATGTTTATTTACACAAGCTGAAGAGGTTTCACGTACTTGAAGTTGCCGCTATTGGTAATTTGAATGTTTTGTATGATTAAAACATTCAATTTTCAATAAAAAAAATGTATTGGCCTGTAGTTAAAAGCATTTTTTTTTGAGGAAGCATAAAGCTTTCAATGGATAATCTTTCTTAAAGCTTTCTTTAAAATAAAGCACATCCTCTCACTATGGGGTTTGTTGGTTCCAGAGGGTGTGGTGAGTGAATGGGTATGGAAGTGCCATATCTTGGCATGAGGGGCTATGTGTGGAGAACATTTTCTACATGTGGGGGGCACAAGGTGGTCCAAATGGGGAATAGGGAATGTGTAGAGAGGGATGAGGGGGCTTTCTTTTCATTACAACTTTGACGGTTTCCCACGGCGCTGAGATGGGCCTTTTAAACATCCCACCTTGACACCCGGTTGCTTCCTCCGAACTCTTTCCCCAGTTGACTGGCTCAGCTGCAACCTGTAGCCGCCACTCCACAGCCAAAAATCCCACCTTGCTGGACACTTTCTGTTGAGGCAGGCGAGCCCAACTCTTGCCTAGAAGCTGATAACTAACCCCGTTAACTCTCCTTCACTCTCCACAGACACCGCCGTGTCAGAGCTTTGCTAGTAATTCACTTCTAATTTAAAACAGAAACCACCAGGAAGATTTCAGATTTTAAAATCAAGGAACATGAGAATCACCGTAACAAAAAGCATAATACAAAAGATTCATCAATGAAAGATTAGAAGCAGTAAACTGATCCCTTCCAGTGACTCATGCCCATAATTTAATTTATTGCAAGCTGTGACCTCATCAAATCTACATTATAATTAACCGAGGTACTTTTATACAGATTTGATTTACTAATACGAAGCAAAGCTATGTTATTCACTGGATAATAAGACAACAGTTTCATTCTGGAAAAACGTCACCTAAAATTATCACATCTGTTCTAGTCCAAAAGGCTATTTCCTTTTAGAATCCAGATCCATTTTATATTGCAGGAAATATAAAATTAAATCATATGCATGACGTTCTCATACATGTTAAAATAATTTGTCATCTCACTCTTCATAAGGTGATCATTTAACTCAAGCTATTAAACTTTCTGCATTCTTAAATGAACAAAAAGTGTCCAATGTTTAGATGAAACACAGCTACTTTTGCTAAACTGTAATGCTAACTCAATAAATGGAATATATTTTATTCCATCTTTCAAGTCCAAGAAAGGTAATTAATTTAAAATATATGAGATCCTGAGCAAAAGGGGAACTTTTTATAACTAGTAAACGGAATCCTGCCTAAAACATAAATATCTAACCATCCTTTCTTATTTCTTCTCCCAAAATGAATTCCAAAACACTCAACATTGGATTTAAACATTCCCTCATAAACAAATCTAATTTCCTTCTGTACAGATGAAACACCAATATGAATGGGGCCTGTCCCACCATATCAAAAATGTGCTGGTTAAGTAAACTGGCCATACTAAAATCCCCCTTGATGTACCCTTCATTAATTGCTAACGCAAGCCTACGTAGAACACTAATTGATAAACAAATAAATAAATTGCCAATGAACCAATTTTTGTACTGCCAATAAAAGGTCTATTCTCAATACCAAACCCATAAACTATCTGAATAAATGAGGATGTCCCTACACTAACTTGCTCCACCAATAGTACATACTTCTCGAATTCACACCCCACCATCCTGCCCACCACATGGCAAAAGACGCACAAAAGGTGAAAAGTCACCCCATCTCACCAGCCCCGGAAGCTCCCTCACACCACCCATCCTAACAGACACACATGGAAGACGAAAGTGCCGAGACAGGGGAGGGCAAACCACCTTCCAAGACAGACACACACATTAGATCTCTTCTAAGTCTACGTCTTTCTAAGGAAAACAGCCCCAATTTGCCTAACCTCTCCTCGTAACTCGAGGGTAGGTCGGCGCTGCACATGTGGGAGTCTTTCAAGAGAAAACTAAAATTTTTGCAGGAAAGACACGTGCCGGTAAGGAGGAAGGATGGGAAGGGTAGGATTAGAGAACCGTGGGTTACTAGGGATGTTGAGGACTTGGTCAGGAAGAAGCAGGAGGTGTACGTTAGATCCAGGCAATTGGGGACAGAGGCAGCGCTTGAAAAATAGAGAGTGCAGACGGGATCTTAAAAGGGGTGTCAGAAAGGCAAAAAGGGGCCACGAAATGGCTTTGGCAGGTAGGATTAAGGAAAATCCTAAGGCATTTTACTCCTATGTAAGGAGCAAAAGGATCGTTAGAGGGAAGATTGGACCTCTCAGGGACAGAGGAGGGGAACTATGCTTAGAGCCTGATGGAATGGGGGAGATCCTGAATGAATACTTTGTGTCAGTATTCACGCGGGAGAGGGGCCTGATGTCTGATGCCGGCTTTGAGGAATTTGAGGACCCGTTAAAGGAAATAATCATTACGAGGGACGAAGTGTTGGGGCTTTTAGGTAGCATAAAGACTTATAAAGCCCCAGGACCTGATGGTATTTATCCCAGGCTGCTAAGGGAGGTGAGAGATGACATTGCTGGGCCTCTGACGCAAATCTTTGTCTCTTCTTTGGACACAGGTGAAGTCCCAGAGGACTGGGGGATTGCAAATGTAGTACTGTTGTTTAAAAAAGTTCAGAGGGATCACCCAGGGAACTATAGGCCGGTGAGCTTGACTTCAGTTATAGGTAAGCTAATGGAGAGGATCCTCAGGGACAGGATGTATGAACATCTGGAGCGCTGCGATCTGATCAGGAATATGCAGCATGGCTTTGTTAAGGGGAGGTCGTGCCTTACGAATCTAGTGGAATTTTTTTGAAGAGGTGACAAAAACGGTTGATGAAGGACAAGCCGTTGATGTCGTCTACATGGATTTCAGTAAGGTTCCTCATGGTAGGCTGATAGAAAAGGTGAAGGCGCATGGGATATAGGGCCAGGTATGTAGATGGGTTGAGAACTGGCTTGGGAGGAGGAGACAGCGGGTATTAGTGGAAGGCTCTTTTTCCAACTGGAGGTCAGTCACTAGTGGTGTGCCACGGGGCTCAGTACTAGGATCTCTTCTATTTGTGATTTATATAAATGACTTGGAAGAGGGGGTAGGTGGTGTGATCAGCAAATTTGCTGATGACACTAAGATGATTGGATTGGCGGGTACTGAGGAGCAGTGCCTGGCAATACAACATGACATAGATAGGCTGGTAGATTGGGCAAATAGATGGCAAATGGAATTTAATCCGGATAAATGCGAGGTGATGCATTTTGGCCGGAATAATGTAGAGGGGAGTTATAGGATAAAAGGGAAAACTATCCGGAGTATAGAGACGCAGAGAGACCTGGGGGTGCAGGTTCACAAGTCTCTGAAGGTGTCAGGACAGGTGGAGAAAGTGATAAAGAAAGCGTATGGTATGTTAGCCTTCATAGGAAGGGGTATAGAATACAAGAGTAGGAGTTTGATGTTGCAAGTGTACAGAACATTGGTTAGGCCTCACTTGGAGTACTGCGTCCAGTTCTGGTCGCCGTACTACCGGAAGGATGTGGAGGCCCTGGAGAGAGTGCAGAGGAGATTTACCAGGATGCTGCCTGGTATGGAAGGGCTATCTTACGAGGAAAGATTGAACGCACTGGGGTTGTTTTCCCTTGAAAGACGTCAGCTGAGAGGGGATCTATTAGAGGTATGTAAGATTATGAGGGGTATAGATAGAGTAAATGGTGGTAAGCTTTTTCCACCATTAGATTCGGATAGAACGAGGGGTCACGGCCTTAGGGTGAGGGGGGCTATGTATAAGACTAATATTAGAGGGCATTTTTTCACACAAAGGTAGTGGGGGTGTGGAATGCACTACCGAGTAAGGTGGTGGGAGCAGGCACGCTAGGGTTGTTTAAGGGTCTCTTGGACAGCCACATGAGCGGTCTGCAGATAGAGGGATATAGCAGGACTGTTTAAATACTTTATTTGTTTCCACAGGCTAATCGGTCCACCTTGTTGACCAACAAGGTGCATGCATTCGGCAGGTCGTGCGAGGGCTGCTCTTGGATGTTACTTCAGGAGTGGCCTAGTGCTTCATGTCGTTAGTGTATGCTTAAACTGGACCATCAGATGGGCAACATGACAGCTCAGAGACTATCGATGTTGCTGTGCAGACACATGGATTTGGGCCTGTGTCTGCAGGAGTTTGCGCGTTCTCCCCGTGGTTGCGTGGGTTTTCTCCAGGTGCTCCGGTTTCCTCCCACATCCCAAAAATGTGCTCTTAGGCTGATTGGGTAACAAGTTGTCCCTATATTGGTCTCTATATGTCATTAAGACGTTAGGACGGCGGCGCGGGCTCGTTGGGCCGAAGGGCCTGTTTCCCGTGCTGTGTTGTTCTTTGTAACTCAGACCTTCCATACCAGGCAGCATCCTGGTAAACCTCCTCTGCACTCTCTCTCCAGAGTCTCCACGTCCTTCCGGTAGGGAGGCGACCAGAACTGTACGCAGTATTCCAAATGAGGTCTAAACAATGTTTTATACAACTGCAACATTAAAGGCCAGCTCTTGTACTCTATACCCCTTCCTATAAAGGTTAACATACTGTATGCTTGTGCTTTGGTCCACCTTGTTGTCTAACGAGGGGCATACACGCGACGGGTCATGAGGGGGGCTGCTCTTGGATTTTTTTTGAGAGTATCCTAGTGCTTCACGTCGTTAGTGTACGCTTGACCTGGACCATTTGATGGGCAACACAACAGCTCAGTGACTATCGCTGTGCTGTGCAGATACATGGATTTGGGCCTGTGTCTGTGGGAGTTTGCGCATTCTCTCCGTGCTTGCATGGGTTTTCTCCAGGTGCTGCTGTTTCCTCCCACATCCCAAAAATGTGCTCTTAGGCTAACTGGCAAAACAAATTCTCCCTAAATTTGGTTTTTAATCCATAGATCTATAAACATAGACAGGGATCATGGGTAGAGATGGGAACATCGGGGTGGCGGCGCGGGCTCGTTGGGCCGAAGGTCCTGTTTCCTGTGCTGTTTTGTTCTTTGTTCACACACACACACACACACACACACACACACACACCTTTGACATCCACCCCAGCCCCTGGAAACACAGAAACCCCCAACCGAGCAGCCCCTTCCTTTTAATACACACCATCTCAACAACCACCTAAGCTATGACAGAAGCAGACCATCACCCTGTCTTCCTCCCACTCTTTTCTCTTCTGCCACACAAAGGTACTCCCCCCTCCTTCCCCCAGCGATTCACCACCCCACACAAGAATAGTAATATACAAGAAGAAAAAGGCCCAGGAGACAGAAAGACAACAAGCCATAAGATAAGGGCAAGACATCACAGAGGGCTGTAAGAAAAGCGGCAGAGCACAAAGAACAGGGGACATGTCCTCTCTCTGTCCAACCCCAAAAACCTATTTCCTTTTAGAATCCGTGTCCATTTTATATTCCAGTAAACATCAAATTAAATCAAATGCATGAAATTCTCATGCATGTTAAAATAACTAGATATTATGCTTAATAAGGTGACTGTTTAACTCAAGCTATTAAACATTCAGCATACTTAAAAAAGTGCCCAAAGTCTGGGTAAAATTCAAGTAGTTTTGCTAAACTCTAATGCTAACTCAATAAGTGGAATATTTTTTCCATCTTGCAAGCCACATTATTAAAATAACAGATATTAAGATCTCAATAGCAACCAGGAATTTAAAAAAATCCCCATTTAGTAAAGATATGAAACCATGACATGGTTTAAAATATAAGTTTTACTATGCAAAAGTCATACCAAGCAAACACTGAACACCATCATACTCTACCTAAACTACCAATGCTTTAGAACCAACACAAGTCAGAAACATGAATTAAAAGGCAACTTGTAGTTCTAAATTATAACTGCATGCCAAATAGCATATACAACTAAACAGGCTAATGAACTGACTCAGCAGTACACTTAGCACATATGTATTAATTTCAGTCAAAAGGTCCTTCAAAACTCTTGCCCCAAGTGTTAGCTTATCTTTCAAACAAAACATCAACCAGGGTTGGAGGTCCACAATATAATCCACCCTGACCATTTGAAAAGACACAACTGGGACTTGCTGAAGTCCGGATGCCTAACGTGTGAATAAAACTGGATGCCAAGATGCTTCTTGCCAAGATCATCAGAATCAGAAGTGAAGGAAAGTCATTGGAGTGAAAAACAGCACTTTTGTTTCCGAGCAGGGAGGAGAAATGAACCATGGCATAACAAAATGAAATCGGATTTCTCGGCAAACGTCTCCACGTAAATCAGTCTAAACACCAAAGGTGCCAGTATATGCTGAATGGGAAGTTTATACAACTGGACATCATACAACACAACCCAGTCATTTACGAGTTTACTTTACTCATTATGTAACCACGTCTCCCCTGCACCACTCCAGCAGTAATTGCATCTGCGACAGCATTGCCAGTAATAATTTCAAATGTTTGCATATATCAGGGCAGCTTCCTTATTTAATCACAGCTGGCATGATTCACAACCGACTTACCTTGGGAGTTAAAAGGTGAGAATGTCATTTCCAAGCCAAGGTTGAGTAGTAACAAGCATACCAGGCAGCAAAGCAGACAGCAACCCCCCCAACCAACTTTCTGTCCGAATGCTATTTCATATAAAAGTGTATGAATGTTTTATGAATTTTGATATAAATTGGACACAGCCTGCACCAAAGTCAACAATAATGATCCAAAACCATCACTGGAGCTATTAAAATCCAGCCGATTTTTTACCTCACCAAACCTTAAATTTAGTCTGTCCTAAACGAGCCACAAAACACCAGGAGATTTGATTCCTCTTGTTAACTCTTCTGAATTTGGTTGGCAGTAAGGGCATGAGAAATTGGTCCCAGTACTTCTAGGACTGGTGTTTTGCTCTTTAGCATCCAGCAATTCCTACTACCCATCACGTGCGGTTGCATATCAGCTAAGGAAAGGATTGGAATCAATCGTGATGAGACAGTGGCTAGCATTGCTGCCTCACAGCGTCAGGGACCCGGGTTCGATTCCCAGCTTGGGTCATTGTCTGTGTGGAGTTTGCACATTATCACTGTGTCTGCGTGGGTTTCTTCCAGGTGCTCTGGTTTCCTCCCACAGTCTGAAAGACGTGCTGGTTAGGTGCATTGGCCATGTTAAATTCTCCTTCAGTGTACCCAAACAGGTGTCGGTGTGTGGTGACTCAGGGATTTTCGCAGTAACTTCATTAACGTAAGCCTATTTGTGACTACTAAATGAACTTTAGCTGTAATTGGGCAAGGTACAGGTAGTGAAGAACACCTGATTGACCACAGTCCAGCATGAGCCGGTGTTAGAAAATGAGTTCATAATGACAAATAAAGTTAGATGTCTCAATATTCATTTAAACTATTTTGACAACAGCTTTGTGAGAACTTTAGTGGGACTTTGATTTAATTGTCTCACTTCTGATTGTTATCAATAGAAGACTGGAAAAAACACGATTCTGCAGCAAAGTGTCACGCTCAGCTTTCAACTCTGTCCCCAGAGCAACTTATTCAGTAGAAAAAGAAATCTAATGTCAACAATTCAGGGAATGTTTTTTGTGATAACCTTGGAATAAATAGGCCAAACCTCAGAGCAGAAAATGAAAAAGATTTAGTCTATTCTATTCCATACACGATGAGGGTAACAATGTCTAATTGATTTTTTATTTCAATGGCTCCAAAGATCTCTTAGAACCACAATGCTGTCAGACCTGCTGAGATTTTCCAGCATTTTGTGTTTTTGTTTCCTTGGTGGCGCAGTGGTTAGCGCTGCTGCCTTATAGCTCCAGGGACTCGGTGACTGCGTGTGGAGTTTGCACACTCTCCCTGTGTTTGCGTGAGTTTCCTCTGGGTGCTCTGGTTTCCTCCCACAGTCCAAAGACGTGCAGGTTAGGTTGACTAGCCATGCTAAATTGACCCTAATGTCTAGGGAATTAGCACGGTAAACAGATAGGGTTATGGGGATCGGGTCTGGGGAAGATTGTTGTTATTGCTGGTTTGATGGGCCAAATTCTTTTTGGTTGTGTCACAGCTTGGTATGGCTCCTGCTCTACCCAAGACCGCAAGGAACTACAAAAAGTTGGGAATGCAGCCCAATCCACCATGCAAACCAGCCTCCCATCCATTGACTCTGTCTCACTTCCCGCTGCCTTGGCAAAGTAGCCAGCATAATTAAGGATCCCACGCATCCCGGACATTCTCTCTTCCACCTTCTTCTGTCAGGAAAAAGATACAAAAATCTGAGGTCACGTACCAACCGGCTCAAGAACAGCTTCTTCCCGGCTGCCATCAGACTTTTGAATGGGCTTACTTTGCATTAAGTTGATCTTTCTCTACATCCTGGCTATGACTATAACACTACATTCTGCAGTCTCTCGTTTCCTTCTCTATGAATGGTATGCTTTGTCTGTACAGCACGGAAGAAACAATATCTTTCACCGTATGTTAACGTGTGACAACAATAAATCAAATTAAATGGCTTCCTTCTGCTCTACAGAGATTGTATGATCTCATCTTAGGCTCTTTTGCCAATGATCTTACATCTGCATCCACATTCTGAAGCTTTGCCAATTGAAATGGTTCTCTGTTTATCTTATTAACAGCCTTAGTGATTTTGTACAGCTTCATTAAATCATTCCTCAATATATCTTGGATTGAAGGAGAAAAATCCTTTATCTGATTTTGTCACATAACTGAAGTGTCTAGACCTCATACCATTCTAGGCAATCCCTGCCACACCGTCTCCAAGATCTTAAAATCTTTGCAAAAGTGCAATGCTCAGTGTGTTTGGAACCTTGTACGATAGGCCTTGATGACTGAAGGAAGAGCTCGAGTTTCCAATCCAATTGGCTAATTAGGATTACTATTTTAAACTTATCCTTTCTTTTGGTCTTGTACTTCACAGCATTTTAGAATAGCAGAACAGGGACAGAAAGATCCACTCCATATACCTGCATGTTAAAACCTGATCAAATTTGTTCTGTATTACATTGTACGTACCTGATAATAGACAGCTTTCGTTTGAACCTTCAAACTGTTGGACTGTCGTCTTCGATGCCTCTTCGAGATCTAGTTCCCAATGTTCTTTGCACAAGAACCCGTCTGGAAATCTCCTGTGAAATCAGCAGCGTTAGTTAAAGCAGGGTATTTTGGCCAAAAAAGTCAGGAATTCCACGGAGCTACAAACAGGTTAAAGGCAGTCCCTAAAGATGCAATTATACAGGATTATCACATCTTGTTAAATTATCCTCACAGAATTCTTCTCTGTTTTATATCTAAAAAAGGGATTTATAGCTTACCCAAGCCCAGAAATGGATTCCAGGCTTTCAACCACTCCAGTCACTGTAAATTTTTAATACAATTTTACTTTGGCCTTGAACAATTAATTTTTGTTGCACAATTATTCCCTACAGACATCAAATTATGTGAAAAGGTTACTCAGTGGAGACATGCATTTCAAATATTTGCTTCTTATATTAGAGATTTTGTAGGGAATCTTAAAATGATACAACGTCATGGTAAGTTACACGTGATTTTGTAATCCTCACTCAACCAGTTACATATTTATCTCAACCAGTTCTTCCCTGCCTTAAATCTTGCACCTTTGGTCACCGGCTTGTCTAAGTTGCGTGACACAGTGGCAATATTTTGTTTGATAATGCTTCTGCAATGTTCCTTGGGCCACTGTACTGTACTTATGTAGTTAAATGCTGCAATATATACCTCTGTTGATATAGTGTGAAACTGTTTATATGAGAATCAGGAAAACAGTGCATTGATTGAAGTAAACCAGGAAACCATCAAAGAAATCAAAATTCAACTCTATAGCTGACCCCACACCAACAGCTTGTGAGGAATAGGTGGCCAAAAATAAAACCAGCTGCCCAACTTATTTCTACATTTAGTCCATAGACCTCTTGAGGTGCATATCCACATATCCTTTCAATGTATTGAGTATTCTGCCCCTAAGACTCTTTCAGGCAATGAATTTCAGACTATGATCATTCCCTAGGCAGATTTTGTTCCCTCATCTCTTCCCTAATCTAATCTTACTAACCAATCTCTTTAAATCACTGCCCCCAAGCTACAGACCTCTTGTGCTAATGTAAAATCGGCCCTTCACATCCATTGTATCCAGGCCCCTCGCATTTTTGTACATGTTTCTATAAAAGGAGGAACATTTTATTAAATCAGGCTTATCAAGCTCTTAGGGTTTATAGTAATTGAGAATTTGCATTGGAAAATAGGAGCAACAAATTTCTGGTTGAAATGCAAGTTTTCTCCATTAAACCTTTCTCAGAATTTAGAATTATTTCTCAATCTCTTTCTAAAATAAAACGTTACACATAGATTCTTGTACAATCTCACTACCAACTAGGAAAACTAGAGGGTACAAATATTTCTTTTATTACTTTATTTTGACTCTGGTACCAATTCAGTTATACCCTCCTACACTATATACTGGCTGTTCATTGCATTCTGTAAAGATATTATTAGCAGACTATAAAATCCCCTTTTTCAAAGTGCCACTGAAAGGTTTGCTGGATGCCATGGTACATCAGACTGGGTATAAAATGAACGCTATGTCATCTTAAAATAGGGCGGTAATATTTGAGACTGAGTTGCTGCAAACAGTGCATTTATATCGATACACGTTGCTTTGCATTAATGCACCATTTATTGCACATACCTCTCCACTGGAGCCAACGAGAATCACCCGGATATCAACTCCTGTTCCCCAAGATCTCTGTCCCTTCCATGTCAAATCAAGCGCAGAACGTTGGGAAGGGCCAGCAGCTCCAGCCCAGATCTAACAAAGAAAGGCAACAAATTAAACAACGTTACTTCAAGATCCGCCCTGTTAAATTTGCACCGCTAACGAAATGCACAATTCTAACAAAATGTCAAAGCCATTGTATTTTTCTGTCACAAGTAGGCTCACATTAATGCTGCAATGAACTTACTGTGAAAATCCCCTGGTTGCCACACTCCGGCTCCTGGTCGGATACACCGATGGAGAATTTAACATGGCCAGTGCACCAAACCTGCATGTCCTTCAGACTCGTAGAGGAAACCAGAACACCCAGAGGAAACCCATGCAGACACAGGAAGAATGTGCAGACTCTGCCCAAACCAGGGCACTGAGAGGGAGCAGTGCTAACCACTGTGCCACTGTGTAAAGTACATTCGAATCCCCATCCAACAAGTCAAGAAGTTCACAAGGTGAGCGTAGGTGTTTTGCACTCACACTGTACTTTCACTTGTACACAAATTCAAAAATGCCCATTTACGTGAGGTGGCTTAAAAGCAGGTTAACTTGAAAATTCACCAGTTTGGTGCATTCAGACAGATCCTACAGGTTAAACCAACCACTCCAGCAGCTGTGGAAATTGAAATGTTACGTTGAACTCATTGATTTCTCGTGGTACAGATTCTTGAGATTGCAAGTCTTTTTGTTTCCTTGCATCCACTTGTTCTAGCGCTCATCACACTGTCCCTTCCTAGCCCAGTCACAGCTTTCACTGTGAATGTCACAATGCAGTCTCTTCTTCCGACTCTGTCTCACACTTGGGATTGAGAGCAGCAAACGTTTTAATGTAATTGGAGTGAAGATAAAATTAATTAACTTTAGACCAGCAAGTTTAGACAGAGAATGGGTCGAACCATTATTCCCACAAAGTACAAGCTCTTCAGAGAATGTGAACATGGTTTTGGGAAAAGATAACAGATAGCTAATTAACCCAACAGGAGTAGGGTCAGTTGTTGGTATATGGCAATGATATCTGATATGGCTTCATATAGTGATCAATACATGACATTACAGTATATGGACCCACATTGCATAAACACAAAGAGGATACAAAGTGAAGAGTGTAAGAGGGTAATTAGTCGCAAGTAAAACATGATACCAAGGGAGAGAGTCATTATAAATTACCTACATTTAGGACTAGACAGGAGAATATCCACATCACAGAAAAGTTTCTGTGAGAAAATACAGTGGACTGCAAAAGCAGAATATTACAGAATAGGTTAAGCAGATTCATGCAGGATACAGATGGCATGGGGTTACAGTTGAAATGATAAAGGGCTAGATTATAAAGCAAACAACAGGGATGGTGAACTGCAGAAGGTACAATGAAATATTAACAGTTATATCGGGCACATTCCTGATAAATGCGAGGTGATGCATTTCGGGAGAAAAAATGTAGGGGGGAGGTATATGATAAAGGGTAGACCTATTAAGAGTATAGAAACGCAGAGGGGACCTGGGGGTGCAGGTGAACAAGTCTCTGAAGATGGCAGAGCAAGTGGAGAAGGTTGTGAAGGAAGCATATAGTATGTTAGCCTTTATAGGAAGGGGTATAGAGTACAAGAGCTGGCCTTTAATGTTGCAGTTGTATAAAACGTTGGTTAGACCTCATTTGGAATACTGCGTCCAGTTCTGGTCACCTTACTACCGGAAGGACGTGGAGACTCTGGAGAGAGCGCAGAGGAGGTTTACCAGGATGCTGCCTGGTATGGAAGGTCTGAGTTACGAGGAGAGGTTAGGCAAATTGGGACTGTTTTCCTCAGAAAGACGTAGACTTAGAGGAGATCTAATAGAGGTGTACAAGATTATGAGGGCTATAGATAGAGTAAACAGGCTTAAGCTTTTTCCTAGGATAGACTCGAATAGCACGAGGGGTCACGGGGTTAGGGTGAAGGGGGTAAGATATAATTTGGATGCTAGAGGGAGTTTTTTCATACAGAGGGTGGTGGGGGTATGGAATACGCTGCCAAGTGGTGGAGGCAGGTAGTCTGGAGTTATTTAAGAAATACTTAGATGGGCACATGAACAGAATGGGAATGGAGAGGTATAGAAAACTGATTTAAAATAGGGATCATGAGCCTTGGGAGTCCCTGGGAAGTGAGTAAATAGATGATGATATTGATGTACCTGTTTTTATCCTACAGGTGCTTTGGTCCACCTTGTCATCTAACGAGGGGCATACACACCCCTCTTAGGCTAATTGGCAAACCAAGTTCTCCTTAAATTGTCTCAAATTTGGTTTTTAATCCAAAGATCTATAAACACGGACAGGGATCGCGGGTAGAGGTGGGAACATCGGGGTGGCGGCACAGGCTCATTGGGCCGAAGGGCCTGTTTCCGGTGCTGTTTTGTTCTTTGTTTTTGTTCTATTCACATCATCCTCAGGATATGGGATTCAATTTTGGGTTCTCTGTCTCAGAACAAAAATACACTGTCCTTGGAGGGAGTTTAATGATCACAAGGAGAATACTTGGGAAGCAAGTGCACAACTATGAGATTGCACAAGGTGACTCAGTCAACCTGTGATCTGATTAGTTTTTAAATGATTGAAGAGAATTACCTGGGTGACAGACTGAGAATAGTCCAAAATAATAATTTCATTAAATTTACAACCACACCAACTGTAAGTGAATTTCCCAGAAAAAAAATCCAACATTATAGGTATCAAAAAAAGGGTGGCATGGTAGCACAGTGGTTAGGTCTGCTGCTTCACAGCTCCAGCAACCTGGGTTCAATTCCCGGTTCGGGTTGCTGTGTGGAGCTTGCACATTCTCCTTGTGTCTGTGTGGGTTTTCTCTGGGTGCTCTGGTTTCCTCCCACAGTCCAAAAATATGCGGGTTAGGTTAATTGGCGATGCTAAAATTGTCCCTTAGTGTCCTGTGATGCGTAGGTTAGAGAGATTAATGGGTAAAATATGGGGGGGATGGCCTGGCTGGGATTGTGGTCGGTGCAGACTAGATGGGCTGAATGGCCTCTTTCTGCACTGTAGGGTTTCTATGAAAAAAAGCATGAATTACATTCCAGAGGACAGAGAACTGTATGGTGATGCTGAAAAGATTGATCTAATTTCCAACTAATCTCCAATGTGAGATATGAAAATGAGTGGGAAACTGGAGTAAAAACTAATTTGCCAAGATGAACAAAATGCAGAGTAGATGTTATTGGCTAAATAGAATTGTTAGATTTTCTGAAAAAAAAAAGTTTCTCCTGCTTCCCATCTCCTGGTTTCGCCAAATGACTCTGACTGCTTCAATTTTTTTTTAAACCTGAAGTTCTTGGGAGGTTGATGAAACCAATGTGTCCCAAATAGTGGACAGATACTCACTGAGATGGTGCGGGAATAAACTGCCCAAAAGTCACAAGAACACATGCACACAAGGGGCTGGGACTCAAGTCTGGAAAGAGTAAAGGACTTAATGTAGAAGAAAGTGTGTGGGTTATTTGCATGGGATGAGCAGAGGGACATTTTATGGTGGTAGATGCAAATGGTGAGGGTGCTTTTATGAATGCAAGTATTCCAAATGGAGCCTGAGTCTACAGAGAGAACAAGAAAATATTGAAAACATTTCAGGACTGGGTTCAAGAGCTTGTACATCTTGCACAGAATCTCAGAATAGGCTTAAAGTACACAAACCATATACAAGCATGGAAAAGCTTAAGTGCACCACAGGGAGGGATGTACAAGGAAGGGAGGCATGTGCAGTGAAAAATTGGTGCAAGACATCTGAACATTAAAATTCAGTGCATTTTAAAGGAATTGCCTTGAATTTACATTATAAAATTGGTTTTTAGAGGGATATATATTGGAGCAGCTGGAAATTCAAAGGCAGGTTAAATTCTCTCTCTGGCCTGATCAGTCCATTCTGGTGGACTATGACTGGCTAATAGTAATCCCGTTCAGTAAAGAGGAACCACAGGTTCAGACATTTGGTGTCTGCTTCACCGCTTGAAGTTAGGTGAGGAAGTATCGTCAACAAACTTGGATACATTACACTCATCCCATTTAATCTGTAAATAGCAGAGTCCCAGGCTCAAAGTGTTGTGGTACCCAGTTATTATAGCGTACCAACCCAAAAATTTGAACCTACTCATTCCTAATCTGCTTACTATCCATTAGCCAATCCATGCTCATGTATTACCTCCAATCCAATGCATTGTAATTTTGTGTCATGAAGATGAGGAGTTCATTGGGGCAGCCTCCATCAGGACAGATGTGGTACTGCCAGTGGACTAATAATCCAGAGAATGTGCTGGGGGACCTGGGTTCAAATCCTGACACAGCAGATGGTTAAAATTGAATTCAATAGAAATCGGGAATGAAAAGCCTAACGATGGCCATGAAACCATTGTCAATTATCACTAATGCGAGGTTCACTAACGTTTAGGGGAGGAAATCTGCCATCTTTACCCGGCCTGGCCTACATGTGATTTCAGATTCACAGCAAACCCCCTCTGAAATGGTTGATCAAGCCACTCAGTTCAAAGGAAATTAGGAGTGGACAACAAATGCTAGCCCAACCAGTGATACCCAAATCCTGTGAATGAATTAAAACAAAAACTACAGAAGTAAGTTGATAGATAGGCACACCAAAACTTCTTGATATATATTGGGAAGCCTGGTAGAAAGACAATAGTCAAAGTAGCATAGAGCTTGTGAGCCCTTCCTGTTAGAATGGAAATAGTCGTCAGTTTTTTTGCATACTTGTGGAATCAGCCATGATGCAGAACCAGCAGAAATCACAAAAATCCTGAATGTTGCCTGAGAGCTGGTGCAAGCTCCATGGATCGTATTGTGCCTGTAGATCAATGTGCAAACGGTTGTCAGTGTACTCCAGTAAACTGTCTTTCAACAGATTACTTGGATCGCTGATATCCTGGAGAAATGGACAGTGCCTCTACAGAGAATCACAGAACCTTACAGTGCAGAAAGAGGCCCTTCGGCCCAACGAGTTTGCACTGAATATAATCCCACCTATGCCCATATCCCTATATATTATACCCACTAATCCCTCTAACCTTCGCTACCCTGGACACTAAGGGGCAATTTTTTAGCGTGGCCAATCAACCTAACCCGCACATCTTTGGATTGTGGGAGATTTGCCTGACGAAGACAGAGTGTTGAAAGCTCGCAAATTTACTATCAAATAAATCGGTTGGATTTAAAATTGGTATTGCTAAATTCTTACTGAGTTCTTACCACCCCAGTCCAACGCCGGCATCTTTACATTGTGGGAGGAAACCAGAGCACCCAGAGGAAACCCACGCAGACACGAGGAGAATGTGCAAACTCCACACAGACAGTGACCTGAGCCAAGAATCAAACCCAGGACCCTGGAGCTGTGAAGCAGCGCTGCTAACCACTGTGCTATCATGCCACCCAGAATGAACCAAAGGTCCTCTCTGAAGAAGAAAGCGTGCACACCCTCAGTGCCTTACAGTTGCTGTCAGCCAACCTAGATTGGGCATGGAAAGACCACACCGAGATGTTTTTCTCCAAGACCTCCCTCACTGAAAATCAGTTTTTCATTAGCTATGCTACTGGGGTATAAATGTAACAGTGTTAGGAAAGGAAAAGGCTGACACCTCAAGGGAACCAGACAGTAATTAATTGAGCTATTCCTGAAATACGGCATGATTTCATTTATAAACGTGGTCAAAATCTCTGACTAGTAGAAACATTTATTTATGCATTGTGCTGATGATGTGATGGAGGAATTTGGAGGGTGGGACTTCCAGTGAACGAGGATTGTTGTTCCTGATATCGCACTCCGATGGACAGCCCAGGCAGACAGGCACGTTCTATGTTCTCTCCGCTCCCTTTTCCTGGTTCCAGCAGTTTGTCTACTCTACGCATCCTCTGTTTCATTCTAGTGCGCTAGTCTGTTATGCACCCATATCTGGGAGTAACTTGGCTTGTGCCGAAGCTTTGAAGTTGGAATTAAATTCCTGCAAGCATTTGCTCTAGATTTCAGCAACTTAAACAAAAAAAATCAGAAAACACCAAATACTTTTAGAATGGTAACAACAAGCAAAAGAAAATCAACCAAGTAGTTGATTTAAATAGGTGAAGTCCTATTAAATATTTAATTAGGTGAAGTCCCATTATGACAATACTGTGCCTTTAAAAAAATGTATTCATATCACACTTCTGTTGGGGGGTTGGTTTAAAATTCAACTCTGTTTACACAATGCTGCACCAGGCAGCGCACATGTTGAGAACGTAGGCTTATAATCGAGCTTAGTTGATGGGGTTTTTGCATTGACTCAGATTAAAACATTTTTATTTTTTTTCCTGCCTGGGGTTTCAAAGTAGGGTTCAGTTAGGCTGCTTGAAAAGAGACGTGCTCGTGGCTTACAGGGAAAAGGAGGCAGTTTCTACTTGGTTCTGAAAGAATCAAGTGTTTTTTTCCCTCTCTCTCTGTCTGGAGGCTACTGTTTTGGAGGCGTCAGAAGACAGGTGTCTCTCTCTCTCTGGGGGTGGGGAAGAAAACATAAACCTGTTTTGTTTGTTAAATGATTTTGAAGTGGGAATTAAGTCTCTGTGGGGAACATTGTTTAAATCGGAACTAATAGATTAGCAGTTTAAAAAAAAGCATGTTGTCTTGTTTAAGTATTTCAATTGATAAAAAGTTAAGCTGAGATTTCATAGAATCCTGGATGCAGAAAGAGGCCCATTCGGCCCATTGATTCTGCACAGACAACAATCCCACCCAGGTCCTATACTGTAACCTCATATAATTACCCTACTAACCCCTCTAACCTACGTATCCCAGGAAATTAAGGAGCAATTTAGCATGGCCAACGTGCCTAACCGGTGCATCTTTGGACAGTGGAAGGAAACCAGGGCACACGGAGGAAACTCCCACGCAGACACAGGGAGAACGTGCAAACTCCACACAGACAGTGACCCAAGCCAGAAATCAAACCTGGGTCCCTAGCACCGTGAGGCAACAGTGCTAACTATTTTGCCACTGTGCCGCCTTTAATTCATTCATTATAATTAAACTCTATCATTAAAAAAAGTTGATTCAATAAAGCTTCCTAGTGTGTCAATATAATCATACTTGGAGTGAAACACTTTCAATTAGTGCCAAGATAAATAAAAAAGTCTGGGGTAAAGTCAGGCTTCAGAACATACTTTGGAGGTTTCTGCTCAGACAGCCTACACCACCTACTACTGAACATCTCACATGTAAAAAAAAAATCAGCATTTAATCAAAAATACACACAATGTGTACTTTTCTGTGCTGTAAAACCGAGTCAGCATGCTTTACATGCTACAGACCTTTCCTGGATCAACAAACGTATTTTTGTGAAAGATCTCTCTTTTTTAAACACATTTTCTGGGTGGATACTCACTGCAAAGCATTAATGCCGACACACGTGCCACTTTGGAGCTTTAAGGACACTTGTAGCACACAAAAGAATGGCTCCGAACAAATCCAATCCATTGCCATTTGATTTTGGTAAAAAGTAATAATTTTTGATGAAATTCCCACATGTTACAAACCCCCTTCTCAGATTAGACAGCTGCTGGAAGAAAAAGGGCTAGGAAAAAAGATGCAAGGAAATGATTACAAGATTAATCCATCTAAATTCAGTTGATAGTTGGAAACTCAGGGAAATTCATCAGTTACTCTGATACCTACATTACTCACAGCATTCTTGGAGCATGGAGTTTCCATGCAATTGAACAAGTGACTGCTCTCACGTTTCCAGTAAAGTACATTGCATACTGCTAAGAACTGTTTGTATTGAAAGCATTACAACTCTTGGTGAATACTTACTTTTACTGCTTGGCCAGCTCTAATTGTAAAACGTGGAGGAAACCTGTATGTATCCCGGGACACATCGTCGACTTCTTTTACTATGGTCCATCCACTTAGTGACTGATCCTACAAGGATATTACAAAATTTGAAAGTTTAATGTTTTTTGAAACAATAACAATTTCATAGAATTCTTCCAGTGTAGGAGGAGGCCATTCAGCCCATCAAGACTGCACTGACGCTCCAACAGAGCATCTTACCCATGTCCTGTCCCTGTAATCCACCATATTTATCCCGCTCATTTCTCCAGCCTATACATCTTGGGGCACTAATTTCTGCGCAAGACTAATTTTTCTCAGTTTTCAGAAAAAAAAATACAAAATACCTTTCATTAAAACTTGTAATTTGTTCTCATTTTTTAAAAAAATTAACTCAATTATAGCAGGCATGTTACCTTTGTTACATGTAAATGTGTAACTGTTACATTACAACGCTCAATAAGCAATATAGCTTCTGCCATTGTGCAGACAGCAGTGTCCAAAACACAAGTTATTGGCAAAAGCTCATTTCATCCCAATCCTAGTTCTGTTCCTCATGCACAAAGACCAAATTGATCTAAACGTCCTGGTGCACCCTAAAGACCAATAAAGCAATAGCTCTTTTCTGGAGTAAACAAAAATCTACAGAGGATTTGAGCAAATTACTGCGGATGCTGGAATCTGAAACCAAATGAGTAAATGCTGGAAAATCTCAGCAGGTCTGGCAGCACCTGTAAGGAGAGAAAAGAGCTGGCGTTCTGAGTCCAGACAACCCTTTGTAAGGTGGCTTTGACTAAGGGCCATCCGAACTCGAAATGTCAACTCTTTTTCTCCTGACAGATGTTGCCAGACCTGCTGAGATTTTCCTGCAGTCTTAGTTTACGGAGGACTTGTACATGTCGAGTCCCATAGAATCCATACAGTGCAGCTTAGGCCATTTGCCTATCGAGTATGCACCAACAACAATCCCACTCCAGGCCCTATCCCTGTAACTCCACATGTGCACCAATTTAGCCTGGTCAATCTGCCTAACCTGAAGGAAACTAGAGCACCCGGAGGAAAACCAGGCAAGCTCAGGGAGAACATACAGGCAATGACCTGGAGCCGGAATCGAATCCGAGTCCCTGGCACTGTGATATAGCAGTTGCCATCCTATACTGCGCTGAACGAAAAATCCAACATGCTTACTATTTCTTCTTGAAGGAATAAAGAAACAATAACAAAGTCATTCTACTGCACCCGTCAACAACATCAGACATTGATGCAAAGCCAAGTAATTTGGTGGAAGGATAAGATGATATGCACCATTCAGAGATCTTATACTTAAAGCACTGATTTATTAACAAATCACCAATGGCTACACGCAACTGCATTTCAGATGTGCCTAAATAAAAGGCATCAAACTCTAGATGGGCCTTTACCTGATCAGAAGTATTCTTCACTTTGACAAATCTTCCTTCATTATCAACTTCTTCCAAGGTAATTTTTCCGACAGTAATCACGTGTTCGTGCGTTTCACGATCAGTGCCCGCAATTTCGTCCGCGTACAACCTCCGCTTTGTTCCTCGGAATGAAGCGGAGCCCCTCGAGGTGGATGGCAGACTAAGTGAAGACGCGCAGGGAGTCAAGTCAAGTCTGTAATATTGGATAGTGCGGAAGGTGTTAACAAACGTTTGATTCCACATGAAAGTTTACCAATTTCATTTTCCCACATCTCCACTGTGCGAACACAGAAGCGCTCGATAAAAACAAACCACGTTACAGCGTGAATAACCTTCCCTTGCACCTCTGACACAATGAGGTTAAATACCCATTCCTTAACAGCAGAGGGATTTTTACACTTTTCATTTTCCTATTTTACAGGAAATTTTGATCTAGTCTAAAGAATATGTTGGCTCCCCCACCCACACCCCCGCCACTGGAGTTACATACTTGATCCCACTTCTCTCCAATTTCCATATATCTTTTCACAGTTAGTGATTTCCTTATTCCCACTTAAATGCTATCACTGACTCAAAGATGTGAAGGTTAGGCGGACTGGCCATGCTAAACTGTCCCTTAGTGGATTAGGGGCATTAGCAGGGTAAAATACATGAAGTTATAGAGATACGTTTATTTATTAGTGTCACAAGTGGGCTGATATTAACACTGCAATGAAGTTACTGTGAAAATCCCCTAATCGACACACTCAGGCGCCTGCTCAGGGAGAACTTAGCATGGCCAATGCACCTAACCAGCACATCTTTCAGACTGTGGAGGAAACCAGAGCACCCGGAGGAAATACACACAGATATGGGAGAAAGTGCAAAATCCGCACAGTGACTCAAGCTAGGAATTGAGCCTGCATCCTTAGCGCTGTGAGGCAGCAGTGCTAACCACTGTGCTGCCCATGAACTGTTCATAATCTCACTGAGTGATTATTATATGGATGAGTGAAAAAGGCAGAGTTCTGATGAGAATACGACATTCCACGATTTGAGGGTGGGGATATATTGACTCATACAAGTGCAATGCGGGTAACATGTTGGCACAGTGGTTAGCACTGCTGCCTCACAGCATCGTGGAGCCGGGTTCAATTCCGGCCTTGGTCATTCTCCCCGCGTCTGCATGGGTTTCCTCCGGGTGCTCCGGTTTCCTCCCACAGTTCAAAGACGTGTGGGTTATGTTGATTGGCCATACAAAATTGCCCTTTAGCGTCAAGGGGACTAGCAGTGTAAATACGTGGTGTTACAGGATAGGGTGGACATTGTTGTCAGTGCAGTTTGATGAGCAGAGTGGCCTCCTTCTGCACTGTAAGGATTCTATGAAAACCTGATCATTGGGCTGGAAAAAGTGGATCATCTTATATGTTGAGTTGACTTATACATCACAACTGATTTGATTCATTGTTGTCACGTGTTAACATACAGTGGAAAAATATTGTTTCATGCACTCTATGCAAAGTATATTGTTCATAGAGAAGGAAATGAGAGATTGTAGAATGTAGTGTTATAGCCATAGCCAGTGTGTAGAGAAAGATCAACTTAATGCAAAATAAGTCCATTCAGAAGTCTGACAGCAGCAGAGAAGAAGTTGTTTTTGAGTCAGTTGGTATGTGACCTCAGACTTTTGTAACTTTTTCCTGACAGAAGGTAGTGGAAGAGAGACTGTTCCAGGGCGTGGGCCTCCCTTAATTATGCCAGTTGCTTTCCTGAGGCAGCGGGAATTGAAGACAGAGTCAATGGATGGGAGGCTGGTTTATAGCGAGTAAAGCAATTTAAGGTGAACAAAGCAGGAATCGCAAAGAACTTGCCTTTGTTCCTCTTTTTCCAGCATCTTCCGGTAAGCAGCTAGCTCCATGTCTAACGCCAGCTTCACGTCAAAGAGTACATTGTAGTCTTCCATACAATTCCGCATCTTCTCATTAGCTTCAGCAATTGAATTATTGTAGTCTTCCATCAGCTGTTGGTTCCTTGCCTTCTCACGATCTAACATCTCCTGCAGATCTTGAACATCCCTTCGCAGAGCAGAAGTCTGAGCAAATAAAAGCAAGAAAGAAAAGAAAGAATTACAAAGAGAACAAAAACAACAGGGAAAACTCCTCGAAAACAAAGCTTCCCTCTTGTAGTCATATTCAAGCCCCGACTGAATCTTTTTGAGAAATGCATCTGTAGAAGCAAAAATTATTCCAACTAGGTATTTTTTTTAATTTTTAAATCAATTTGAGAAAGTATCTTGGGAAAGTGCAGCAGTGTTAAGCAATTATAGAGCGCTTTCATAAATGTGAAAGAATCCCATATAGCTTCTGAATTTGGTCAATGAGGAAGATTATCCATTCATTTCTTACTTTTATTTATTACAGAGAATTTAAAATCCAATCACACACTCACTCCAACCCCTTTGACAATTAGAAATTGGATGCAATTTTATTTTCCCCGCAAGTGTGAAGTCAGGGACATTAACAGAGGATGTGACTTAAACTAGACTTTAAACACCAACACTAGAGGCTCCCCATCAATGATAGAGTGTAAAGAGCTAGTTCTCCTATAGTTACTAGTTATTTATTCAATTCTGGCTGTTATTCCTTACTTAATGAGTTGAAGAATTAGCTCTCTGCTGTTGATAACCTCAAACTCCCTCTTAGTGCAAACCCAGCACAAGATCAACCTGATATGTCTTTCATTTGTGAGACTAAGGATGTCACTGGCTGGCCAGCATTCTTTGCCCACCCACAGTTGCCCAAGGGCAATGGTTTCATGATCATCAGAGACTGTCCAGATTTTTATCGAATTAAAATTTTATCATCTGCTGTGGTGGGATTCGAACCCAGGTCCCAGAAAACTTACACTGGGTCTCTGTATTGCTGGTTCTGGTGACAGTACCACTATGCCACTGCTTCCCCATTGTGAGGCACAGTGACATCCCCCATCCCACCAGTGATCGCTAACCAGCATCACACATCCAAAGCACTGATAAATCAGATAATAAGATTGCTGAGTTGAAGCTAGTTAATCTGAGACACACAAAAAGCACACAACAGGCGGCAGACTGAGATGCTGCATTAAAAAAATGCTTCAATTTGTTAGTTCTTGTAGCCGCTTTGAAAGCTTCTTATGGACCAGTAGATAGCTGCCACTCTCAGTTGAGAATTCCTATATCATTTCATTCAATTTATTGCAGTCTATTCAAAACTCAAGTATACCTGGTAACCAAAATGTTCATTCACAGAATTTCTATTGTGCAGAAGGAAGCTATTCAACCCAATTAGTCTGTATCAACTCGCCAATGCAGCATCTTAGCCTGACCCTATCCCCATAACCCCATGTATTTACCCTCACTAATCCCCCTAACCTACCTGTCTTTGGGACACTATGGGGCAACACCCTGGGACAATTTAGCGTGGCCAATCCACCTAACCTGCACATCTCTGGACTGAGAGAGGAAACTGGAGCACCCGGGGGAATCACACACAGAGAAGGGGAGATTGTGCAAACTCCACAGAGATACCCAAGACAGGAAGCAAACCTGGATCCTTGTCGCTGCGAGAGTGCAGTGCTAATCACCATACCACCCAATTAATATCCAAAGAGAATTCATCCTCTCCTCAGAATAAGTAACTAGACTATACAGATTTAAGATATGGCAAAAGAATCAAGGGCAAGCAGAAAAATGAAGTTTAAGCAACACATAATTAACTGGAAAACAGGCCCTAAGGGATCGCAAAAGCAAGTTAAATAATAACTCTCAAATTAAATATATAGAAGTGATACTTCCAGGGAAGTGGGGAAGAGCCGGAACATAGGAATAGGATTAGACCATTTAGCCCATACTCTCACTTAATGAGATCATGACTGATTTGTGGCATAACTTCAGATATCTGCCCCTGGCCCATATCCCTTAATATCTTTGCTTACCAAAAATTTATCTGTCGCAGATTTAAAATCAGCAACTGATCTAGCATTGACTGCCGTTTGTGGAAAGGGTTTCCAAACCTCCAACACCCGTGCATGTAGAAATGCTTCCTAACATCTTTCCTGAATGACTGATCCTAATTTTTAGACAATGTCCCCTAGTTCTGGAATTGCTAACTCTTCCCAAAGAGCTGATACAGGAAAAAACAGGCCAAATAGCTTCCTTCTGTGCTGCATGATCATTCTATTGCCATGAGTTTCCACCCCACAAGTTCTGGTTGCTTGCTCACTCGTTTTGAAGGTTTTACCTGACTGCGACATTCACGCAGCTCCGATGCTTTAGACTCTGCCCTTATTCTTGCCGCTGCCGCTTCTTCCTTTGCAGCTTCAGCCAAGTCCCTGTACCTTGCAGCAGACTGCTGGCAATTCTCCAGCTGTAATAGAGAGAGAGAGAGAGAGAGAGAGAGAGAGATAGATGAGTGAGAATGAGGGGGAAGAAAATAAATTTCTGGTTCCAAATTGTGCATGACATTCCGACAATGTACGCTACAACAGTGCTACGCTTCAAACACGTCCAATGTGCAACAACTTGGGATTTCCTGAGGACACGAAAGACGCGATACGTTACATGTTTTTCTTTTAAATACCTCTGCTTTAGCTTATAAGCTGATGCTCAGTTGGCTGTACTCTCAGAGTCTCAAGTCTGTGTGTTCAAGTTTCATTCCAAGACTCCAGCACAAAAATCAGGGCTTACGTTCCAGTGCAACACTGAGGCAATGCAGCCCTGCCAAAGGGGCTGTTTTTCAGTTGCAACATGAAGTCAAGGCCCCATATTTTCTCATTTGACAGAAAAGACGTCAAGGTGCTATTGTTCTGAGGCCAATTGACTTAATACTGGACAGGTCCCAGAACAAAACCTGGCTTGATAGATCCTAACTTTTTGCTTTTGAAACCTTGTAGGAAAGTTGCTGAACAAGTTCACAAGAGTCTGCTGATGGACTTTTAACATAGGGAATAAAAGATTTATAAAGGAAATCGAATATTACATCAGATAGAATGGTTGGAAAGATCTCAACACAAACATAAGATCGTAGAACCATAGAATCTCTACAGTGCAGAAGATAGCTATTCCCTCCGCCCCCCTACCAAAATCATTAAATGTCTGAAGCCTTTTAACCCGTCCTTTTCACTTCAGGGATTGAAAGACTTCATATAGATTTATCATATATAATAAAGATTAGCATATGTATTAATATACATTTATATGTTTTTAATAACCAAACATAAAAACTGATCTTTCAATACAAGTCCATTTTCTAGGAAACTAGGCCTTTAAAGCACCTACATGAAACTGAAATTCGTCTGCCTTTCTTAACATAAAAGCACATATATAAAAGCATATATATAAAATTATACATTGTTCACACAACTTCAGAAAACAGCAGATTTTCTCAATGTTCTGGCCAATAATTATCCCTCAATCAACATCACAAATGCAGATTGTGCATTCATTATTACACTGCTGTTTGAGAGAGCTTGCCGTGTATAAACTGACTGATGTTACGACAGTATTACACTAAAAAGAGTAAGTAATTTACTGTAACATACTTTGAGACGTTCAGCAATCATCCCACAAATATGCAAGTCTTATAATTATATGCCAGAATTGACATGGGACAGGATAGAAAGAACTTGCAACTTTGACAAGCGCATGGTGCAACAAGGTGGCACACTGGTTAGCACTGCTGCTCAGAGCACCAGGGACCTGGGTTCGATTCTTGGCTTGAGTCACTGTCTGTGTGGAGTTTGCACATTGTCCCAATCTCTGTGTGGGTTTCCTCCAGGTGCTTTGATTTCCTCCCACATTCCAAAGGTGTGTGGGTTAGGTGGATTAGCCATGCTAAAATTGCCCCTTAGTGTCAGGGGAACTAGGGTAAATGCATGGGGTTATGGGGATAGGGCCTGGGGCGGGAACTCGATGGGTCAAATGGCCTACTTCTGCACTGCAGGATTCTATAATTAACTTTACAGTTAATGAAGTATTTTTATTGTAGTATCACAACCATAAAAGTAGTAAAGAAAAAGTTTGCATACAAAGTCCCACAAATTACAATGATGTAATGATGGGCTATTTTATTGATTGTAGAGAATAAATACCTGGGGCAAGTGATCACCTGATTTTTACAGCTCACTGAAAGCAGACTATGAGTATCTAAATTGGGACAAAGTAAGTAAACACATACATATCTTTTAGATATAAACCTCACTCATCACGAGCAGTGAAAGAGCACAAATCCTGGTGAAGTTGTCCTTTCAGTTTCATTAGTTTGTTGCTATACGACAGATGTGTTCTTATTGCAGTGAAAGGTTATAGCACTTTGTCACTACAAATCAATAAATTAGCCAATCGTAAAAACATTGCAATTTATGGGACCATGTGTGCAAACTGATTGTTAGATTTCTTTACTTCATGGTTGTGATATCACAACAAAAATATAACTAACTGTAAAGTTCCTTGTACTTGTCTAAGTTGCAAGTTTTTCTACCCTTAGATACTGAAGTAGTTTATATCCAAATGTAAAAGACTTGGACAATATCCAGGCTCGGGTTAACAAGAGGGAAGTAAATATTTCCACACAATGACCAGGCAATGACCATCCCCAACGAGAGACAATCCAATTATTCCCCCCCACTCCTTCACATTCAATTGCATTATTATCGCTGAACCCTCCCTGCCTTTTAATCAACATCCTGGGGATTATCATGGACTAGAAATTGAACTGCATCAGCCAACTAAATGCTGTGGCTCCCAGCTTGGCTTAAAGCTAAGAATCCAGCAGCGAGTAACTCATCTCCTGATGCCCCAAAGCCTGTTCGCCATTTACAATGTTCAAGTCAGGAATGTGATGGGCAACGCTCCACTTGTTTGGATGAGAGCAGCTCAAGAGGCAGCTGGACATAACCCTTGCAGCTAAAGGGATCAAGGTGTTTGGAGAGAAAGTGAAAGTAGGAGACTGAAAGTGCATGATCAGCCATGATCATATTAGATGGTGATGCAGGCTCAAAAGGGCTGAATGGCCTACTTCTGCACCTATTTTCTATGTTCCCAACAACATTCAAGAAGCTCAACGCCATACAGGGCAAATAAACCTATCTGACTGACAACTCATCCAACACTTTCTGCATTCACTCCCTCCACCAATAACACTCAGTGGCAGCTGTATGCATCATCAAAGCTCCTCTAACAGTGCCAATCAAATCTGCCACCTTTATCGGCTAGCAGTCAAGACAACAGATACAAAAGAACTCCATCACCTGCAAACTTGCACTCCTCCAAACCACTCACCATCCTGACTTGGAATGTATGACTGTTCCTTTACTGTAGCTGGGTCAAAATTCTGAAACTCCAAAAGCTCATAGCACCTTCTCAAGGACAATTAGTGAAGGGCATTCACATCTTGCCTTGTTCTTTAATGTCTTGAAATTCACACAGCCTCAGAGACCCCCACAATGTATATTGATGGGATCCATTCACATTCATTTAACAAAGAGTTTCAATGTTTCATAATGGACAAAAGAAATAATACTTGTGGCTGAGAAGCTACAATTCATGGTCCATCTTCAAACAAAGGATGTGTGAATTCTCCAATAGCTGTGGCATATTTATTTAGCCATTTGTTGGAGAATGAGGACTATCTGGAGCTTGAAATGCCAAAAGTCAAATGATTTCCAATGGCCATTTTAATCGTGCGTGTTCAAAATTGATTGGAAGTTCAATTCACAAGAGCACGAGTTCATTTGTATTGAAAAAAATAATTCTAGGAGCAGGTGGATGGTATTTCCAAATCGCGTCCCCTCACCATATTTCACATGACATAATGAACTACATCGCTTATCCAAACGGGCTCAACATCATACAAAAGCAGTAGGAAGATTTCAAAATTCCCACCCCAGCAATGGAGTGGGCAAGGGTGTGAATCCTGCATGCAGACTTACGATCCACACTCTTATCCCGGGATCATAACAGTCCCATATCACAGGAATGGGGGATGGGAGTCCCAGAGTCAGATACCATTCACCATTTTTAAGTCCTCTCACATCTCCAGCCTCTGGACAGATGTATTAATATCTGGTAACATTCTGATGAATCTTTACTGGACACGTCCAAATCTACTAGAACAATTCCTTTGAAAAAGGGGCAAACACATTGCTTTTTAAAATTACTCTTTGTACGCATTCACTGATTTTTGTACATGGAGCTCTAGATGTCTCTGCTCCTTTACAGTTCCTAGATTTGTATTGTCTAGAAAATACTTTATGAATGCAAACATATTGAAGGAAAAATACCGTTGATGCTCCAAAGCAAAAATGTTGGAAATACGGAGTGGGTCTGATATTTTTGGCGAGAAAAACAGCATCAGTGCTGGAGGGCGATAGTCTCTGACCAAATCTGGGCATTGTCTCGACACTCACATGAACACACATGAACACACTGTTTGCTATTAACAGAGTTTCCATTGTATAATTCATTTCCTTTCGCTATAGCTATTACATGACGTGATTCAGCAATTGTGCTCATAGAGTATCCAGTAGAGTAGAAATGTTATATTGTTGCTTGGGAGTTTTAAGAGCTGTAAGATCAGAGGGCATGAGCTGCACGTGAAGTAGAATAGAAACCCCACAGTGCAGAAGGAGGCCATTCAGCCCATTCGAGTCTGCACTGACCACCATCCCACCCAAATGCTACTCCCATATCCCTATATATTTACCCACCGATCCCTCTAACCTACGCATCCCAGGACACTAAGGGCAATTTCAGCATGGCAAATCAACCTAGCCCGCACATCTTTGGAACGTGGGAGGAAACCGGAGGAAACCCACGTAGATATGAGGAGAATGTACAAACTCCACACAGACAGCAATCCAAGCCAGGAATCGAACCCAGGTCGCTGGAGCTGTGAAGCAGCAGCGCTAACCATTGTGCTATCGTGCTGCCCGAGAATAAATTAAAATGGAACATTTTAACACGCACCCGCTGAAATAAAGTCCCGAGGAACATAATGGACACACTCCATTATCAGTTGTATGGCCTCAGGTGGGTTAGAAGGTAAATTCGCGATGTGTGTCGGTTTGCCTGACATGTTGCCTCTTGCTTGACCCTTTTCCCAAACGATGGCTTCTTGGAAAAGAATACCAATCGCTCTGCAGTGACCCATAGCAACGACAGGCCATTAGCCCCACTGAGAGAGGACAGCACTGCAGAGACAAGTAGAAGAGTACAAGGACACCTCAACATGGAACTGCCCTCAGGAAGAGATAAATGCAAAAGACCCAAAGCTGATACGGCCAATGGATTGAAGGGAAAATCCTCCATGGGAAGAATCAGATGGCAGGGAAGGTGGGGGGGGGATGCAAACGGGAAGTGGTGCAGCCTTTCACTCACACGGCCCAAGAATCTTTTTTTTTTTAAACTCACTGATTTGTGGGCCATGGGTGTCACTGGCTGGCCAGCATTTATTGTCCATCCCCTGTTGCCCGAGGGCAGTTGAGAGTCAACCGCATTGCTGGGGCTCTGGAGTCACATGTCGGCCAGACCAGGTAAGAATGGCAGATTTCCTTCCCTAAAGGGCATTAGTGAACCAGATGGGTTTTTCCTGATCATTGACAATGGTTTCACGGTCATCAGGAGATTCTTAATTCCAGATATTTTTAAAAAAACTCAAATTCCACCATTTGCCATGGTGGGATTTGAACCTGGATTAACTTTAGCTGAGTTTCTGGATTAATCATCTAATGACAAGACCATTAGGCCATTGCCTCACCAGTGGCCTTTGCCCCAGGAGAGTGGCCTCTGCTCACCGCAGATACCACTCTGTCAGTAAAACACTGCCACACAATGCCCCCTAAGTGGGGCTTCAATTGTCCCAACTGGCTGATCCCTTCCACTAACAGCAGGGCAAATAATAATGGAAAATGTTAGAAATAGTCAGCAGATGTCGCAATACCTGCAGAGAAAGAATCAGAATCTATGCATTTACATCAGAGTGGGATAAGACACAAATTTCGGGACTGTCGGGGTCGGTCAATCACTCTTTGGGACTTTCATCAAGCCATCTTGCATAGAGACAGGTTTCCTTCCCAACTGAAAATGGCAGTGACTTAGTTTATTGTCACATGTATTAATATACAGTGAAAAGTGTTGTTTTCTTGCATGCTATAAAGATAAAGCATACAGTTTATAGAGAAGGAGAGAGTGCAGAATGTAGTGTTATAGTCATAGCTAGGACAGAGAGCTTAGTGTGAGGTATTTCCACTCAAAAGTGGCTTCTTGCAACTGAAGTACCAATCAAAAGGCTTCCAACTTGGCAGGACCATCAAGCCATGATGATGGGCAAATGACAGAAACAGCATAAAGTGGCCCCTCACCAACATTTTTAAAACTTTAAACTTAAAAAAAAAAGGCACTTATCAATGTTCCTGATGAACCCACCTGCTACACAGGAGTTGGTAGTCCTTATACTCTGAACCTACCTTCTCTAATGAGAATGGCATTGGGAAACTGGCATGCCAGCCTGTACCAACCAGTATTGCCAGGTCCCTGCCCACCTCCACTCTCGCACCCAAAAATTCAGTTCATACTTTCCATCGGAACTGGGAAAAGTTAGAGATGTTAGAAAAGGGGAATTTCACAGTAACTTCATTGCAGTGTTAATGTCAGCCTTATTTATAAATAAATAAGATGAACTGTATTAGGCTTTGAGTGAGTGCAAAGGGGATGATGGACAAGCAACAGAAAAGAGGCTCTGCGATTGGGTGCAGGGCAATAAAGATTAAATGACAAGAGTTCATGGTGTTGAGGATTGGTAATGAGTCAAGTAGTGCTAACGTCTCCTTCCAGAAATACTGGCAGATCTGCTGAGCACTTCCAACATTTTCTGCTTTATTGCCACCATTTAGTTTCTCACCAATTGAAAAATATTCGGTCTTCCTATTCTTCCAACTGCACTACATCACCTCACATTCCCCGACATCATGCTGCAAATTTGCCACGTTCTTGCCTACTTGCGTAATCTGTCATATCCCTCTGCAGACTCTGTGTCTAGAGGTGGTGTGAATGGCAGAACCTTGAGCAGCTGCCATCAGAAACCAAAGCGAAAAGGAAATAAAAAGAGAAAGAAGAGAAAACAAACTCACTATTGGAAAGGGAGCAAAATGTGTCAGGGGTTATGATTCAAAATTGTTGGGCCCTGGAAGGCCATGAAGTGCCCAGTCAAGAGGTGCACTGCCACTGAGCTGTGTTGGAACATGGGAGCAAGTCAAGGCAGGAAGGTCCGAGTGGCACCAAGGTAGAGAATTGAAATGGCCTGCTCAAAGGAAGCTCACAATTGTGGACTGAGCAGAGGTTTTCTGCAAATTGGTCACTCACTTTGTGCTTAATCTCCCCAGCATAGAATGTTAGCAGAGAATATAGTCTGCTAAGTGGCTAAAAAGTACAATCAAATGACTGTTTCATTTGAAAAGAATATTAGGGATCTTGGATGAAGAGAAAGGAGAAGGCTAAATCGGATGTGTTGCACCTCCAGCACTTGCATGGAAAGAACACAGAGAGGGGAGTGAGGAGTTGACCAGAGTGCCGTAGACAGAATGGTCCTCCTTCAGGATGCTAAAAATGAAAGGAGAAGACTGTACTGTCTTAATTACATCAGCAGTTGTGTGTTTTAACAAAATGAAAAGACATGGTTTGCACGTGTAGATTCAAACTAACAGGTTTTACTGAAGGATGTTCACTGCACCACAGAATACAAACCTAGCAGCCTCTGCAAGCAGCTGAATGACATCACCATCAAACCATGTGATCAGCTTTTAAAGCAGTCTGCAACCCTTTTAAATACGTAACAAAGATAAGGGGTGGCACAGTGGCAAGCACTGCTACCTCACAGGAATCGAACAGGGACCCCGGGTTCGATTCCTGGATTGGGTCACTGTGTGTGGAGGTTGCACATCCTCCCTATGTCTGTGTGAGTATTCCGGTTTCTTCCCACTGTCCAAACGACATGCTGGTTAGGTGCACTAGCCATGGTAAATTCTCCCTCAGTGTACCTGAAGAGGTGCTGGAGTATGGTGACTAGAGAATTTTCACAGTAATTTCAACGCAGTGTGAATGTAAGCCTACTTGTGGCACTAATAAATAAACTTTAAAATGTGGTAGGGGCATCACCCTGATGATGGAAAAATAGCAGATGATGATCCATTGAAAATGGAGGCTGGTAGAGTGGATTGAGAGATCAAGGGGAACCCTATTGTGCTTTTGGAAAAGAGTGATTCCCACACTAACTGCTTTTCAATTACAATGGTTATGGAAGTTGGACTGGAGTTCTCTACATTTCTCACTGTTGGTGACCTTAAACATTAACATTATTCCTCGCTTCAGACTCTGCCAAAACTGCTGGGTAATTTTTTTCTTACCAACATTTAATAGTTTCTGTTTTTCTACACTTCCTACTGAAGTGAATAACCTCACGTTTCCCGACATTACACGAATTGGCAAGAAGGCAGCAGGTGGATTGTAATCTATCACTACTGTTTTCCAAACACTGAGTCCATCTTACTTTGCCACTAGCTTTACATCTTCAGCCATCATGGACAAGTTACACATAGTTCTTTCATCAAACGCATTAATGCGGAGAGTGAAGTAACCGAAACCCCCAACTATTGAAAATAAAGCTTTTGGAGGGCCACTCAGGGATTATGGATTACAGGTGAGGCAACCATATTTTTGATCCAATAGTGGTGGAATACCTGGAACTAATGACTTTTTCTCAGTGATCATATTATAAAATATATTACAACCTAATTTTTTTTTTTAGGGTAGGGTGGGAGAGGGGCTGGTGGAGGCTGAAGAACAAAGGGTTAAATTAAGGGGAGAAACAGAATCTGGGCACATGGTTTCCAAACCAATAGAAATCACCGAGTTTCCGCCTTCATTAGATGACACTGCGTTTAACACTGCTACCTAGAGTCCCGGGTTCAATACCTCAATTGGGTCACTGTCTGTGTGGAGTTTGCATGTTCTCCTAGTGTCTGCGTGGGTTTCCTCACACAGTCCAAAGATGTGTGGGTGAGGTGGATTGGCAATACTGTGTGTCAGGGCGACTAGCTGGGGTAAATACATGGGATTATGGGCATATGGTCTGGGTGGGATTGTGATTGGTGCAGACTCAATGAGTTAAATGACCTCCTCTTTCACTGTAGATATTTAAAATTTTGACAATCTCTTCTAAATCATTTAAAATGTTTGAAGACAGCATGGAAACACCAAAATAATTTATTCTTTTTTTCCTACTGCCTGATAATAGTGAATCATCAACGGAAAGGTTGTCTTACAACATAGATATTGATGTAAAAAAGGCCCTGAAAGAAATCCCTCCTCTCACTATCAGGTGGAATATATGGAATCTTGCCTCCAGGGGATTACATAATGAGAAGTAATGACAGGAAGAATCGACAGCACCAGCAATCTCCCGACAGCGTAGCTGATATCATTGCAAGGTCAACCCAGTCCGTAATGTGCCAAGATAGATAGCACTATAGCATCAAGATTGGTTCTGCTCCAAGCACATCTTGATGACTCAACAGTAAAAGAAATCAGCAACAAGTATTGCTGGAATTCCAGAATCAATTCAAATGAGTTTGCTTCTTAACCTATTCCTTCTGTCATTGCTCTCTCGGAGTGACTTGGTGCTTCTGTTCTTGGCATTCTAACATCTCTGCATTTCTACATCTGATAGTCCTTACACCGTCGGATTTATCCCCCTCAGGCTTTTCCAATTCTATAAAGGTACCTCTTTCTACAGTCGAGGGCACACACACAGAATTGTGCTCATGCATCCAAAAATGGTAGAAGAGTATTTTGCTACAAGTGAACCACAGTGAGAATAGCAGTATGACAAAATATTTACCTCCCTCTTTGTAAGGAACTAACAGTCTGACAATATTGAAAATGATTGTCCTTTGATAAAGGCCTAGGGCACATTAACACCATCATCTTGATGCTTCCCTACAATCCGCTCACGATCTCAACTTGAGAGTAAATCCCTGTTCCTTCACTGTCACTTGGTCAGAACTCCCTAACTAATGGCATTTTGGAAAAATCTTCACCACGTAGACTGCCGAGGTTCATGAAGGTGTGGTTTACTTCTAAAAAGCAACTAGGCACAGGCAATGAATAGCAGCTTTGCTGCATCTCGAGAGATGGCATGGTGGCACAGTGGTTTGCACTGCTGCCTCACAGTGCCAGAGACCAGGGTTCGATTCCAGGCTTGGGTCACTATCTGTGTGGAGTTTGTACATTGTCCCTGTTTCTGTGTGGGTTTGCTCCAGTTTCCTCCCACAGCCCAAAAATGTGCAGGTTAGGCGCATTGGCCATGCTAGACTGACCCCAGCTTTGGGGAGGCGGGGGGGGGATATTTAGCAGGGTAAACATGTGGGGTTACAGGGGATAGGGTCTGGGTGGGGTTGTTGTAGGTGCAGGCTTGATGAGCTGAATGTTCTGTAGGGATTCTATGATTAAAAGAAAACAACAAACTAAAACAATTTGAATGTAATCTTCTGATGAGACACACACATTGATTTTCACAAACGAAAAATCAAATTTGCTATATGTGTAATGAAAACCTTTTACAATACTCTAGTCAAAACTCCTTGAAAAAGCAGTGGGCAAACACAAACAAACTCCATGTTTGCACTAGCGAGCTGATTAGCGGCTCCCATACCTGTTCAAAATAAGCATATTCAAGTGGATTAGATGAACCAATGCCTTTTACTAATTGATTGAAAGTTGCACGCAATGTGATGGAATGCTTTATACTGCAGCTATATTTGCGTTGGGTGTCCCTAAAGAGGGAGCATGCGGAGTTCGCGAGCATCACCGATGTCTTAGGGACTAGATGTGTTACTAACCCTTTTAGTTTGATGTTTAAGTTTCATTTGTGATTTGTTTTTGTTCAAGGTAGTTGTCCTTTAAAGGGCTGACCCTTTTTAACTATATCCCTCAGTTTATTTGATTTAGTTTAGTGGGAATGCTTCACGCTAAAGTTAAAAATATTGATCTTTAACATGGCAGAGGAAAGGAAAAAAATTACATGACAACCAAACTTAAGGTGACAGAAATTGCTGAGAAGCAAAGGACAGCAGCAACAGAAGACAACATACTGCAGATGCTGGAAAACAAAGTGCTGGAAAATCTCAGCAGGTCTGTCAAGAGAGATTAGAGCCAATGTTGAGTTTGAATGACTCTTCATTGGAGCTCACTAGAAGATGTTTTGTAAATTTTGATTTGATTTGTCACTTGTATTGGTACACAGTGAAAAGTATTGTTTCTTGCGCACTATACAGACAAAGCATACCATTCATAGAGCACATGTGGGATAAGGAAAGGAGAGGGTGCAGAATGTAGTGTTACACTCATAGCTAGAGTGTAGAGGAAGGTCAGCTTAACATAAGATAGGTCCATTCAAAAGTTTGGCAGTAGCAGGGGAGAAGCTTTTCTTAAGTTGGTTGGTATGTGACCTCAGACTTTTGTTTTTTTTTGAGGACAGTGACTCAGCCTCAATATAATTACGTAAGTGCAACAACGCTATTAAAACTCAAGTTTATAATTGTTAAAAATGAATGAAAATTCTCCTTTTTAGCTTCATTAATTAAAATAAATACCACTGAAGAGCAACATTTCTAAAGTGGGCATTATTGTCTCCAATGTGTCTGGAAAAGATGTTCTTAAACAGCTGCACAATTCTGATCCAAAGGCACGTATTACAGGCACAAGATGAATTCTAACCAACTCCTAGATTTAGTTTAAAGAAAAATAGTGTATTCAGGAGATTACGGTAGATTTCACTGCATGGAATTTCCTCAAGACGTTTTCCTGATCAGGTGCCATAACGTTGTCCCGAAATTGGGAGAAATCCCACTTACACAAGTGTTTCCAACAAAGTTAACAGTGATCAATCAGAAGAATGCTCAAGGAAATTCCAGGCACATAACTTTAATCCCAAGGAAACTGGCCAATGTAAGCATTTAGTTGTGGCATAAAGTTATAGACACACGAGCAAATGAGCTGCAGGGAGAGATTTCTTTTGTTATATAATGCAGAAGAGCATAACTGGGAGGTAAATTTTATTCAAAACCTGGTGTGGGTACATCTACACAGTATAGACTAATTTTATGGGACAGAGTCAACCTTGTATTCAGGCCAGACATTAGCTGTGCGCTGTCTGACTCACTGGAGAACAGGTGATGGCCTAGTGGTATTATTGTTCGACTATTAATCCAGAAACTCAGCTAATATGCTGGGGACCTGAGTTCGAATCCCGCCACGGCAGATGGTGGAATTTGAATTCAATAAAAAAAATCTGTAATTAAGAAACTTCTGATGACCATGAAACCATTGCTAATTGTTGGAAAAAACCCATCTGGTTCACAAATGTCCTTTAGGGAAGGAAATCTGCCATTCTTACCTGGGTGTGGCCTACATGTGACTCCAGAGCCACAGCAGTGTGGTTGACTCCCAACTGCCTTCTGAAATGGCCCAGCAAGCCACTCAGTGTCAAGGGCAACCAAGGATGGGAAATAAATCTTGGTCAGCCAATGACACCCACGTCCCACGAATGAATAAAAAAAAAAGCAATGATATAGTGAATTCTCCACCAAATCTCAGTTTAATAACGAGCTCCATGATGTAATAGTTGGCATTCTTTGATGAGATTGCCAAAGCAGTGAATTCCAAGCCACTGACTCAAAGAGAAGTCTTTGAGGAGAGGCTAGATTCCCAGAATCATCACAATACAACTTAAAAAAGTCAAAGCAACACAAAACTACAAGAGCGTCGCTCAGACAAGCCCCGATGGGACACGTGCAAAGCCCACAGATTGGAAATGTGCCTGAAGGGGTGATCAAAATGCTAGTTATTGCCAACGTGTTGGCAGACTCTCGTGTTTAATGCCTTTGTGGAAGGGAAGGAGTATGAAGGGATCTTAAATCAAACATACAGTCACTTAATCAATCACTGCTACTTTCCCTGGGCAGGATGGGGGCTGACTACGTCACTCAATACCAGGACTTGCTGGACACTGTGACTCGGTCTTGGGTATTTTGTGTTGCCTGTCACTCCTATAATGGCACCACTTCCCTCAGGATCAGTTTGTTTTGCTATCCAATATTTAAACCGATAGCTCTCAAATCTTTTTTTTTGGTTTAAGGACCCTGTTCCAAATGTATCATTGATCACTGGCTCCCCCATTTATCGTATTTGAAAAATGAAAGGGCTGCACGTAAAGTATGTTTTCAATATGCTTTTGAGATTTACTTACCGATAGCAGTGAGGTGGGTGTGTCTGTCTCTACTTAACAGGAGCTGAGAGAGGGCACGAGGAGAGGGGGAGGAATACTGGAGGAGCAGAAAGGAGAGAGAGCGCAAGAGTAGAAACCGGAAAAAAGCAGGGACACTGAGATTGTGGTGGCAGCAGGTCGGGTAAAGAGGACAAAGCTCAGACAGAGAGAGAGAGATGCAATAGCAACAAGGTAACAGCCCCACTTGCTCACTCGCTTAACTCTTGATCATGGCATCTTTTGATGCCAACCATCCAGAAGGTCAGCCTTGTGCTGTGGACTCCTGGAATGATCTCTGTGGATCACAGTGGCAGGCACACTCACCTTAGAAATCACAAATCAACATGCACAATAGCATAATCCAGAGATAGAATGATATCATGGCAGACTAGTGACCCCATTCCTCACTCAGAGCTGTGTGCTCCGCCAATATTCAGGAAGGCAGATTAATTAGCAAATTAGTGAGAACAATATGAATTATTCAACTTGTATGGGCAACACAGTGGTTAGCAATGCTGCCTGATGACACCAGGAACCCAGTTCAATTCAGACCTTGGGTCACTGTCTGTATAGAGTTTGCACATTCTCCCCATGTCTGTATGGGTTTCCTCTGTGTTTTCCAGTTTACCCCCCCCAACTCCAAAGATGTGCAGGTTAGTTTAATTGGCCATGCTGAATTGCCCCTTAGGGGAATTTGCAGGATAAATAAGCGGGGTTATGGGATGGGGCCTGGATGAGATTGTGGTCAGTACAGTGTCCATCGACCAAATGGGCCTCCTGCTGCACTGTAGTGATTCCATGATTATTTATTTACAGATGAAAAATGCACACACAGAAACAAAGCAACAGTTACAGCAATTCACACTTTTCCAGAGTCCTTCTGCCATTCATACAGAATATGTCCTATTTCAAAATTGTGCCTTTAAGAGGGAGCAGCATGCCATCACAAAAGGGGTAGTATGTTATATGATTCAGTTTGAGTTTCATTTTAGCCTGTTTGCAGAAAACAGCGCACACAGCTCTGCTGCTAAAGTCTTCACGCTTTCTATCCACATACCCACGCGCTGAGAGTAAATAAACCCAAATGTTTCCTGTAATATTGCAAACACTGCATTGTTATAAGCAGTGGGCAAACAGCCTGGCAGCAAGATTAACTACAGATACAACATGGAGAGTGGAAGTCTTGTGACGTAGCGTCCCTGCCTCTGAACCAGAAGTTCCTGGTTCGAGTCCCACCCCAGGGCTTGATGGTCAAGGAAAGTGCATTTACAACACAGTCAAACAGGTTGAGAGTCAACCTGATAAAATCTTTTAAACACGCCAATAGCTGGCAGTAAGAGCTGGAGAGACTCTTACTCAGGCACGCTTGAAATGGAGTGGCAGCCCTCAAGCTATAAGCTTCTGGTGACAGACTAGTGACTTGTTCCATTGCTATGGGACATGGAAGTCTGTCTTGTGGACCATGAAGTGTGGGAAGTGAAACAAATCTCAGTCCTGACATTTCCACCTTTTAGGTGGCTCAGTGTTAGCACTGCTGTCTCACAGCACCAGAGACCTGGCTTTGATTCCGGGCTTGGTTCTACAAGTTCTCCCCATCGCTGTGTGGGTTTCCTCAAGACGTGCTCGTTCAGTACATTGGGCCATGCTAAATTCTCCCTCGGTGTACGCAAGCAGGCGCCGGAGTAACTAGGGGCTTTTCGCAGTAACTTCACTGCAGTGCTAATGTTAGCCTATTTGTGATAATAATAAAGAAACTTAAAAACCTTCAAGGATCTTAACAACATCATGTTGTACAACCTACGGCCACATTACCTGACATGAGATGACTCTCAACATTTTGGTCCGACTGCAATGGACTTACAGCACGAGGGAGTGTTGAAATCTACACAAAGAAGCTTAGAAGACACAATGAGGCAAAAGCTGGTAAGCAAATGGATCCCTCGTGATGAGGTTGCAATGCACAGCCTGTTGGTTGAATGAGACAGCCCATTGAGAGGATGAAACTGGGTTGACTCAGTCAGGAAAGGTGAGGATCAGATCAATAGGGAGCAAGTTGGGAGGGTGGGGGGGGGGCTGTGGTGAAATTATAACAAACAAAACCATCAGAAAAAGCAGGCCAGAAGAGGTTGTGATTATTGATGGGTGTAGTTTGTAGATGGCACATTCAGCTGCCACTGTGCAGCAGTGTTAGGAGTGAATGTTTGTGAATGGTATGCTAATCAAGTGGGCTATTTCATTCTGGGATAGCATTACATTTTTTGAGTGTTGTTGGAGATGCATTCATCCAGGCAACTGGATAGTATTTCAAAATACTCTTGCCTTATCGATGGTGGATAAGCTTTGGGGAGTTAGCGGGAAGAGTCATTAGTGACAGGATTCCTGCCTCTGGACTGTTCTTGTAGACAATTGTTTATATGGCTAGTCTAGTTCAGTTTCTGGTCAATGGCAAACACCAGGATATCAATACCGTGTGGTTCAATGATGCTAAAGTTATTGAATGTCAAGAGCCAGTAGTTAGATTCTCTCTTGTTGGAGATGGTCATTGAATGCTACTTGCCACTTGTCAGCCCAAGCCCGGATACTGTCCAGGTCTTGCTGACATCAGATATAGACTCCTTCGGTGTCTCACGAGTTGCTAATGGTGCTGAACACTGAGCAATCATCAGTGAACTGACCTTATAATGGAAGGAAGGTCATTGATCAAGCAGCTGAAGATGGTTGGGCTTGGACACTACAGGGACTCCTGCAGTGAAGCCATGGAACTGAGCTGATCGACTTCCAATCACTGCAACCATTTCATTTGTGCCAGATATGACTCCAAACCAGTGGAGAATCCCTACCACTGCCCCGATTCCCACTGACTCTGGTTATCCTAGGGCTCCTTGGTACCACACTTGATCAAACACTACCTTGACGTCAGGGCAGTCACTCACACCTCACCGCTGGAATTGAGCTCTTTTGTCCATGTTTGGACCAAGGCTGCAATGAGTGATCCTGCCAGAACACAAATTGAGCATTAGTGACCAGTGTTTGGCTAAGCAAGTACCCTTCAAAAGCAGGGGAATGTCAAGAGCCAGTAGTTAGATTCTCTCGTGTTGGAGATGGTCATTGAATGTCACTTGCCACTTGTCGGCCCAAGCCTGGATATTGTCCAGCTCTTGTTGCATTTAAACAGAGACTCCTTCAACATCTGGGGAGTTGCCAATGGTGCTGACCTAACCCTAACCCAACACTTTATTGATGATCAAGAAGAGATTAATGAGGTAGTGAGTGGCCAGGTTTGTCTTGCAATAACCTTCAGTGGATGATCCACCTTGGCCACCTCTGGAGGTCCCAAGGATCAGAGATGCCGGTCTTCAGCCAACTCAAAACTCTCTTTTGATATCAAGAAATGGCTAAAGCCACTGGATACTGCAGAGTGTATGGGACCTGGCAATATTCTGGCAGTAGTACTGAAAATTTTTTACTGTACCCCTAGCCATGCTATTCCAGTACATTGATGTCTACCCAACAACGTGGAAAATTGTACAGGCCATATATGTGATATCTGTAAAGGTGATTATCTATTTGCACCATGTAATAGAATTACAGTTTAAAAAAGTTTTATAAACCTGATTTTAGTGTTGGGGAAAAGTGATAAATGACATGTGTTTAATCATAGGAATGCTGCAGGTGGGGAGAGGATGCCTTTTTTGATTTTGTGCAGTTTGAACAGAATCCATATTGAGTGTACAGCAGCTCTGTCTTTGCTACTGAGAAACACAGCACTCACCCATTGCGACTAATTCCTGTCTCCCACCCATTGCTTTGATGCAATTTAACAAAATCAAACATGCTGCTGGCTGTGGTGCACTTTCCTGACCAGATCTCCATGGGTGGTCTTCCAGAGATTCCGATTTTTGACAACTGAACTGGCACTGCCAATCACAACCTTAACCAAACTGAGCATGGCCTTTAGACTACACGGTGCCTGTGCTTCATGAGACCTTTACATAGCATGTGCCAAAGGGATGGTTCTGTAAAGGGCCAGGACAGTCTGATTGAGTAAATTGGCACATCATACCATTCAGGGCTAGATTGGGTTAGGTGGGAGTTCACGTGTTTCTAATGTTTTGGCATGTATTCGATGGGCCGAAAGGGTCTCTTCTGTGCTGTGCGATTCTATGAAATGCTCCTGGAAAAGTCATCCCCAGACTCCTCACAAAAAAAAAAGGAGCCATTTGGTTTTTCAATTGCTGAAACTTCCATCCAGGCAAGTAGCAGTGATAAAGAGAAAGTCAGTTTTGAAAACCTATCAATCATTGCTTGCGAGATGAATATCACAGAATGCTAAAAAACCCATGCCAAAAAAAAAATCAGTGCGAATTTAGGGAGGGCGATAGGGGTGAATGCAGGAAAGCAAGATCTTACAAAATAAAACCATGTCAATAAAGATTTGACCATAAGTGTTATATACAGGGGATTAAACACTAGCATGTGGCCTACTTCTGCTCCTTATTCGTATGCATCCAAGTAACATCCACTTTGCATATTCATGTCCCATAATTTGTGAAATCACTTCCTTAAAGTTGGGAGGCACTCAAAACAATATTTTTAACATTAGAAATTATGGATAACTGACAGACAGAGAATCCGTCAAAATTCCTAATGAGCCTTCCTTTGGAATAATGCAATTCATAACTAGCTGGGATTATCCAATTACACTGACACATTCCGGAAGAACAAAGTGCTGGGTTTGAAAAGGCAAAGGAGAAAGGTTTGCTGGGATAAAGCTGAGTTTGAAAGGGAACCATACTGAAATTACTAATGAATGAGTGGTGTTTTCTAGACTGGTATTAAACAGTTGCTGAGGGAACTTTCAGACAAAATTACCATTACAGAGTAGATTCTGGGCCAGATAAATAAATAAATAAATAAATAGTGTTAATTATTTATATAACTAGGGTAGCTAGGGACATTGATAGGCAATTAGATTTTTGGGAAGAGGGTTAAGTTATAATGTCACTGCTGATAATATTCAATTAACCTCCAGGGCAAAAAATGCACAATTTTACAACTTTGCTATTTAATTAGACTCAGCACGATTAATTGAAAACAAACACATTTCTAGTAAATCGCAGGCACAAGAGAGACAGGGGGCATTGTGGTTTAAATAGTAATAAAATCATTAAACACTGGAACCAGACTTTACTAAGTTGGTGGCACAGTGGTTAGCATTGCTGCTTCACAGCACAGGGACCCAGGTTTGATTCCCAGCTTGGGTCACTGTCTGTGTGGAGCTTTGCAATGTTTTTCCCATATCTGCGTGGGTTTCTTCCGGGTGCTCCAGTTTCCTCCCACAGTTTGAAAGATGTGCTGGTTAGGTGTATTGGCCATGCTCAACTCTCCCTCAGTATACCTGAACAGGTGCTGGAGTGTGGTGACTAGGAGGGATTTTCACAGTAACTTCACTGCAGTGTTAATTTAAGCCTAATAAGTTGTGACACTAATAAATTGACATTTTGGAAGGGTAAAGCAATGCAAAATTGTTAAACTCCGATTCGGGGGATTTAATAATTTCTTTTGTTGCAGCATCAAATTGAACTGAAAATGTTTTTAATATCTGCCTGCAAGTGTGGAATGTTAAGGTCTAAGGCGAAAAGGATGGGGGTGGGGAGGTACTAAAATGAAACTGTACCACTAATTAAGGGGTGAACATTTATTGGAATATGTTTTGAATATATGTGAATAGCTTATCCATTAGGTGCCATCACCAAAAAAGTAGCTCATTGGCTCCCCTGCAAACTCATTGACGTACTCTGTCTCCAACCCTTCAAAAGTGAAGTGATACTGGATTTTGATAATACGGCATTTAAAGATAAAGCGGCATTTAAAGATAAAGCAGCATTTAAAGATAAACATTAACAGGAATCAGCTGTTCTCAATACGAAACACCCCCATAAACTTCATATATTCTTCGAAAGTGAAAGAATAAAAGGATAAAGCAGAAACTTGAATCAGCTGTTCTGAACATAAAATTCCCCCATCCTTGTACTTTATACTTGCTACGTTTTGGTTATTTATACATTAACTAGTTTTTATGGTCACACTGTGAGCCTGATAACAAAGTTATCTTGAGGACTAGCAATCCCAGGCTTGTATTAACGATGCAGATAAATGAGTTCAAATCCTACCATAGTACCTGAGATGTTTTAATTCAGCCTTTTCTTTTAAGTAAATGTGGAATAAAAAGCTGGTTTGGCAGGAATAATGGGATGAAGGAATACAATAATAAGGGGTAGGAGTCTTAGCTGTGTTGTAGAGCAGAAGGATCTCGGGGTCCGGGTCCATAGGACTCTTAAATCAGCCTCGCAGGTGGAGGAAGTGGTCAAGAAGGCATACGGTGTACTGGCCTTCATTAATCGAGGAATAGAGTTTAGGAGTCAGGAGGTAATGATGCAGCTCTACAAGACCCTTGTCAGACCCCACTTGGAGTATTGTGCGCAGTTCTGGTCGCCTCATTATAGGAAGGATGTAGAGGCTATTGAGAGAGTGCAGAGGAGATTTACAAGGATGCTGCCCGGATTGGGAGGCAGGCCTTATGAAGATAGGTTGAGGGAGCTGGGACTCTTCTCACTGGAGAGACGTAGGTTGAGAGGCGACCTGATAGAGGTTTATAAAATGTTGAGAGGAATAGATAGGGTGGACTCTCAAACTATTTCCCCGAGTTGAAATGGTCGCTACGAGAGGACACAGATTTAAGGTGCAGGGAAGCAAATACAGAGGGGACGTTAGGGGTAAGTTTTTCACTCAGAGGGTGGTGAGTGAATGGAATCGGCTGCCGGAGGTGGTAGAGGCAAACTCGCTGGGTCTTTTAAAAGACTTCTGGATGAGTATATGGAAACGAATAGGATAGGGGGTTATACATAGGTCTGTGGATTGGTAGATATAGATGTGATCGGCGCAACTCATGGGTCAAAGGGCCTGTTTGTGTTGTAGTGTTCTACGTTCTATCAGTGAGACCAATCACGGGACTTCTGCAAATAGCCAACTTTTTTTTAAGCCTTTTATGGTAATGTGGAAGGGTTTGTGCCCATTCCTAACTGCATATGAATGGATGGGTTTATTACGCCACTTCAGAGTGGGTTAGGAAGAGCATTGCTGTGGGTCTGGAGTCATCAGTAGGCCAGATCAGGTAAGGATGGCAGATTTCCTCCCCTGAAGGGCATTAATGAACCAGATGGGTTTTTCCAACAGTTGAAGATAATTTTGTGGTAATCACCACTGAGACTAGCTTTCATACTCCAGATTTTTATTGAATCTAAAATTTCACCAGCTTCCGTGATGAGATTTGAACTATGTCTGCAGAGCATTGGCTTCTGGTGAGCATTACCAGCATGCCTTGTCTTACAATTATCACGCAGGGAAAGAAATCTGCTGTGCCCGGACAAGGCATCAATTCATAGCATTCTGTCGGATTCAAAATTGGCCTAGCAAATCACTCTCACAATGACCACATACTAGTGGGCAATTAAGAATGATGAGTACTTGTTATTAATAAATAAAAAGTGAATACATTCCTCATCACATGATGGTCATTTTTTTTCCACATTGCTTTAAACAATAACTCCATCCGGTTGGAATACGATTAGTATTTTCAGTGTTAGAATATTCAACAGAACTTTTGAGACAGTACACATTACCTCGATTTTATAGTCTCTTTCCAGGTTCTCTCTGTACTCTCTGAGTTTTTCATTATGATCTTCTCTTAGCTGTTCAAGTGCCTCAATTAGTTTGCTTTCACATCTCTGACGATTAGCACAATCCATGTTTTCCAGTTTATCTTCATAATGCTTCCTAAGATCCTCAATTTCCTAGGTGAGCAAATGTTAGCACAAAGTTAGAGAATATTAAACAGTTCACTGGATCTAGCATAAATATTCCAAATATGCACTTTTAAAACAAGATTTTAAACGTCAGAATGTACGACGAATCAGTCAGCCAAATAGGAAACATTCTGGCCTCAGAGCAGCATGGGGGCACAGTGGATAGCGCTGCTCCCTCACAGTGCCAGGAACCAGGTTTGACTTCCGACTTGGGTCACTGCAGAGTTTGCACATTCACATGTGGGTTTCCTCCGATTTCCTCACTAAAGTTTATTTATTAGTCATAATGGGCTTACATTAACACTACAATTAAAGTTACTGTGAAAATCCCCACAGTAGGGCCTGTTTCCATTCTGTAAACCTCTATGACTCTATTACTCACCCATGACCTCTGGGACTCAGTTGAATGCAATACTAATGGGAGCCACTGCCTCCCCAGCAGCGCTGCTGAGCAATGAAGTGGTGCTGGCCTCTGATTGACCATCCCTTAGAGGACAGAATTTCCACCCATGGGGTCCTTTGTCCCAGGGAAGCCCCATCATTGCCCTAACTGTCTGACTGGCAGCTGGCCATTTTGAAAGAGGTGACACAGAGTTTAAGCCCTCATCCCCTACATTAAATTCTTCCTCATCTTCTGAATATCTACCCTATCAAATTAGTTCCTAATCATCTGTTTCCTGAAGGAAAGCGCTCCAGTCTATTCAAAATGATTTGGAATTTAGGCACTCCCATCCATTGATTCCAACTACACTTCGGAAAAGCAAACAGCATAATCCAGGACCCTACGCGTGCCAGGGATTTTCTCTTCCAGCGGGAAAAAGATACAAATGTCTGAGATCACATCCCAGCTGACTCAAGAACAGCTTCTTCCTTGCTACCAGACATTTGAATAGTCCTATCACATATTAAGCTGATCTTTCCCTTCCCTGTATTGTAACTCTATATTCTGTAACTCCTTTGCTATAAATGTTTTAACTGTATAACATGCAAGAAACAATACTTTTCACTGTATCTCAATAGATGTGACAATAATAAATCAACTCAATTCAAATGATTGACCGAAAGTCTGCTCAGAAACTTCACTTTGTTAATCATACCACCTCCCCCCGCTTCCAGCCATTACACTTTAGATAAGGATGTTCTGTACATTGCTATGCAAGAATTTTTTTTTGTATTAAGTTTTATTAGTGATGTAGCATTTTGTTATTGTTTCTGATAATAACTTCTGATCTGGAATGCACATTTTATTACCATAAATGTTGATCTTTGCTCTCTTCCAATTGCATCATTAGAACAGAGAAAACTACAGCACAAGAACAGGTCCTTCGGCCCTCCAAACATGCACTGACCTTGCTCCCTGTCTGAATTAAAACCCCCTACCCTTCTGGAGGCTATTTCTCTCTATTCCCATCCTATTCATGTATTTGTCAAGATGCCCCTTAAAAGTCACTTTTGTATTTGCTCTACTACCTCCCCGGCCAGTGAGTTCCAGACATTCATCCTTCTTTGCGTAAAAAAATTTGCCTCATATATCTCCTTTAAACCTTGCTCCACGCACCTTAAACCTATGCCTCCTAGTAATTGACCCTTTCACCCTGGGAAAAAGCTTCTGACTGTCCACTCTGTCAATGCCCCTTACGATCTATCAGGTCACCCCTCAACCTCCGTTGTTCCAGCGAGAACAAACCAAGTTTCTCCTCATAGCTAATGCCCTCCATACAGGCAACATCCTGGTAAACCTTTTCTGTACTCTTCTGGTCCACATTCTTCTGGTAGTATTGCAACCAGAATTGAACACTATATTCCATGCGTGACCTAACTAAGGATCTGTAAGGCTGCAACATGACTTGCCAGTTTTTAAACTCAATGTCTCGGCCAATGAAGGCAACGCCTGCCTTTTTGACTACTTTCTCCACCTGCAATGCCACTTTCAGTGACCTGTATACTTGTGTACACAGATCCCTTTGTCTATCAATACTCTTGAGGGTTTTGCCATTTACTTATATTTCCTATCTGTATTAGGCCTTCCAAAATGTCTCACCTCACACTTGTCTGGATTAAACACCATCTGCCATTTCTCTGCCAAATCTCCTATCGATCTATATCCTGCTGTATCCTCTGACAGTCCTCATCGTTATCTGCAATTCTACCAATCTTTGTGTCATTCACAAACTTACTAATCAAATCAGTTATACTTTCATCTACATCATTTATATATGTTACATTACGAACAGCAAAGGTCCCAGCACTGATCCCTGAGGAACACCACTTGTCACAGCTCTCCATTCAGAAACGCATCCTTCCACTGCTACCGTCTGTCTTCCAAGTCAGAGCCAGTTCTGTATCCATCTTCTCAGCTCACTTCTGATCCCATGCGACTTCACCTTCTGTGCCAGTCTGCCATGGACCTTGTCAAAGGCTTACTGAAGTCCATATAGACAACATCCACTGCCCTACCCTCATTCATCTTCATCACTTCTTCGAAAAACTTGATCAAGTCAGTGAGACATGACCTCCCCTTCACAAAACCATGTTGCTTCTCGCTAATACATTCTCTTATTTCCAAGTGCAAATAAACTCTCTGTCTCGAAGAATCCTCTCCAATAATTTCCCTAGCACTGACGTAAAGCTCACTGGCTTGTAATTACCTGGATTATTCTTGCTACCCTACTTAAACAAAGGGGCAACATTGATTTTTCCCAATCTTCTGGGACCTCCCCTATAGCCAGTGAGGACGCAAAGGTTTCTCTCAAGGCCCCAGCAATTTCCTCCCTTGCCTCTCTCAGTATTCTGGAATATATCCCATAAGCCTTGGGGACTTGTCTACCTTAAATCTTTCTCAAGACCCTAAATACCTCTTCCTTTTTGATCTCAACATGACCCAAACTATCTACACACACTTTCCCAGATTCATCATCCAGCAAGTCCTTTTCTTTGTGAGCACCGATGCAAAATATTCATTTAATACCTCATTGATTTCCTCTGGCTCCATGCATAGATTCCCTCTCCTGTCCTTGGAATGGGCCAACCCTTTTTATACATGTAGAAAAAGCCTTGGGATTTTCCTTAATCGTGCTGGCCAATGACTTTTCGTGACCCCTTTTAGCCTTCCTAACTCTTTGCTTAAGTTTCTGTCTACTTTCCCTGTATTCCACACTTGCTTCATGTGGTCCCAGCTTCCTAACCTTGACAAATGCTTCCTTCTTTTTGACTCGCCTCACAATATCTCTCAATATCCAAGGTTCCCTAAACTTGCCATATCTATCCTTCATCCTTCCAGGAAAGTGCCAGTCCTGAATTCCTATCAATTTACATGCAAAAGTTTCTTGCATAACGTTGAGGTGGGGAAGGAATAAGGTTGCTGGCTTGTCATGCTTACATTTGCAAACTGACGTCTGACAGTGTTAAGCTCGTTCTCCAAGTTCCTCTTCTCATTCCGACACATCTCCAGCTGATCATCTTTGCAACGCAGAGAATTTTCCAAATCTCTTACTTCGGCCGAAGCTTTGTTCTTCCTGAAGGAATATCACATTATTTGCAACTTAATTGACTGTTATTTCAAAGATTTCTACTAGGACTGAAATTTTTTTCTACTAGTTCGAACATGATTTATATAAATCAAAAACAACCTGATGGATTATACTAACAAAATGATTAAGAAGGAATAGTGATTGATTTATTATTGCCACATGCATTGGGATACAGTGAAATGCATTATTTCTTGCACCCTATACAGACAAAATATAACAAAGTACACAGGGGAGAAGGAAGGAAGAGGATGCAGAATATAGCGTTACAGTTCCTGCTAGGGTGAGGAGAAAGACTAACAAAGCAAAGGCATACTTCATTTTTTTTTAAATAATGCTTGCCAGAATTATATTAATAAGCAATCAGCAGTCTAAAACCAGATCAATGTTACATCTGGAATTTGCTTCCATAAAGAAATACAGGCCCAATTAAATTGCCAGGAACAATGATAACAGAATTGCTGGCAAATCATAGCAATCAATTTCGGTTGGTACGTGGCCTCAGACTTTTGTATCTTTTTCTGGACAGATAAAGGTACAAGAGAGTCCAGGGTGCAAAGTGTCTTTGATTATCCTTTCTGAAAGAAATCTGTCCAGTTTTCCTTTGAATTAATCTACATTAACAGCTTCCAACATCTCCCTCAGAACCAATACACTGATTGGTACTCGATCACTGAAATATTGTTTCCACAAATTGGTTCTCAATGAAACTGGTTTTTAATCCATAGATATATAAACATGGACAGGGATCGCGGGTAGAGGTGGGAACATCGGGGTGGCGGCGCGGGCTCGTTGGGCTGAAGGGCCTGTTTGCCGTGCTGTTTTTTTTTGTTTTGTTCTTTGAAATGTACAATGCTCTCAGATTCTACTATTTTGGGCAAGATAGACTAGCTTAGAAATAGAATTCTTAACAGTGCAGAAGATGACAATTTGGCACAAGGAATCTATATTGGCTCTCCAAAAGACCAAGTCCACCACAACTCACCCATACACACCCACCGCCCCCATTCTGTCCTATCCCCTTAAGCCCATGCATGTACCATGACTAATCCACTTAACTTCTTAGAACACTAAGGGACAACTTAGCATGGCCAATCTATCTAACCTGCACATCTTTGGACTGTGGGAGGAAACTGGAGCACCTGGAGGAAACCCACACAGACATGGGGAAAATGTGCAAACTCTGCATGGTCACCCAAGCCCAGAATTGAATCTGAGTGCCTGGCGCTGAGAGGCAGCAGTGTTATCTTGTTGCTTCACAATTCTACCAACAGCAATCATATCATCTCCCAATCTTTGCTCTTTGCAGTCAGAATATTCCACTCTGAGATTCCTTTTTTCTGTACTGAAAAGATCTGAACCCTTAGTCCAATCACGACAATACTTTATAAACAGCGAGAACTACCTCACAATTTCAGATCCATATCGAACCTTCGCTGTATCCCATACAAAACGGTTCACTCATAATTGTGATGGATTACTGATCTGTGCCAACAACCGCCAGGGAAAATAACATGGGTAAATAGGATTTGCCATCCAAAAGATATGAAAGATGCTTTATTTAAAAACAAAACACTCAACAAATGGTATTTTATCTGCAAACATATGTTTAAACAGGAGCTGCCCTGGCAATGGGGGACTTGGAAGGAAGATCATACAAACTTTCTACAAAATTATTTTGACTGCCTTCACTGCAAAATGCCTGAAGGCATCAATTGTAATGAAATAATGAAGGCCACTGGATATTGTTACATGCCCAAACCAACAGGGAGGGTATAAAGGTATTGCTCGGGGAGCTGTACTCTACACAGGTCACAAGTTACTTATGCAAATACAGGTTTATTCTTGTTAGTGCAACTGTAAATCATACGGACGACAAAAATTCCCCATCAGCAACTGGAATGCTGAGCTGCCAAATTTGGATTTGCAAGCCCATGAATAGGTTAAGAATATTATGTCTATGCGCATTTCCTGTCAACTTTCCCACCCCTACATTACAAGTTCCCCATTTCCATATTTATACTGGTAGTGGTAACCTCCCACACAAGTGACATATTGGGTGATACCAAATGGAGGCAGCAGAGCTACGGCAAATGCACTGAAATAGGGCGATGCTTGGGGCTGCGCAAGATGCTCTTTCAAAGAATGTGTACAGATTCAATAGTGCTGAATGGTGTCCTTCGGGATTCTATGGTTGTCACCTATCTACTGGAAAGGGACGAGGAGCCCTCATGGCTCTGATGAGAAAGGCCCACAGAAATCAGTGTCAATGAGGCAGTCATGTCAACTGGGATAATCAGACTGGCAGCTGTGCTTTGCTCAGCAGTGCCACTCGGAGTTCACTGATCGCTGCTGGAAATGCATCTACCCAAGGCCCAGGGTTTCCAAGGGACTCAGACGGTTGAGAAGGGTCAGCAATAAGGACAAGAGAATGGGGGGGGGGGGGGGGGGGGGGGGGGAACCACAACCCCCAGCAGGCCCTCCTTTCCAATGATGCGAGGTCCCTCAATTAGCAACAGAATGAGCCAGCCCCACTCGGATAGCTCATCCAACCCAAGAGGATTTGCTTCTTGGGCTTCCCATATGGGAATCTCTCACCCACTGCTGGTAAATCTCATTGGGACGAGATTCTTAAATACCCACCCAACAGTCACGATTGACAGTGGGTCAAGAGGTCACCCTGGAGTCTACCCATCCCAGGTATCAGGGCAGAGGTGAGGGCCCCATTCGTCTCCCTCCCACCAAATTGCCACAGGATAAAGACTAAATTTAACCTATTCCCCTTCTGGAGGTGCTGCAGGCAGCATGTTGTAAATACAATGTGACACGCATACTTCATGCCAAGAAACTGTGATGTAATAAAACTCACCAGAGGACTACTCTCAGATTTAATTTTCTGCGTGCAAAGTCAGTTAACAACGACCAGCAAATTCGATATGAAAATAACAGGGTGACCAGAGAATACAAACAGAAGTGCTCATACTGACAGCTTAAGAAATGGAGAAAATAACCCGGCAACTCTGCACCACATCTTAGGAATGTATAAAATGAGGATTCACAGAGTAGCTTGGGGTACATTCATAACATCGGAAAGCTTATTCTCTAAGCTCTGAAAATAAATCAAACAGAGAAAGTTACTGAAGTTACTGCTGTGCAGTAGGACAGCTTTGACTATCATATTACATGGAGTTTATCCAGTAGCCTCTGTTTTTACTTCACATTAACCTGATGTTGTGTAACTTCTTCAAGTCCAACACATTTATTTGATAACAAACGCCACTATCTTTCAGAGCACTGCTCCTTGTGGCATTTACTACCAAATAAACCTATTGGACTTTAACCTGGTGTTGTGAGGCTTCTTGCCGTGTTTACCCAATCTAACACCAGCATCTCCACATCATTTATTTCACACTTCCAGCAAACGTAGTATTTTCCTTTTATATTTAAGTTTTGTGCTGTTTCAATATCGATTTTTTTTAAATGAAACATAAAAATTGTGGAACCAGTTACGCTGCATCGTCTCATTAGCACAGCACTCCAGCCTACAGAATGAGCAAGTAGAGTGATGAAATGGAAAGGTGTCCAAATGAATCATTCCAACTCAGTTGCGGTGTATATGTTTTGTCAGACGTTTGGGCATTTTGGATTACATTGTACAAGTCAAAGTGGTTTGGTAAGCTTTCTTTGGAATGATTGCATTTCCAGCGGGAAAAAGGCAAGTTTAAGATTGAAACAATTGCTTTGGTTCAGGTCCACGGAGTTCAGTTGGGTGAGAAACTGATCAGCCGAAATTGCTCACAGCTCTGGAGACAGATCTGTAGCCAGCAAGTATTGAATGCACAACATAATCCAAGTACAACCCAAATCTGGAAGACACAGATCTATTGTTTCATTCCCTCATGCTCACAAGCAGCTGAATGAAAATTTCAGGAACTAACAGAGCAAGTTTATTTGAAACTTAGGTGACATTACTGCAACCCATTCCTTAAAAGAAGAAAAATCAATGTTAGCTCTGGCTCAGTAGTAGATCCTCACCCAAGTTAGAAGATTATTGATTCAAATCCCAGTCCAGGAATTTGAGCACATTGGGAAATTTTGAGATTATGAAATGCACCACAAAGATGCAGATTTGACTTTGTTCTCAGTGTAGAGATGCCAACTTTAACTCAATGAGACAATGTGTTAGGTTAAAAAAATATCTTATAGAATATTCTGATTTGGACTAATTAATATCTTGTGCCAATTCAGAATTGCTTTATTGCCAATACTGAGAATTTTATATGTCTCTTCTGCCTACATTTTTATACTTCTATGAAGTAATAATGCTGCATTCTTGGCACTTGCCACCTGTTCTATTCCAGGAACCTGCCTAGAGCAAGATATTAATCTGTCTTTTATGATCAGCTGTGCTATAATTCGTAATCAGCAATTTTCAATATTCTTCTGAGATGTTGTCCAAATATTTAGCTAACTTGAATTTGGTTCGTAACCACATTTTTAAAAAATAGATGATTAACTGCTGTCTCACAGCACCAGGAACTTAGGTTCAATTCCTGGCTTGTCTTACTGTCTGTATGGAGTTTGCGCATTCTCCTCATGTCTGTGTGCGTTTTCTCTGGGTGCTCTGGTTTCCTCCCACAGTCCAAAGTTGTGCGGGTTAGGTCGATTGATCATGAAGAATTGCACCTTAGTGTCAGGAGGACTAGGAGGGTAAACCTGTGGGGTTATGGGGATAGGACCTGAGTGAGATTGTTGTCAATGCAGACTCGATGGGCCAAATGGCCTCCTTCTGCACCGCTGCTTCTACGATTTTATGAATTTTTTCTTGCACAAGAAAGCTGATTCTCGACATAATTTGACAGAGTACAGCATCAAGGGCTCAAAATTTTCATAGCTAGCACAAAGGAAGATGTTGTGGTTATCGGATGGCAATTATCTCAGCAAAGGGATTTCGCTGCAAAGAGTTCCTCAGGGTAGCATCCTCGGCCTAACCACTTACAGCTCCAATGATCTTCCCTCCCTCCGTAAGTCAGAAGTGGGGACATTGCTGATGATTGTATAATGTACCAGAAATTGCATTTATAAAGCACCTTTCACGATGACTCAAAGTCCTTAACAGTTAATTAAGTACTTTGTGAATATTGCAACAGTAAACATGGCAGCCAATATTCACTCAGTAAACTCACCCTTGGTATCACACTGGTGTATCAGCCTAGATTTTTTTGCATTCAGGTGCTGGAATGGGACGTGAACTGTGAACTAAGTGATTCAGAGGCAAGTGTGTTACTAACATAGCCACAGCTGACACAATGGCATTACAACAGCTAAATCCGTCAAACATCAAACAGTCTAGGTGTTACCATTGACCAAAATCTGAACTGTTCAAGAGCAAGTCAGGAGTTGGGAGTTCTGTGGTGAGTGACTCACTTCTAAATCCTCAAAGTCCATTCATCAAGTTGAAGCCACAAGTCAGGAATATGGAAAATGCTCACTTTTCTGGACGAGTACAGATTCAAGAGCACTGAAGGTGCTTGATACCATTCAGGATAAAACAGTCTGCTTGATTGGCACCACGTCCATCACCTTACAACAGTCACTCCTTCCATCACTAATATACAGTGGTAAAAGTGTTTACCACCTACAAGGTGGCAATTCACCAAGTTTCCTTCAATAGCAGCTTTCTAACCTACAACCTCTACCACCTAGAAGGACACAGGTAGCAATTCTTTGAGAACAACGGCACATGCAAGTTCCACTTCAAGGTACACAGTCCCCCACGTTGGAATTAAATCAGCGTTCCTTCACTGTTGCTGGGTCAAAATCCATAAAGCCCCTCCCTAACAGCACCGTGGATGTACCTACACCAAACGGACTGCAAAAGTGCAAGATGGCAGCTCACCCACCACCTTCTCATGGTGGATTAGTGATGTACAACAAATGTTGGCCTTGCCAGCGATGCTCACATCACAATAACAGATTAAATAAAAAATTCAACAACTCTGCTCCTTTATTTCCTATCATCTCTACAAGTTGGGTGGCACAGTGGTTGGCACTGCTGCTTCACAGCTCCAAACAGCTGGGTTCAATTCCTGGCTTGGGTCACTGTCTACGTGGAGTTGGCACATTCTCCTCGTGTCTGCGTGGGCTTCCTCTGGGAGCTCCAGTTTCCTCCCACAGATCAAAGATGTGCTGATTAGGTTGATTGGCCATACTAAAAGATTGCCCTTAGTGTTCTGAGATGCGTAGGTTGGGGGGATTAGTGAGTAAATATGAGGATAGGGCCTGGGTGGGATTGTGCTTGGTGCGGACTCGATGGGCTGGAATGGCTTCTTTCTGCACTGTAGGGTTTCTATGATTCTAGTAGATGATATATTCAGTATCATTTCAATGTCCCTGCTGCAATGTCTGTGTACAAAATGTGTCGTATGCAATCAGTATTATTTTCTGAAATTCATATCAAATGATGCAGTTTTGGGTTTTAAATAACTTGTATAGATTGTGTTTTTAAAAATTAAAACTCCAAATAAAAACTCCCAGATTTTGATTTACTATCAAAATAATTGTCAAAATGAGTTCAATTTTCTATTCAAATGACACCATTTCTCCAAGTACTTTGACAATATCTAAATTATCCAAAAAAAGGCTTGAAATTCTAAATGAATGATTTTGGTAGAGAGTATATTGCAATAAGTGAGTATCATCTCATTATCTTGTCATTCACAGACAGATCAATGAGCAAATAACCACCACCCAAATCTGGATGATCACAGTAAATTCTGTAGATGTTGTAGTTCATGCAAACTGCCAAAGCTCCAGTTTTACACAGCTTGAAATGTCCTACGCAAAAACATTAAGCCCACCAAGGGCAGTCAGTTAGCAATGGCCAAGCTAAGTCTCTGGGCCCCTGATCACCAGTTTCTGCATCAACTGGGGCATTGCCACTAAGTTTGCAATGTCACCCCCACAAAGACCTAAACTGCAACAGCTGAGGTTTGAACCCATAACATCAAAATGTATTTCTTTGTTAGCTGAGCCAGCCAGGCATGAAAAAAATGCTAACAGTAGGACCCAAATCTGCAATTCTTCATTAACATCACAATCTACAGTGAAGTTAGGCACCTATCCATCAGATTATGTGCACACCTTCTCCCCACCTGTATGCATGTACCCTTAATTTAGGCTATTAACACCACGGAACTTTCCCTTTTTAAATGATGCTCACAATGTAAATAGGAGCTGTTGCTAGTTATTTTCAAACAATCATAAAACCAAGAGTTTCGGAGATGGATTCTCATGCAGTAGTGTTATTATAATAGGTGAGGTATGTAAGTTGGTGTATCATTGCCAATGCTGGCGTCCAGAATGTAAAAAATGTAAAAACTCTTGGTTTTATGATTGGTTATCGGAAGTTTAACTCACTTAATACTAAATTCACATCTTCATACTTCTGCAGCTTTTATAATTACACTATACAATAGCAAGTGGTTCTATCAATTCAATTTTAAATGAGACAGAATATTATTTTAAAGTTTACAGTTATGAAATAAAGATGACACAAACGTCAGCACTGTTGCCTCACAGCGCCAGGGACCCTCCAATTCAAGCCTCAGGCCACTGTCAGTGTGGAGTCTGCACATTCTCCTTATGCCTGCATGGGTTTCCTCTAGGTGCACTGGTTTCCTCCCACAGTCCAAAGATGTGTACATTGCATAGATTAGCCATGCTAAATTCCCCTTATTGTCAGGGAGAGTAGCAGGGTAAATACGTAGGGTTATGGAATAGCGCCTGGATGAAATTGTGGTCAGTGCAGGCTCAATGGCCCGAATATCCTCCTTCTATAATGCAAGTAGGATACGTTTGAAGGTACAAACTGAGTGACAACCAAAATGAAGATAGATATTTTTTCATTTTGTATATTAGAACAAAACATTAATATAGCTGATATTCCAAAGACGTTCAACAGGAAAAATATGAGGTCATCATTTGTCACACAGTCATTTCATGACCCATGTTATCCACATTCAAGAGTACAGTCAAGTTGAGTTTTTCTCTCTACTGTAAGCAACCAATTAATTGCATTACCAAAAAATGCTCCAAGTAAACTGTAGGTTGATTTTGCAAATTGCACGTGAGTTCTGAGGAATATTGGAAGTAGCCATTGCTCAAAGAGATAATACTCTTTCAAGATGGAAGGATCCCTAGACAGCCCCTTGGTACATGAAACCATGAATATTTTGGCCTTTCATATCTTCAAGTGCTAGATGGACTATGATTATAGACATTACCCAATAAGTGCTTGATCAATGTAGTAAGAGCAAGATGGAGATGGCATTAAAAGATTGGTTCTAAGGAGTGTAATCAGTCAATTCAAATTTACCATTACACTATCATGTTGTTATTGTAATGGAGGCATGCAAGACTTTTTCAATGAGAAAAGGATATCGGGCATCTCGTCTTCAATTATGACGAACACTGCATTAATAACTCCAAGTTGGTTCCATCACTTAATATAATAGTTATTTTGATGCACAAAAGAAATCACGAACATACACTTGTACCAGAAGAAAGCCATGTAAACATGGGATAACATGCAAACTCCACACAGTGATGCAAGGCCAGAATTGAACCTGGGTCTCTGGTGCTGTGAAGTAGCAGCGCTAACTACTGTGTTGTGCCAAGTTCTTCAACAACAACAAAAAAAATCAGCTGGATGAATAAGGAGCCAGCCCAAACTGAAAATAATATTCGCTTCTTGGGGAACACCTTCTGAGATAAAATGAGTCATCATTTTAATGAAACAGTGGATTGTAAAGAGATAGTATCCACATATTGCAGGATTTTTGTTCTATTTTTTCAATGGGATGTGAGCAACATGGGCAAGGCCCATTGCCCATCCTTAGTTGCCCTTGAGAAGGCAGTGGTGAGCTGCTGCCTTGAACCATTGCAGTCCACATGTTGTAGGTACACCTGAGTCACCTGATGAAGGGGCAGAGCCCTGAAAACTAGTGGCGTTTGCTACCAAATAAACCTGTTGGACTTTAACTTAGTGTTGTGAGACTTCTTATCGTAGGTACATGTACAGTGCTATTAGGGAGTGAGTTCCAGAATTTTGTTTCCTATCAATGAATGAATGGTGATTTGGTTCCAAATTAGGATTGATGAGTGGTATAGGCAGGAACCTGCAGGTGCCAATGTCCAACATTCCTAGTTTCCTTATAGGTGAAAAGTGTCACGTGTTTACAGCATGCTGTCAAAAGATTCTTGGTGATTTGCTGCAGTGCGTCATAGGACACACTTATACCATGATGGTGGAAGGAGTGAATGTTTAATTTAGCGAATAGAGTGCCAATCAAGGGGGTTGCTTAGTCCTGGACATCAAGCTTCTTGAGTAGAGCTGCACTCACCCAGATAAGTGGAAAGTATGTATTTATACAATTATACTCCCGCCTGGTACCTTGTAGATGCGGAAAAGATTGGGGGAATTTCGGATAGTGAGGAGGATTGCCAGAGGATACAGCAGGATATAGATAGGCTGGAGATTTGGACAGAGAAATGGCAGATGGAGTTTAATCTGGACAAATGATGCATTTCAGAAGGTCCAGTACAGCAAGGAGATATATGGTAAATGGCAGAGCCCTTCAAAGCATTAACAGACAGAGGGATCCAGTTGTACATGTCCATAGTTCTCTGAAAGTAGCAACACAAGTGAATAAGATGGTCAAGAAGGCACATGGTCTGCTTGCCTTATTGTTCAGGGCATAGAGCACAAAAGTTAGCAAAATGATTTTACGCAGAATTTTAGTTAGGCCATATTTGGAATATGGCCACAATACCAGAAGGATGTGGAGGCTTTGGAGAGCATACAGAAAAGATTCACCAGGATGTTGCCTGGCTTACTGGGTATTGTCTATGAGAGATGAGACAAACTTGGCTTGTTTTCACTTGAACATCAGAGGCTGAGAGATGACATGATAGGAGTTTCCAAAATTACGACAGACATGGATAGAATAAATAGAGTATTTTTCCCAGGGTAGAAATATCAATTATTAGGGGACATAGGCTTAAGGTAAAAAAGAGGAAAGTTTAAAGGAGATGTGAGAAGCATTTTTTTTTAAACACAGAGGGTGGTAAGTAGGTAATAAGGCTCTGAAAATTTGATATCTGAGGATGGACCATTTGTGGGGATTGGATTATTAAATATCCTCTGGATAAATCATTGTATGCGATCACAATAACTTACAGCAGCTCATTTTTGTCAACAGATTGATATGACAATTGTCCATATTTGGTAATTTGGGAGAAGGGGGACAAATGAAGGCTGCACACATTTGAATCCTAATTTGACCCTCTAACAGTTCCAGCTCCAGACAAGCTTTTGCAGAATAAATGCAATGTTGAATGTCATTGAGTTCCAATAGTCCCAGTAGCAACTGGCTTGCGTCTTCCATATACACTAGCAATTCATGTCAAATCCTAATCAGAGTACAGAAAATAGACTGCAATTTTTGTTTGAGAGATAACCAGCCACTGGAAGACAGTGATGGGGAGGGTGACTGAATGAGTTAGGGAAAGGGGAGAGGAGACAAAAAGAGGGGGTGGACTCCCTTCCATCTTCTTCTGCTGGGAAAAAGACACAAAAGTCTGAAAATATGTATCAACTGACCCAAGAACTGCTTCTTTGCTGCTGCCATCAGACTTTTCAATGGTCCTATCATATGTTAGGCTGATCTTTCTCTTTACCCTATTGGTAACTGTGACACTATTTTTCCTTCTCCCCTACGTACTATGAATGGTAAGTTTTGTCTGTATAGCGTGCAAAAAACAATACTTCTCACTGAATCTCAATACATGTGACAATAATAAATCAAATCAAAGGGCTGGATGGAGGGCAGCAATAGGGAGGGAGAGATGTACAGAGGGAGAGATGGATGGAGAGAATTAGTAGGGAGAGATGGATGGAGAGAGGGCTGGATGAACAGAGAGCAGAAGGGATGGAAGGAGGGATGGGAAAGAGGGAAGCTGGATGAATAGAGGAAGAGAGGGATGGAGGGAGGAAGAGAGGTGGGAAAGACAAAAGTAGTAAAGGCAGAATGCTGGATGGCCACAGGAAGGTAGTAGGGAGAAAGGGATAGATGATGAATAGAGAGATGTGGGATAAAGGGAAGTAGTAGGGAAGAAGGGCTAGATAGACAGGGGGGGGGTTGAGGTTGGGGTGGGGGGAATGGGACGGGGGGGGGGGGGGGGGGAATGATGATGGACCGGGGGTGGGGCATGGAGGCAGGGGATGGACTGGGGGTGGGGGGTTGGGGGGCAGGGGATGGACCAGGGGACCCGGGGGGGGGGGGGGGTGTGTGTGTGTGTGTGTGTGTGGTGTGTGTGTGTGTGTGTGGTGTGTGTGTGTGTGGTGGAGGGGAATGGGAGGTGGGGTTGGGGGGGAATGGGAGGCAAGGGATGGACTGGAGCAGGGAGTTTGGGGGTGGGGGACAGGGGATGGACCGGGGGTGGAGGGAATGGGGGCAGGGGATGGACCGGGGTGGGAGGGAATGGGAGGCAGGGGATGACCCGGGGGTGGAGGGGAATGGGGGACCGGGGGTGGAGGGGAATGGGGACGGGGTGGAGGGGAATGGGGGGACCGGGGGTTGGAGGGGAATGGGGGACCGGGGGTGGAGGGGAATGGGGGACCGGGGGTGGACCGGGGTGGAGGGGAATGGGGGACAGGGGATGGACCGGGGGTGGAGGGGAATGGGGGACAGGGGATGGACCGGGGTGGAGGGGAATGGCAGCAGGGGATGGACCGGGGGTGGAGGGGAATGGGAGGCAGGGGATGGACCGGGGGTGGGGGAATGGGGGACAGGGGATGGACCGGGGGGGGGAGGGGAATGGGAGGCAGGGGATGGACCGGGGGGAGGTGCCTGGTTCCCCCCTCCTCACCTCTCCCTTAGGTCTCGGTTCTCGGCGCTGAGGTTTGCCAGCTGCACCTCCAGGCGATCCCGCTGCTCCCGAATTTCCTGCAGCTTTCGGGAGGTCTCCTCTTGCTCTTGGAGCTGCCGCTGCAGCTTGCAGTTGTGCTCGATGTATTGGGCCAGGCAGTTATTCAAGCGCTGCAGCTCCTCCTTCTCTTCCTGGCGGATCCGGCAGAGAGAGTTCGCCCTCTCGGACCTCCGCCGAGCCCTGCCGCCGGAGCCTGGCTGCTCAGGCGGCGAGGAGGGACCCCGCTCCGGGTGAATGGGCTCTCTCTGCCCCGGGGGCCGGGAGCTGCGGCAGTGCCTGCATCGCAGGGAGACGTCCCAGTCACACATCACTCACTCAAAAGTCAGCGACTGCTCCCTGTGAAAGACTATTATATAGGTCGGAAGCCACGAAAAGACATTTATCTGCCTCAGAAAAGGCAATGAGTAAATTATCATCGGGGCAGGTTTTATATTCTTTTTGAGGGTTTTATTACCCCCGGAGCTACATCCTTTTTAAAGTCCAATTCTAACGTGTTGGAACATTGCCAAGTTCAGGGAATGTGCTCACGTGGTTTAAAGGCCTCATTATTTTGGAGTGTGTCTATTTCTGACCTGAGTCTCATACACACACACACATAGTATAACTCCACTGGTGCCTGGGAGGCAGCCACATCTCTGCATACCCTTCCTCATCTAACTTAAGGGAACTTCGGGGCGATCTCATAGAGGTCTATAAAATAATGAGGGGTTAGATCAGGTAGATAGTTAGCAAGTTAGTTTCCCAAAGGTAGGGGAGTCTGAAACTAGAGGGCATAGGTTTAAGGTGAGAGGAGAGAGATACCAAAGGATCCCAAGGGACAATTTGTCTTCACACAGAAGATGGTGAATGGAACAAACTGCCAGAGGTAGTAGTAGAGGCGGGTACAATTTTGTCTTTTAAAACCATTTAGATAGTTACGTGGGTAGAATGGGTTGGAGAGATATGGGCCAAATGCGGGCAATTGGTACAAACTTAGTGCTTAAGAAAGGGCAGCATGGACAAGTTGGGCCAAAAGATTTGTTTCCATGCTGTAAACTTCTATGAACAGTGATTCTACAATTCATTGAGACATTGACCCTCCCTCTTCTCCATCCTGATTCCATTTTTAAATCCCCATTTCACTTATCACTTCTAAAGTTTTGCTTTCACTGACCTTTGTTCTGCTGTTAACAGGTTCTGCTATTTATGCCAGCATCATCATTTTCTTTAGTCTTTGACACGAGTAAAGTCAAAACAATCTTGCTGTAGTTTCAACAATGAACAATTTATATCAATATAATTTTTGTACAAGATAAGCGTCTGACAGAATTACAATTCACGTCTACTCTATTCTCCTCCCTGGCTCACACCGAGCTTCCTTGCTGACTCAGGACACACACATCCTTGCTCCCAATTGGCTCGGCTACCCGCATAGTCTTTCCATAGAGTCCACGCCAATCACATGGCCATCAAAAGACATAAGGCTCTATCCTCAGTCCCTTACACACTCCTTCTACACTGTGTGGCCAAATTCCCTTCCAATTCCATTTACGAGTTTGCTGTTGACAATTTTGTAGTGGGTTAGATCTCAAACAATGATGAGACAGAATACAGGAAAGAGATAGAGTATCTGGCAAGCTGGTGTGATGAAGATAATCTCTCCCTTAATGTCAGCAAAATGAAGGAAACAGTCATCGATTTCAGGAAGTGTAGTAAAGAACATGCCCCTGTTTACATCAATGGAGATAGAGCAGTAATGGTCGGGAGCTTCATGTTTTTAGGTGTCCAGATCACCCACAACTTCTCCCGGTGCCCTCATGCTGATGTTACAGTTAAAGAAGGGCCCTAACATTTTTACTTTCTCGGACTAAGGAAATTTGGTATGTTCACTAAAACTCTCACCAACTTATATAGATGCACCATAGAAAGCATTCTTTTCTGGACCTATCACAGCTTGATATGGCCCCTGTTCTGTCCAAGACCACAATAAACGACAAAGGATTGTGAACGAAGCCCAGTCCATCATGTAAACCAGCTTCCCATCCATTGACACAATGCTTTGAAAAAGCAGCTACCCTAATTAAGGACCTCTCACACCCAGGCATTCTCTCTTCCACCTTCTTCCATAGGAAAAAAGAAACAAAAATATGAGGATACATACCAAGCAACTCAAGAACAGCTTCTTCCCTACTGCCATCGAACTTTTGAATGGACCTACCTAGCATTAAATGGATCTTTCTCTACACCCTACCTATGACTGTAAGACTACATTGTGCCCTCTCTCCTTCCCTTCCCTATGTACGATATGTTTTGTCTGTGTAGCGTGGAAGAAATAATACTTTTCACTCTGTACCAATATGTGACAACAATAAATCAAATCAAAAAAATCAAATCAAAGGATAATCCCGTTAAAGGTTGCATTTATAGGGGAGGTAATGGCCTAGTGGGATTATCACTCGATGACAAATCGAGAAACTCAGCTAATGGTCTGAGCACTGGTTTTAAATTTCACCACAGCTGATGGTAGAATTTGAATTGAATAAAAAATATCTGGAATTAAAACCTATTGATGACCATTGTGGATTGTTGAAAAAAAAAATCTAGTTCACTGGAGCTTTAACAAAGGGCCATCTGCATTTGAAATATCAGCTTTTTCTCTCCTCACAGATGCTGCCGGACCTGTTGAGATTTTCCAGCGTTTTCTTGTTTCCCATCTGGTTCACTAATGTCCTTCAGGAAAGGAAATCTGCCATCCTTACCTGGCCTGGCCTACATGTGACTCCAGAGCCACAGCAATATGGTTGAACAATGGTTCTCCAAAGGCAACTAGGGATGGACAAGAAATGCTGGTGTGGAGATGCCGGTGTTGGACTAGAGTAAGCACAGCAAGTAGTCTGACAACACCAGGCTTAGGTCCAACCGATTTGTTTGATAATAAGTAAAATAAATCTATCAAATAAATCGGTTGGATTTAAACCTGGTGTTGTCAGACTTCTTACAATAAACGCTGGGCAGCCAGTGACATCCATGTAAATGAATAAATAAACCCCACAAATATTGTCAGCCAGAATTCTCTGGTTGTTCAGAAGTGGTGAACATTCTGCTTCCCCCGACAATGCAATCCTGTCGCAGATTTCCTAGCAGCATGTGGTGGCTACAAGGGAAATCCCATTTACAGTGGCAGGATCAGAAGAACCCGCGCTAGCAAAGGACACATCATCTCTCGCTGCCGAGAAATCCACTGCTGAGAGACTGGAAAATTGCGGCCATCATTAGTGCCTCCCCTCCCCTGCCTCCCCTTGTCGAGTTCTCACCCATCCCTGACCTACTCTGCTCCACCCCTTCTTAAACAATATCAAATCAATCACTTTTCTCTGTCTGTTTAGCTCTGAACAAGAATCATATGGACTTGTTTGCGTGGCACGGTAACACAGTGGTTAGCACTATTATTTCACAGCTCCAGGGACCTGGGTTCGATTCCCGGCTTGGGTCACTGTCTGTGTGGAGTTTGCACATTCTCCTGTGTCTGCGTGGGTTTCCTCCGGGTGCTCCAGTTTCCTCCCACAGTCCAAAAGGCATGCGGATTAGGTTGATTGGCTATGCTAAAATTGCCCCTTAGTGTCCTAAGATGCATAGGTTAAAGGGATTAGTGAGTAAATATGTAGGGATATTGGATAGGTAGGGATTGTGGTCGGTGCAGTTTTGATGGGCCAAATGGCCTGTTTCAGCGCTGTAGAGTTTCTAAGTTTCTAGGACTCAAAACATTAACTCTGTTCTTCCGTCCGCAGATGCTGTCAGGAGGTGATAAGTTGCCAATAAATATTGACCAGGACTCGGCTCTTCTTTGTCTTTCACATCTACCTGAGTCAGTACAGCCTCATTTTAACACATCATTGTCCAAGAATGTATAGGTTAGGTGATTAGCCTTGGTTACAGGGATCGACTGGGCCTGGGTAAGATATTCTTTCAGAGAATTGATGCAGACTCAATGGGCTGAATGACCTTCTTCTGCACCATAGGAATTTTGTGCATTGTAGGGATTCTGTGGAAAGGCAACACGTCTATGAATGTAGGACTCCTCAGTACTGCACTGGAGTGTCAGCCTTGATTTTTGTACTTAAAATAACCTTTTGATATAGAATTGAGCAAGAATCCAGGTGACCTTTTCCTTTTTTTTGCATGGGATGTGAGCTTGCATACATTGCCCATCCCTAATTGCTCTTGAGCTGAGTGGCATTGCAGGGGATCTGGAGTTGCATGTTGGCCAAGCCAGGATGACAGATTTCCTCACTTAGACATCATTAGTGACAGGATTGGATTTTTACAGCAATCTATGATTTCATGGTCATCATTAGACTTTTAATTCCAAATTAATATTGAATTCAAACTTCACCATCTGCCACTGTGGGATTTGAACTTTGGTTCCCCAGAGCATTATCCTGGAATTACGAGGCCCATGACAATACCACCATGCCACCACCTCCCCCATTTTGATGGAAAACCGATACCATTTCATGCCAACATTAAGCATGGAATGCAAATCGGGAGTGAAAGCTTCAACTTCCTTGAAGTGAAGCAGAGAATTCCCTCCTTCAGGGAGACTTGGTCTGCTTCATTTCACTGTTCCCTCGGGCTCTGACACCAACTTCCGGTTTCATGTACACTCAAACTGCAGCATTGGTGCATTATGAAATTTCTGTATGTTGTATTGTATTCATGGTCTCAGCTCCTGATAGCATTCCCGATTAGAAATTAAAAGTTCCTCCTTATGTCAACATTTGAATAATTAATCGTTTTCTGCTCAGGTGGTTTCGATCATTAAGAATCCCACTTTCACAGTGCACTGCCTAATCATTTGAATAAGTCTGGGATCGATTACTCCACATCACTGAAATTGATGGGCTGAAACTTTTTCTCAATCCATTAAACCAAATAGATGTAAATCTGACAGGGATGCACCATCTGAAGTCTATGACATTATGTGACTGATGCGCACCATTCACAACTCCTCAGGTACTGAAGCAATCCATCTCCAAGATATGCACAATATCTAGACTTAGGCTGACAAGTGGCGAGTAACATTTGTGCCATACAAGTGCCGGGCAAATGTCCATCTCTACAAGAGAGAAATCTAACCATCACCCTTGACCTTCAATGCCATTATCATTGCTGAATCTCCCAGTTACAGTATCCTGGGGATTACAATTGATCAGAAACCGAACTGGACTAGCCATATAAATATTGTGGCTACAAGAGTAGTTTAGTGGCTGGGAATTCTGCAGAGAGTGATGTTCATCCTGACTTCCCAAAGCCTGTCATCCAAACATACGAATTAGGAGCATGAATAGTGCACTCTGATCTTGAACCTGCTCTGCTACTCAGTAAGAATATGGTTGAGCTGATTGTAACCTCAATTGTAACCTGAGATTGTAACCTCAATCCCACCTTTCTGCCTACCCAGATAACCTGTCATCCCCTTGGTAATCAAGAACATATCTAGCTTTGACTTATAAAGTTTCAAAGATTCTGCTTCTATTGTCTTCTGAGACCGAGAGTTCCAGAGACTCATGATCTTCTCCACCATCTACAAGGCACAAGTCAGGTATGTGATGGAACACTCTCCATTTGCCTGGATAGATGTAGATCCAGCAATACTCAAGAAGCTTGACACTATCCTGGAGAAAGCAACCTGCTTGATTGGCATCACATCTATAAACATCCACTCCCTCCATCACCAATGCACAGTGCATTTTATCTACAAGATGCATTGCAGAAACTCATCAAGGTTCCTTAGACAGTACCTTCCTAACCCATGACTGCTACTACATAAAAGGACAAGAGCAGAAAAAACCCAGGAAAACCACCACCTTGTCGTTCTGCCCCAAATCACTTGCCATTTTGCCATATCACCACTCCTTTACTGTCTCTGGATCAAAATCAGCACCCCCCACCCACCCCATCAACACCCTGGGTACACCTACACTGCAGGAAATGCAGTGTTTCAAGAAGACAGCTCACCTCCTCCAGGATAATTAGGGATGAGTTGGCTTAGCCAGCAACACTCACATCCCCCAAATAATCTAAAATTTCAAATGACATCACTTTTACCAAACATTTTCCTCCGCTAAGAAATGAATACAATTCTCTATATTGTTAAACAATGCGTTTTGCAGTATGTTAAATAAGTAAGGCAATGAAATACAATTGCGCATTAAAAAATAGTTTGTGGAGTATTGTGTGCAGTTTTGATGTCTTTATCTAAGGAAGGATATCTTGATATAGAGGGAATACAAAGGAAATTTACCAGATTGATTCCTGGGATGGCAGATCTGTGTTTAGAAGAGTGAGGGGGATCTCATAGAAACTTATAAAATTCTAAAAGGGTTAGACAGGGTAGATTCAACAAGAATGTTCCCAATGGTAGGAGAATCCGGAAATAGGGGTCATAGTTGGACGATATAGAACATATATAGAACATTACAGGGCAGTACAGGCCCTTCGGCCCTCGATGTTGCGCCGGCCAGTGGACCCTCTAACCTAAGCTATTCCAATATCATCCATATGCCTATCCACCGACCATTTGAATGACCCCAAAGTAGGCGAGTCCACAACTGCTGCAGGCAGGGCATTCCACGCCCTCACCACCCTCTGTGTAAAGAACCTGCCTCTGACATCCTTCCTATAACTACCACCTCTTAATTTAAAGTTATGTCCCCTCGTGTTGGTCATCACCATCCGAGGAAAAAGGCTCTCACTATCCACCCTATCCAGTCCTTTGATCATCTTATACGCCTCAATTAGGTCACCGCGTAACCTTCTTCTCTCTAATGAAAATAACCTCAGGTCCCTCAGCCTTTCCTCATAAGGCCTTCCCACCATACCAGGCAACATCCTGGTAAACCTCCTCTGCACCCTTTCCAATGCTTCCACATCTTTCTTATAATACGGCGACCAGAACTGTAGGCAATACTCCAAGTGCGGCCGCACCAGAGTTTTGTACAGTTGCAACATAACCTCATGGCCTCTAAATTCAATCCCTCTACCAATAAAAGCTAACACACCATATGCCTTCTTAACAACTTTATCAACCTGGGTGCCAACTTTCAAAGAGCTATGTACTTGTACCCTAAGATCCCTCTGCTCAACAACACTATTAAGGGTCCTTCCATTAGCCCTATATTTCATATGCCTGTTATTCCTACCAAAGTGAATCACCTCACACTTATCCGTATTGAATTCCATTTGCCACCTCACGGCCCAGCTCTGCAACCTATCTATGTCCCTCTGCAAACTGTAACATCCATCCTTGCTGTCTATAACTCCCCCCACTTGTAAGTGGTAAACTTACAAGTGGTAAAGTTGTAAAGTGGTAAGTACCACTTGATAAGTGGTAAACATTTTAGAACCTTTAGAATTCCTTTACATAGAACATAGAACATAGAACATTACAGCACAGAACAGGCCCTTCGGCCTTCGATGTTGCGCCAACCAATATAAAAAGCAATGCCCCTCCAAACTAAACCATTCCCTTCTCTTCCATATACGTATCAACTAACCTCTTAAACGCCACCAAACTTGGCGCATCTACAACTGCTGCAGGCAGGGCATTCCACTCCCGAACCACCCTTTGGGTAAAGAACCTACCTCTGATATCCGTCCTATAACTATCACCCCTAATTTAAAGCTGTGTCCCCTCATGCTAGCTTTCTCCATCCTAGGAAAAAGGCTATCACTGTCCACCCTATCTAAACCTCTAATCATCTTATATGTTTCGATCAGGTCCCTCTTAGCCTCCTCCTTTCTAACGAAAACAACCTCAAATCCCTCAGCCTCTCCTCATAAGACCTGCCCTCCATACCAGGCAACATCCTGGTAAACCTCCTCTGTACCCTCTCCAATGCCTCCACATCTTTCTTATAATGTGGGGACCAGAACTGCACACAATACTCCAAGTGCGGCCGCACTAGAGTTTTGTACAGTTGCAACATGACGTTGCGGCTCCGAAATTCAATCCCCCTACCAATAAAAGCTAAGACTCCATATGCCTTCTTAACAACTTTATCGACTTGACTGCCTACTTTCAGGGATCTATGCACATATACACCAAGATCCCTCTGTTCATCAACACTATTAAGAATCCTACCATTAGCCCTATACTCTACACATTTATTATTCCTGCCAAAGTGCATTACCTCACACTTTTCCACATTAAACTCCATTTGCCACCTCTCGGCCAGCTCTGCAACTTGTCCAAGTCTCTCTGCAAACTATAACACCCCTCTTCACTATCTACCACTCCACGACTTTAGTGTCATCTGCAAATTTACTAATCCATCCTTCAATACCCTCATCCAGATCATTTATAAAAATTACAAACAGCAGGGGCCCAAAACAGACCCCTGAGGTACACCACTTGTCACCGAACTCCACGATGAATATCTCCATCAACCACCACCCTCTGTCTTCTATCTGCTAGCCAATTCCTAACCCAATTAGCTAAATCACCCTCTATCCCATACATCTGCATTTTCTGCAGAAGTCTTCCATGGGCCACCTTATCAAACGCCTTACTAAAGTCCATATATACCACATCAACCGCCTTACCCCCATCCACCTCCTTAGTCACTTTTTCAAAAAACTCAATGAGGTTAGTAAGGCACGACCTACCCTTCACAAAACCAAGAGGATGGTGAGTGTCTAGAACAAGCTGATAGAGGTAGTTAAAGGGGTTGGTACAATTTTGTCTTTTAAGAAACATTTAGATAGTTACATGGGTAGGATGTATAGAGTGCTCCATCACACACCTGACTTGTGCCTTGTAGATGGTGGAGAAGATCATGAGTCTCTGGATGTGTAGAGAATATATATATATATGGGCCAAATGCGGGCAACTAGGATTAGTTTAATGGTTAAGATAAAAGGGAGCATGGACAAGTTGGGCCGAGGGCCTATTTTATGTTGTAAATTTCTATGATTTTAAGGCTCTATAACTAAGGTGAGGAGAAATTTCTTCATCCAGAGAATGGAATTCACTATCACAGAAAGTAGTTGAGGCCAAAACATTGTCTGATTTGAAGAAGAAATTAGATACAGCTTTTGGGGCTAAAGGGATCAAGGAGGAAGGGGGGATCAGAATATTGAATTTGATGATCAGGCTTATCAAAATAAATGATGGAGCAGGCTCAAAGGGCAGAGTAGCCGACTCCTGCTTGTGGTTCCTATGTTCCTATGTTCAAATCAGGATGCTGTTTTGATTCCTTTGGAGATTGCTATCAGGCCAGATACTTCTGTGATGAATAAAAAGAGCTGACACCTAAAAAAGCATATTTGAGGACAGCAGTTAAAATATTTTCTCCTTACTCAAGGTGTTATGTTTTATAACCATGCTAACCTTTGATTCTACTTTTATTTTATTGTGCAGTAAATTTGTTTGCTATTAAACTTTATTTAATACTATTAAATATGATACGTGCATTATAATTTGTCAGTCAGTTAATCACAAAACTCGAGAACAATACTCAAAGGGTTTATGAATATCATTGCGAAAAAAATGAAGCAATTTTTCACATGGCTTAGAATGTTACTTCTTTAATTCTGTGATAGTATATTACAACCAAATAAACCAAGAGAGATTCCATGATGCAAATCCTTTCCCCAGATCACCAATTCATCCATCACATATGAGGTGTATTGACCTGAACCAGTACCAGAGTGTGGTGATGGGGGAATTTTATAGTAACTTCACTGCAGTGTTAATGTGAGTCTTATTTGTGACTAATGAATAAAATTAAATTTATTTATGTACCTATATTCTGAATGTCCTCTAACAAGTGGAAAATAGGGAACATCTGGAATTCTATCCCACTATAAGGCTCAGGTCAGTTGAACATTTTGGAACTGAAATTGGTACGTACAATTCCTTAAATTTCCACCCCCTTTATTGTGGAGTTCCACTAGAGGTAGACAAAAATGTCGACAAACAATGAAAGATTTGAATAAGGCACACACTGAGTGTTAAAATGGGCAGCGTGGGCTTGTAGGGCCGAAGGGCCTGTTTCCTGTGCTATGCTATTCTTTGTTCTTTGAAGTTGATTGATTGATTTTTGTTTAGCAAGGGTACTCAGGGATGTGGAGACACAGTGTGTAAATAAAGTTATGAAACAATTCAGAACTGGATAGAGGGGTTCAATGGCTTACTTCTCTCTTACATTCCTTCCTATGTACCTAACACTACAATCTAGCTTAACTTGGTGCTCCCATAAACCGTAAAACAAGTAAAACAAAATCCAATTTACTTCATATCATGCACATTTACAACTTTCCTTTTCTCTGCATACTGAATTTAAACCGTCCAAGCTTGTGCCTGGCAATGGTACCTTGACTTGTTCTAATGCTCCTACAAAACCTTCGCCCTGTTGTAGGAGCCAGGGAAGCTACTGGTTACTGCTGGAGCTGAACTTGACCATGCTCTGTGCTATTGCTTGCAAGCTTCCCGATAGGCTGCTTGGTACAGATAGAAGATGCTATATGGGCACCTAGATGGATGGGTGCAATGGTGGCACTGAGGTTAGCATTGTTGCCTCACAGAGCCAGAGTTCAATTCCAGGTTTGGGTCACTGCCTGTGTGGAGTCTGCATGTTCTCCCCATGTCTGTGTGGGTTTCCTCTGGGAGTTCTGATTTCTTCTCACGGTGCATTGACCATGCTGAATTTCCCTCATTATATACAAACAGTTGCAAGAGTGTGGCAACTAGACAATTTTCACAGTAACTTCATTGCAGTGTTAATGTAAGCCTACTTGTGACACTAATAAGTAACTGAAAGAAAAGTATAATGATCATAGAATTACGTGGAATTTTATAGCATAGAAATGGGCTTTTGATCGTGCCAGTGTTTTTATTCCACATAACCTTCCTCCCATCTTAATTCATCTCAACACCATCAACTTATCCTTCCAATCCTCTCTCCCTTGTGTTCCTCTAACTTCCCCTTAAATCCCTCATAGTCACCTTAACTATTCCACATTTACACAACTGACGAAGAGCTTTCTCCTAAAATGCCATTTGAATTTATTCAAAAATACCATATTTATGGTCCTGCAGTTTTGGACTCCCCATCAAGTGGAAACATGTTTTCTTCAACTTAAAGTTGGCAACACACCCCAGGATCAGATGCATCCAAGGATATTGAAGGAAGTGTGAATGGAAGGGCACTAATCTTCCAGTTTTCTCTTGACTCAAGGGAGGTGTCAGTGGACTGGAATATTGCAAATGTTACGCACTTATTCAAAAAAGATTGAAGGTTGAAGGATAGCCCCAGCAATTATAGACCAATCAATTTAACACCAGTGGTGGGCAAGCTTCAAGAACAATGATTTGAGATAGAATAGTCATGTGGAAAAATGCAGTTTCATTAGGAAGATTTCTAAATCATGTTTAACTAACTTGCTAGAGTTTTTGAGGAGGTAGAGAGAGGGTCAATGAGGGGAAAGCTGTTGATATGATGTATATGGACTTTAGAAGGCACTTGATGCAACAGATTAGTGAAAAAAACTGTAACTCATAGCAAAAAAAGGAAGAGCAGCAAAGTGGATACTAAACTGGCCAAATAATAGGAAGCAGAGAGTAAAAATAAAGTTTATTTATTAATCACAAGTAAGCTTACATTATCATTGCAATGAATTTACTGTGAAAATTCCCTTGTCACCATACTCCAGTGCCTATTTGGGTACACTGAGGGATAATTTATCATGGCCAATCCACCTAACCAGCACGTCTTTCGGATTGTGGGAGGAAACCGGAGCACTCCGAGGAAAACCACTCAGACACGGGAGAATGTGCAAGCTCCACATACACTGTAACCCAAGCCAGGAATCGAACCCTGGTCCCTGGCACTGTGAAGCAGCAGTGCTAACCACTGTGCCACCACGTCACCCTAACAGTAATAGTCAATGTATATTTTTTGGGCCAGAGGAGGTTTCTAGTGGTGTTCCCCCAGGGGTCAGTATTGGGAATCTTGCTTTTCCTGATATACATTAATGATCTAGATTTTGGTGTGCGGGGGACAATTTCAAAATTTATAAATGATACAATCCTTGTAAACATTGTAAACTGTGAAGACAATAGTGTAAGCTTCAAAAGAACATAGACAAGTTGGTAGAGTGGGCAGATAGGTGGCAGATGAAGTTCAATGTGGAGAAGTGTGAGGTGATGCATTTTGGCAGAAAGAACATGGAAAGAAAATATAAAATAAGGGGTAAATTTCTTAACAGGGTGCAAGAGCAGAGGGAGCTGGGTATCCATATGCTTAAATCATTGAAGGTAATCAGACAGGTGGAGACAGCAGTTAATAAAGCATATACTTTATCTGGGATTTATTTATAGGGGTACAGAGAACAAAGGCAAGGTGGTTATGTTGAATAAATACAAGGCTCTAGTTAGACCTCAGCTGGAATGTCGCATATGGGCTGGGTGCCAACAGAAAGGATATGAACATATTGGAGAGAGTACAGATGAGGTTCATTCAAGTTTGAGAAATTTTAGTTAGGAAGACAGATTGGAGGGGCTGGGACTGTTCTCCTTGGAGAGAAGAAGGCTGAGAGGAGATTTGAAAGAGTTGTTCAAAATCATGAGGGGGTTGGCTTGAGTAGATAGGGAGAAACTGTCCCCGTTTTAAAAGGTTCAAGAATGAGAGATCATAGGTTTGAATTGATTTGCAAAAGAAGTTAAGTGTAATGTGAAAACCTTATTCACACAGCGAATGGTTTGGGTGTGGAATGCACTGCTGGAAGTGTGGTGGAGCTTTCACTGAGGCATTTAAGAGGGCATTAGTTGATTATTTGAATGGAAACAATGTGCAAATTATGGGGAAAAGCAAAGAAGTAGCACTAAGTTGTGATGCTCATTTGGAGAGCTGGTGCAGGCACAAAGGGCCAAATAGCCTCCTTCTATACCAGACGAATGCAGTGACACAGTGAATTCCATATTCTTGTATTCTTGGTTCTAGTATCGAGCTTGTAAATCTTCTTTGAACTTTTTCCGGTTTTGCTATGTTACTTCTTGAAATTTGCGGAAGGGAACAATGCTCAGTGTTCATACATGTGGTCTAACCAAGATTATTTTTATTTATTCCTGGGTTTTAGACATTCAAATCCCTGTTGTCCCTGATGTGATGCTGCTGGAGCTATCAGACTCCACTACCTTAATCTTAAGTCTATATCACCTTTAAAAGCTCCAAGTTGCCTTTTAAAATTGCTGGATTGTCACAACCTAAAGGCCCCAATTAAAGAAGCTGCCATCGTACAACAGCTCAAACATTTGCAGTGGATTTATTTCATTATAAAGAGGCCCACCTGACCAATTTGCCCACTTTGACTGACTCACCCGATTAGCCTGAAAAAAGACTCTTTGCAAAAGGATTCCATTTGCCTAACTTGAATATGCCTTTTGGCTAAGACCAAGCGTTAGAACAAGCCCAAGATGGGGTGCAATGCTTTGTCCTGTTAGCTCGGAACTTGTTTATCTCTCTAGCGGGGACTTTGAATTGGATTCATCTGGGTTTTGAATTTTGTTTTGGGACACAAGCAAGGAATGAGTTTGAGTTTGCCTGGTCCAATCTGAGCATTGGCTTGGTAAGTTTCAGAATGGTGTAAAAAATGTAAACTGAAAAAATAGTCTTTACACAGATTTCAATCTTTAGTTCATTGCTGATCTGTGCAGGCAATAATGAAGACTGTTTTTGGAGTCCTGTGAGTACACATTCCTCTTGACTATCTGTCAGATTGTAGGATGAAAACCCCAGTGGGGTTGACTGTGGGCCCTTTATGGAACCTATATTTCTTTTCAATAATTTCAAACCAATGGGGAGTAATACTTGACCAATTTTCCATTCTGTGTGCTCTGCTCAGCAAATATTTAACATCCAAACAGAGAAGGGGAAATCTACTTCTTTGCATACAGATCCTACAGTGCAGAAGGAAGACCATCTGGCCCATCTGCACCGACTCTCCAAGAAGGCATTTTTCCATCCCCGCAATCTCAAGTATTTACCCCACTAAATCCTCCTAATATTTTGCAACCTTAAAGGGCAATTTAACACTGCTAATCCACCTAATCTGTGTATCTTTGAGTGTGGAAGATAAACTGGAGCAACCAGCGGAAACACACAAGATAGGGGGAAAATGTGCAAACTCCGCATAGGTAGTCACCCCGAGACTGGAATTGAATGCGGGTCCCTGGAGCTGTGAGGCAGCAATGCTAACCACGGCGCCACCCATTGCAAACTCCACATGGACAGTCACCCAAGGTTGGAATCGAATTTAGGAACCTGGTGCTGTGCGAAGGCAGTGCTAACCACTGTCCACTGTGCATCCATTGCAAATTCCACACAGTCACCCAAGGTTGGAATCGAACTTAGAAAGCTGGTTCTGTGCGACAGCATTGCTAACCACTGTGCCACTGTACCACCCATTGCAAACTCCACACAGACAGTCACCCGAGGCCAGAACTGAACTCGGATCCCTGGAGCTGTGAGGCAGCTGTGCTAACCACTGTGCCACCATACAGCCCTTTGAACATTGGGTGGCAGAGATAGAATTAAATCAGCTAGGCTCCTCAATTCCGAGTAAAAAAAACTTTTCCAGAAAAAAGTTGAGGGCATTATATATGAATGGAAGTTGCGATGAGAACCCTGCAAGAAACTACTAAGGGTTTTGAACATAGCCCAGTCCATCACGTAAACCAGCCTCCCATCCATTGTCTCTTTCTACACTTCCCATTGCCTGGAAAAAGCAACCAGCATAATCAAGGACCTCTGGATATTCTCTCTTCCACCTTCTTCCTTCAGGAAAAAGATATAAAAATCTGAAAACAACAGACTCAAGAACAGCTTCTTCCCTGCTGCCATCAGACTTGAATGGTTCTATCATATATTAAACTGACCTTTCTCTTCACCTTCTCTGTGACTGCAAAATGATATTCCACATCCTCTTCTTTCCTTCTTGCCTACATACTCTATGAATGGTGTGTTTTGTCTATATAGCAAGAACAATACTTTTCAATGCAGGTGACAATAATAAATCAAATAAGAAATTACAGCATGCTTGATAAATGCCTTAGGGAAAAAGGGATTATACTGATAGGATTAGTGGCTTGTGTGGATCAAAAGCACTGGCATGGATCAATTGGGCCAAATGGTGTTCTTTTATGTGTTGTGCAGACAATGCAATTTCCTGATCAGACTCGAGTGTGGTATTCACAGTGGAATAAGTTCTTGGCAGTCACGATCCATCCTTGACTATGACAAATATCCAATGACTATCAGATGGATTTGTTAGTTGAAATGTAACTCAATAGGAGTTGTGATTTTCGAGCGACAGAGAGTGAGGAGGAAGAGGTTTAAGAGAATAAATAAATTTGAAAATAATTAGAATATTTAATTATGCTGAAGCGATTACAGCTGTATTTTTGAATCTCGCCCCCAGATGTAATCCGTTGTCCAAATTCCAAGCTGTCAACATTTGTGGTCTGTTCGTTTAACACTGATGGAACGCGTATTTTCCTTTCTTTAATTCTCAATCTGGAGGCTGCGGTGATTAACTCACATCCACATAGCTGATTGACAGATCTAAATGTAAGCAAATACAATAACGTTTACTTAACTGTAGCTCAGTAATTAAATGGAATTTGACGTGTTAAAAAGAAAGTCCAGGTGGGTTTATTTTGAGAAGAACTCGGGTAATACTCTGGAGTCATGCATCTTTAAATCTGCAGAAGGAACAAAGTACTCAGACAGCTGAACCTTTGCAACACCAGAAAATTAATTACTCATTCGTTCTGAAGGTGCGTTTTCAGAATGGGACCACCAGTCCCAACTGATTCAAGGATAAAAAGAATTCGCTCATTATTCACTTGTTAATGCGGCCCTCTTTCCACGCCGTGGGAGGGCAGCACAGTGGTTAGTACTGCTGCCTCACAGTGCCAGGGTCGCCGGTTCAATTCCCAGCTTCGTTCACTGCTGGAGCAGAGTCTGCACATTCTCCTCATGTCTGAGCGGTTATCTCTGGATGCTCCGGTTTTCTCCCACAGTCCAAAAGTCATGCTGGTTAGGTGCATTGTCCATGCTAAATTCTCCGTCAGTGTACCCAAACAGGCACCGGAGTGTGGCAACCCAAGGATTTGCACAGTAGCTTAATTGCAATGTTAACATAAGCCTACTTGTGACAGTTATAAATAAATACTTTCTCGACAAAGGTATATATTTGTGATAAGATTCATTGTCATCTCCAATGTCCAGCTTAGCCTTTGGTTGACTGAAGAAACAGATATTTGAGGATCAGGATCCCAAAACCAAGATAAAGGTCATTGTTGGCCAAATAGCAGTGTTTCCCATTCTTCTATATGTTTCAGAGTCTTGGATAACCCACAGCAGGTGAAGGACTGGAGAAGGACCACCAGCAATGTCTTCACAGATCCCCCCACATCCAGTAGGGAGAATGGTGGGCCAGCAGGAGCAGCATCCTCTCCCGAGATAACATGATCAACATCAAGGCCTTAAGCACTCAAAATCAACTTGTCAGGGTACGTCGTGTTGTCCGCTCTCTTGACGTCCAAATCAACATCTCTATTCAGAACTCTCTCACTGTGGGAGACTCCTAGAAGAACCGTGGCAATGCTCTAAGCATCTCTAAAGAGGACTAACATCCTCACTGCCTCATACCCAACCAAAATGGAAAAAGGTCCATTTGGGGAGGCACCAGTCACAACAAGAGATATTGTTGGAGAAATGCAGACATCAAATCAAAGTGTTGGAGAGAGAGCACACAAACTCACCTTTCCCACTGTCCACACCTCCCATCTCCACGGAATATCTGTAAAGGATTAATAATTATTATTGAACTATTAGCAAAAAACAGAAGTGATTAGCTGGCTTCAAAAACTAAGTGTCCAACCAGCCTTAACAGAGTTTGGTTTCTTTTCTCTTCCCTTTCCCTCTCTCTCGTCCTGAATTCTACCACAATATTCACCACCTTGGCCAAATACACTTTCAGATATGTATAGATATAAAACAAGATTTGTAATAGGTATACATTCTCAACTCCACTGTTACAAGAGTAGCCTATCTTTTCAATATAAATTTTATCTTGAAGCTTTTTAAAAAACGTTCCTCTTGTTTTTTTCCCTTATTCAAAAAAGGTGATTGGCAACCTTGCATCTGCAAGGCATGATGGGAATGCAGTAGGAGAACATTGGTGAGGTCAGATGTGGTCATCTGCTGACTTCTTTAGATGACTGAAGCGACCGATTCTGGAAAGGCAAATCCCACGACAAGTATCACTCCTAATGTCCCTTACTGGTGTTGCAGGATGGTCTCTGCTGATCCCTTGTATGTAGGGCTGGCATCTCCTTTGGAGCTTCTGAAATCTGAAACCACATTGTCATCAGAGTGGTAAATGTCTGCCCACAACATTTTGGTGGTAAACTTCTTCCTGTAACTCCGTAGTGGTAAACTCTTGTCCAAAACTTTGTGGTGGTAAATTCCTGCCAGAACATCATGATGGGTAAATTCCTGCTCACAATATTGTGGTGGCAAAACTCTTCCTGGAACTGGTGTTGCCATTGGCATCAATCGTCAGCGTGAGTTTACCCCCTGTCATGATGATGAAGGCTCCCATGCAGCAACACGGTAAAAATGTTTCTGCCTGAGTATTTCCAGCATTCTTTATTTTTTTGTTGTAGAAAGTGCTCCCGAATATGTTCAGATGAAAAATGGCTTACTCGATAAATGCCATCATATTATTTTGAAATTTGTGATCTTTAATTTTCTGTAAATACTTTAGACATCAGAAATACAAGTTGCAGGAAAGGGTAGATGAATAAAAATGAGAAAACATTTTGAGATGTTTCTTATCAGATTGTGCAATGACAAATCAATTTCCTTGAAGTATAGTGCAACCTTAATAAGACAGCACTCTGCAAAATCTTCATAAATCAGACACTTAGCTGATAAAATCTGTGAGGAACATCCTGATTTCACAGAATCTCCTAAATGACTAACTATCAACAGTGTTCAGTGTTCTTTTACAACTTCAAATTGGGACATATGGTGGGTTTCCTCCGGTTTCCTCCCACAATCCGGAAGATGCGCTGGTTAAGTGCATTGGCCATGCAAAATTCTCCCTCAATGTACCTGAACAGGTGCCGGAGTGTGGCAGCTAGGAAATTTACACAGTAACTTAACTGCAGTGTTAATGCAAGCCTACTTGTGACGCAAATCAATGAACCTAAACTTTGAAAGAAATGGGTTGCTCTCAGATTCCCGCTGAAACAGCTTTAGTGAAATGGGGAGATCTTTAACCAGTATCCAGAATGGAGATAAACCTCACCATCTTTGGGATTAAGTCCCTGCATCACTCTGTCCCAGGAATAGATGGTCTTTGTGTCATTATTTACGCAAGAAACCCTCTTTCACAAAACCCACTGCTGTTTTATGTCCACCTTGCAAATATTACCTGCCCCCTAGCTCAAGGAAAGGCATTGCGAGCAGGGATGTGGCGGGGGGGGCATTGTGGTGGGGGCATTGTTGTGGGGGAGGTGGGGATGGTTTGGGAGGGGGAGTAAAGGGGGCTCTTCCCATTTCCAGCCCTAACACTGCATTTCACCCTACAAAATAGCAGATGTGTGCCACACAATCTTTAACTGTGAACTACTCTATTGCAATGCCACCTACAGGGATTACAGATACTGCAAGTACTACCATGAAGTTTCAACATACTGCCAAACCAAATTTACTACATCATAGATCTCCAGAATAAAAGCCTTGTTACTCAGTGATAGTCCCAGCTGGTTCTGATGCATAGCAATTGCGGACAGTTTGCTCTGACAACTCAAAGGTATCCTGTCTCTTTTGTTGCTCTTTCTTCATTTTGTACTTGTGCCCTTTTTGTTGAAACTTTTTTTCTGGCACTCAACAGGACAAACATTTGAATGCCAAATTTCAAATGAATACAATAACCGATACTCCAGGAAAAAAGGTTGTTGATTGGTTTTCATTTATCCTAATGAGTGCAAGGTGAAAAGCTTCAGTGACATATACCTCTTCTTGATTTATTATTGTCACATGTACTGGGATACAGTGAAATGTATTGTTTCTTGCACATTGTACAGGAAAAACATATTGTTCATAATGTACCTAGGGGAGAAGGAAAGGAGAGAGTGCCGAATATAACGTTGCAGTCACAGGCAGGGTAAGGAGAAAAATCAGCTTAATATACGATAGGGCCATTCAAATATCTGATAGCTCCAGAGAAGAAGCTGTTCTTGAGTTGGTTGGTATTTGACCTCAGTCTTTTATGTCTTATTCCCAATGGAAGAAGGTGAAAGAGAGTGTGTCCGGGGTGTGTGAGGTCCTTGACTTTGCTGGTTACTTTTCTGAGGCAGCAAGAAGTGTAGACAGAGTCAATGGATAGGAGGCTGGTTTGAGTGATGGACTGGGCTTTGTTCACAACCCTTTGTAGTTTCTTGCAGTCTTGGTCAGAACAGGAGTCATATCAAGCCATGACACATCTGGATTAGCTATTTTCTGTGGTGCATCTGTAAAAATTGGTGAGAGTCATTGTGAACATCCCAAATTTCCTTAGCCTTCTGAGAAAATAGAGGCGTTGGTGGGCTTTCTTAACTATAGTGTCAACATGGAGGGACCAAGACAGGTTGTGGGTGATTTGAGCACCTAATTATAACTTGTCAGCTTTTATACCATCTTTATATATTGTTTCCTGCGAGCTGTTAAGGACAAAATATACCGTTCATAGAGTATACATAGGGGAGAAGGAAAGGAGAGAGTGTGAAATATAGTGTTGCAGTTACCGATAGGATGAAGAGAAAAATCAGCTTAATATAAGGTAGGACAATTCAGAAGTCTGATGGCAGCAGGGAAGAAGCATGTTGGTCGGTGCATGTTGATCTCAGGCTTTTGTATTTTTTTCCCCGACGGAAAATGATGGGAGAGAGAATGTCTGGGGTGGTGGGATTCTTGATTATGCTGGCTGCTTTTTTGAGGGAGTGGGAAAAATATTCAATTGGATAAATATTCCAGTTCTGAATTGCCTGGCAAGTTATATGGCTGTTTCTTATATTGATTTAGTAGCCTCTATCGCTTCATCCTCTGGTTCTGTTGCTTCTTTTTGCTCTAATGCTATTATATTCTCTATTTATTGCATTATCCCTCCACTATTTTATGTACTTCTCAAACTGTTTTTCTGCCTCTTCACCGTTCCTAACTTCATGTTCTTTTTGCAGATTAATTGTAATTGGCACTGCCATTGTATATTTATTTTAATTCCTATGTTGAATCATTTACTTGATTCGATTCGCACCTTAGCTGCTGATAGAATTTCAGCTTTTCTGATGCTTACAGGTAGATGACAGCTTCTGTGGCTTTGTTATAAATAACTAACTGAGAAAAGTCTAAATATTTATTGTAGCTTCGGAAAGCGGTGTGAAGGGGAGTGTGGTTACATTCTGTGCCTGGAGGCACAGCCTGACTTTCAGTGGAGATTGAGCCTTTGGTCACACTTGTATAAACCTAACAAACAGTGGATGCCAATGGGATGCCCCAATCCAGCTTGTTGCTCGGGGCTGTGTAAAAATTGGCCGCTTCCAACTCTGAGCTTTCACGTAGATAGAACCAGGAAAATGAGGGTAGAGAAGAAAGAGCAAATTCTGTGGCTGATGAGCCCTGAAAGACTTTGGCTTGCAGTATTGTTTAGCACCACTTGAGGCACCACTGTTCCTTCCACCTCGACGTAAGTGCGATTATAAAAACCTCATCTGCTTTAACTCCTTTAACAAACCTTGGTTAGTTCTGGTGAAATTGAACAGCCATGGTAAATTGATTACTACATGGAACGACATGGGCTAGCACTGCTGCCTCAGAGTGCCAGGGACTGGGTTCGATCCCAGCTTGGGTCACTGTCTTTGCACATTCTCCCCGTGTCTGCATGGGTTTCCTCCCACTGTCCAGAAGATGTGCTGGTTAGGTGAATTGGTCATGTTAAATCCTCTCTCAGTATATCCGAACAGGTGCTGGAGTGTGGCGACTAGCAGATTTTCATTGCAGTGTTAATGTAAGCCTACTTGTGACTAATAAATAAACCTGACTTTATCTATATTTTTAAGACAGCAGTGTATCCTTTGATGACACCAAAGGCAGTTGTGTACATTTTATCCCCATTATGTCATACTCCAAGCATCATCGCATTGAGTTTCTTTTGCATTTACACCCGGGGACAGCTGCAATCCAAATGCCAACAAACTAACCAGTTTAAAAGTTTGACAAATCTGTGGTGCGATTAACCTATGAAACTATACTGTCCCCTAGTGTCCTTTGTTCATCCAGCAGTAAGGATACTTCAATTGCAAGCAATAAAAGAACTAACGTCACAAAGCAAGTCAAAGAAAAAGGTTTAGCAAAGCAACTTCATTATACTAACACTCAGGTCAAACACTGAGCTACACAAACTCCCCACAATCCCCATCTGCTTTCTATTTATACTGGGCCAGCTCGTCAGCTAACCATCACAGCATTTTTCTATTGGTTACATTGAGTACCAGGTCAATTGACTCTCATGGCATGTTGCCATTGGTTACATTATAACAGATCCCAATGTTGTCATTGGTTACATTATAACAGATCCCAATGTTGTCATTGGTTACATTATGACAGATCCCAATGTTGTCATTGGTTACATTGTAACATCTTTCTTGACCTTTGCTGTCCATCCATCAGGTTATTCATCTGATCAAGCAGTCACACACAAAATCGGCAATGCTTCCAATTCTCAAATACAAGGAAATACTGATAGTATTTGTGTGAGCATCATTTATTAAAATCTGATTTTCAGGTGCAAAAGGAAATAACATGATTTTTCTATTGTTTTACTGGTAATTTTTAACCATTAAACAAATATCCTGACAGCTATGTAATTTCTGGTTGTTAATATACATTTTATGACATTTGTATAAGCTACATTAAAAATGGGAATGTTTTCCTCATTGAACAATGTTAAACGTACTTTGTCAGATAGGCATGGATAATGAGGAACTTATCCTCATGAGGCATGGACACTTGTTCGATGAGTTGAAATTTTCAAATTCAGATTTAAAGATGAAATATTCTGGTGTATCCCCCAGTGGTTCAGGTTGGTTTATGCCAGTTTGTGCCCATAAAAGTTGATATTTCTAACATGATTTTGGGACACTTTCATGTAACTTGACATCAGTCTTATTGACACAACATTAGGCACATTTTTGGTTCTAATTCTGGGTTATGTACAGAGGGCAATTTGACAGCCTGTTCCTTTCATGGACTCGCAATTCAGCGTTGCACTCGCTGACTCAAATTTCAGGTACATCGAAAAATCAGAGTAGAAAGGCAAGATAAAGGAATTAAATGGGTATCAATTAAACAAATTAAGTATGAACTGTAGGGAAAATCTACAAAGAAAACAAAGCGAAAACAAATCTGGACTTTATTTGAGCTCTGTATTTTCTCCCTTGCAGATAATATTACAGCTTAGTGTATACATGAATAAACTAAAATAAAACTGTGACTGACATACTGTTACTTTTATACTCCCCTGTATTCAGTAGGCATGACATTCTCTTAGCAAATTGAGAATTTTCTCTCAGAATTGATTCTAATAACCTGCTCATTGTCGAAATGAGATTGTCCATTCTATAATTATCTTTTGCACCTCTTTAAAATAATAAAACAATATTCCCAAATCTCCAGTCCTCTGGTATCTCACCTATATCTAGTGAGGATTGAAAAACATTTGCCATTTCCTCCCTAGCTTCCGTTAACAGCCTGGACTGCAATCCATCTGGCCCTGGTGACTTATCCAACTTCGAGGGTGTTGTCCTTCCAACATTTCTCTCCTGTTATGCTTATTGTACCTAATATTTCACACTCCTCCTCACTAACTGAACTGTCCCGTATCATCCTTCTCCTTTGCGAAGACAGAGACAAAAGCAACGATTAAGAATGTCTCCTGAATCAATGCATAAGTTACCTTATGTTTTCTTTAAAAAGTGAAAAAAGCTGCTAGAATGTTTTGAAATGGTTTACAAAGCTAATCTATTACAGAATTCCTTTTTTTTATCATTGTCAGTGTTAAAGACTTTACTATTTATGAGTATCCTCAAGAACTCTTCTATGGAAAGTAGACATTTCCAATGGGATTTCTGACTTTTCTAATGGTAGCACAGTGTTTAACACTGCTGTCTCACAATGCCAGGAACCCGGGTTCCATTTCAGTCTTGGGTCACTGTCTTTGAGAAGTCTGCACATTCTCCCTATGTCCATGTGGGTTTCCCCCTACAGTCCAAAGATGTGCATGTAAGGTTGATCGGCCATACTAAATTGCCCCATTGTGTTTGGGGGATTAACAGGGTAAGTACGTAGAGTTAAGGGGATATGGCCTGAGTGGGATTATAGTCAGTGCAGCCTCAATGGGCCGAATGGTCTCCTTCTGCATTGTAGGGTTTCTATGATTCTGTAATTTATGAACTCACACCACAGCCAAGCATTAAGGAACATAGGGTATTTATTACAGTCTTACTTGTTCCACACTCCAAATGACAACTGTCCTCTCAGGGTGGTTCCCAGGCTGATCCTCCTGCACCCAAGGTCACCTGACCTGTTCTCTTAAAGGGGCTATGCCCCGCCATGTATAACAGTCAGTGTAGAGAAGGCGTGAAAGAAAACATAGAATGATAGAAATTACAATGCAGAAGGAGGCCATTTGGCCCATCGAGCATGAACCTACAACAATCCCACCCAGGCCTTGTCCTATCCCTGTAACCCTGCATATTTACCCTGCTAATCTCCGTGTCATTGAGGACATTATGACCTCGCTGGTGAGTTCAGAGGCCAATTGGGACCCCTCAGATTGTCAAAGACAGGGGTGGGCAGTGCCAGCCTAGCACCCTGGCACTGCCAGCTTGGTCATCTAATTGTGAAGCCGTCTCCTGGTTTGCTTTCCAATTCCATGGTAGCTAAAGAGTCAAAACCTGAATGAGGGCTAAACATTTAAAATGACACTGGCAGAAATCTCCTCTCCTTTCTCTGGCAACACTTCCACATATCTTTAAAGTACCATGTTGGGAAGGATACAACACACCAACACCATCCAAGGGATTCATCCCAAACCTTATTGAAGAGTGCCCCAGAGTAGCCAAGTCACCTGAAATGCATCTTGACAAAGCCAATTTTGCCATATTGTGAACCTGGTTGGTAGAAGGCAATGTGTGCATCTCTTGTAGGCCACAGTATTGGGGTTACCTAATGGTTTTCAGCAAGTACCTTTTGTTGGCCAGGTGCCATTCTCTGAGCTTGGGTATCTCTTACGGTGATTGCATGCCAAATACAAATTGAAACACTTTCCATTTCATAGACAAACCTGGCTGCAAGATAGAACTGAATGCCATATGAGTGCGGTCGATTAAGCCCGAGAGTTCAGGAAGTCCTGCTATAGAGACCAAAACTTATAGTCCTCTGGGTGTGACTGGCCCCGTCTGTGTCAAATTATATGTGATGCCTTCAACAACACATGAGTAAGGTCACTGGTAGAATAGCCATTTAACTGTCCAAATGTCCTCAATGAAATGGTATAATGTTCTTTTTTCTGAAAACTATATTTGCCTCAAGGAATTGAGTCATTCAGAACTAGCTTTTGACAATGGCTGACCTTTGGGTTGTCTGATTTCATGTCAGTTTTAGTCCTCAATGATTTTTCACCACACACATCCCTTGTCTAACTTACTAAGTTGCCAGCACAGCATGTGACTAATGCCTCTTTGGGAAGAAGCCATTTCAAACATTAAATGGCTGACTGTTGGCATCTTAATTGCCTTAATTGGTTGCATCTTCAGTCCATGGTAGTTCCTGACTTCTCTGCTGTAATGACTCAAGATCCCAACTGGAAAGGAATACAGTTTATTACAGAATGCAAAGTAAAACCACTACTGTGGTGTCCACACACTAATCCCTGCCTGGGATTATAGTTCAGCAGGCCCGGTCCTGGGCCTGACTTATAAAAGGCTCAAGTAATAAGTTCCAGCTGCGCATGCCACTGCCTGTTACCGGGGGAACTCATACTCAACAATTTCCAAAGGCAGCTCAATCAGTCATTCCTTCATGGACCCCGTGGGGATTATCACAACTGCCAAACCTTCTCTGGGAATACTAGAGGAAGGCAGGAAGACCTCAGGATACCGTTCTGACGGTATTCTTTTGCAATTTTTCCATTCCCTATCTCACTTTCCATGTTCCCTTCGCTACTGCCCTGGAAAAATTCCACCCATTGTCAGTTTGTGTTGTGAGATACAAGGATTCAAACAATAAAATGTACTTTCATTTCAGATCCCTGTTCTTTGTCTGGGTTGTTCCAGGTTCGGGTCATAGACAGACAGGGAACATGCAAGTATCACTGAGCAGCTCTTGGTTTTAAAGGGATCTGAAGCTTCAGTCTAGCTGAAGGCTATTAACAGGATTTCAACCCTCGTGAAATCACTACCAGGTGAGTATGATCCAATAACAAAGCAGGACAGTCTGAAATGTCCACTTCTATTACAATCAGAGGAATAATTTGAGGATGTTTGCAAATTCCCTTGGTGGAATGGCTCAGAATTAGTTTGAGACCAAAAGCACAAGGACTCCATTAAATATGTGTTGCTCAAGTGAAGCTATCTTCTGGATAGGGAAATACCTTCAAGGGCTTACTAAAGAGCACATTGCACAAAATTTTATCCCAAGCTATTTCTGGTTCTTGAATTGTTTTCTTCCATCATGCTAAAAGGATTGCAGTGAATTACTGCACAAAAAAAATTAAGCCTACCTCTCCCTCTCAAGGGGAGGAGCAGCTTATGGTCATCTGGGTCTGGAATTTTTATCATAAACTTGATCTCATCCAACAATTTCCTGTCTGCATTTTAACCCATACCAAGGGCGGGATTTTCAGTCCATGCTTGGCCCAAAACCGAAAAATCCTGCCTGAGGTCAATAGACTTTTGTATAGTCTGCCTCCTGCCGGTCCCCCATATCTTTCCCATGCATTATCCTTTTATTCCCAGTCCACCTCTTTTACTTCCCTATTTCTCTAAACTTTCTCAGCCCTGTTTTATCTGAAAATTCTTCATTTCTACAACACTGGCCTCTTGCATCTCGCCCATTCTCTTTGTCCCCCATTGCTGGCTGTGCCTTGGCATTTCTAGACTTTAAGGTATGGAATTTCCTTTTTAAACATCTCCTCCCTTCTATGTTTCTGTCCTCCTTTAAACCCCATGTAAAACAACAATACTTTGAATTTATACGTGGTAAAACATCCCAAGGCACTTCTGTTCTGTAGACAGGTCATATAGATTCGAAACATTAACTCTATTTCTCTCTCGACAGATGTTGCTAGGCCTGCTGAATTTATTCAGCACTTTCTTCTCGTATTTTGTCCCGAGGCACTTCATAGGAATGCAATTGAGCAAGAATTAACACTGGGTAAAAAAAGAAGACATTGGGCTAGAATTAATTGCAGTAGAGATAATAGTGTATACCATTATTAATGCACAAATTAGACATTAACAATAGGAAAACAAATGTTTACAGTTAAACATGAAAATCCCCAAGTCAATGTTTTTTAAAATTAATTTGTGGGACATGGGTATCACTGCCTGACCAGTATTTATTGCCCATTCCTCTTGCCATTCCCTTGAGAAGGTGGAGGTGAGCTGCCGACTTGAAATGCTGCAGTCCATGTTCTATGGGTGGATCCACAATATCATTAGGGAGAGTATTCCAGGATCTCGATCCAGCAATTACGAAGGAACGGTGAAATATTTTGAAGTCAGGATAGTGAGTGGCTTGGAGGGGAACTTGTAGGTGCTGGTGTTACCATGTATCTGCTGCCCTTGTCCTTCTAGGTGGAAATGGTCATGGGTTTGGAAATTGCTGTCTAAATTGTGAATTTCTGCAGTGCAATTTGCAGATAGTACATACTGCTGCTACTGAACATTGGTGATGGAGGCAGTGGATGTGGTGCCAATTAAGCAGACTGCTTTGTCCTGGATGGTGTCAAACTTCTATTGGAGCTGCACTCATTGCTACATTGAGATCCATTGCTTCTCCATAAGCTGTGCAATAAGGGCACTTTGCCATCTGGCTCCCCACTCAAATGTATTGAACTGCTTGCAGTTCTTGGACCTACATTGTTGATATCAATTAAACTTACCCAGAAAGTTAGGGCTTGTCCATTTCAATTCAACTGACCTGTTTAATAATGTTGAATATCTAAATTATTGTTAAATAGCCTCTCTGGCACTGAAAACTGTACTTTATCTTTATAAGTATGGAATCTCATTCCTTTAGATTTTAGTTGTTGCAGATTTGTTTTAATCATCTTTTCTACTTTTTTCTGTTTTGTTTTTCCCTGTTTCCTGATCCAATCTCCCCTTTGCTCTTTATTTTATTTTTTTTAACCTGATTTGATTTTGAACTCACTATTTTAAACTTATATTTTCTTATTTAGTGCGTGCATGACTGATTTCTCAATCCATCATTCTTATTACTTAAGGAGAGTGAGCTGCTTGGGCTTTTTGCACAGGATCTAATCTCTCTGTAGAGGGCATCAGATCATTTGGATCGCTAACTTACAGCAATCTCCAGTGCAAAAAGTCATAGGAATTAAACAAGGAAAGTTAACTCGAGCAACCGGTGACGCCGTACATTCCCCAACATCAGTACATTCTGACTCTTTCAGACAAAAGCTTCGTCAAAAAGATAGCATTTTAAAGTAGAGGAGGGAAGTATGCTAGGATCATTAACTAGATTTAAGTTTAAGGTTTATTAATTAGTGTCACACATTAACACTGCAATGAAGTAAAAATCTCCTAGTCATCACATTCCAGTGCCTGTTCGGGTACATTGAAGGGGAATTTAATGCGGCCAGTGCACCTAACCAGTTTTTTTAGACTATGGGAAGAAACCAGAGCATCCAAAGAAACTTAAGCACACAGAGGGAGAACATGCAGACTCCATGCAGTAACCCAAGGCTGGAATCAAACCCGGGTACCTGGTACTGTGAGGCAGCAGTGCTAACCATTGTACCACTGTGATGTGTCTCTTTCTTCTTATTTTTCTTAATATCTCTTTATTAAGCACATGTCAATAGGAAGTGATAATTCCTATCACTTTTTGCACTGGAGATTGCTGTAAGTTAGCGATCCAAATGACCTAATGCCCTCTACAGAGAGATTAGAGCCTGTGCAAAAAGCCCGAGCAGCTCACTCTCCTTAAGTAATAAGAATGATCGATTGAGAAAACAGTCATGCACGCACTAAATAAGAAAATATAAGTTTAAAATAGCGAGTTCAAAATCAAATCCTGTCATCTGCATTGGGTACAGTAAAATGTACTGTTTCTTGTGTGCTAGATAGATAAAGTATACCATTCATAGAGTATATAGGGGAGAAAGAAAGGAGAGTGTGCAAAATATAGTGTTGCAGCCATAGATAGGGTATAGAGGAAGATCAGCATAATATTAGGTAGGTCATTCAAAATTCTAATGACATCAAGGAAGAAGCTGTTCTTGTGTTTTGTATCTTTTTCCTGATAGAAGAAGGCAGAAGAGAGAATATCAGAGGTATGTGAGGTCTTTGATTATACTGGCTGTTTTTCTAAGGCAGCGGGAAATGTTGACAGAGTCAGTAAATGGGAGGCTGGTTTGTGTGATGGACTGAGCAACATTCACAATCCCTTGTAGTTTTTTGTGGTCTTGCTCAGAGCAGGAGCCATACTAAGCTGAGATACAGCCAGAAAGGATATTTTCTATAGTGCATCTTTAAAAATTGGTGACAGTTGTAGCTGACATGCTGAATTTCCTTAGTCTACTGGAAAAGTAGAGGTGTTGGCTGGCTTTCTTAACTATAGCATCAGCCTGGAAGGACATGGACAAATTGTTGGTGATTTGGACATGTAGGGACTTGAATCTCTCTACCATTTCCACTTCATCACCATTGTCTGATTATACTCCAGTGAATGACCAGAGGAAATTTTCCTTCTTAAAATGTGCAATATAAATGCAAGTTGTCGTTAGTCCACATGCTGTCTGTAGCTATTGTAAGCTATTCTTAATAATGATATTATCCGCATTGAAGATTTGATGTAAATGCTCCTTTTCGCAGCTGCTTTCAATTCCTTCACACTGATACTGGAAAAAAACAACTAATTTTTCAAACTCAATTATAAAGGAGTCAACACATTGACACAACTTTTCAAACCGCTCTTTCTCTTCAGGTTGCATTTCTCTGTCTTAGCTCCTGACTTCCACAAGATACATGTGTAGCAACTGGCTTCCTATATGCTGAGCGATATTTGAAAGTTTCCCTCCAGGCCACTCACCATCATGACTTGGAAATATATGACCAGTTCCTTCACTGACATTGGGTCAAAATCCTGGAACACCCTGTCTAACAGCATTGTAGGAACATTGGAGCAGAAGTAGGCAAATGCAGCCCTTCGAACCTGCTTCACTATTGTGGGTGTACCTAGACCTCAGGTTCTGCAGTGGTTCAAGAAGGACCATCTTCTTAATTAGGGATGGGCAATAAATGCCAGCCTAGCTAGCAATGCCCACATCCCTATAAATGAATAAAAGAAAAAGTGAGCCTACAAATCACAGTTTAAATTTTATATGGTTTCTTATTACTTCTTAATAGCAAGTAATTACTCAAGCAATTTAGAGAAATTGTCATTGTTTATGACTCTTGAAGTGGTGAGAAAGTTATCAACAACATACAACAACAGCATACGGAGTCTTAGCTTTTATTGGTAGGGGGATTGAATTTCGGAGCCGCAACGTCATGTTGCAACTGTACAAAACTCTAGTGCGGCCGCACTTGGAGTATTGTGTGCAGTTCTGGTCCCCACATTATAAGAAAGATGTGGAGGCATTGGAGAGGGTACAGAGGAGGTTTACCAGGATGTTGCCTGGTATGGAGGGCAGGTCTTATGAAGAGAGGCTGAGGGATTTGAGGTTGTTTTCGTTAGAAAGGAGGCGGCTAAGAGGAGACCTTATCGAAACATATAAGATGATTAGAGGTTTAGATAGGGTGGACAGTGATAGCCTTTTTCCTAGGATGGAGAAAGCTAGCACGAGGGGACATAGCTTTAAATTAAGGGGTGGTAGTTATAGGACGGATGTCAGAGGTAGGTTCTTTACCCAGAGGGTGGTAAGGGTATGGAATGCCCTGTCTGCTTCAGTTGTAGATGCACCAAGTTTGGTGGCATTTAAGAAGTTAGTAGATAAGTTTATGGATGAAAAGGGAATGGTTTAGGTTAGAGGGTCATTGCTTTTTTCTTAATTGGTCGGCGCAACATCGAAGGCCGAAGGGCCTGTTCTGCTTTGTAATGTTCTATGTTCTAACTCCCTAAAGAGGTAAATATTACAGAAGATTCATACTTAGTCAAATGGATATGAAGTTGCTATTGAATAATAGGGACTAAAGAATGAAATTGATGGTCAGAAAATAGGGTTGGGGAAAATAGGGAACAGCGTGACTCAGATGCCCTGACCTATACATTCAGTTCTTCTATTTGTGCTCAGATTCTCACTATATCAAGGCTCTAACATACATGGTAAATGTCCAGAAACTGGCAGATTGGCTTACTATTATTTAGACCACCTGGAATAACTAGCTTTTGAGTCATTGTACACTAATGGATTACAGCTGAGCTTCGTACAATGTGGAAAATGTAAACTGGAGTTAATTGCGTTCTAAGTAAGATTATGGCTACAGGAATCATACCACTATGTACACTAACTTTGTTAACATTACTACAGGCATAATGATTCCAGCCTTTGTGTTTAAGATGGTATAGAATTGCTTAGCATAACATCATTTGAAATAACACAAGTAGCCTTCGAACTGTTTTAAAGTAATTGGGAACGTATTTTCGCTCGCAGAGCTTTCAATGAACCTGTCACTTAGTTAAAATTAATTACTTAAATTTAACGGGGAGTAAATTAAACCCTTCTCCCCCCACCCTGACCAGAAGAAATGAAATTAGCTGCTAACATTGATGAAATTTTAGTCAGTGGTATAAAGAACAGTTCTCAAAGGGCACAAAAGATCAGTTTCAAAAACAAACCATTGACAAAAACAACAATGCTTTCAAAATAGATTAAAGTTAATTTTAATCTACCGAGATGTTTTGTTTTCCAGTTCAGTAGATCTGGAAAATCTCTGTCCTTGACCACTTGGTGGGTGGAATTTTTCCAGCTTTATTTGCACATTGGTGAGTTTATGTGTACCTTGCTAATACATTTCTGTGCTTCAAAGCCTCCAAGGTCAATGAAAAACATAATTCATAGCATGTGGGCAAAAATTGAAACATTTGCAACTGGGCTTGAGACAGATTTTTTTTTAACCAGGCTGGGGAAGATGCAGAAATGTTTGTAACATGCAGAATAATAAGATCATAAGCCGATAAGATATAGGAGCAGAATTAGGCATTCAGCCCATCAAGTCTGTTTTAGCATTCAATCATAGTTGATAAGTTTCTCAACCCCATTCTCCCAGCTTTTCCCCGTAACCTTTGATCCCCTTACCAATCAAGAACCCAGCTATCTGTCTTAAATACACTCAATGATTTGGCCCCCACAGCCTTCTGTGGCAATGAATTCTGTGGCTGAAGAAATTCCTCCTCATCTCGGTTCCCTTTACTCTGAGACGATAGCATCAGATCCTAGTCTTTCCTACTAATGGAACATCAGAAGAATTGTTTTCAAGAACCTGGCTGGCCAGCATTTATTACCCAACCCTAGTTAAGAATCAACCACATTGCTGTGGATGATGTAGGACCAGACTAGGTAAGAATAGCAGATTTCCTTCCCTAAAAGAGATTGGTGAACCAGATGATTTTTTTTTCCAATAATCGACAATGATTTCAAGATCATCAATAGATTCTCAATTCCAGATTTTTAAAAAATTGAGTGCAAATTCCACCATCTGCTGGGGTGAGATTCAAACCCAAGCCCCCAAAACATTAGCTGAGTTTCTGGATTAATGGCTTAGGGTAATAACAATAGGCCATCGCCTCCCCTTAACATTAGAGTGTTCGTTAGCTTTATTACGAGCATGAACTTGCCTCATTTGGCTTCATTCTCTGAGTCAGAAGACTGTGCACTCAAGCCTTACTCCAGGACATGAATGCAGGATCTAAAGTCAAGTCCAATAATGAAGATGTTTTGCGTTGTTTGTTGAATAGGAATTTAAATCAAGATTCCACCCGGCTGTTCATGCATGTGTAAAACATCTCATGGCACCTTGCAAAGAGAATAGGAAGTTCTCCCAGTATTCTGCCAAATTCTATTCCTCAGTTGAGAACACTATAATGTGAAGGGTAAGCGATGGCCTAGTGGTGTTACCGCTAGACTATTAATCCAGAAAGTTCTGCGGACCTGCGTTCAAATCCCACCATAGCAAGTGGTGGAATTTGAATTCCATAAAAATATCTAGAATTAAAAATCTACTGATGACCATGAAACCATTGTCGATTGTCAGAAAAACCCATCTAATGTCTTTTAGGGAAGGAAATCTGCCGTCCTTAGCTGGTCTGGCCTACTTGATTCACAGGAATGTTGATTGTCAACTGCCTTCCAAGGGAACTAGGGATGGGCAGTAAATACTGGTCCAGTCAGTGATGCCCATGTCCTGTGAATGAATTTTAAAAACATACATTTTGTGCACAAAATGTGTTCCCCTTCATTACAATAGTGAGTAAAACTCAAACATGGTTCATTGGGTTAGATACTGTGGAACCCGCTGGATTGGGCAAGATGACAGGAGGACTCAGGGAACTGAGCAGGCGTTCATCACCAGATTCCCATCTTTGGGAAAATTGTAAGTGATTAAATCAGCGATGGGAAGGTAACAAAATAGGAAACCTGTCTGACAGCAACAGAAAGCTCAGATGTGTTCAATTGTCCACTTGTATATAATTAAAACGCTATTTGATTTGATTTAATCCTGCTATTTCCCCCCTGCCCCCGCTACCCCCCAACAATCTAGTGAAACTCATACATTTGGCTGGCAGATAGAAGACAGAGGGTGGTGGTTGATGGGAGATATTCATCGTGGAGTTCGGTGACGAGTGGTGTGCCTCAGGGGTCTGTTTTGGGGCCCCTTCTGTTTGTAATTTTTATAAATGATCTGGATGAGGGTATTGAGGGATGGATCAGTAAATTTGCAGATGAAACTAAAGTTGGTGGAGTGGTTGATAGTGAAGAGGGGTGTTATAGTTTACAGAGTGACTTGGACAAGTTGCAGAGCTGGGCCGAGAGGTGGCAAATGGAGTTTAATGTGGAAAAGTGTGAGGTAATGCACTTTGGCAGGAACAATAAATGTGTAGAGTATAGGGCTAATGGTAGGGCTCTTAATAGTGTTGAGGAACAGAAGGATCTTGGTGTATGTGTCAATAGATCCCTGAAAGTAGGCAGTCAAGTGGATAAAGTTGTTAAGAAGGCATATGGAGTCTTAGCTTTTATTGGTAGGGGGATTGAATTTAGGAGCCGCAGCATCATGTTGCAACTGTACAAAACTCTAGTGCGGCCGCACTTGGAGTATTGTGTGCAGTTCTGGTCCCCACATTATAAGAAAGATGTGGAGGCATTGGAGAGGGTACAGAGGAGGTTTACCATGATGTTGCCTGGTATGGAGGGCAGGTCCTATGAAGAGAGGTTGAAGGATTTGAGGTTGTTTTCGTTAGAAAGGAGGCGGCTAAGAGGGGATCTTATTGAAGCATATAAGATGATTAGAGGTTTAGATAGGGTGGACAGTGATAGCCTTTTTCCTAGGATGGAGAAAGCTAGCACGAGGGGACACAGCTTTAAATTAAGGGGTGATAGTTATAGGACGGATATCAGAGGTAGGTTCTTTACTCAAAGGGTGGTTAGGGAGTGGAATGCCCTGCCTGCAGCTGTTGTAGATGCGCCAAGTTTGGTGGCGTTTAAGAGGTTAATTGATAAGTATATGGAAGAGAAGGGAATGGTTTAGTTTGGAGGGGCATTGCTTTTTATTTTGGTCGGCACAACATCGAAGGCCGAAGGGCCTGTTCTGTGCTGTAATGTTCTATGTTCTATGTTCTATGTTCTATTTCTCATAGGCTTTCAGTAACTTTCCCAGTGAAAGCTGACGATATACATGTGACTTCATTGATTCATTGTGATCGCTTCTCGGCCTTTTGGCTAAGATCAAACGTCAGATCAAGTCCGAGACCAGATGCAATGTTTTTTCTTGTCAGCTTGGGTCTTGTGTGTCTCTCTTGAGGGAATTATGAATTGGGTTCAATTTTAATTTTGAATTTGTTTTAAATTTTAAATTAGAGCAAGCGATGAGTTGGATTAAGGGCTTGCCTATTCACTTTGAGCATTAGCTTTGGAACTTTAAGAACGGACAGTCTTTTGTATCTCCAGAACACAGTGTCACAGGACATAGGATTTCTCAAGGACATGTTTTCTTTGTGCAGCCACGTGCTGAGTGCACACCCTGATGGGGCAGATCCTCGGGCAGGAAATTCAGAACCCAGAAACATTGAGTCCAAAATTTAAAGGGGTAAAAAGGGGTGAGGTGCAAAAAGGGCTCTTAAAGTGACATGAGAGACCTGATGGGGTGGGCTGTGCAAGGAAAGAGTGAGGTATAGTGGCAGCGTGGGAATCATCCACAATGTCCTTCTTGATCCTCGAGTGTTGGAGGGAGTGTACTGACTGGGCTGTGAGGTGGCTGGCACTGCTGTTTCAAAGCTGGTTCGATTCCCGGCTTGGGTCAGTTTCTGTGTGGAGTTTGCACGTTGTCCCCATGTATGCATGCGTTTTCTGCGGGTTTCCTTCCACAATCTGAAAGACGTGCTGGTTAGATACATTGACCAGAATAGGTGCCAGACTATGGCAACTAGAAGAATTTCACAGTAACTTCATTACAGTGTAAGCCTTACTTGTGACTAATAAATAAACATTTAACTAACATCATAGACCTCAATTGAACTTGTCGATGTCACCAAATGACCTTGTGTGACAGTAGAGGGATCTTCTCTCTGGAGTTTGGAGCACCTTCTTCTGTGGGAGCCACAGAAATTCAACTGCCAGAGGTTTAAATTGTGGAACGTTCTTAAAAAAATGAGCAAACAATTTTCAGCTCTAATAGAGGATTGGTGACAGCCCTTTAAATGCGGCAGCAGCGCTATCTCCATTCTTAAAGCTCCATATGAGCTTCCCGATGTTGGGGCCATCTTCCCCCATGTGTTCCAGTGGTAAACCCATAGCACCTGCAGTCAGGAATTTGTTGCCAGGTAGCTGGGTTCAGTCATCCACCATGCCTGTGGCTTTTGACTTCCTTGTTGGGTGAGTTTTACAACACTTTTAGATGCCCTGAAGTAATACAAGATATTGTGTAGATATAATCATATATAGTTTAATAGATATAGCTCTTGGGGCTAAAGGGATATGGAGAGCAGATGGGATCAGGATATTGAACTTGATGATCAGCCATGATCAAAATGAATTATAGAGCAGGCTTGATGGACCAAATGGCCTATCCCTGCTTCTAGTTTCTGTTTCTATCAATACAAATTCATCCGTATGGTCATTATTTTCAACTGCACGAGTGCCTATCTTAAATGTGACAAACATTTTGTTCTCAATTCTAGTGCAAAGATAACTCCAAAGTCGGAATTTCCAGAGTTAAAGTCAGAACCATTAAAATCATTAAGAATGGCTTTGCACAATAGCTTAAAAATCAGTTCTGTGCCACCAATTATGAATTCTGTTTGGAAGAACGTAATAAAAGTAAGTAGAAATGCTTGGCTTAAAGTCACACATTCCAATTCTTCGAAAATAAGCCAGGCTGAAACAATAAATGTTGGAAATGTACTCAGGAAATTAGGCACTACACACCATATGTGAGAGGAGGGGATTGAAGAATTGCTGAGGGGAAGCCCGGAAAACTAAAAACTGAATGTACACAATCCCTTACAAATCCTCCTTTATCCTTACTCAAAGACTCATCTCATCTGCCAACGCTGTTTTCATTGAAGACCCTGGTGTAGTTTACTTGTATTTATTTTTGTACTTTCTGTAGTCTGTGTGGCTTAACAAAATGGAATATTTTTAAATGCTTGTCAAGTATATTTCAATACTCAAAACTGAATCCCCTTCCCACCCGTCATAATGTAACAAGCACGGTGGCACAATGGTTAGCATTGCTGGCTCGCAGCACCAGAGACCCAGGTTCGATTCCCAGTTTGCGTCAATCTCTGTGTGCAGTCTGTAGGTTCTCTCCATGTCTGTGTCGTTTCTTCTCACTGCTCCGGTTTCCACCCAGAGTCCTAAAGAAGTGCTGCTTAGGTGCATTGGCTGTTCCGAAAATACTCCCTCAGTGTACCCAAACAGGCACCGGAGTGTGGCAACTGGGGGATTTTCACAATAATTTCATTGCAGTGTTAATGTCAGCCTACATGTGACACTAATAAATAATGGACTCTTGTAGACTACTTTGTAAATTGGTGTGAGTGTCACTGATGTTTAAAATTATGACACGTTCACCGTTAGCTAGTGGCCACCTTTATTTCAAAAATAAGATTTAATCTAAAATCTGACACATAAAGTGTACGGATGGACAAAATGCTGGAGGTATATAACATAACCAGAAGGTACATCATTAGCCAGAATTTTTAATGCACACAGTAAGGCTCATTTATGCATTTTCCCAAAAATCATTCCTTGCTCCATGTTCTGCGGTTAGTTGTAACACACAATCTATCTGTTAAATGTGTTTTAATTATGTTTAGCCTTATCTAAATACCAAAGATGGCTTCTTGGTTCAAAATTTCCCAGTCTGACGATCAACACAAACTCAGAGTATGTCAGGCCCAATTAAAATAAATATTACACACCAGCATGCAGAGATCACTGTATTCCTTAGCTGGATGGTTGAGCAGCCTAAATCAGGAACACCTGATTGCCAGTGGATTATCATAAAGAAGGATCAATGGAAGAAATAGGAGTAGTGAGGAGAAGAGCCAAAAGTCTCTCAGAGCTTTACTGCTTTTCTGGAGCAAATATATGGGCCTCAGAGAACAACACTGCTTCAAAAGAGACATTGCCTCAACTGGGAGAGAGTCACTGTGTTCTGTCAGAATAACTTACACAAATTCAATCACCAATGTAGGAAACATCCTAAGGCACAACAAAGAGAGGAGACTGATGCCAAAGAGTTGGAAGGATAAACTTGAATAAGGGCTATAAAGAGATATTTAAATTTTGACAGAGAAGGAACTAAGCAGAGGGTTTAGAGGTGATATTCCAAAGATTCAGGAGATTCACACTGGAGTTGACCTTCAACTCTGATATTGATCATAGAATCATTGAATCATAGAAACCCTACGGTGCAGAAAGAGGCCATTTGGCCCATCAAGTCTGCACCAACCACAATCCCACCCATTCCCTACCCCCATTTCCCTACATATTTACCTGCTAATCCCTCTAACCTACACATCTCAGAACACTAAGGGACAATTTTAGCATTGTCTACCAACCTAATCCACACATCTTTGGACTGTGGGACGAAACTGGAGCACCCGGAAGAAACCCATGTAGACACAAGGAGAATGTGCAAACTCCACATAGACAGTTACCCAAGCCGGAATCGAACCCGGGACCCTGGAGCTGTGAAGCAGCGGTGCTAACCACTGCGCTACTATGCTGCCCTTGATGTAAAAGTGGGGGTGGGGAGATGGTGATTGGAGAAGAGGATATTATTCAAGCGAAGGGTGGAGTGAAGATCAGAAGGCTAAAATTGGAGAGCTAGAATTGAGGAGTTAAGAATAAGGAAATGGACAAGGTTATTGAGGAACTTAAAGTCAAGGATCCTCAAATTAATATACGGGGGAATGGAAACCAATAGAGTTCAATGTGGATAAGGATGATGGTGAATATTAAGGGCGTAATGTATATCCTTCATTTCAGAATCATAGAATCTCTATAGTGCAGGAGGTGGACATTTAGCTCACCAAGTCTGCACTAACATTCTGAAAGTATCCCAACCTATGCCCGTAAACTCACTAATTCTTCTAACCTAAACATCTTCAGATACTAAGGGATAATTTAGCATGGACAATCTCCCTAATCTTTGGACTGTGGGAGAAAACTGGAGCTCCTGGAGAAACTCCACGCAGACATGTGGAGAATGTATGAACTCCACATGGACAGTGACCGAGGGAGGAATTGAACCTGGGTCCCTGGTGCTGTGATATAGCAGAGCTAACCATTGTGTCACTGTGCAATTTGGTTGAAAGGCCAATGAACAGGACATTGAAGAAGTTAAGTATGGAAGCAATAGAAGCAGATCTAAGGGTGTGAGTTGTCAGAAAGATGAATTACATGTAAAGATAAATGATGTAGTTTAGAAAACATTAAATGATAGTATTAGTGACTAGATGGTGATGTGTGACTCTCAGTTCAGAACAGGACACGCATATCATCTCATATCATCTCTTCATTCCAGAGTAAAATGTTTAATCTCTACACCACTGATCTTTTCAGTCACCCCTAACATGAGAAGTATAACAGAAATCCTTTTTCTAATGACGTTGTATCAACAATTCAACAGAGACAACCCTAAGCAGAAAGCTTTCCAGGTGAAGGATCCATTCAGGCAGCGATTTATAGATCTGCAGTTGTCTGAACGGAAAGGATTGCATTTGATTGGTTCTAGGATGCGGTGTGACCATTGAAGCAGAATGATGTAAGCATATGCCAATATTTTGGGGTACACACAACACCTACATCATTAGCCAACCAGTCTTTCCCTAATAGTTTGAGGATGAGGCACAGTCCCATTGAATCCTAAAACTCTAACAAATGTTCGAACTTTGTCATTTTCCATAATCCAGCAAATATTAACAGAATAAAGCATGTGTCTGAGTAATCAATGAGGAGATATTGGTATTTTGAGTTAATTTCTTACACTGTTAGATCGACTCAGAGGAATTCGATGAGGATCTTCAGGGTGAGGGTGACTTGCTTCCACCCGTACTCAATAGTTCCTGACGATCTATGCATTCTCAACATCAGGATTGATGTTAACAACAGTAAATTCAAATCTGATAGATTCCCTTCAGCTGAGTATTTTCTTTAAACTCATAGGCTGTTAGCTGAGTGATTTTTTTAAACTCATAGACTAACAAAATGCAAAACCTGCAGAGTCTATTACCAAGGCAACACTGTGCTCCTTGAAACAAATGTTGCAACTTAGAGTCTATGTGTACTCTGCATTTTAAACATCCCAGCATTAAACAAAACCAGCTTTTAAAGGGACTGACATAAAGCAGTTTTTAAAGGGATTATGCACTGTTGTTTCCCCTAGAGTATTTTTCATTCTTTACATCTTTATGAACTCAACCACTCTGGATAGAGTGCAGAGGAGGTTTACCAGGATGCTGCTGGTAAGGAAGGTTTGAGTTACGAGGAGAGATTAGGCAAATTGGGACTGTTTTCCTTAGAAAGACGTAGACTTAGAGGAGATCTGATAGAGGTGTACAAGATTTTGAAGGGGATAGATAGAGTAAACAGGGTAAGCTTTTTCCTAGGATGGACTCAAATAGCACGAGGGGTCACGGGCTTAGGGTGAGGGGGGTAAGATATAATTTGGATGCGAGAGGGAGTTTTTTCACACAGAGGGTGGTGGGGGTATGGAATGCGCTGCCAAGTAAAGTGGTGGAGGCAGGTACTCTGGAGTTATTTAAGAAATACTTAGATGGGCACATGAACAGAATAGGAATGGAGGGGTATAGAAAACTGATTTAAAATAGGGATCATGAGCCTTGGGAGTCCCTGGGAAGTGTGTAAATAGATGATGATATTGATGTACTTGTTTTTATCCTACAGGTGCTTTGGTCCACCTTGTTGTCTAACGAGGGGCATACACGCGGGTATAACGGGGTCATGAGAGGGCGGCTCTTGGATCTTTTTGAGAGTATTCTAGTGCTTCACTCATTAGTGTATGCTTGACCTGGACCATTTGATGGGCAACACAACAGCTCAGTGACTATCAATGTGCTATGCAGGCACATGGATTTGGGCTGTGTCTGTGGGAGTTTGCGCATTCTCCCCGTGCTTGTGTGGGTTTTCTCCGGGCGCTCCGGTTTCCTCCCACATCCCAAAGATGTGCTCTTAGGCTAATTGGCAAAACAAATTCTCCCTAAATTGTCTCAAATTTGGTTTTTAATCCATAGATCTATAAACATGGACAGGGATCGTGGGTAGAGGTGGGAACATCGGGGTGGCGGCGTGGGCTCGTTGGGCTGAAGGGCCTGTTTCCCGTGCTGTTTTGTTCTTTGTTCTTTGTTTTTTGTTCACAACAAGTAGGTAATAGTTGGGAAGAGCTGACCAATATGTTCCATGTACAAAATATTGGTTTTGCAGGGTATAAGATAGAGCTTGTCACTGTATCCCAATACATGTAACAATAATAAATCAAATCAAATGATTTATTGCCCATGCTCCATCAACATGGGTATTGATTATCAATATTAGGGAAACAAAATTGCTTAATTTGAAGGCTTCTCGTTGTTGGGAATTCTGCCAAGCTGTGTTGAAGCATTCAACTTTACAGCACAGAAAGATATCAGCAACTCTCCGAGGCAGAGTTTGACTTTGGTTGATAACGCAATATGGGAAATTTCAATTCAGCCATTTATCATATATGTCTTCTGATTTTCAGTAGGAGAGATGTATAATGGGTGGTCGAACTGGTGTCGTTCATTTTGCACTTTCACCCAAAGGTTCAATGATCCCCATTGTGTCTGCTAAAGTGCGAAGTGCTTCTGAGATACCTACTATTCCTCAAAAAATCCTCTCAGGTTGTCTCTAGTGGAAGGAATAGGTGTGTTGTGTTGCTACAACTCTGGCCACAAGCCCAGTAGAAATTTAACTTCCCATAGCCTCCCTGACCTTTGGATTTACACTTGAGGCTGCTCTGGCTGAAATTAATTCCTTGTTATTGATTGATAGATCTGGTAGCAGATGGTCAACCTTCATGCTGGACAAGCGGAACTTCAAAGAACAAACAAACAAAGAACAACACAGCACGGGAAACAGGCCCTTCGGCCCAACAAGCCCGCGCCGCCGTCCTAACGTCTTAATGACATATAGAGACCAATATAGGGACAATTTGTTACCCAATCAGCCTAAGAGCACATTTTTGGGATGTGGGAGGAAACCGGAGCACCCGGAGAAAACCCACGCAACCACGGGGAGAACGCGCAAACTCCCGCAGACACAGGCCCAAATCCATGTGTCTGCACAGCAACAGCGATAGTCTCTGAGCTACCATGTTGCCCATCTGATGGTCCAGTTTAAGCATACACTAACGACATGAAGCACTAGGCCACTCCTGAAGTAACATCCAAGAGCAGCCCTCGCACGACCTGCCGAATTCATGCGCCTTGTTGGTCAACAAGGTGGACCGAATAGCCTGTGGAAACAAATAAAGTATTTAAACAGTCCTCCTATATCCCTCTATCTGCAGACCGCTCATGTGGCTGTCCAAGAGACCCTTAAACAACCCTAGCGTGCCTGCTCCCACCACCCCACTCGGTAGCGCATTCCACACCCCCACTACCCTTTGTGTGAAAAAATGCCCTCTAATATTCGTCTTATACATAGCCCCCCTCACCCTAAGGCCGTGACCCCTCGTTCTATCCAATTCTAATGGTGGAAAAAGCTTACCACCATTTACTCTATCTATACCCCTCATAATCTTATATACCTCTAATAGATCCCCTCTCAGCCGACGTCTTTCAGGGGAAAACAACCCCAGTGCATTCAATCTTTCCTCGTAAGACAGCCCTTCCATACCAGGCAGCATCCTGGTAAATCTCCTCTGCACTCTCTCCAGGGCCTCCACATCCTTCTGGTAGTACGGCGACCAGAACTGGACGCAGTACTCCAAGTGAGGCCTAACCAACGTTCTATACACTTGTAACATCAGACTCCTACTCCTGTATTCTATACCCCTTCCTATGAAGGCTAACATACCATACACTTTCTTCATCACTTTCTCCACCTGTACTGACACCTTCAGAGACTTGTGAACCTGCACCCCCAGGTCTGTCTGCGTCTCTATACTCCGGATAGTTTTACCTTTTATCCTGTAATTCCCCTCTACATTATTCCGGCCAAAATGCATCACCTCGCATTTATCCAGATTAAATTCCATTTGCCATCTATCTGCCCAGTCTACCAGTCTATCTATGTCCTGTTGTATTGCCTGGCACTGCTCCTCAGTCCCCGCCAATCCAAGCATCTTAGTGTCATCAGCAAATTTGCTGATCACACCACCTACCCCATCTTCCAAGTCATTTATATAAATCACAAATAGAAGAGGTCCTAGTACTGAGCCCTGTGGCACACCACTAGTGACTGACCTCCAGTTGGAAAACGAGCCTTCCACTACTACCCGCTGTCTCCTCCTCCCAAGCCAGTTCTCAACCCATCTACATACCTGGCCCTGTATCCCATGCGCCTTCACCTTTTTTATCAGCCTACCATGGGGAACCTCGTCAAACGCCTTACTGAAATCCAAGTAGACGACATCAATGGCTTGTCCTTCATTAACCGTTTTTGTCACCTCTTCAAAAAATTCCACTAGATTCGTAAGGCACGACCTCCCCTTAACGAAGCCATGCTGCGTATCCCTGATCTGATCGCAACGCTCCAGATGCTTATACATCCTGTCCCTGAGGATCCTCTCCATTAGCTTACCTATAACTGAAGTCAAGCTCACCGGCCTATAGTTCCCTGGATTATCCCTCTGACCCTTTTTAAACAACGGTAATACATTTGCAATCCTCCAGTCCTCTGGGACCTCACCTGTGTCCAAAGAAGAGACAAAGATTTGCGTCAGAGGTCCAGCAATGTCAACTCTCACCTCCCTTAGCAGCCTGGGATAAATACCATCAGGCCCCGGGGCTTTATAAGTCTTTATGCTACCTAAAAGCCCAACACTTCGTCCCTCGTAATGATTATTTCCTTTAACGGGTCCTCAAAATCCTCAAAGCTGGCATCAGACATCGGGCCCCTCTCCTGCGTGAATACCGACACAAAGTATTCATTCAGGATCTCCCCCATTCCCTCAGGCTCTACTTCAGTTGCACTATTACTGAGGGACAAATCTTAACAATGGCTAATGATCTCTATATCTGCAGTACATCAGTGTAAATGGTGAGGATACTCTGACATTACAGAATACAATGTCAACATAAACCTGGAAAGAACATTACTTTGTATTATCCAAACATGTTATTACATCTCTTCAGTTGAGATGATTGACTGCTATGAATGTTAATAATTAAATGCCAAATTGCGAGAATATTTGTAGATCAGAATTGAAGAGTGAGGCATCAAGGCTAATGATTGTAAAGGTAAAGCTGCCACAGTCTCAGGCTGCTCTTCCCTTTGAGAGAAAGCAGAATGCTGGCGATTTAACCTGAGGATCGCCACATCTCAGGTGAGGAGAAAGGTTGAGAAGGTGGGATCTTCATGAATAACTCAACCAGTACGGGAATTGAACTCAAGCTTTTGGCATCACTCTGCATCACAAACCAGCCATCCAGCTAACTGACCCCCAGGTAATAGTTACAATGGCCCTCTCCCCTTCTGCAGAGCAAAGAGTTTTGCCTTTCTTCACCCATGTTTTGTGACTTACTTTGCATTTCTTCCTCAAAACCTTCTTATGACCTTTTGCAGCATGTATATGTGAGCTGGAGGTATGTGCAAGTCTATCCGAGAAATTGATGGTGGAAGCCAGCAGTGTCACTAAAGCATTTCTGCAAATGTTAAAAAAAAGTATCACATTACAATAAAAAACGATGCAATGCTTTCAGGAGTTATCTGTCACAATTACTCAGGTGCTTACCATAATTATAGCTTGATAGTCACAAATGCAAAACCATAACTTGATATTACACATTGGAACTATATCACTGTTTCTTCACTGTCAATGGGTCAAAATCCTGGAAACTCCTCCCTCACAGTAAGCAGTACCTACACTAAATGGACTGCAGCATTATAATAAAGCAGCACATTACCACATTCTCAAAAACAATTTCGCATGGGCAATAAATGATTTCTTTTGATTTATTATTGTTACATGTATTGGGATACAGTGACAAATATTGTCTCTTGCGTGCTATCCAGACAAAGCATAGAGTACATAGAGAAGAAGGAAAGAAAAGGGTGCAGAATGTAGCATTACAGTCAAAGCTAGGGTGTAGAGAAACAGCAACTTACTATAAGGTGGATTCTTTCAAACATCTGATAGCAGTAGGAAAAAACTGTCCTTGAGTCGGTTGGTACATGACCTCAGACTTTTGTATCATTTTCCTGATAGAAGAAGCTGGAAATATGTCTGGGGGTGTGTAAATTCTTAATTATGCTGGTTGTTTTGTTGAAGCAACAGGAAGTGTAGAGAGTGTCAATGGATGGGAGGCTGGTTTGTGTGATGGACTAGGCTACATTCACGACCCTTTGTAGTTTCTTGTGTTCTTGATCAGAGCAGGAGGCACACCAAGCAGTGATACATCCAGACAAGATACTTTCTATGGTACATTTGTAAAAATTGGTAACAATAGGAGTGGATGTGCCGAATTTTCTTAGCCTTCTGAAAAAGTAGAGACGTTGGTGCGCTTTAGAACATAGAACATAGAACATTACAACGCAGAACAGGCCCTTCGGCCTTCGATGTTGCGCCGACCAATTAGGAACAAGCAGTGACCCTCTAACCTAAACCATTCCCCTTTCATCCATAAACTTATCTACTAACCTCTTCAACGCCACCAAACTTGGCACATCTACAACTGACGCAGACAAGGCGTTCCATACCCTTACCACCCTCTGGGTAAAGAACCTATCTCTAACATCTGTCCTAAAACCACCATCCTTTAATTTAAAGCTATGTCCCCTCATGCTAGCTTTCTCCATCCGAGGAAAAAGTCTATCACTGTCCACTCTATCTAAACCTCTAATCATCTTATATGTTTCAATAAGGCCTCCTCTTAGCCGCCTTCTTTCTAATGAAAACAACCTCAAATCTCTCAGCCTCTCTTCATAAGACCTGCCCTCCATACCAGGCAACATCCTGGTAAACCTCCTCTGTACCCTCTCCAATGCCTCCACATCTTTCTTATAATGTGGGGACCAGAACTGTATACAATACTCCAAGTGCGGCCGCACTAGAGTTTTGTACAGTTGCAACATGACGTTGCGGCTCCGAAATTCAATCCCCCTACCAATAAAAGCTAAGACTCCATATGCCTTCTTACAACCTTATCGACTTGACTGCCTACTTTCAGGGATCTATGCACAAATACACCAAGATCCCTCTGTTCATCAACACTATGAAGAATCCTACCATTAGCCCTATACTCTACACATTTATTATTCCTGCCAAAGTGCATTACCTCACACTTTTCCACATTAAACTCCATTTGCCACCTCTTGGCCCAGCTCTGCAATTTGTCCAAGTCTCTCTGCAAACTATAACACCCCTCTTCACTATCTAACACTCCTCCGACTTTGGTGTCATCCGCAAATTTACTAATCCATCCTTCAATACCCTCATCCAGATCATTTATAAAAATTACAAACAGCATGGGCCCCAAAACAGATCCCTGAGGTACACCACTTGTAACCAAACTCCATGATGAATAATTTCCATCAACCACCACCCTCTGTCTTCTATCAGCTAGCCAATTCCTAATCCAATTAGCTAAATCACCCTCAATCCATACATCTGCATTTTCTGCAGAAGCCTTCCATGGGCCACCTTATCGAACGCCTTACTAAAGTCCATATATACCACATCACCTGCCTTACCCCCATCCACCTCTTTGGTCACTTTTTCAAAAAACTCAATAAGGTTAGTAAGGCACGACCTACCCTTCACAAAACCATGCTGACTATCCCCAGTCAATTCATTTCTCTCTAAATAACTATAAATCCTATCCCTAATAATTCTTTCCAATACTTTGCCCACAACAGAAGTAAGACTCACCGGCCTATAATTCCCCGGAAAGTCTCTCTTCCCCTTCTTGAACAATGGGACCACATTCGCTATTCTCCAGTCTTCCGGCGCTATACCCGTAACCAACGACGACCTGAAGATCAGAGCCAGAGGCTCTGCAATCTCCTCGCTCACCTCCCAGAGAATCCTAGGGTAAATCCCGTCCGGCCCAGGGGACTTATCTAACTTCAAACCCTCAAGAATATCTAGCACATCCTCCTTATCTACTTCAATAGTTTCCAGTTTACAACCCTGTATCCCAGTGTTCTCCACAACTACATTTACATCTCCCTACGTGAATACCGAAGAGAAATATTTGTTCAGTGCCTCTCCAATCTCTTCAGGCTCCACGCACAACTTCCCACTGCTGTCCATAACTGGCCCTAACCTTGCCCTAACCAATCTTCTATTCTTAACATATCTAAAGAAAGCTTTAGGATTCTCCTTGATCCTATCAGCCAAAGTCTTCTCGTGTCCCCTTTTAGCTCTCCTCAACTCACTCTTTAGCTCACTTCTGGCTAATCTATAGCTATCCATTGCACTAACTGAGCCTTCAAGCCTCATCCTGACATAAGCCTCTTTTTTCCTTTTAACCAGCGAATTAACTTTTTTCGTACACCATGGTTCCCTTGCTCGACCATTTCCTCCTTGCCTGACAGGGACATACTTATCAAGGACTCGCAGTAGCTGCTCCTTGAATAAGCTCCACATTTCAGATTTTCCCAGTCCCTGTAGTTTCCTAGTCCAACCTATGCACCCTAATTCCCTCCTTATGGCCTCATAATTACCATTCCCCCAGCTATAACTACTGCCCCAGCTTCATGCCTATCCCTATCCATCACTAAGGTGAACGTAACCGAATTGTGGTCACTATCACCAAAATGTTCACCAACTTCCAAGTCTAACACCTGGTCTGGCTCATTGCCCAGCACCAAATCCAATGTAGCCTCACCTCTTGTTGGCCTATCTACATACTGAGTCAAAAAACCTTCCTGCACACTTTGTACAAAAACAGACCCCTCTAACGAGCTAGAGCTATAGCTATTCCAATCAATATTATTATTATTATTCCTAATAATAGCATCGGTGTGGAAAGACCAGGACATGTTGTTGGTGATCTGGACACCTAATAACTAGAGGTTCTCGATCATTTCCATTTCATCTCTTTCAATGTAGACAGGGGCATGTCCTCCACTACACTTTTTGAAGTCGATGACTATCTCCTTCGTTCTACTGACATTGAGAACGAGATTATTGTCTTTGCACCATTTCATCAGATTCTCTCTCTCTCTCTCTCTTTGCCTTAGCTAGTGAAGCCCACATCCCCTGAATGAATAAAAGAAAAATGTGCATGCACTCTTGGTTTTGTCATATCACCGGACCCAAAAGAAAATAGAATAATTGCTCCTTTGTAATGAGCTTGCTGCTTCCTGTGTTGCTCTGGATCTTGCCAATTGGAGGCTATAAACTTTTGCAAATGACAAAAGTATGCAGCGGACAAAGGTGTATTGTACAGTGGCAAGGTAACTGTCAACACAATGTCACCCTGACACCATATATGGTTCCAGATAATTACCTCACTAGCTGTGGTTCAGAAACTCTGTTGGCCGTAAAGACACGAATGTCAAACCTTGCCATTACTGCAATCTTCTAATTACTTCTGAACGCATAAATGCCTTGTTGTGATATGTTGTGTGATTAAAGCCATTTATTTATATTATGGATGCTGTTAACTTCAGGTTACTTCTTCTAAAAGTAATTTAACCACATACTTTAATCAACCATTTCCTTTATAATTCCCATGCATAATAGTATTCTGTAAATCTTGGTAACAAGAATGGTTTTCTTTGGCAATTATCCTAAATTCAAACATTTTCTCAAATCTATTTTTACGTTCTGCAGGTGTGTACAATGTGTTCATTGTCCCTGTTATCTCGGTTGACATTTAATGTCTGAGGGAGTGCTGCACTGCCAGGAGTGCCAACTTTCAGACAAATCTTAAAATGCAGGCTGCACCATCCCTGCACATGAATCTAAAAAGATTCCCTGTTATTATTACAAAGAGAAGCAAGGGATTCTCTTTGCTGTTCTGACCAATCTGCATCTCATAATGTTAAAAGCAGGTTTTTTTTTTCATTACAGCAGTGATTAAACTCCAAAGAAATACACTTCATTGGCAAAGTAGATTGTTAAAGCTACTGCCTGAAATCCCCCCCAGAGAAACTGCACTTGCCCTTTCTATCACCACAATATACCAGCCCCCTTTAAGATTCACTTATAGCACTTAGCCATCCAGGCAACAGACTTTTCCGAGAGTTATGAAAACAGATGGAATTCTGCCTTGGTGCAAGAAGAGAATGGGAATGAGGTGGATTTACCCATCCAAAAGGCAGCCCTACTAACTAATTCCATTCTATTTCCATCCAAATGGGAATCAGATTTTTATCAACTTTAAATTTCACCATCTGCCTTGGTGGATTTTGAACATGACTCTCTTAGATTTTGCCCTGTACTGAAGGCTGGTGTTTCCTTATCATCTTGTAGCATTTTTAAGATACTTTGGGTGTTGAGTCTGGACTACTTGTTGGTATTAACAGCCCAAATTTTGATTTCCATTTGGAAATATTTTTATTTTGCTTGTCCATGTATGGAATTCCTTTGAGAAGAGACATTGGAAAGCATCTTAATGAAACCAGCTCATTGCCAGTTTTCAGAGAGAGTTTAAAAAAAAATGTTCATGGGATGTAGGCATCATTAGCTGGGCTAGCATTTATTGCCCATCCCAACTTCAGATGGTGTTTATGTTTCTTTGCTGAAGATCTGAAGTCACATATAAGCCTGACCACATAAAGAATAGCAGATTTTCTTCCTGAAGGACATTAGGGAACCAGATTTTTATCAACTTTAAATTTCACCATCTGCCTTGGTGGAATTTGAACCTGACCCTCCAGATTTTGCCCTAGGTCTCAGGATTCCCATCCATTGACAATACCACTACACATTGTGGTTGGATTACTAGGTTAGTGACAAGACCACTATGCCACTGACATCTGTATCTAATCCCTGGCAATCCCTTGGATAAAAACAAAATTACTGCAGATGCTGGAAGCTGAAACCAAAAAAGAAAATGCTGGAAAATCTCAGCAGGTCTGGTAGTATCTGTAAGGAGAGAAAAAAACTGACTTTTCGGAGTCCAGATGACTCTTTGTCAAAGCTTTGTCAAAGCTCTTTTCTCTCATAGAACATAGAACACTACAGCACAAACAGGCCCTTCGGCCCACAAGTTGCGCCGATCACATCTATACCTACCAAGCATAGACCTATCTAAAACTCCCAATCCCATTAGATCCCGTGTACTCATCCAGAAGTCTTTTAAAAGACCCCAGCGAGCTCGCCTCTACCACCGCTGACAGCAGCCGATTCCATTCACTCACCACCCTCTGAGTGAAAAACTTACCCCTAACGTCTCCTCTGTTTTTTTTTCAAGGTGCAGGGAAGCAAGTACAGAGGAGACTCTCCTTACAGGTGCTGCCAGACCTGCTGAGATTTTCCAGCATTTTCTTTTTTATCCTGGCAATTCCTTGGTAAAGGACATGGGTTTGGAGATAGTAAAGCTTGGTGTCATCTTAGACTGAATAGTCCCAGTCAGTCAGACATTGGTTAATGCGAACCTCAATGGAAAATGTAGTTGTACCTCTTCAGAAGCCACTGCCATTCTTATCTGCAGTATTATGCACAATATTGGTAAGCTTATGCAAGGAAAGATGAATGTGCTGGGAACACTTCAAGTTATATCCTCATAACCTGATGCACTTACCCTTGCTAGTCCCCCGACACTAAGGGGCAATTTAACATGGCCAATCTATCTAACCCGCACATCTTTGGACTGCGGGAGGAAACCAGAGTGCCTGGAGGAAACCCACGCAGAGGTGGATAGACTCTTGGTAAGCAAAGGGGTGAGAGGTTATTGGGGGAAGACAGGATGCAGATTTAAAGTTATTACCAGATCAGCCACAATCTTACTGAATGGCGCGGCACAAAAGCTCAATGGGCTGAATGGCCTGCTTTTTACTCCTTATTTGCACATTTATATGATTGGTGTTCCTGTGCCATTGCTTATACTATGGAGCTGCTGAGGAAGTGACCGAAAGGGCAGAGCCATGACTGGCACTGGCTGTTTCTGTGGAAGTGTAGAGGTGATTATTGGAACTTCTGACCATTGCTTCCAAGTCACCTCAGTGTGAGAATGATAGAGACGCTTGTTCAACACAGCGGACTGTGCTCGTCTCGACACTCGAACCAAAACAGCTTTCAACCAAGGTGACTGCAAGCTCACCCACTAAGTCATTGAAAGCTGATAATAAGCCAATGAACAAATTAGCCTTGCACAGTTAATTAAATGTTGGGATTAGTGGTGGTTTTACATTGCTGATTGTTACGGTAACCGCAATCCTGCTAATGAGCAGCGAATCCAGGCTTAAGTCTTGCTTTCTTCTGCTTGATTATGTTACATTCCATTCACAAATATAATTTCCTGCTGTAAGTAAGCAATGGCTCCCAATTAAAAGAAGAAAATGGCTAATTTGCTAATTAATCAGTCTCTATTTGGCAATATTATAGTCGCAATCTAGTTAAACGCATGATCGAGTACAAGTGTTCGTTCAAACTGCCAACACAAAATTAAACTAAACAAATAACATGTTGCTGAATGTGTTCCAAATGAATAAAAATAATACACTTCTAATAAACATTTATCCCACACACTGGGTGATATTACTCTGTATTACAAGTTTTGTCCTTTGGCTATTTTTTTACATTATACCAAACTTTTAGTTTGGTAATAATGTAAAGAAAATCCTACATGTGATTCCAGACACAAAAGAATATGGATGACTCTTAACTACAAGCTGTTTAGTTCAAGGGCAATTAGGGATGAGCAGCAAATGCTGATCTCATACTCAAATACTCATATCCCATAAAAGAAAAACAGGAACAATTTTGACTTGACCATTGATGCAGGAGAGCTTTATGACTTGAAGCAGGAACGTTTGACTAACGGACACAAAGTATGACCAGTAGAATGGAATATTTAATTCAAGCAAATAAAAGCAGAAAAAATCTATTAGGGACCAAGAAACAAAGAACAATAAAGGACTGGAAAGATAGCAGAATATAGCTCCAGCTCTACCAATGCAGGACCCTTAAACATAACTTAACATCTCAACTCTACATCTACTGACCTTGGTCTCCTAAACAGTCCATTTGTAGCAGCAATGGATGAACTCATTGTTGGAATTCAGGTCTGATGCATTAATATAATGGTAGTCTGGACTTACATGTGCTTCATCATGTCCGCATGGAGCTAGATGTTGATGTGAGTCGTACTAACCCTATTCATGATGTTGTTTGCATTGACCATATTTGACTTTTTATTTATTTATTTGTGGGACATAGGCATTGCTGTCTGACCAGCATTTATTTCCCATCCAAGGGTAGTTGAGAATCAACCACATTGATGTGGCTCTGGAGTCACATGTAAACCAGACCAAGTAAAGACAGCAGATTTCCTTCTCGAAAGAATATTAGTGAACCAGATGGGTTTTTTCAACAATCAACAATGGTTTCGTGATCATCAGTAGATTTTTAATTCCAGATATGTTTTATTTAATTCAAATTCCATCATCTGTCATGATGGGATTCAAACCTGGCTGTTCGAAACATTAGCTAAATTTCTGGATTAATAATCTAGCATTAATACCACTATTGGATAATACCACTTGGGGCAACATTGGTGGCACAGTGGTTAGCACTGTTACCTCATGGTGCCAGGAATCCGGATTCAACTCCCGGCTTAAGTTGCAGTCTTTGTGGAATCTGCATGTCCTCCCTGTGTCTGCATGGGTTTCCTTCGGGTGCTCCGATTTCTTCCCACAGTCCGAAAGACATACTGGTTAGGTGCATCGGCCATGCTAAAATCCTCCCTCAGTGTATCCAAACAGGCACTGGAGTGTGACAATATTCACTGTAACTTCATTGCAGTGTTAATGTAAGCCTACTTGTAATACTAATAAGTAAAAGAGAGCCGTCGCTTTCCCTAAAACAGGAAACGAGGGAAAGGGGTGTCATGAGATGGATTCGCGTTGCCCTTCCTCAGAGCTGTTTAAAGAAAAGTCAGGCCTGAGAATCTTCCTCTTCCTGGCAACAGCCAGCCATTGCCCTCCAAGATCATAGCTCCTGCATCTTCCTGCACCAAATACTATCTATCACTTGTAACGCTGTGCAAAGAGGCCCTTCTAGCCAAGCCAGCTGGGTTAGGAGCATGCAAAAAGGGCAGAGTCTTTGATTTGATTTACTATTGTCACATGTACTGGGATATAGTGAAAAGTATTGTTTCTTGCACAATACAGACAAAGCATACCATTCATAGAATAAATAAGGGAGAAGGAAAGGAGAAAGTGCAGAATATAGTGTTACAATCATAGCTAGAACGTAGAGAAAGTTCAGCTTAATGTGAGGTAGGTCCATTCAAAAGTCTGATGGCAGCAGGGAAGAAGCTGTTCTTAAGTTGGTTGGTACGTGATTTCAGACTTGTGTAGTTTTTTTCCTGTTGGCAGAAGATGGAAGAGAGAATGTCCAGGGTGCGTGGGGTTCTTGATTACGCTGGCTGCTTTTCCGCAGCTGTGGAAAATATAGACAGAGTCAATGGATGGGTCCTGGAGATTATTGTGATAGCCCTATTAGAAAGATTTTAAAAACTTGCACTTATATTGCTCCTTTGATGTCCCAAAGTGCTTCATAGCTAATGAATTGTTTTGGTAGTGTCACCATTGGTGTTGTTGTGTCGGGAAACCATCAGACAATGGATGCTAAACAGAGCACAAATTAAGCTGGGAAGGTGGAAAACTAAAATCAGCATGCAAAACACACCATGTCTCATCAATTATGTGAATGGAGTGTTTTATATGTTCAGCATCTTACTTGAAAGGATACATTCCAGAACGCGGCATTGGAGCAGCTATGCACCTTAACTTGAACTTGAATTCAAATTTGTTTTTCAATAGTTGAAGAGGGACTGTTGTAAATTCGAGATACAAAAAAGAATCCATTCTTAATTTAGTTATTTATATGTACACCACGTTCCTGAGCTTTCAAAATTAATTTTCAAACCTTGTAAAGAAGCACAGGGTTAATAACTTAGCTTTGTCCCTGTTGGCATTGGAGCTTGCTTTCATCTCCACTGAAGTCGGAACATTATTGGTTTTTGTGGGTCAAAGGATTTACACTGGTTTATGGTTTGTGGCTGCCCGCATATTTGGCTTGTGATTATACATCCCTACATTGAGGTCTCAGTAGAACTGGTCTCTACTGGTGTTACTGTGGAAAGACTTTTAATGTGGGTGTGCACTTGAGATTGCAGTCAGAACCTGTTATAATCTATGGTTAAATTGATCTGTGCAGAGACTCAAGAAACTATCTTGTTTCAAATATTCTGCAGCTTAAAATTGCAAAACACAGTGTAAGGATACCAATTCATCAGTTTAGGGGAAATACAACTTGTTTATTTAAAGGTTAAAATTAGACAGAAGCTTGAAGCCTCATGGCTGCAATCAGCTCCTGAGATGACTCTTGAGTATAGAAGCCTACGTTTACCAGGGTAATCACACAACCTGCTCCCTGACTGGGGTTCTCCAGCTGATGTGACCCTTCCTCTGCAGTTTGATCTTTCCCTTGTCTTCCCCTTGAAGTCCTTTTATATAAATGTCAATACCCAATTTACATAGTCCATGATAATTAAACATTTCGTACATGAATTTAGTCAATTATAAATTGCCTTTCTGGGAGTTTCCGAATGCTTGTGAAGTGGCGTAACTCTCCTGTCTGGGGAACTTCCACAGGATTGCTATTGGCCAAAACCACCATGAAAGGTGCGTCTGCAGGTAGGAACAATTCAGCACTATCTGTTTCCATGGTGAGGTTGGCTGTTTCTGCCACAGATTGACTAGATACTTCATTGCTAAAACAATTGTCCATATTTCCTGATGACAGTATGCTTCCTTTTCTATATCATGGCATTAGATTTTTATTGCCAATATACCCACTGCTGGTGCATCTCTCTTTTTCCTCAAATAGTCTATGTGTTTTCAGCTGAACCTTCCTTCTTTGACCACTTGATAAGACGGGGAGGGTTCTTGAGACATGGTCTATGAGCCTTTGCGGTGCGGGCTCGTTGGGCCGAAGGGCCTGTTTCCCATGCTGTTTTGTTCTTTTGTTCTTTGTTCTTTCAGTGGGACAACACCACACCAGTATTATGTGGAGAGGCATCACAATTTAAAACCAGGTTCTTAGGTGGGTTGAAATGTTCTAACAAGTTCAAAGAATGGAACAATTGTTTTACTCGATTGAAAGTTTCTTTCCAGGCAGTCTTCCAAGACCAACTGATGTGTTTCTTTCTCTAAATATGCAAGGTAGTGAATAATGTTAACAAGTTTGGTAAAAATTTCACATAATAATTTATGATTCGCAAAAATGACGTGGGCTCAGGTGTGTTTTATTCACATTAGCCGATGTCTCCTTCACAGCCTTGACCTTGTCTTTCATGGGATGTAATCCTTGTGTATCTATGCGGTATCTATGAGAACACTGCATTTGCCTGACGAAGACACAGAGTGTTGAAAGCTCGCAATTTTACTATCAAATAAATCGGTTGGATTTAAAATTGGTGTTGCTAAATTCTTACTGAGTTCTATCTATGCGGTACCTCAGGTAGGTTACTTCAATAGTTTGAAAAATACATTTCTCCTGCTTGAGGTAAACTCCAGCCTTTGAAATCTCTTCCATATTTTGTTAGATGCTTGGTTTTTGTCGACCCAGTTATGAGAACATCATCAACTGATGGCAACCCTGCAGCAGAATCTTCATTGTCCTCTGGAATATTGCAGACATGCCAAAAGGCAGGCATATGTATAGGAACAATGCTTTTGTCTGTTTATCATGACATAACCTTGTGTCTGATTTGAGCTGCTGATAGTTGCTTGAATTGCTAAGACATGTAGGATTCTCAGGGGGTTTGACAGAGTCGATGCCGAGACATTGTTTCCCCTTGTTGGAGAGTCTAGGATCAGAGGGCACAATCTCAGAATAAGGGATTACCCATTTAAGATAGAAATGAAGAGGAATTTTATCTCTCTGAGTGCAGTGGAATCAGTGGAATTCTTTACTGCAAAGGCTTATAGAGGCTAGGTCATTAAATATGTTCAAAGTTAAGATTTTTAAACAAAAAAGGAATCAAGGGTTATGGGGATAAGGTTGGAAAGTGGAATTGAAGTTTACCATTTCAAATCTCACTGAATAATGGAGTAGATGTGATGGTCCAAATGATTATATCACATATTGCCTTTTGTTTATTTTGCTTATCTTCTGTGAAATTACTGCATGTGATGATTGTCCCTTTATCTACAGAGTAAGGATCACATGATGCAGAGACCCAGCTGGAAGGCCCCCTGGTAAGCAGAAGCTTCTGTATTCAGAGTTGATTGCTGCCACAAAGGTCTCTCTCATTTTTCTAAACTCCACTGAGTACAGGTTAACTTCTCCTCAAAAGAAAATCCTTCTCTATCCAAGATCAACCTAGTGAACTGCCTCCAATGCCAATCTATCTTTCTTTGGATAAGGGGACCAAAACTATTCATAATATTCCAGGTGTGATCTAACTAGTGCCCAATATAGTTTTGGCAAGACTTTCCTATTTTTATGCACAAATTCCTTTGAAATAAAAGTCAACATGCCATTTGCCTTCCTTATTACCTGCTCAACTTGTGTGCGAGCTTTTTGTGATTGGTACATGAGGACCCCCAATCCCTCGGCGCTGAAGTTTTCTGCAGTCTTTCTCCATTTAAATAATATTCAGCTCCTTTATTTATCCTAACAAAGTGCATAACTGCACACTTTCCTGCATTATATTTCACCTACCAAATTTTGACCTGCTGACTTAACCTGTCTTATCCCTCCACAGAACCTTTGGCCAGAATTCTATTGCCCACCCACCACGAGAATCAGAGCAGGCAAGGGGCAGACAATGGAAAGGTCCAATGACTTCTGGCAGGATTTTACAATTTTGGGATGAGTGGGGCCATAAGATCCCTTCCTTTATGTCATCTTCACCACTTGTCTTCCTACTTACGTTTGCGTCATCCACAAACCTGACAACAGTACATTCACTTCCCTCATCTGAGTCATTGCTATATGTTATAAATAGTTATGGCCCCAGCATGGATCCCTGTAGCACTTCAGTAGTTACAGAAATGCCCCTCTTATCACAACTGTCTGGCTTCTATTAGTTGGCTAAACCTTTATCTATGCTAATATACTATCACCATGGGCTCTTATCTTATTAGGCAACCTTTTCTCTGTTACTTTATTGAATGCCTTTGTCGAAATCCAAATATGTTACATCTACTAGTTCCCCTTTATCTACCCTGCTCATTATCAGCTCAATGAATTCTAAATTTGTCAGGCATAATTTCCCCTTCATGAAGCCATGCTGACTCTGTTTCATTATATTACATATTTCTGAATGCTCTCCTATTGCGTGGTACCAGCAAATTATCTTTAAATTCTAAAATTTAAATGTTTGGTGATAGTTAAAAGTGTTTTGTTCCCTCCATGGCCTTGTTTTCCTGCATCTCTGGAACCTCCTTCCCACATACTTTCATAAGTCTTTGTTCCTCCAGCCTTGGTCACTAGCGCATTGGCAATCTTCCCATGGAATTATGGAACTCTCTCTCTAAAGTTCTCCAACTCTCCATCTATCTGTTCAGTTTTAAGATGCTGGGTAAAATTTATTGGCTTGACCAAACTTTAATCACCTAGCCACATATCGTCGCTATCTTTGGCTGACTGATATTTATCCTTTGAAGCAATTTAGGAATACTTTCCTATGTTGCAAGACGCTATATAAATGCACGTTATAGTGTGCACCTTGGACATTCTCTCTTCTACCTTCGGGAAAAAGATACAAAAGGTCACGTACCAACTGACTCAAAAACAGTTTCTTCCCTGCTGTCATCAGATTTTTGAAAGGACCTACCTCGTGTTAAGTTGATCTTTCTCTACACCCTACCTATGACTGTAATGCTACATTCTGCACTTTCTCCTTTCCTTCCCTATGTATGGTATGCTTTATCTGTATAGTATGCATGAAACAATACTTTTCACTGTATACCAATACATGTGACAATAATAGATCAAATTAAATCACATTTTTCTCAACCCTCACATACGAAAAGAGTATACTTCATAGATCCATAGAATCCCTAGAATGCAGAAGGAGGCCATTTGGCCCATTGTGCCTGCACTGACAACAATCTCACCTAGACCCTATCCCCATAACCCCAGATACCTTTCAAATCCCCCAACACTAAGGGACAATTTAGCATGGCCAATCAACCTAACCCGCACATCTTTTGAATGTGGGAGGAAATTGGAGCACCCCTGACATGCCATTGACATTCCTATACATGATATTCATTCAGTAAAGATAAGCTTCGGTAGATGGTTCTATCACTGCTCTACTTAGCCTGGTCTGAAATAAATGATTTATAGATCAAGTGTGCAGAAGTCTTCTTAACAGTAGTTACCTAAATACAGGAGCGCTAGTGTTGCTGATATTCAATTTGCCAGTTTAGCTGGAGAAATCCTTTCTTAAGCCCTGTATTCTTATTGACTCATGCATGTTTTCCTAAGATCCTGCATTTATTGTGCACAAATAGATGGAAAGCAGGGAAAGGGAACTACTATACCCAAAGATGTGCGGCTTAGGTTGATTGGCCATGCTAAAAATTGCCCTTAATGTCCTAAGATGCATAGGTTAGAGGGAGTAGTGGGTAAATATGTAAAGATAGGGGCTAGGGCCTTGGTGGGATTGTGGTTGGTCCAGACTTGATGGGCTGAATGGCCTCTTTCTGTACTGTAAGATTCCTATGATTTCTATGCATAAGGTGTCATGGAGCTGATGTTAGTGACATTTGGAAATATCAGAAGGCAAATTCAGTCTTTCCAACGTCTTTATAAAATCCATTTTGAAGGGCCACTTTTAGCCCTGCAAAATGTACTGCACATTTGCAGAGGATTCACTCTGTTCCTCCTAATGGCACAGTGGTTAGCACTGCTGCCTCACAGTGCCAGGGATCAGGTTTCAATTCCGGTCCATCTGCATGGAGTTTGCACATTCTCCCTGTGTCTGCAAGGGTTTCCTTCAGGTGCTCTAGTTTCCTCCCATAATCCAAAGACATGCAGGTTAGGTGGATTGACTATGCTAAATTGCCCCTTAGTGTCGGGGGGATTAGCTAAGCTAAATGCATGGGCTTATGGGGAGAGAGTCTAAGTAGGAATGTAGACTCAATGGGCCAGATGGCCTCCTTCTGCAGTATAGATTCTATGTCACAGGATTGCAAAATTGTTAAAGTGCAGAAGGAATGCATTTGGCCCATCACATCTGTGCTGGCTCTCCGATTGAGCAATTCACCTCATGATATTCACTCACCTGTTCCCCATAGCCCCTTAATTCTTCCTTTTCAGCCAACAATCTGATTCTCTTTCACATACTTTGATTGAACCTGCCTCAGCCACACTCTCAGGCAATGCTTTCCAAACCCTGACCATTCAGCGCATGGAAACATTTCTCCTCATGCCGCTTTGGCTTCTTTCGTCAATTACTTTAAATTTGTGTTCTCTCTTCCTCGATCCTTGCATGAGTAGGAACAGTTTCTCCCTGTCTACTCTGTCCAGGCAGTTTTATGGTTTCGAATACCTCTGTCAAATCTCCACTCAAGAGATTTCCCTTCTCCAAGGAAAACAGTCCCAAGTAATCCAATTTATCTTTATCACTGAGATTCCTTGTCCCTGGAACGATTTTTGTGAAGTTTTTCTGCACTCATGCAGTACATCTTTCCTCAAGTGTGGTGCTCAGATCTGGACAGAATGCTTCAGCTGAGGCCAGGCTAGTGTTCCATGTAATCTCTTGACTCTAATGCTCTATGTCCCTATTAATAAAGCCTAGGGCACTGTGATTTGGTAGGCACTCTCTCAGGCTTTCTCTGTGCAGTTTGAGATAACAATGCAGATGTCAACATAACATTCTTTCCATCATCCACAGCCAGTTGTTACATTGATATTAAGTTTATCCAGAACTCGACAGCACAGAGCATTGTAGCAATCAACCTCTTGACCTACGCAATTGTTAAGAAATATCATTGTTATTTACTATTCCTTACGTTTGCACTAAAATATTATCTTTCTCTATGTTGTCTCAGTGGATTTACTTTTCTAATTTCCATTATAAAGACATCAGATTAAAAACCTTACAATAAGGCAGCAGTTTACTTAAAAGTCAACACATTCAGCACTAACTGATGGGCTATCAGAATAGGCTTATCAAAATTTTAGTGATTAAAATTTATATCTGAATTCAAAATACATATACGGATATTTGTAGGATTACAAAGAGCAAAAAAGCAAAGGAAAGTATAGGCCCTTTGGCCCTTCACATCTGCGCCGATGCCGAAACTAAAACCACATGCACTTACGGAGTCTGTATCCACCCATTCCCATCCTATTCAGGTATTTGTCTAGTTGCCCCTTAGATACCACTATTGTACCTACTCACACCACCTTCCCAGGCAGCGCTTCCAGACGTTCATCACCCTCCGTGTAAAAAACTTGCCTCGTACATTCCTCTAAACTTTTCCCCATGCACCTTAAATATTTATTGGTAATTATGTGACATAAAAAGGATGCAATTATTCTGCAATTGTTATTTAAGAAAATGGCAGGTTAAATGTTTAAATTTACTCTTCACAGTAGTTAGTTGAGACAAATAAAAGTTCATGCCTGCAGGGTTGCATTCTTTGATGTTCCTCTGAATTGACTAAAAGCTATCTCTCTTTTTGTGCAAGACTTTGAATATGCACTTTGGCTTTGTGGTTTAGTCTCCACATCTGGTAAATAAATCATAGTGGTGAGTATTGTAGAAACATGTATTGAATGAACTGAAAGGTCCTTGCCCAAAATGCCACAATGAAGTGCATAATAAATTTAGGACATTTTCAAAGAAACATGAGTGGAAATGGCAAAAAAAACGTGATTCGAGCAGACCTTTCCCAGTGAGAGTCACAGCTACTCAAGAAATCTGAAGTGTTGTCTCTGATATTTATAGTTATCTCAAAATGGTCTAAATATTCAGGTTTGTTTATTGGCTTAGGTCACTGTCTGTGCAGAGTCTGCATGTTCTCCCCATGTCTGTGTGGGTTTCCTTCGGGTGCTCCGGTTTCTTCCCACAGTCTGCTGGTTATGGGAGTTGGCTGTGCTAAATTCTCCCTTAGTGTACCCGAATAGATACCGGAGTGTGGCTACTAGGGGATTTGTGAAAATCCAGTAACGTCATTGCAGTATTAATGTACGCCTATTAGTGACAATAATAAATAAATAATTCACCTTCACTACTCTGCAGTGTGTTCATGAATGCAAAGCAGGACTGGCTTAACAGGCAATTGATTTGATTGTTTAATTGTGACATCTCAAAAATATTTTTTCTATTCCTCAGTTTCTGAAGTGGTCAAAAAGTGTCTCCGTTTACTTTTAGCGGATTAGTAGTTTTTGCTGAGCTGCAGTTGCGGGATTAAACCAGGGGTTTCCTCATTATTGAGTCTCTAATGACTGACGCTTGGAGCAGGTGATCATTTGCTATAGATGCACAAACTGATTGACTATTGTCCAAAGTTGCCATCAAAGCACCTAGTGAACTTTTTCCTCTGGCCCAGATGCAAACATTAGTCTCCCCTGAAACTTCAACACAAACAAAACTTTTTTTTTAATGGCCTAAACTATCTAAAATAAGGAGAAAAAATAGATCTTTCTTAGTTTTTTAACAATTCTGCCCGTCCCTGACAAGTTGCTGTTTATAATTTTCCTGACTAACTATAATGTGATTTGGATTATCTCTAACTACTGTGATTCAAGAATCAGAGCAAAACTTTTCCTTCAATTGCTCCGGTTTCTTCCCACAGTTCAAAACATGTGCTGGTTGGACACATTGACCATGCTAAATTTTCCCTTGGTGTACCTGAAGTGTGGTGACTAGGGAATTTTCACAGTAACTTCATTGCACTGTTAATGTAAGCCTACTTGTGACACTAATAAATAAATTTAAAACTTAAACTGACAACTCCTCAGTTCCAAATCCTTCACACACTCAGCTGGATGCCTGACACCTTGTCTTAGGTACTATCGTCATACAGGCTGAGAGACAATGAAATGAAAGTAAAATTTATTTATTAGTCACAGGTAAGGCTTACGTTAACACTGCAAAGAAGTTACTGTGAAATTCCCCTAGTCGCTGCAATTTGGCGCCAGTTCAGGTCAATGCACGTAACCAGCACGTCTTTCAGACTGTGTGATGAGACCAGAGCACCTGCAGGAAACCCACACAGACACGGGGAGAATGTGCAGATTCCACACAGATAATGACTCAAGCCGGCTATGAAACGAAAATGCCCATCCTACTGCAACAGGTCATGGTGCATGACTGGATTCTATACAGAGTGACGGTCTGGGCAAAACTTGTGTCCACCACCCCCCCACCCCCCACCACCCCACCGCCCTCTCCACCTCCAGAGAGTTTTTCCAGGTCCTTGGTGCCAGTTAATCTACCTGTGGTAGCATTGGCACTCTCCATCCCCCTGTAAATCATATCGCCACCCCAACCCCCCTCTTGCCCACCCCCCCACTGACTGCACAAACTCCAGCTGCTCTAATGCTGGAACGCAATGGCAGGCATAAATATCACAGAATCCAATAGTGCAGAAGGAGGTCATTTGGCCCATCAAGTTTGCACTGACCACGGTCCCACCCAGACCGTACCTTCAATTCGATGTCTGGCAGCTTTTATAAGCTTGTTTTCAGTGCCGACTGCTTTTGAAGATGGTTTTTGACAGTAATTTCAATTTCCTGCCTGCACATTTGTAAAAGTTGTCAACAGGTTTTCGGGGCTGCGTTCTGTCTCTCTGCAGATCTTTAAACACTGCCAACACACAGTATATCTGATCCTCCTTCAAAAAGCTCCCAATACGTGAGGCCCAATCCACATAGAATTCACATTGGTCAACCCTGAGGGATTCAGTGCAATTCAGTCATTTCTAACTCATGCCTAACCTAAGACAAGGTGTCAGGCATCCAGCTGATGTGAATAAATGCTGAGTGTATGAAGGATTTGGAACTGAGTTGTCAATTTAAGTTTAAAGTTCATTTATTAGTGTTATGAGTAGGCTTACATTAACAGTGCAATGAAGTTACTGTGAAAATTCCCTAGTCACCACACTTCAGGTACACCAAGGGAAAATTTAGCATGGTCAATGTGTCCAACCAACACATGTCTTGAACTGTGGGAGGAAACCGGAGCACCCAAAGGAAAAGTTTCACTCTGATTCCTGAATCACAGTGGTTAGAGATAATCCAAAGCACACAGTAAATCAGTCCCACAGAATGGAAAACCAGAGAAATTTCCCTTGTGTTTTCAACACTGGCCCTAAAGATTGAAGGGATGTAATTCCAACCAGCACAGTGGAACAATGGTTAGCACTGTTGCTTCATAGTGCCAGGGACCTGGGTTCGATTCCCATCTTGGGTAACTGTCTGTGTGAAACTTACACTTTCTCCCTGTGTCTCATTGTGGGTTTCGCCGGACGCTTTGATTCCCTCCCACACTCCAAAAATGTGCGGGTTAGATGATTTGTCCCTTAATGTCAGGGGGATAGGTGAGGGTAAATGCATGGGATTATGGAGATAGGGTCTGGGTGGGATTGTGGTCAGTGCAGACTCGATGGGCCAAATGGCCTCCTTCTGTACTATTAGATTCTATGATATCTATGCCTGCCAATGCATTCCAGCATTAGACCAGCTGGAGTCTGTGCGGTCAGTTGGGGAGGTGGGTAGGAGGGGGAAGGGGGAAGGGGGAAGGGGGGTGGTGTGTTAGGGCAGGGATTATGATTTGAAGTGGGTCGGGAGTGCCAATGCCAATACAGGTAGATCAACTGGCACTAAGGAGTTGGAAAAACTCTACAACACTGGAGGGGGGGGAGCACATGTTTTGCCCAGACTGCCATTCTACATAGAATCCACTCATGTGCCCTTCTGCAGCCTGTAAAGAGGCAGTCAGAATTTTTAAAAAATATTCTATTTAATAGGGTCAAACAGAAGTGCTAAATGCTTCAGTTTGTGAATGGATGAAGTGGTTCTGCAGAATCCTGTGAGTCAGAAATTTGGCAAATCAGCATTTAGCCTCAAAATGTTCATTATTTTGCCTGTCATTTACTGATGATGCCAATTGAACTCTGCAAAGTTCTACAGCATACAACAGTGGTTATCTCTGTTACCTCACAGCAGCAGGGACCCGGGTTCAATTCTAGCCTCGGGTCATTGTTTGTGTGCAGTTTGCACATTCACCCCATGTCTGCGTGAGTTTCATAAGAAATAGGAGCAGGAATAGGCCATCTAACCCCTCAAGCCTGCCCCGCCATTCAATAAGATCATGGCTGATCTGAATTGGATCAGTTCTACTTTCCCGCTTTCTCCCCATAACCCTTAATTCCCTTGTCTATCAGAAACCTATCTAACCTTGACTTAATATATTCAGCGAGGTAGCCTCCATCACATCAATGGGCAGAGAATTCCAGAGACCCACCACCCTTTGAATGAAGAAGTTCCTCTTCAACTCTGAACTAAAATGCCTCCCCCGCCTTATTTTGAGGCTGTGCCTTTTAGTTCTGCTATCCTTTCTAAGCGGGAAGAATCTCTCTACCTCGACCCTATCTAGCCCCTTCATTATCTTATATGTTTCTATAAGATCCTCCCTCAGCCTTCTAAACTCTAATGAGTACAGACCCAGTCTATTCAATCTCTCTTTATAGGCTAACCCCCTCATCTCCAATATCAGCCTGTGAATCTTCATCCAACAGTCCAAACATACATGGGTTAGGTTGATTGGCCATACTAAATTGTCCCTAATGTCAAGGGAGCTAAGCAGTGTAAATACATGGGGTTATAGGGAGAGGTGGGACAGTTGTTGATACAGGCTCAATGAGCTGAATGGCCTCCTTCTTCATGTAGGGATTCTGTGACTCTAAGTAGGAAATGAACCTGCATTCTAAATCCACTGATACAATCATTTCCAAATCTTGAAAGGTTGATTTATAGACTTGAAACTGTAGAACCGAAGTATCTGTTTTTTTTGCACATAAACAATTTCTGAGTTTTGAATCAGAAAATAAAGATAATCCATGTTTCAATTTTTAAAAAGTTTGCATTAAATTTTCTTATATCAACCACGGAAATAGGTATTTATGTTAACACTATTTGTGCTTGAAATACTTCAAGTCTTCAAAATTGGGGACTTGCAATTTTCATTGAGAGAGAATGACACTTGCGGCTGAGATGGGCCTTTTTCTGTCATTTATCTCTGAGTTGTTCAAATTGGTGAACTGGTGCAATGACAATAATCTCTCTCTCAATGCCAGCAAACCAAAGAAATAAAAATTGACTTCAGGAAGCATATTGGGGACATGCCCCTGACTACATCAATAGGGATGAAGAGAGCTTCAAGTTTCTAGGTGTCCAGATCACCAACAAACTGCCCTAGTTCTTCCAATCTGATGCTGTAGTTAAGAAAGCCTACTTTCGCAGGAAGTTAAGGAAATTTGATATGCTCGCTCTGACTCTCACCAATCTTTACCATAGAAAATATTCTTTCTTGTTGTATCACAGCTTGGTATGGCTCCTGCTATGTCCAATATTGCAAGAAAAGACAAGGGGTCATGAATGAAGTCCGATCCATCAGAAAAACCAGCCTCCCATCTATCTACACTTCCTGCTGCCTCAAAAAAGCAGCCGGCATACACAAGGACCATATGCATCCCAGACATACTCTCTCCCACCTATTTCTGTTAGGGGAAAGATACAAAAGTCTGAAGTCACATACAAACTGAGTCAAGAACAGCTTCTCTGCTGCCATTGAACTTTTGAAGGGAACTACCTCATCTCAACTTGATCTGCTTCTACACCCTAACTATTGTTGGCAGCACAGTGGCACAGTGATTAGTACTGCTGCCTCACAGCGCAGTGTGGAATGAAAATTCCACACTCTGGTGCCTGTTTGGGTATACTGAGGGAGAATTTAGTATGGCCAATTCACCTAACCTGTGGGAGGAAACTGGAGCACTCAGAGGAATCTCTGGGTGAGACTGAGGGTATTGGTGATTGGTACAGACTCAATGGCTCAAATGGCCTCCTTCTGCACTGCTGGATTCTATGACTGTAACAGTACATTTCTTCCCTTCTCTATGTATGGTATGCTTTACTGTGTATGAATACATGTGACAATAATAAATCAAAGCAAACCAAATTATTCCTTAGCCCAGGTTATTCAGCTGTGCAGTGCAAGATGTCCAAAATGTCAGTGGGATGTGGTGCAATGCATGCTGTTTCTTGGTAATGTTTGCATTCTCTAACAATTCTTCCTTATCAGCAGTAACACTGCACCAATTGATATAACAATTGTATAAAAATTCACATTGAACGGGTTCTTTGCCAATGGGTTTAGCTGCTGCTTCACTGAATGAACTCCAGCTAGGGAGGGGGAAGGTGACTGAAAGCAAATTTGTAACTGGTTGTTTTCATTTTCTCCAAGCGAAACCTGCTCTAACGGTCTCCGAAAGATCTCCGACAAAGCAATAACAAACCACTTTACATTTCATCGAATACATAATTTGTCTCAATTTTCACTCCCTTTCTTTTAAAGGTGAAAAATAGGAAAAAGAAGATTTGGCAATTGAAGCGTACCACCAGCTCTGGCATCACTGGCACAGTGGTTAGCACTGCTGCCTCACCATGCGAGGAACCCGGGTTCGATTCCCTGCTTGGGTTACTATCTGTGTGGAGTTTGCACTTTCTCCCCATGTCTGTGTAGGATTCCTCTGAGTGCTCCAGTTAGGTGAATTGGCCATACTAAATTCTCCCTCAGTATACCCAAACAGGCACCAGAGTGTGGAATTTTCATAGTGATTTCATTGCAGTGTAAGCTTACTTGTGACTCTAATAAATAACCTTTAAAAACCATTCAGGCACATTGGAAAATATTCCCATATGCTTTGACATCTTCAGTTATACAGATAGAGAAGACTCAGAAACATCATTAACTGAATTAGTGAAGAAATGCTGGATAGATATCATAGAATTCCCTACAGTGCAGAAGAAGGCCACTCAGCCCATCGAGTCTGCACCAACTTTTACCCAGGTTTACTCTGTAATCCCATGTATTTACTCACTAATCTATATAATCTGAGTCACTGTGGAGCAATTTAACACAGACAATCAATCTAACCTGCACATCTTTGGAGTGTGTGAGGAAACTGGAGCACACAGAGGAAACCCATGCAGACATGAGGAAAATGTGCAAACTCTACACAGTGACCCAAAGCCAGATTTGAACGTGGATCCCTGACACTGTGAGGTCAGCAGTGCTAACCATTGTGCCACTATGCTGCCCATGGTAGCGCAGTACCTATGGTACCAACAGAGCATAGAAAGAATATTCAATTCTCACTATGACGTCTGATTTAATTGATTTCAATGATTTTGTGAGCTACCTTGATGTTATAAAAAAACCCCCAGCAGAACAATGAATAGCCCGAGAATGAACCTGCCTCCCATATCTACACGTGACAGGCTTGTTTCTCAATGCTGTTTGAGGTGACTTGGGAGCGACACAATTATAAAAACTCACCCACGAAGAATGCCACCGTTTCAGGTCATTTAGGGGGTGGACAATAAATAATACCTTTTCCACATCCTGAGGACACATGGGAAATGATGGGCCAGGTAATCTAACCAATGGTGTGGCTAATGGTGAGCAGTGTTACTTATTCGTAAATGGTATAGCAGTGCATGTGTGGGACAGAATAGTGGTTAAATATGAATAACCAAAAGTTGCTAACACTGTTCTGTTGCTCTGCCTCAGCTTTGACCACACAACTGCTTTATCATTGAAATTCACTGAAGCTGCTGTACAGGCACAGTAGACATGAACTAAACTCACCACAGGCATTTACAGCTAGACATGACAAGGGTAAGTATCCTTTAAAATGTGATTAGCGTTAATGACTGCCAGTCAGGCTCATTGGCACTAAAACTCAACTCCCTCAGGTTATGTTGTTTTAGGAGGTTATAAAATATATACTTTTTTTTTGCTTTCCCTTTTCTCTTTCTCTCCCTGAAGGCAAAGTTTATTTCCCTTCTTTTCATTAATCTCTTTCTGCACTCGATTTGACGTTGGATTCACTTTCTTTAATTCAAGCACCCTATTCTTCCGCTGTGCACTTCCCAATCCTTGATTAAGGAGGTGCCCTGTTGCCCACTCAGGGCCCAGATGCTGTGTTTCCTGAATTGCACTATTATCAGCTCGCACTTTCAGTGACATAATGGGTAATAGAAATGGCTGTGAAGGGTGCAGAATGAAGCGGAATTGCCATTGAACCACTCCCACAACAAGCCTGGTCTAATATCATGGAATCACAGAGTCTCAGGTACAGGAGGAGGCCATTCAGCTGCTTGAGTCTGCACTGATAAGAATTCCACCCATGTCCTATTCCCGTAACCCCAAATATTTATCCTGCTAATCCCCCTAACACCAAGAGGCATGGCCAATCCACCTAAGCTGCGCATTTTTGGAATGTGGGAGGAAACCAGAGCTCTTGGAGATTCTTCATGCAAACACGGGGAGAATGCACAGATTCCACCCAGGCACCCGAGTTTAGAATTGAACCCAGGACCCTGGCACTGTGAGGCAGCAGTGTTAGCCACTGTGTCACAATGCCGCCCGCATTTGATGTCTTGCATTTCATTTATGAATTATGCAATGATGTAAAAAGAAACAAGGTGGGATTCTCCAGCCATGCTCGCCTGGAAACCAGAGATTCCTGCTCAAATTCAATGGACCTTTACATGGTCTACCCCCATTCAACCCCTAATCCCCAACCCCCACTCTCCCATCCCACGGAATTCCATGGCGGGCGGGATGGGAGAATTCTAACCACAATGTTATTTGTCAGTAGTAATAGATTATTCCTTGTGTTCCTAAAATTCTTCCAGGGTGTATTGTAGCTGAATGCAGGTTAGCACGCAGATGCAGTATTAATGTTTAGTCATGATAAGATTTTGCTTAACAATAATTGAAGCAAACACACAAATCTGCCAAAGTTTGACTTCAATGCCACATAACTTCAATGACATTCATTATGAAGATTGTGTTAAACTGAAGCAGAATGTCCCCAGAAACAGTGAGAAACAGTGTCAATGAGGAGATGGTGGCATATTGGCGTTGTTCCTGGATTAGTAATCCAGAAACCCAGGGCAATGTTCTGCTTCCTGCCACTGGTGAAATTTGAATTCAATAACAAACTGGAATTAAAAGTCTAATGATGATCATTAAAAACCATCTTGTTCACTAATAATCCTTAGGGAAAGAAACCTGGCATCCTTAGCTGATCTGATTCCAGATCCACACCAATGATGCCCACACCAATGATACCCATATCTCATTAACAAATGCCCTGTTGTTACAAGGCACTGGGAAGTGACTTTTCAAATATAAAAGTTAAATGTTCAGCTATGGTTTAAAGTGCTCAGATCCCTCCTTATCTCCTATAACCTCCTTCCCATAAAGTCCTAACTTTATTAACAAATAAAATGAGATTCTGGAAGATAAATTCTGTTATTTCAATCTACGCAGTAGTATGGATAAGTCAACAAGTCCCACTTTCTGAACAGCTTCAAGGAACTATAACTGTAACTATAAGAGGAAAAACGGAAGTCCATGTTGATCCAGACCATAGCAAGAGAAATACCAGAACTCTCTGTTATACCTCCCAACGACTGAAGGTCAACAGGCTGAAAATTACCATATAAGGATAGGCCTCAGGATAGAGCTATCAACATCCGGGGTAAATCATTGACCCTAAACTGAACTGTACCAAGTATATAAATACTGTAACTATAAGAATGTTTCAGAAATCTTGCAGTGAGTAACTTACTTTTTGACTCCCCAGAGCCTGTCAACTATCAACAAGGCACAAGTCTAAGAGTATGATGGAATACTCTCCATTTGCCTGGATGAGTGTAGCTCAAACACTCAAGAGGGCCAACACCATTCAGGACAACGTGACTCATTTGATTGACAGCCCATCCATCATCTTAAACATTCACTCACTCCATCCCTACATACAGTGGCAGCCGCATGCACCATCTACAAGGAACCACAGAGGAACTCAGCAAGCCTCTTGAGGTAGAATCTTCTTAACCCACAAATATTACCATATAGAAGGACAAGGATAACTGATACTTGGGAACACCACCACCTGAAACTTCCCTTCCAAGCCACTTACCATCGTAACTTGGGAAGATATTGGCTGTTCCTTCACTGTCACTGGGCCAAAATTCTGGAACTCCCTCCCTAACAGCACTGTGAGTATACCTTCACTACATAGATTGCAATGGTTCAAGATGGCAGCTCACCATCACCTTCTCAAGGGCAATTAGGGATGGGCAACAAATGGTGGCCTAGCCAGTGATACCCACATCCTACAAATGAATTTAAATAGATGAAAAATGCTATATATGAATTGTGGGATCTACTACATCTCCTTAGTGGTACAGCAAGAAGTCTACAACACCAGGTTAAAATCCAACAAGTTTATTTGGTCGTACAAGCTTTTAGAGCACTGCCCCTTCATCAGGTGAGTGGAGGATCGCATTCCAACCATTATCTTGTAAATTAAGTCTGTATCTATATATGCCGTTTGTGAGCCCAATCCTCCACTCAGCCAATGAAGGGGCAGTACTCCAAAAGCTCATGCTACCAAATAACCTCATTGGACTTCAAGGCTAATGGGATACAAGGATAGGTAGCTAGATGGATAAGTAACTGGCTTAGTAATAGGAGACAGAGAGTTATAGTGGAAGGGTGTTTTTCTAGCTGGAGGTCAGTCACTAGTGGTGTGCCGCAGGGCTCAGTACTGGGACCTCTTCTATTTATAATATATATAAATGACTTGGAAGAGGGAGTAAGTGGAGCGATCAGCAAGTTTGCAGACAATACAAGGATGGCTGGACTTGTGGATAGTGAGGAGCATTGTCAGGCGATGCAGCAGGACATAGATAGGCTGGTAGCTTGGGCAGACAGATGGCAGATGGAATTCAATCCTGATAAATGCAAGGTGATGCATTTTGGGAGAAAGAATGTAGGGGGGGAGGTATATGATAAAGGGTAGACCTATTAAGAGTATAGAAACGCAGAGGGACCTGGGGGTGCAGGTGAACAAGTCTCTGAAGGTGGCAGAGCAAGTGGAGAAGGGTGTGAAGAAAGCATATAGTATGCTAGCCTTTATAGGAAGGGGTATAGAGTACAAGAGCTGGCCTTTAATGTTGCAGTTGTATAAAACGTTAGTTAGACTTCATTTGGAATACTGCGTCCAGTTCTGGTTGCTTTACTACCGGAAGGACATGGAGACTCTGGAGAGAGTGCAGAGGAGGTTTACCAGGATGCTGCCTGGTATGGAAAGTCTGAGTTACGAGGAGAGGTTAGGCAAATTGGGACTGTTTTCCTTAGAAAGACATAGACTTAGAGGAGATCTAATAAAGGTGTACAAGATTATGAGGGGTATAGATAGAGTAAACAGGGTTAAGCTTTTTCCTAGGATGGACTCAAATAGCACGAGGGGTCACGGGCTTAGGGTGAGGGGGGGGTAAGGTATAATTTGGATGCTAGAGGGAGTTTTTTCACACAGAGGGTGGTGGGGGTATGGAATGCGCTACCAAGTAAAGTGGTGGAGGCAGGTACTCTGGAGATATTTAAGAAATACTTAGATAGGCACATGAACAGAATGGGAATGGAGGGGTATAGAAAACTGATTTAAAATAGGGATCATGAGCCTTGGGAGTCCCTGGAAGTGTGTAAATAGATGATGATATTGATGTACTTGTTTTTATCCTACAGGTGCTTTGGTCCACCTTGTTGTCTAACAAGGGGCGTACACGCGATGGGTCGGGAGAGGGCTGCTCTTGGATTTTTTTTTTCGAGACTATCCTAGTGCTTCACATCGTTAGTGTACGCTTGACCTGGACCATTTGATGGGCAACACGACAGCTCAGTGACTATCGCTGTGCTGTGCAGATACATGGATTTGGGCCTGTGTCTGTTGGAGTTTGCGCATTCTCCCCGTGCTTGCATGGGTTTTCTCCGGGTGCTCCGGTTTCCTCCCACATCCCAAAAATGTGCTCTTGGGCTAATTGGCAAAACAAATTCTCCCTAAATTGTCTCAAATTTGGTTTCAATCCACAGATCTATAAACATAGACAGGGATCACGGGTAGAACTGGAAACACTTGGGTGGCGGCGTGGGCTCGTTGGGCTGAAGGGCCTGTTTCCCGTGCTGTTTTGTTCTTTGTTCTTTTAACCTGGTGTTGTGAAACTTCTTACTGTGCCCACCCCAGTCCAACGCCAGCATCTCCATATCATGACTCCTCAATAGTGTTTGCATTCCTCCATTCTAGCCTCCATTCTTTCATTCCTTCCCTTAGTTTCTTCACTTCCTTCTCTTCTTGAAGAGGCATTCCTTAACCCTACATCTTTCCCAAGCTTTCTCATCATCTGCTCCAATCGCTCTTTCCGTGATTTGGTGCCAAACTTTGACTGTCCCTTGAACCATGTGCAGTGAGAACTGTCACCTGCCATCTTTTCCAAAATAACAGGCAGGTGAATTAAACAGAAATGTGTCCACCCGACAAAACTGCATCTTATTGAGTAGAATTAATAAGATTCCTTCCAGAGTTTGGTGGATTTTAGCGGCAGAGGGCGCTCATAGGATAGGCAGCTCAAAAACTTCGACCAAAATCCTGAACATTGCAGGAACTCGGTTGAAGATAAATGTACTTTTAAATGTAAGGCAATGACATGTAATTAAAAAGTGTGACAATCGTACTCACTCTCCTCTCGTTTTGTGTTGAATTTGTTATGAAATGGAAGCTGTAAAATGAATATCTCTTGTCCCAAACAAAGTTAGGGAGTTTTCTCTATTTTAAGTAGCTCATTAATCATTAGCTTCTGTCAAACATCTTTCAGATTTCGCATTTTCCATTCTTCGAAAGCCACCTGGTATTTTTTTTAAACCAATTCGTTCTTTTTTATTATTGGTTAAAGCATTTTGCACGGTCGGTGCAGGAATTACTGCCCGTTTTATATACAGCTTCTATTTATAAAGTGGACTAACATTTCTCAATGTAATTATGGGGAAGTAACATATCTGTTAAAAGATTTTGTACTCGAGAAATTTGTGGCCACATCTCCCTTCGCTTGATAGGATGGGGAGAAGATCAGTTAAAGTTTTGGTGTTGAACTGGGCACCTGGCAAAGTCTCTTGGTCACCTTTGTTCTATGTCTGGGCAAGCTCCAGCGTTGGTTGGAGGCATTCGCAATTTTAAAGTCCTTTTTGTTTAAAAAAAACTTTGCAACTAATCTTGGCTTGATTGTGCATCATTGTCAGACAAGAATTATGTTAGTTAAAAACAAAACAAACAACAGCATGTTTTTGAACTGCATTCAAAAGGAGGTTTACCAGGATGATGCCTGGTATGGTGGGAAGGTCTTATGAGGAAAGGCTGAGGGACCTGAGGTTATTTTCATTAGAGAGAAGAAGGTTACGCGGTGACCTAATTGAGGCGTATAAGATGATCAAGGGATTGGATAGGGTGGATAGTGAGAGCCTTTTTCCTCGGATGGTGATGACCGACACGAGGGGACATAACTTTAAATTAAGAGGTGGTAGTTATAGGACGGATGTCAGAGGCAGGTTCTTTACACAGAGGGTGGTGAGAGCGTGGAATGCCCTGCCTGCAGCAGTTGTGGACTCGCCTACTTTGGGGGCATTCAAATGTTCGGTGGATAGGCATATGGATGATATTGGAATAGTTTAGGTTAGAGGGTCCACTGGCCGGCGCAACATCGAGGGCCGAAGGGCCTGTACTGCGCTGTAATGTTCTATATTCTATGTTTTCCCGATTGTGTTGTTTTAGTGTAACACTGCATTCAAAATAATCCCCAGAGCTTCTCTCTCTCCCCTTTTTAATGGTTGATTAAAGGCTTAAATATTTTAAGTTAAATAATTTGATCCAAAGATAGTTTGATAAATTGATCTGACTGCTGTTCCTTCACTGTCACTAAGTCAACATTATGGAACACTGTCCCTAACAGCACTATGGGTGCACCTACACTTCAGCGACTGCAACGGTTCAGGAAGGTGGCTCACCATTGGTCTCTTGAGATTAATAAGGGATGGACTAAAAGTGCTCATCTATCTAATCGATAACTATATCCCAAGATTGAATTTTTAAAAAATGATTTCATTACTTAATTGCTTCCGCATAGTTTTATATAATACTTGTATTGTAAAAGCTCTGCAGTGCAGAAGGAGGCCATTCAGCCCATCAAGTCTGCACCAACTCTTTGACAGACTATCTGAGCCAGGCCCTATTGCTGTAATCCCACATATTTACCTGCTAATCCCCCTGACACTAAGGGACAATTTGGCATGACCAATCAACCTGACCCACACAGCTTTAGAGTGCGGGAGAAAATCGAAGCACCCGAAGGAAACCCACACAGACATGGGGAGAATGTGCACACTCCACACAGACAGTGATCCAAGGCTGGAATTGAATCCAGATCCCTGGCACGGTGAGACAGCAGTGATAACTATTGTGCCACTGTGCTGGTCTGCAATACTACATGTTTGGCTGGCATGCAATTTGTGATTCATTGGTTGTAAAAGATTGGGAATTGGATTATTGAAGAAAGAACTCATCATCTGTTAATGCCCTGTATCCAGAGCTGCTTAATTGTTTCCTTTTGTGAGGTGAGTAGATGAATACAACATTTAGGCATATAAATGGGGCTTTAGCATTTGGTTATGATCATCACCTTCCAATCTACTAAGAAGCCAATAAAGAAGCAAGTCATGGATTTATCTCACTGCACATCAAACAACAGGAAGGGAGCTTTTCACAGAACTGAAGGGAGTAAATCAGGACATGTGTATGAGCAGAAAGAATCTCTTCCTCACTCCTCTATTTACTTGGACTGCTCCCTATTTTTCCGAGTCACTAAATGACCTTTCTCATTAATTGATATGCCTTAAATTAAGAATACCAATGGGTCATAGAATCTTACAGGAGGCTATTTGGGCTGTCATGTCTGTGCTAGCTCTTTGAAAATGCCGTCTAATTTAATCTCAGTCTCCAGCATATTTCTAACTCTTCAGATTAGTCCTCTTCAAATACATTTCCAATTGCTTTCTAAAGTTCCACCAACCTTTCAGTCATCCATTCCAGATTTAGCATCTCTGTGTGAATACGTTTCTCTGCATTACCTTCCCAGCTCTTTTTGCCAATTATTTTAAAGTTATGATCTCTGGCTACCAACCTGCTTGCAAGAAGAAATAGCTTCTCCCTACTTGCAGTCAAAACCTTTCATAATTTTGAATACATCCATTAGCTCTCCTGTAACCTTCTCTACTCCAGGAAGAACAACCTCTGCCTCTCTAAACTTTCTGTGTAACTAAAGGAATGATCCCTTTTCCCATTCCTCATTTGATTGCCATGAGGTGACTTAAAAAGGATACACTTGCCAATTCCGTGAATCTTTAACTATTTATGTGCCACGACCATAAAAGAAATGAACAGACAGGTTTTCTTGAGCTTTTTTGAAAATTAGGTATTTTTTGTTGTACGTAACCCAGCCTCAGAAAAATAATTTAGTAAAATACACTGACTTTCACACGCACACATTTGAAGTTGAAATAGATTACAGAGTGAGAGTTTAAGTAATTTAATCTGTAGTAAAATACAAGAGGTTTGCAGATTCTGAAGGTTGGTAACACAGCTGACTTCAGGCTAAACTTGATGATCCTACTGCTTTCAGTATCGAGTTGGTTTAAGATTATGGGTGGATCAGATATATATTCTTCTGGAGACAGCAGCACTGGATTGAATTGTTCTTAAAATCACACATTGCAGCACCTAGACAGTCAAAATCAGCAGGCAGGGTTCAAAACTTGCAAGCTGGATAGAGAGAGAGAGAGAGAGGGAACTCACTCAGGATTCATTCCTTCAGCATCTTAGTTGTTGGTCGTTTGCTGCAGAAATAAAACAGTTACTTAAACACAAGAAGACCTAATTTGTCAAGATGATGCTCTCTCTCCCCCAACTGCCTAGTGATATAAATATGGTCATAGCTAGTATATTCGGATTACCTTGAGTGGATCATGACTTGAAATTGCTCTCTCAGTCACAGTCTTATTGTAAAAGTGATTACACCAAACAGTTTGTCTCCAGCTGACTGTCCAGGTGATTGTCTGGATGCTTTCTCAATGGGTTAGGAGATAGTCCCCATTCTCAGTCCTCCAAGGCCATTCTTCCAGGTAAAGCTTTGCACACAAGGTTTTGGAATGTAGAAAATACGGCGATGCAAATATGCAACCATCTTTGACTATGATCCTGAGGAAGTGGAATGTGGGTTTAGTATTAAAAAAAATTAAGTAGGAGTTTCCAGCCAGTGCTTTTTTTTTGATGTGAAGCATGGTTTCACATCATTGGCTGTAATTTTAGTAAATCTCCTTTGTACCTTCTCTAGGGCCCTGACACCATTCTTGAAGTGTGGCACTCAGAATTGTCACACAATTTTTGGGAGACATGGTGGTGATAGTTTTATGGTATTGTCACTGGGCCAATAATCCAGAGGAGCTAGGGTGATACCCTGGGGATCTGGGTTCAAATCCTATGGCAAATGGTGAAATTTGAATTTTGTAAAACTCCCTTCTCATGCCCTTTAGGGAAGGAAATTCTGGTGCCACCTACATGTGACTCCAGATCTATACCGCTGTGGTTGACTGTTAAATGCACCTTTGAAATGGCATAGCAAACCACTCAATTCAAGGGAAATTAAAGATGGGCAACAAATGCCGGCCCAGCCAACGACACCAACATCTCATGAATGGATAAAAAAATCTCTAGCTGAGATTTTAACTAGAGATTTGTAAAGGTTTAGCATAATTTCTTTCCCTTTCTGTGCATTGTCCCTATTTACAAAGCCAAGTATCTCACAGGTCTTCTCAGCTGTCATATCAACCTGCCCTGCCTCCTCCAAAGCTTTATGAACACATTACCAGAGCATTTCTCTTTTCTTGCATCCCACTCAATATCATTTATATTCTGTCAATCACATTGTTACTGTGCTGAAAGGGGCCATTTGGCCCAATGTGTCTGTATTGGCTCTCTGAATGAACAATTCGCTTAGTGCCATTCTCCTGCCTTCTTCCTGTAACCAGCACATTCTTCATTCTCAAAGAACAGTCTAATTCCTTTTTGAATGCTTCAATTGAACCTATCTCCACTACGCTCTCAGGCAGTGCACTCTGGAACTTAAACATTCAATGAGTGAAAAAGATTTTCTCACATCACTCTTGCTTCTTCTATCAGTGAATGTAATCTGTGCCCAGATTATACATGTTTTCTAGTTTATGATTTTAGCTACCAATGGATCAAGAAGGCTAATAACACAGTTTTGCAAACTCAGATCACCAAGATGGCTCCAGTCCAGAAACACCAGTTTCCCAGAAATATTTATAGTTAACATAGCAACTCATCACTTGACCATTTGGACCTGAGACAAATATGGAAGGCAACAACTCAGCTGAAATAATGAATATGTAATGCAGAAAAATGCAGTGTGAGGTTGCAAAGCCACTCAATTTATTTCTCCTTATTTTCCCCTCTCTTTCTTTCTGATGATCTCTATCTACCAATCTATCTCTTTTTCTTTCTCTCTTGTTTTCTCTCTCTCTGCCTTCCTCTCTCTTTCCAGTGCTGCTTCTAAGCAGACCCAAGGATTGCCAAAGTGAAAATCATAAAGAAACTAAATTAAGGTGTTTCACTGAAAAAATGTGAGGTGAATGGTATGAGAGTCTTAACAGTTTACAACATCAAGAAGCAGTGTAACAATAACATGGAAGATCTATTATTTGGATAAGTGACAAATAGTTAATCATTGCCTTTATAATGTTTTCTCATTTTGATACATCTGATAAATATTTATTGCTGCAATATTTTCTGATTCACATACTCGTGATTAAACATGCTAATGTCCTTCTATAATCCAGAAATTATTTAATTCCATGTATTCTGAACAGGAGAATTGCTGTAAGATCGGAAACAATGAGGTTGGAGTTACTAATCGTGGATAGAGCTTAGCCGTTTTTGTGTACATTTCAAGAGGTTGTATGGAGGATGGGGAGATAATGGGTTAAATTGGCTTTATTAAAAAACTGGGTAAATATTGAAAACAGGTGGAAGTTGCCTGCAGTGAACGAAAAGATATGAAACAGTAAACAGAATTTAAGTGCTGAAAAAAATGAAATAAAACAGAAAACATTTGGTACGCACAAGACATCAGCAGACCCCCAAGAAAAAATAAACATTTTAATATTACAAGCCCACTGACTCCCACAGCTACCTTGACTACAGCACATATCCTGTAAGGACTCCATCCCATTCTCTCAGTTCCTTGCCTCCACCACGTTTGTTGCAATGATGCCATTTTCCGAAATGATCCTGTTGATGTAACAAGCTCTTGTCGAAAGGTTATGCAGACTCAAAATGTTGGGGGGGGAGGGGGTGTGGATGGTGGTGGTGGTGGTAGGCGCAGCAGTACAGTGGTCAGCACTGCTGCCTCATAGCACCAGGGATCTGGGTTTGATTCCCGGCTTGGGTCACTGTCTGTACGGAGTTTACACCTTCTCTCTGTGTCCGTGTGGGTTTCCTCCGGATGCTGCGGTTTCCTCCCACAATCTGAAAGACGAGCTGATTAGATACATTGGCTATGCTAAATTCTCCCTTAGTGTGCCCGAACAGGCATCGGAGTGTGACGACTAGGGGATTTTCATTGCAGTATTAATGCAAACTTACTTATGATGCTAATAAATAAACTCTATACTGTCCAATGATGCTGTCAGACCTGCTGACATTTTCCAGCACTTTCTGTTTTTCTAACAGTTTAACAGCATTCACCTCTGGCCAGAAGTGTATCCAGATAAAAGGTTCACACCTATTTTCTTCTCATTCTCATTCCCAACATCTCTTTAAGAAAATGGGGAAAAATATAAAGGTTGAAATTATCGTTTAAAATAAAAACAACGTTCAAAATAAGTAAAAGCAAATCTCTGCAGATGTTGGAAATCTGGAATAAGAACAGGAAGTGCTGGAAAAACTCAGTAGCTCTGGCTGTATCTGCGAAAGAGAAACAGAGTAAATGTTTCAAATCCAGACATCAGTAGACCCCCAAGAAAGAATAAACAGTTTAATATTACAAGCCAGCTGTAATATTAAACAGTGGGCTTGTAATATTAAGCAAGTAGTTCTAAGAGTCATATTAGACTTGAAGCATTAACGTTGCTTCTCTCTTTACAGATATTGCTGAGCTGTTCCAGCACTCCTGTTTTCAATTCAAAAATGATCATTCTTTTCTGTACAGTACTGATGCAGTGTAGGTAGGCATTAATATTTTTATAAAATATATCTTGCCCATTGTTAAAGATGAAGAAACCGTGATGATATAATCTCATTTATCGCTGTTCTGTTAGCAGCAACATTTTGTGTGGAGTTTGCACATCCTCCCCATGTCTGCGTGGGTTTTCTCCAGGTGGCCCGATTTCCTCGTACAGTCCAAAGATACACAGGTTAGGTGCATTGGCCGTGCTAATGTCCTGGAAAATGTAGGTTAGCGGAATTAGCGGGTTAAATATATGGGGTTATGAGGATAAGGTGGGGTTGTTGTTGGTGCAGTCTCGATGGGCAGAATGGCCTGCTTCTTCACTGTGGGAACTCTATGATTCTAAGATAGAACATAGAACATAGAACATAGAACATTACAGCACAGAACAGGCCCTTCGGCCTTCGATGTTGTGCCGACCAAAATAAAAAGCAATGCCCCTCCAAACTAAACCATTCCCTTCTCTTCCATATACTTATCAATTAACCTCTTAAACGCCACCAAACTTGGCGCATCTACAACAGCTGCAGGCAGGGCATTCCACTCCCTAATCACTCTTTGAGTAAAGAACCTACCTCTGATATCCGTCCTATAACTCATACCCCTTAATTTAAAGCTGTGTCCCCTCGTGCTAGCTTTGTGCTAGATGTCCTCCATCAATTATTAATTTGTGATGAAAAGAAGTGCTGCATGATTATTATGCAGTTTTATAATTATCCTGACCGGAAGGACTGTGGTGTCATTGTTTGGCCTCTGTGAAGGATTTCCTCAATTTTGAAAGGTCATTGACCTGAAAAATTGATGGAGATTTTGCAGGGGGCAGTAGGGATTCTGCCAAGAGAGTCAGCAAAATTGGGATGGGCAATTGAGGGATTTGGAGTGGAGATTGGTCTATGGAGACAATGACCTTGTTTTTCATGGACAGTGAAAGCTGTGGTCATATTTTATGATGGGACTCCATTCAGTCTCTGCTGCTCCTTTCAATTAAAGATGGCTGCCTGCCCCCTGAGTGCTGGTCCAATCAGAAGTAGGTAGAAGACCTAGCGCTTACAGCAAATAGGGTGGAAAAATATATTTTTTCGACCTGCCTAACTCCAACCTTGCCTCCTGGCCTCTGGTGAAATTCAGCACTTCAATTCTGTTTCTCTCCCCGCAGATGCTGTTCGACCTGTTGAGTGAGCACTTTCCATGTTTTATTTCAGCTTTCCAACGTACGGAGGATTCTTTTTGTAACTCAATTATAAAGTTAGCTGACCATTTAGAGGGTATATCTGGAGTTTTGTGTGCAGTTTGGGGTCCTTATCTGAGGAAGGATGTCCTTGTAATAAAGGCAGTATACCAAAGGTTTACCAGGCTGATTCCTGGATGGCAGGTCTATCATATGAGAACAGACTAAGTCGGTTAGGATTGTATTCGCTGGAATTTAGAAGAGTGAGAGGGGATCTCTTAGAAACTTATAAAATTCTAACAGGGTTAGACAGGGTAGATTCAGCAAGAATGTTCCCAAAGATGGGGGAGTCCTGAACTAGGGGTCATAGTTTGAGGATAAGAGATAAACCTTTCAGAACTGAGGTGAGGAGAATTTTTTTTCACCCAGAGAGTGGTGAATGTATGGAATTCACTACCCCAGAATGTAGTTGAAGCCAAAATGTTGTGTGACTTCAAGAAGAACTTAGATATGGCTCTTGGGGCGAGAGGGATCAAGGAGGAAGAGGGAGAGAATCAGGATATTGAATTCGATGATCAAAATGAATGGCAGAGCAGGCTCGAAGGGCTGAATGGCTTCCTCCTGCTTCTAGTTTTTATGTGGCTGGAATTCTCCGACCTTGCCCGCAACTGGGATTCTCCGGTCCTGCTGCTATGAACGAAGATTTGGCTGAGCACCAAATTCTCTGTTCTCGCCGCAGCGGAAATGTGAGAAGGGAGAATTATGGCCATCCATTGTTATTAAAATCCATACCTCTGTGGACGTATTTGCTTTTTGAGATAATAAAAATGGCTTAGAGAAAACGGGACTGATGGATTGATTGGATTTCCAATAACATGCATCATGAATGTTTAATTTTTTTAGGAATGGCAAGCTATTGATGGGAAAAGAAATATTTTCTACTTGTTTCCCTCAACTTAACCTGTATGTTTCAGCATCATTATCAATGCGGGGCATTCTAAATGTAACTGTGTCAATTTTCACAGCAGCTCTTGTGTGTATTTCTGAGTGAGCTTGTGAATTTGTTCCTGAATTATGGGCAGTATTGGGCCAACAATGCCTACTTGGAATTGACAGCTCAAAATGATGCAATTTACTAATATTTGAAAAACATATTGTCATAATTTTCTGAAGTGACCAAGGGTTTTGAAGGGGATAATCGCGAGGTGGTCAACAGTTACAGAAATATCTGAAGAACGAACAGGAGTGGGTCATTCAGCCCCTCGAGCATGTTCCTCTATGGTTAATCTCATAATCTCAAATCTGTCTACCCCTGACAACCTATTGCCCCCTTGCTTACCAAGTACATCTAGTTCTGCATTAAAAATATTCAAAGTCTCTGCTTCCTCTGTCTTTTTGGGAAGAAAGTCTCAAAAACTCATGGCCCTAGGTGGGAAGAAATTGTCCTCATTCCTGGTTTAAATGGACAACCCCTTATTTTTAAACAGTGACCCCTTATTCTAGATTCTACCACAAGAGGAAACGTTCTCTCCAAATCCAGCCTGAGAACACCCTTTAGAACCTTATATGTTTCAATCAAGTCACCTCTCACACTTCTAAACTCAGTATGAACCTAGTCTGTCTAATCGTTCCTCATAATGATACCAAACCTTTCTTATTATAGGAGAATTTTGTAAAGAGGGTTGATTTAGCTCATTTGAGAAAGTTAGCATGGAACTTAAGTGCAGATCTAGAATAAGACAGGCTGGACTAGTTGCTTGTGCTGTTTGCTTAGCTAAGCAAAGTGGCAAGAACAGATGCTAAAATATTAGCCTTGGTGCTCCTGGGTTGGTAGGACTGTGCTAGGGAATAGTATTCCCAATGCATGTAGGAGAACAGTAGGCAGGCAGGTGTGCAAATCAATGACTGCGAGGGAGTGAGTGAGTACTGCGGGGGACAGTGAGAGTACTGGAGGGATGAGTGAATGCTGGGAGGAGGGAGGATGGGACAATGAATGAATGCTGGGGGGTGGGGGGGGGTGGTGAGTGGGTACAGGGAGTGTGCATCAGGAAATGAGTGAGTGAGCGTGGGTGAGTTATCATTGGTGACTGAGTAATGGTGAATGGGGTGAGCTGTAAGTGGGCAGGGTTGGTGAGTGTGTCAGAATCGGTGGGGATTTGGAAAGTTAGCTAGAGCTCTGAAGGGGGAGTCACGGCGGGCGAGGGGAAGGTGGGAATTTGGGTGGCAGTGGCAGGGGGTTTGAAATTAGTGAGGAAAGGAGGGGTTATGGTAGGGGTTGTCAGTGTGGGGGGTGTTCAGTTCTTTAATTATCTAGCACTTAGCCTCAGACTTTTCATTGACCTTTTCTTGGTGTGACTGGAAGTTGGAACTGTCTCTTAACTCAAGAGTCGGAGCCATTGGTAGGTTCAGGTGAAAAGGCCCAGGGGGTCAAACCCTGAACCATCGTTCGCGCGGTTTCCGGTGACCGGAAAATGAGCGGTAAATCCCTGTTTCTCTCTCTTTCTCCGCAGAGGCTGTCTGACTTGCTAAGTATTGCCAACATTTTTAATGCCAAGATGTTGCTTGGGCTGAGTGGCAGGGCGAAGATAGGAATAAACTCCTGGAAGATTCAGTTACTGCAGGCAGCTTTTCCGAGGATTTATATCAATCCACTGAGTTCCCTCTTATGAACCTCCCCTGGAGGAATGAATCATTTGCTGAGATACAGGTTGGGTGTTTATTGTGGCTGCAAAACGAAAACAATAGCGGGGCAGTGGACTGGATTTCCACAACAAGGGGAGTGAAATGACTTGTTATTTTCTCCTCCTGAAATCAACATTCCTTGCTGTTGCAGTGTGAACGCCGGCTGTTCCGCTGTCCTGTTGCTGTTCCTGGGCGGAATACATTTCCAGTTGTAGTAGTAGTAGTTTAGATACCTCCCTAAGTTGGATTTGGAGCTGCACTCTGCCCAGAATCTCGGGGGGAGCTGGCGGCAGGCAGAAAGAGGACGGGTCTGTGGCTGTAACACCCACCCACCCAAGAAATTTCACAGGGCTACAGGCACTGAGAGTGAGAGGCTGGCTGGGGTGGGTTAGTTAGTGAGGAGCTGGCTTAGTGAGGGAGGAGCCGCTGGCCCCCGCTTGCACTCTTGAGTGGTTTCGGTGGAAGCAGAGGGTAGAATGGGAAAGTGACAGTGAATCCTGGAAGGAATTCCTTGCTCCCCTCACGTCCTAAACTGCACTTGAGATAATTTCGCCTGTGGCTGCCAGTTTTGTAGCCTTAAACTGTTGGGGGGTGTGGGGGGAGAAAGCCTGGATAAATCAATGCATTGCTTTGAAAAGCTCCCGGTTACAGTGAAAGGTGAGAGTTTTTCTTTTGCAATGTTTCTGTTTTTTTTTTGGGGGGGGAATGTGATGAACATTTATTTGGAGTTGGGTGCACACTCTGACATGAGATTTATTAGCAGCGCCGGGGTCGATCCTGTGCATATTTGTGAGTAAGTGTGGGCAAGTTGAAATGGGAAATGAATTGGACAGTGCAGCGGGCATGAAGAGGCTCGTTCAGGGCGCTGATGCTTTACAACTTATCTGATTTCTTTGGACAGTAAAACTAAGCACCTTCTGAAAGCGAGAAGGGAGCACTGATAGTCCGGCGTCTCCCCTATATCTTCAGCCCACTGCTATCTATATGTGTGTGTTTAGTAATTCCAATTTACGACTGGAAACTTCACATTCTGACTGTACCTTGGCCAAAGGTTTAAAATATGTATTGATGTGGGTGTTTTTTTTTCTCTCCCCCCCCCCCCCCCCCCCTTTCCAATTCCAATCACAGGCTGAAAGCGGCGACCCGAGCTCTGGAAATGAGGTTAAGTGGGCAAATAGCCATATATGCCCTGGCGTGTGTGTTTCACTGTGTACAGGTATGCCTTTTCAGCTTAGTGCTGCTCTCCCTTTTATGGGGAACCCTCTCTGCAATTTCACTGTTGCTTTGCCTGCAATGAACGGCTTGCTGTTTTAAAATGGCAGGGCCGGGTTGCAAGCTTCGGATTTATCAGCGGGACTGTTGCTTACTAATCGGTTGGAAAGCAGGCTCAAGTCTTGTCACCTAGGGTTAGGACGGTGCACCCACAGACTGGAAGCTTGAACAGCGGCTGGTCTTGACTGTGGGTGTTTTAAATATAAAACTTTTTTGGGGTTGGGAAACAAATGTTAAAACAAGCGAATTTTTTTTTAAATCTTAATGTCAGAGGTGATAAGAAGTTAGGCTTTTTTTTTAACCATGTTGTTGAATTAGAATTTGATTTCTCCAAATCAGGATTATTTGACAATCTTACTTGGAATGGGCAGTGCAGAAAACATATCTGTTTTTCTCAATGTTTGAGTTTAAGGTGTTTTTTAGTTTTGTAAGTTTATTTTAGTGTCACAAGTAAATTTACATTTAACACTGCACTGGAGTTTCTGTGAAAACCCCCTAGTCGCCACACTCCGGTGCCTGTTCGGGTACACTGAGGGAGAATTTAGCATGGTCAGTGTGCCTAACCAGCTGTGGGAGGAAAGTGGAGCACCCAGAGGAAACCCACTCAAATTCGGGGAGAATGTGCGGACTCTGCACAATCAGTGACCCAAGCTAGGAATCAAACCCGGGTCCCTCATGCTGTGAGGTAACAGTGTTAACCACTGGGTCAGCATGCTGAGGTTTATGCTGAATGCCCAGATGAAATGGGAGACCTTGCTGGTGATTGTCTTAGAAGCAATGATGGTATTGCATTTAATTGTGCTAAACTTAGAAGTGATAATCATTGTATACTGCTGCTAACTGTTCTGATCATCTAATAGTACTACAGGATTTCTTCTGGCACTTATACCAAGCTGACAGCACTAGCTTTACGCTACTGCTGCACACTGTTTTATGGTTGCACGCATAACTTTCCACATGTGTACTTAAGTACATATGCACAGCTCCATCCAGTGGTGTAGGTTTTTTTCAGAAAGAGAGAGTTTTTATTCAGGGTTTGGAGATGTTATGAAAACCATTGGTTTTCATTGACGTGTGGTCACTTTCCATGTAAGCTTTCAAGGTTCAAAAAATACCAGCTATAAGACAGTGCAATTCTTCTTCAAATTTGCATTGAATTGGCACAGTGGTTAGCACTGCTACCTCAAAGCGCCAGGGACCTGGGTTCAATTCCTGGCTTGGGTCACTGCTTGTAGAAATCTGCACGTTCTCCCCATGTCTGTGTGGGTTTCTTCTGGTTGCTGTGGCGTTCCTCCCACAGTCCGAAAGATGTGTAGGTTAGGTGCATAGGTCATGCTCAATATAGGTCTCCCTCAGTATGTGTGAACAGTGTTGCGATTAGGGGATTTTACAGCAACTTCATTGCAGTGTTAATGCAAGCCTACTTGTGATGCTAATAAATAAACTTAAAACTTAACCCGTCCTGGCAATTTAAGTTTATGGTGCTCACCTCTGAAGTGGGAGTTTGAACCCTTATTGCGTGTTATTAGAATCTAGAGTGATGACTAATAATACTAATCAGTGATCAATTATCTTGTTTGTTCTTTATTGATGTTCAAATGTAAAGTCCAACAGTTTTTAAAAGCATTAGCTTTGCATTGTTTGGAATGATATAGTATTCCAATTGATGGAAGTTTAAGTGAGCGTGAAGTTACCTTTTTGAACTGAGCTTGTCATGTTTGCCTAGATTTAGATGTGAACATTGATAAGCATTTAATTCTGCGCTAACCCACAGATAGTAACATGATGAGGATTTGGAGACTGAAACTGCAGTCAGGCCTTTCTTTAGTTTATAGGTTTTGTCACTTACAAGGTAAGGGGCAATTCTGTGATTTGACACCCCTTGCGGGATCTGATGCTTCCAGTGAGTAGGGATTGGAGTTGCAGTTGTGATTCTTTTAGCTCCTCCAAACACAACTCCTTGCTGTGAGGGCAGCGTTGCTGCAATTTTATTTAAAATTAACATCTGCACACTTCAAAGAGCAAAATATTATCAAATAGGAATAAAGAGCCAGCAGCAAGTTGGATCCCTCAATTTACTTAAATCTTTAAATGAATAAATGTCGTAACATGAGCTCAGCAAATTAACATTATTGTACAGAGAGGTTAGCATGTCAAACTCACTGCAACAGGAATAAGTCGAGGTGAATTGCGTAGACACGTGTAAGTGGAAAACTAGAATCATTCATAGAAACTAGAAACAGGAAGTGGCCATTTGGCCCTTCAAGACTGTTGCACCATTCAGTTTAATCATGGTTGATCATCAAATTCAATATCCTTCCCCCCCCACCCCCATATCCTTTGATCACTTTAGTCCCAAGAGCTACATCTAATTGCTTCTTGAAGTCTCACGATGCTGCATTCTGTGGTCGTGAATTCCACACAATTCATCACGCTCTGGGTGAAGAAATTTCTCCTCGCCTCAATCGTAAAAGGTTTTCCCCTTTATTCTCACTGTGACCCCTAACTCTGACTCCGCCACCAAGGGGAACATTCTTTCTGAATCTAAACTCCAAATCTGAAGTTAGATATAAGGAAGGAAGAATGAGAAGGCTTTGCCGGCAAAGTTTGATGAGGTGTTCGGGGAAAGGCTCATGAAGTGTCAACACTAGCTTATACAACTGAAAGCAACATGGCTGTTACGTACAATTTACATACTAGAACATCATGAGACTTGCCAACAAAATATTTCTTTAACGTGAGAAATGCCTGTGAGATTTCCTTTCCATGTAGACTTCTTGCTGCTGAGTGGAGCCCAGTGTTTCAGTTAGGAATTTCACCCCCACCCCAATCCCTCTGCGTACGCGCGTGTCTTTTGAACTATAATACAAATGAATGTATTGTGATAACTACATATTCGCAAATAACAGCTTCAAGGTACATGTGGTTCCTTTTAGTGGCATTGTTATCTCTGCATCAGAAGGTGGTTAAGTACAAGTTCCCTTCCAGTACTTCCCAGACCAATAGTTATCATTGAAGTAATGTCACTAAAACAGATTGTGGTAATCACTAGATTGTACATTGTGAGAACTTCCTGCCTCGTGACGGTGACTGCAAGCACTTATTTGGCTGTAACGTGCTTTGGGATATTCTCTATTTGAAAAAGTGCTATAGAAATGCACTTTTATACTGAGCACCAGAGATTTTAGATCAGGAACCCCAAGTTCGATTCCCAGCTTGGGTCAATGTGTGGAGTCTGTATGTTCCCCTCATGTCTGTGTGGGTTTCCTCGCACAGTCTGAAAAACATGCTGGTTAAGTGCATTGGCCTTGCTAAATTCTCCCTAGTGTACCCGAACCTAGTACCAGAATGTGACGACTCGGGGATTTTCATTGCAATGTCAATGTAAGCCTACTTGTGACACTAACAAATAAACCGCGTTGAATAAAAAGATCTGAGTAACAGGTGTTGGTTGGTACGCAGTTATTTTGTGTCATATGCAACCTGATTTTTGCCTCAGAACCAGAACAGGCTATTTGAGCTGCTCCCTGAGATCAAATAAAGACAGTCTACTTTGATGGTGGGGATTTGGTGATCCATTCAGTTGCTGACCATTGGAGACTCAATATTGGCGGAGTCAGAAAGTTAAATCCACGGTGTGAAAGGAACGGAAAGAAAAAAAGGAAAGGAATTATAATTGTGTCAATGTGTGTCATGATTAAACTGCAGTGGGAGCTGTGGGAAACTTAAGCCACTGCCCTACGTGTGAAATCTGTTGCTGTTCCAAAGAGTTTATTCACAAGATTTGACAGAATAATCGAGCTAAATAAGCACACATACATGACGTATTGGCTGTAACACCTGTCTGAATGACTCTTTCTTGCATTATTTCAGCTTTCTCACATCATTGATTTTGGTGGCTATTCCCAGTTAGTTTTTCTGATGTCATCATATCCTGTTTCAACATGAATACCTTAAAAAAAATTATAATAATTTACAGCTGTATCATTTGTAGATATTCCTTCCTGAAGTTACCATTTCTTTAATTTGCGCAACAGAAGATGAAATAACACTGTAACTTATGGGAATAGTGCAATAAGTTAGTGCAATGGCAGTCACTGGAGTTGTTAAATTTATGAGAAGTGGTTTATCTTGACTATTTCTTTGAGGAGAAGGCTCATTGAAGCAAAGTCCTGTTGGGTATTGGCTTGTTGCTTGTAAGTTCTAAGTCACAGCAGGAACCCATCGGAATGAATGTGTGTTGGACCTCATGCATCAGTTAAAAATACAGACTTCAGCAATTCTTTTGGTCAATGTGGAAAATTTGGTCTTTATTGAAGAGGCAGTGAGATGAAACTTAAGTTGTAACGTAGATTTTCAATTCCCTTCCAACTGTTTGTAATGCTTCAACTGTGCACGCCTGAAGCAGATGTAATAGTGTCAGGGGAATTTATATTGGTTCAGTATTTCACACCATTCGCAACTCCTCAGGTACCTGTCCATATGCAGCAAGACCTGGACTACATGTAGGCTTGGGCTGAGAAGTAGCCACAAAAATGCCAGGCGTTGACCATCCTTAAAGAGCAAATCTAACCGTTTTTCCCTTGTTAGTCAATAAAATAACCAACACTGAATCAGGCTGTCAACATCCTGGGAGTTACCACTGACCAAAAGCAGATTTGGACCAGCCATATAAATATTGTGGATGGAGTTGTCCTATCTCACCCACCATGGGAATTGTAGCAGGTGGGACATGGGCAGGATGCAAAAGTCTGTTGATCTTGGGCAGGATTTTCCGGTCTTGGAATGAGCGTGGCTGCAAAATCCCCACCTTTACAGAGCGGATCAGAGGCTGGAAATTCTGAGGTCAGTAATTCACTTTGCAACATCCCAAAGCCCATGTACAAGGCACAAATCAGGAGCACAATGGAATACTTCCCTCTTGCGTGGATGAGTGTGGCTCCAACAACACTTAGGAAGCTCAACACAATTCAGGATAAAACAGTTCACTTGATTGGCACTCCTTCTGTCATCTTAAACATTCACTCGCTGCACTAACAGCGTACAATGACTGCTTGTTATAGTTGATACACACTGCTATGTGGCAGCTCAGCACCATTCCTCCTAAAATAGCAGCTTTCAACCAGTGATCTCTATCTAGAAGGGCAAGACTAGCAGATGCATGGGAATGCCACCAGTGTGAGTTCTTCAGATTCCCTGACTTGCAATTATTATCACTGTTCCTTCACTATTGCTTGCTCAAAATTCTGGAGCTCCCTCCATGACAGCTCTGTGGGTGTACATGGATGGACTGTATTGGCTCAAGAAAGAGGCTCAGCACCATCTTCTCGGGGGCACTTAGTGATGGGCAATAAATGTTGGCCTTGCCAGCGATGCCTCCATCCCATTGAAAGAATAAAACAAAGCGATGGTTCTGACATCACAGTGATAGCCATCTTAATCAAATTTCCACACTTGAAGTTGTTGTTCTAATGTGACATTCAATTCCTCGGTGAAATTCCAGAGCAACTTGAGAAAAATAACAGTGAAAGAGTAACCTAAGATTAAATGCTTACTTAGTTTCACTCTATATTAGTAGAATCAATTCTTTGCAAATTAAATGAAATATTAAATATCAGTACATACAAAGGTGTAACTTAAAACTGGATAATATGTGATGTTATGCTAACCAGACTATTTTTCTCCAATATGTTGATACCTTGCATCTGTAGCTTAATTCTAACTGTTGTACTGTTAAGAACTACAGTTTTGTATGACCTTTTCTGTTGAAATGTTTTATAAGAATACAAACGCTTAATTTTACCTTGACTGAATGATGTTGACTCCACAAAGAGTAAAAGTTAGGATCGTTGGTCTTTCAGACTGTTGGGGAGAAGGATGTTGTATCACTGTGAAAAGTAATGCCTTGTGTAAACGTTAGTTCATATTGTCTATCAAGGAGCAAAATGACTCTTGTCAAATCTTATTTCAAGAAGAGAACTTGGATGACATTCCTTCTTGGGTTGTGTAACATTGGGCTGACACCATAACCAAAAAGAATGTTTTAAGAACATAGAACATTACAGCACAGAACAGGCCTTTCGGCCTTCGATGTTGCGCCGACCAATATAAAAAGCAATGCCCCTCCAAACTAAACCATTCCCTTCTCTTCCATATACTTATCAACTAACCTCTTAAACGCCACCAAACTTGGCGCATCTACAACCGCTGCAGGCAGGGCATTCCACTCCCGAACCACCCTTTGGGTAAAGAACCTACCTCTGATATCCGTCCTATAACTATCACCCCTTAATTTAAAGCTGTGTCCCCTCGTGCTAGCTTTTTCCATCCTAGGAAAAAGGCTATCACTGTCCACCCTATCTAAACCTCTAATCATCTTATATGTTTCGATAAGGTCCCCTCTTAGCCGCCTCCTTTCTAACGAAAACAACCTCAAATCCCTCAGCCTCTCTTCATAAGACCTGCCCTCCATACCAGGCAACATCCTGGTAAACCTCCTCTGTACCCTCTCCAATGCCTCCACATCTTTCTTATAATGTGGGGACCAGAACTGCACACAATACTCCAAGTGCGGCCGCACTAGAGTTTTGTACAGTTGCAACATGACGTTGCGGCTCCGAAATTCAATCCCCCTACCAATAAAAGCCAAGACTCCATATGCCTTCCTAACAACCTTCTCAACCTGACTGCCTACTTTCAGGGATAAAAGAGGATTTGAAGTATCTTTTAAGAAGAGGATTTGAAGGAACAACGAGGCAACTAACATTATTAAACATTCAGGAAATTAGTCAGGATAAGAACAGAGGAACACAAGAAGCAGGAGTTGGCCACCTGGTCCTTCAAGCCAGCCCTGCTATTCAATACAATCATGGCTGATCTGTGTTGGCTCAATTCCTTTTCAGTGTCACTTACCCCCTATTCCCCAATCTATCAAATATTCATCCATCTCCGTCGTAAATACTTTTATTGATCCGGCCTCCACCATCCTTTTGGGGCAAAAATTACCAGCTATTCACTGCCCTTCGCAAGAAGAAATTTCTACGCATCTTCATTTTAAATGACCAGCCCTTTGGATGGCACGGTAGCACAGTGCTTAGCACTGCTGCTTCACAGCTCCAGGGTCCTGGGTTCGATTCCTGGCTCAGGTCACTGTCTGTGTGGAGTCTGCACATTCTCCTCGTGTCTGCGTGGGTTTCCTCTGGGTAATCTGGTTTCCTCCCACAGTCTAAAGATCTGTGGGTTAGGTTGATTGGCCATGCTTAAAAATTGCCCCTTAGTGTCCTGAGATGTGTAGGTTAGAGGGATTAGTGGGTATAATATATAGGGATATGGGGGTAGGGCCTGGGTGAGAGTGTATTCGGTGCAGATTCAATGGGCTGAAGGACTTCTTTCTGCACTGTAGGGTCCTATGATTCTATGACTTGCCTTGTAGCTGTGACCCTCTTTTTCAAGTATCTCCCACTAGTGAAAACATGTCAGCACCAACCCTGTAAGACCCTCTCAGAATGTATAAATAAGGTAATCTCTTACTCTACTAAAGCAGGCTTGTAGAAATATTGGGAGGACATTCAAACGATAAAGCACGGATTGATAGCCTGGTGCTTGGGTAAAGTGAAGACCTACAGACTTGGGGGAGAAGCATTGGTTGTGATTGGAATGGGTCGTGTGAGATAAGGATGTTTAAAAAAAAAGTCCCTATGAGGTCAGTGTTAAATGTTTTGCGGGGGCAATGAAAATAGCTCAAATGGAAACATAAGCTTTTATTTTTACCATTCAGAGTGTTATTCTCCCCTCCCCAGGGGTGGGCTGGCAGGCAGATGTGAAACATAAAATTGGGTGTAATGTTCCAGGAGCTTTTTCCAGTTCCTACCCACCAGCCTGGTGTAATTTTATAGACAGTGAGGGAGGCATTGACTATGCATTGGTGAGAGAATTGAAGCCTTCAAGCAATTAATATAAAAACCTCTTCCCACCCGTGCATACATTTTCCCTCGTCAAGCAAAGAACAAGGTGAGGGATTGCTCCTTTCTGAGCCTTCAGATATGCTGGAGGCCCCCATTCCAATATTCGCTCCCACACTCAACCATGGATTTCTGCTGTTCTCTGGCCTATCCACCACCTCACTGTTCCTCTGTCAGGATCTGCTGGTGTGCCCTCACTTACCTCCCCGTCCATGTGCAGTGATCATCACTGACAGTCCCAGTGCTCCTGGGACCAGGGAGCGACTGGCCCTTTGTTCGGCCATCACTTTCTCAAGGCAGGACTCCCTCCTTAGAGTTGCTGCGGGAGTGGGGGGGAAGAGATGGAAGTATCGCTTCAAGCCAATTAATGACCTACTGAGTATTAAATGGCTGTTTCGGTAACCTGCCCTAGGCTGGCTCTCTACTAGCATGGGGGAGCGACCCTTGCGCAACACACGATTCTTGCTCCAGATGTGTGGATTCCGTATTCCGAGTGAGAATCTGATTTTGCTTCAGGCTCGTAAGGACAGTTCCCTGATGTGTACTTCCTTTGAGAGCAATGGTATATGTGGAATTTGGATATTTGCTTTCATAAAATTGATGGGCCAAATGGCCTCCTTCTGCACTGTAAGGATTCTATAATCCCTACAGTACAGAATGATGGGCCAAATAGCCACCTCCTGCACTGTAAGGATTCTGTAATTCTATAATCCCAACAGTACAGAAGGAGTCCATTTGGCCCATCGAGTCTGTGCCAACCACAATCTCACCAGACCTATTCCCTAACCCTTATTTACTCTGCTAATCCCCTTTTACACTAGAATCAATTTAGCGTAGCCAATCAGTCTAACCCGCACATCTTTGGACTGTGGGAGGAAACCCACACAGATTTGGGGAGGCAGTGTAAACTCCACAGGCTGGAATTGAATCTGGGTCCCTGGCGCTGTGAGATGGCAGTGCTAACCAGCGGGCCATTGTAGTTAATAATAGATCAATTTGTGATCCTGAGTTGGTCTGGGGCAAAAATGGGATATAATTGACGCTCTGTTTGCATGAAGTGATTCTTAACTAATTTGTATCATTATGTATATGGGATGGTATTGAGTTAATCACGAGGTATGAACATAAATAAAAAGATTTTTCAGGAAATGCAGCAATAGCTATATGACGTCACAAGTGGAACTGCAGAGCGGAAGATTGTAGAAATGGGTATGAAATTATAAGAAAACAATCTAAATACCGCCATGATGAAATGGTAAAGCAGACTCAATGGGCTGAATGGTCTAATTCTGCTCCTATAACTGATGATCTATCTTCTAACATGAGAAAGGAGAATAATATATGTAAGGTACATAAAACAAAATCCACTAGTTAGAAAAATCTGAGACCGGAAGTCGATATTTTTGGATAGAGATTTATGCATTTTTTTCCAAAGTGCTAAAACTGTGTCCAGAATTTGTATATATTTATTTGTGACAAAAAATGTCACGATACTAATTATTAACAGCTATAACTCTTTAAAAAAAAATTAGCATTTTTTTAAAGTCTCCTTTGGGAGTGGATGTTTTGTGGTAGGCAAGTATGTTTTTACTGTTGTAACTCTTTGTGGGGTGCATTTTGAACGATTTCATACTGGAGGCTGGATGTTACTCCCTGCAGTGAATGAATGGCATCAGTTATTCATTACACTTTAACGCTTACTCACTGACCTGCTTTGGAATTTTTTTTGCATTAGAGCTTGCTGTAAATTATAAAGAGTAGAAGCTGTGCAGCACCCTCTACTGGAGATCTCTGCCCTACCGAAACAGTGTGGCCAGCAGTGTGTAGCTCCTTAAACTAATTGATTAAAGAATTGATAACGAGCAGCGCAGACTCTGAACCAGGAAATGTCAGTTAGAAAATTTAATTGAATGTCTAATTGGGTGCAGAAAGCAAATTTTTAAAAGAATGGATTGAGAGAAAAGCTTCTCTAATGTTTGTTCTGCTTAGGAAGTCCTTGTGCAGATACATGGATTTGGGCCTGTGTCTGTGGGAGTTTGCGCATTCTCCCCGTGCTTGCGTGGGTTTTCTCCGGGTGCTCCGGTTTCCTCCCACATCCCAAAGATGTGCTCTTAGGCTGATTGGCAGAACAAATTGTCCCTAAATTGTCTCAAAGCATAGATCTATAAACACAGACAGGGATCACGGGTAGAAGTGGGAACATTGGAGGTGGCGGCGTGGGCTCGTTGGGCCGAAGGGCCTGTTTCCCGTGCTGTTTTGTTCTTTGCTCTTTGCTCCTTCAGGATTGAGATGACTTTCTTCCATGTCAATTCTATGGCTTTTGAGGTGACTGATGGTCCAATGCCTGACCTGCCAACTGTGCCGGCATCTCTACATCATGACTGTGCCATGAACAGGTCAGAAGTTTTGTGAAGGATCAGGCACACGTGTTTGGAGATGATGCCTTGATTTCATCCCTATCTGCTCCTGACATTGTCTCTCCATGCTTCAGGAACCTTCCCAAATTGGTCAGTCATAAGCCAGAAACTCCCATGAGTCAGCGGGGATATTTGATCTCCTTGGCGATGCTTTGAGGACATTCTTAAAGTGTTTGCACTCTCCTTTTTGGGAAGCTCCTGCCAGAACCACATTCCGAGCTTTGAGTCCAGTGTCGGGCATACGAATGAGCAATTAGAAACTCAACCCTGAGCAACTTGGCTTGGGAAGAGGATGCTGCTGTTGGACTTCCTTTGTTGCCACCCAATTTGGAAGATCTGATGACCATATCCCTAATGGCACTTCTCCCCTACTTTGAGCCATTGCTGTAGGTTGTCCAAATTTCTGAAGAATGTAACAGCGTGAGGATCAATGCTGCCAATAACCCATGACCTTATTGAAGTACTTTTTTTCCTCAGTTGGTTGAAGGCAGGGCTGGGACATTGAAGATAATGATTTTCATTGTATATCTGCTTTCATTCAGTAGAGGCTCCCAAGATATGGCAAATGACTTATATTTTAAAGGATCTTGCTATTGAGGTATTGTACTGTGACAGCTGATGGAAAAAGGACCTTCGGGTTTCCAGACGTAGACCAAATTGTCCCGTCCCACTCACCATGGGAATCGTAATGGGCAGAGGCAGATCATGCACAACCCCAGGCTAAAGGATTGATCCTTAAAAGAGATGAGGAAGAATTTCTTCAGCCAGAGAGTAGTGAATTTGTGGAACTGTTTGCTGCAGAAGGCTGTGGAGGCCAGGTCATTGAGTGTCTTTAAGACAGAGGTTCTTGACTGATATGGAATGAGAAAAAAAATCAGCCATGATTGAGTCTGCTCTGCCATTCAATGGGCCGAGTGGGTCTGGGTGTTATGCAAAGGTCTGTTGAACCCAGGTGGAAGTTTTCCGGTTTTTGGGGCAAGCCTGGCTGGGAAATCCCACCCCCACAAATTTTCAGCGTTTGGATCAACCACTTGAACAAGATCTCCCTGAATATGATAGAGTAACTGATTTTAACCTGCCCTGAGTTCCTAGTGATTAAGCCGAAAAACATCAGTGATAACATAGTTGACCATGATGTTCTTGTATTGCTTATTTACTGTTGAAGTATTTTACATGCTCCATTAATACCTCTTAGTCAAGTCTTGTTAATTGGGACAGCATTACGATGTACTGTAAAATAAACTAATGGTGCGACGGTGGAGAATGTTCGAAATACAGGACAGGATTTTCCAGCTGCGTCCACTCTGAGACTGGAAATTCTTGTCCGAGGTCTGCAGATCTTTCAATGGTCCACCAGATCTTCTGTCCCACCCGTGATGATTTCTACGGCAGGCAGGACCTGAAAATTTAATACCCAAAGTTTTGCAAGGGTGGAATGGGGGCATGAGATGAAGACTTTTTTAATGAGCTATAATAGCTCCTCTACTCCCACCCCCACTTATTTGTAAATTTTGTTGCATGCGGATACTAGAATATAGAAATGGGCAATATACAAGTTTAAGTTTATTTATTAGTGTCAAACATTAAGATTGCAATGAAGCTATTGTGAAAATTTCCTAATTGCCACACACACTCCTGGTTTGGATACACTGAGGGAGCATTTAGCATGGCCAATGCACCTAAACAGCAGGTCTTTTGGACTGTGGGAGAAAACCGGAGCACCTAGAGGAAACCCATACTGACACGAGGGAGAACATTTGAACTTGTGAAAGAATTTGTGAAGAGTTTGAAAAGGAATTCATGGGACAACGAGGAAAACAGTGCTTTTCGTTGGCTAAAAACTCAGAAAAAGGAGGGAATGTGTCAGAAAAGTGCCTGAAATGATTAGCAATGAAGATAGTTGTCGGCAGTGGAACAAAAGCAGTTTTGAGATCCCATGCCTACAATTTGCATCAGCAAAAGCAATTTATCACTGATGTAAAGTAAGTTATTCGAACCAAAGCAAAAGTAATAAAATAATTGCTAATCTTATATCTCTATCTGTGTTCATTCATCAGTCGCTGCCTAATGACGTTGCAGATAGGACTTCTCATGATTTTAATTTTTTTTGTGTAGGACACAAGTGTTGCTGGCTGACCAGCATTTATTGCTTATCCCTAGTTGTTTGAGGGCAGTTGAGAATTAACCACATTGCTGTGGCTCTGGAGTCCTATGTAGGCCAGGTAAGGACAGCAGATTTCCTTCCCTGAAGAACATTAGTGAACCAAATGGGTTTTTCCAACAATCGACAATAGTATCATGGTCATCAGTAGATTCTTCACTCCAGATACTTTTTATCAAATGCAAATTCACCATCTGCCGTAGCCAGATTCGAACCTGGGTCCCCAGAACATTACCTGAGTTTCTAGATTACTAGTCTAGCGATAATGCAACTGGACCATTGCCTCAGAAGAAGGCATTGCTGTGAACTGCTTAGGAAAGAACTGGTAGTCTGGAATTGAAGTTTATTTAATGCAAGTGTATCGTGTAAAGTGAGAAACATTGGAGAAACAGCTGACCTCCGAATGAATACTGACATTGAAACCAGCCACTCTCCCCCAAAAAAAGTACTGGAGCATGTTATTTGAGTTACCTTTAATAAAGTGCAGAGGGAAATTAAATTTTAAAAGGCTAAAATCTATCTGTTTCTTTGTGTTCCTGCACACATGCTGCCCCTATTAGACCAACTCCAGATGGGCACAACCGTATTACCAGGAGTTTGGACTGAAATGGATCATAGAAGGAAAATTCTATAATGTAATGTGGTTATTTTATAATAACAGTAACAGATACATACCTCGCATTTAGGATGTTTGGCACTTCAAAAGGAATTTCATGAATGCTGAAATTGAATAGGAAAATTAAGTTAAGGTTATGCCCTTAGTTAATCCTTAATTTATATTGTGACTCCCTTAGGACTTGTAAATGTCATGTCAATGTCACCTGCTGCTTTGCACTCATAAGGCAATGTTTAAAGCTCAGGAATGGTCAAAAAACAGCAGTGTGAGATTGGAGTAATTTTTAAAGAAAATCACTGTGCTCGTGTGTTGTGTTTTATATGTAATGGCCATGAGAATGAACAAAGATAGCAATTATGTTTAAAATTAGGGATAGGGTATTTTTCCTCACTGCCTTTGGAGTTGGGTTTGATCTCATTAGTACTGTGCGTCTGGGTGGGTGTCCTGTGTGTGGGTGTCCTGTATGCATCTGGGTGTCCTGTGTCTACTGTGTGTGCAGAAGCTCTTAAAATGGCAGTTTTTAGCCCGTTTAATTTTGCAGTACATTTTGGTCTTTTTTTTTGCACTTTCTATGAGTCTACCTAATGTGTTCTTTACAAATGTGCTCCAATTTTTTTTTTCTGTAATAACACCTATTGCTTATGACCAAATTAATTTGCTAATTCGATGGAAAGCTGGCTAACTTCAAGAATTTTGCCAAACCAGATGATTGAAAACTGAGATAAAGATGAAATCATAGCCCTTAAAGTACAGATTTTTACAAGTCCATTCAAACTGTTTCCTTACAAGACGCTCATCATGTCTACAAGCTATATGTACACTGAAATGCAGAGTGCACTGGGTGCTGTGGGAAGTGGCGGAAGGAAACGAGAGAGGGGGAATCAACCATGGAGTTGGTTGGTGTGAACCCTGAGATTTGGGGAAATGGGCAACTTAACTTTCCCTTTTCCCATCTGGGCTTGTCCACACACAGTATGCTTGACTCTCTCCATTCTGGGCTCTAAAAGTAGTTCCTCTGGGGAACTACTTTTACAGCCCATCCCTATTTTGGGTCTGTTCCCTCGTACAATGTAGCATCCAGAGACACGAGATGATAAATGGTCTACAAGTGTAACTTGAGAAATCATTGACAGATATACCTCTAATCACAGTCCATCTCTTTTCAAATCAATAATCGTGCAGCTAAACTGTGTTGCAATGATATTTTTGTGTGTCCAAATCTTTTAGGATGAATGTGGAAAAGCTTTTAATTGCAAATTGTATTTTCTAAATATTCCCAGCTGGAAAAATGAGTGTGAATGAAAGAGCTCTAAGATTATGGAACAGTATCATAGTCTATTTACTCCTCTAGCACACAAGGAAGCCATTCAGCCCATTTTGTCTGTGCTAGTCCTCTGGAAAAGGAGGTCTTTTCCCCATAGATTTATTCTCTTTTGATAATTATCTAATTTCCTTTTGTGAGCCTTGATTGATTCTGCCTTCACCACACTCTCAGGCAGATGTGCCTTGTAAAAACAATTTTTCTTTTGCCAGTCACCTCAAATTGGCATTCTTTGGTTCTTGACCCTTCTGCTAAGAGGAACTGTTCTCCCTATCTATCCTATCTAAGTGCCTCGTGAGTTTAAACACCGATGAAATCTTCTCTCAGCCTTCTCTGAGGAAAACAGCCTCAATGTCCACATCACTAAAGTTCCTCATCCCTAGAATCATTCTTGCCAATCTTTTCTGCATGCTCACTAAGGCTTTCATGTTCTTCCCATGCCCAGAACTGGCCACAATGCTCCAGTTGAAGCCTCAACACTGTTATACAGCTTCCCCATAACCACCTTGCTTTTATATTCTATGCTGCTATTTATAAAATTCAGGATCCTGTACGTTTCACCAATCAGCTTCTCAAACAGCCCTGTCACCTACTAATGATTCGTACAGAAAGGCTGGAATTTTTCTAGCCCACCCACCGTGTGGGGCGGAGAATGGGAAGATTCATTGATCTCGGGTGGGATTTTACAGTCTCCGGATGAGTGAGGCCATAAGATCCTGCCCATATACTCCCAGGTCTCTCTGCTCTTCTGCCCCCTTTAGAATTCTACCTTTTCTATTTTATATTGTCCCTCCCCATTCTTCCTACCAAAATGAATCACTTCACATTTTCTGCATTAAACTTCACCTGCACTTGCCTGCACATTCCACCAGTCTGATTAAGTTCTATCACTAAGCTCAGCACAATTCACAGTATCTCCAAGTTTTGAGTTAATTTGCACAATTTTAAAATTGTGCCCTTGTATACCACATTCTGTGATGTGGAGATGCCAGCATTGGACTGGGGTGAGCATAGTAAGGAGTCTCACAACACTAGGTTAAATTCCAACAGGTTTATTTGGTAGCACAAGCTTTCGGAACGCTGCTTCTTCATCAGGCGAGTGAGGACTTGTGTTCGCATTCCAATCATTATCTTATAAATTGTGTTTGTGTCTGTACGTGCCCTGTTTGTGAACACAACTCCTCACTCACTTGAAGAAGGAGCAGTGCTCCGAAAGCTTGTGCTGGCAAATAAACCTGTTGGAATTTAAACTGCTGTTGGGAGACTATTTATTGTGCTCACCAAATGCTACGCGTTAATGCAGATCAAGAAAAGCAGTGATCCCACCATCCTTCACTGACAAACTCCGCTATAAATTTGTGTGCAGATCTATTGTAAGGCATAATTGGGACAGAGTAGTGAGCAGTACATTGTGGCTTGCAACTGTTAAATGATGAACTTGCTGCTTTGATATACTTAAGGTGTAGCACCTTTGCAGGCGGTGAGTTCTATGAGTAATGTATAAAAAAATGAGCCTGGAAGGCCTCCTTTGCCAGGCATGCTACCTAACCAACTTGTGGGAAGGGTGCAGGGGTGGCATTCAGTTCGGCACTCACTGGCAAACCTCTTCCAACAGCATTGCATGGCAAAATCAGTCATCTCACAGGAAGATGCAAACACTTGCAAAAGTCCTGTTTGTTCCTTTTATATTTATTCTGCCTTCCCTTGGCTTCTATCAGACACTTCTATTCCCAAAGTAGCCTTGGGAAAAGCTGAAAAATTAATTTTGCTGACTTGGAAATATCTTTTTTCCCCATATGTGTCCACTTACCTTTAATTTTCTATGTCTTTTTTTTAAAAAAAATGTTGCCTGCAGCTTTTATAAGGGCAGATCAATTGTACAATTTTCTGCCTCTCCCTTTGGGGAGACCCCTTAGCTCCAAATCCAGTCTGGCACCTTGACTTGCTTGGTCAAGGGAACCTTAGGGAATTCTCATGAGTTTGGTCCTGTACCATGTTGGCAAGTACTAAACCTGCTGCGCTACAATCTGACTCCTTCAACACTGAGCTGGAAATTTCATTCCACAGGAGCGAGACATAAATTTGGAACAATTCACAAGTATTGGGTTTGGCAGTGAGATTTTGCTCCTTTGCATAAAGTTGAAGTCAGTTCAGTACATCAAAGGAATGCCTGAATTTTTGGATTACTGATAATTGCATGCACCTCTAAGAAAATGAACTTTGAATTGGAACGATGCAAGAATGAACACACAACCAAATGGCCCAAAAGTGAATATTTTAACAGACATCCCTCAGTGTGTTTAGTGCATCATCTAGTCTTTTTAGATATTCTGAAGTCAAATTGATGGAATGGCAGTGTTTGAGGGAAGTTTCATAGAATGACAGAATCTCTACAGAGCAGAAGGAGGCCATTTGGCCCATCAAGTCTGCACCTACCACAATCCCACCCAGGCTCTATTCCCGTAATCCCATGTATTTACCCTGCTAATCCCCCTGACACTAAGGGGCAACTTAGCAAGGCCATTCCACCTAACCCACACATCTTTGAACTGTGAGAGGAATCCACAATAGCCGGAGGAAACCCATGCAGACACAGGGAAAACGTGCAAACTCCATGCAGACAGTGACCTGTGGCTGGAATCGAACCCAGGTCCTTGGTGCTATGAAGCAGCTGTGCTAGCCACTGTGCCGCCAGATGTTTCTGTCCATATTTAACAGGACAGTGATCTAACTTCAGCTCTATTTTGACTTGGGCCTGTGACTTGCTCCATGCACATTCTGGATATATCCATCTGACTATTCCACTCCCTACAGGCATCTTACATTTGTTGTTCAACTGCTCCTTACGTTTCGTAATGCTGTAGTACCCAATCAATACAACACCTTGTAGTCTCTGCCAATCGTAGTTAGTTTATTAGAGTTCCTTGCTTTGTGGCACATGAGGTGACTCACTTCTTCCATTGCTCTCTGGCAAAGATGAAGTATTAAAGACAAATTAGTGTATCGGCTTCCCTTCGTTCCAGTAGATCATTGTGACCTGAAAACGTTGACATTAGTTTTGTGTTCAGTCTGCTCAAAAACACACAACTTGACATTGGTTGTTTAAATTATAATAGGTTTGTTTGCAGTTAGCAGGCTTTTGCCATCTTTGATATTAAATGACAAAAGGTGCTCAAAGCTATCCGATGTGCTGAATCCTAGATCACGTGCTCAGCAGCCCTCACTGAAAAATACAAAGAAATTAATTACTCATTTTACACATAATTAACTTTCTCATTAAATCAAAAAATTGTTTCTCATTATAGAGGCCTACAAAATAATGAAGGGTACAGATCAATATCTTTTCCCAAAGGTTGGGGAGCCTAAAACTAGAGGGCACAGGTTTAAGGTAAGAGGAGAGAGATACAGAGGTGTCCAGAGGGGCAATTTTTTCACACAGAGGCTGGTGAATGTCTGAAACAAGTTGTCAGAGGTAGGAGTAGAGATGGGTACAATTTTTGTCAGTTACATGGATAAGATGGGTACAGAGAGATATGGGCCAAAAGCAGACAAGTGGGATTAGCTTAGGGGATCAAAAAAGGGTAGCATGGGCAAGTTGTGCTGAAAGGCTTGTTTCCATGCTGTAAACCTCTATGACTCTACGACATGTATATGGGGAAGGGGGAGGATTGAAGGAAGGAGTTATGAAAGTGAGGGAGTGTACATTGCGTTCCCCATTTTCTGATGTTTAAACTTTAATTCTTAGAACCAAAAGTTATATTCCAAAACCATGAACTAGTTATCTGTAATAGATGTGCCAGTTGAATAAGATGCCACCATTGTTTTAGCAGAAGGGATGGGAGAGACCGAGTGTTAAAGGAGAGCAGACGTGCATGGGGTTAGAGGGTTGGAAACGCTGACCAGAGCAGAGTGAGTGAAGCCCAGCAGGGTGTGAAACATGGCGTTGAAAGTTTTATCAAGGTAACTGGAGCACAACAAAAACCCATTGAATTTGGTAGAGTCTCGCGTGATGGAACTGGAGACTCTGTGCAGATGAGGCTGCAAGCTGAGAGGTTTTGATTTTTATTTATTCTTGTCACATGTATTAACACACAGTGAAAAGTATTATTTCTTGCGTGCTATACGGACAAAGCATACTGTTCATAGAGAAGAAAAGGAAAGTGTGCAAAATGTAGTGGTATAGCCATAGTTAAGATGTAGAGAAAGATCAACTTAATGTAGGTCCATTCAAAAGTCTGATGAGAAGAAGCTGTTCTTGAATCAGTTGGTGTGTGACCTCAGACTTTTGTATCTTATTCCTGACGGAAGAAGATGGAAGAGCCTATGTCTGGGGTTCTTTATTATGCTGACTGCTCTTCCTAGGCAGTGGGAAGTGTAGATGGTGCTGATGGTTGGCAGGCTGGTTTGCGTGTTGGTTCGCGCTACACTTATGACCTTGTGGTCATGATATTTATTTGTGTAAATTGAGACCCATCAAACGTCTGATTGTATAATGCAGTGGTTTTCAGGGAGAGACCACTTTGGGGACTTTTTTTTTGAAGGATATACATGATCATTGAGGGGCAAAATTCATGTAAAATCAAAACTCTTGATGTAAAGCTGCTGAACTGGGTTCTAAGACAGTTACAGAATTTGTCATCGTGAGTAAGGCAGGTGGACATAAAACTGGATGGGATCCACTCCCCATCCCCACTCAGGAACTTGCTCACTTGGGCAGGCAGAGCTGGGGATGGGAAACCTGCTCGCTCACCTAAAGTGGGCATTTAATGACCTTACCCCAACTTTGGGCTGATGGGAGTGGGCGCAGATAGGGTGGGAAAGGGGGAAACTTTTCCACATCTCAGTTGGAAAGGCCTCATTTGAATGTGCCCTGCGGGTGCCCTTCCCCCAGGGACATTGGAGCTTTGGGACCCACACCTCCAAATTGCCACTCTCCTCTGATCCAGTCACACACCAGTTTCCCATCACCAGCACCCTTTATTGTGCACCAAACAAAAAAGGCCACTCCTGCAGCTTACAGTCAGGCAGTCATCACCTTGGGATGAACAATACCAATCCAGGTAAAGTTACAAGTTTAAAATGCCTGCTGACTCCTTCCCGTTGGGGTGAGCCTTTCTCCACTCATTCAATAAGGCAGCTCGGACTCCACAAATCCCACGGGTAGCTATTGATATGATTTAGTATTGTCACGTACTGAGAATCAGTGAAAAGTATTGTTTCTTGTGTGCTATACAGGTAAAACATACTGTTCTTAGACTACTTAGAGAAGAAGGAAAATGATAGGGTGCAGGTAGAATGACTAGAAAGATCAGCTTAATATATGATAGAACCATTCAAAAATCTGGTGTTTGTGGCCATCATAACACCCACAGTGCCATGATTGTGCGTCCCCACTTCTTCCCCAGCCCCCTGCAACCGTGGGTGTCCCTGATCTCCAACCTCTGAGACTGATCTTTACAAAAGTCCCAGTGCTCCAGTAGTGTTTCTGTCCAATTCAGTGCTGTCGGGTTCCAGGCAGAAGTCATCTCCAAGAGCAGATAGATGTCTTGTCCATTGTCAATCAATGCTCAACTGATTGTTAAATGGCAGTAGGAGCTTAAGAGTTGGCAGCTGCGGTTTAAAATTCTATCCCATGAATAGAATGGAGAATTTCTTTAAGCAGGCTTTTTGTTTTGGGATTGGCCAGACCTTTTCAAATCATTACCAATGTTTGATAATTCAGTAAGCAGCAGTGAGTAGTTACATTCCCGTGGCTCCTTGCGTTTCATAGAACAAACCTGTTACCTGAAGATAGCCAAAGTCAAGTTGACTGGAAAAGATATTAATTTTAAAACTGGGTTCCGGCATCAATCTGATGCTCATTCTTTAACACGTTTGAAAATGTTTCCATTGCTGGAAATAAATCAATCGGCACTGGACTTGCATTGTAGTTTAAGGTGCATAAAATTGGAAATGAATCGTGCCAATTTTCTATTCTTGTTTTAAAATGATGGGTTAATTCAGCCAGGGAACGATGGATTAACAATGTCTGCGCATCTTGTGTATGTTTTTAAAGTTTACTGATTAGTGTTATTAATAGGCTTACATTTATACTGCAAGGAAGTTACTTTGAACATCCCCCAGTCACCACACACTGGTGCCCGTTTGGGTACACTGAGGGAGAATTTAGCATAGTCAGTGCATCTAACCAACACATCTTTGGGGCTGTGAAAGGAAACTGGAGCATCCAGAGGAAACCCATGTAGACATGGGGAGAATGTGCAGACTTTGCACAGATTGTGATCCCACCAGGGAATCAAACCCGGATCCTTGGCGCTGTGAGACAACAGTGCTAACTACTGTACTACTGTTCTGCCTCATGTCTGCACGCAGATGTCATGATCAAGAAATAAAAAATATATATTTTTGCATATGTTCATCAGCTAGACTAGTTTATAAAGATACTCTCTTTCTTTCTGTGCTTTTAAAAATGGGCAGTTGCTGAACTGACAGGATGGTGACATCTGGTCACACGGTAGTTTCCGGAAGTTTCTGAGCTATTACAAAACTATCATCTCAAAGATCACGGAATGTAATGCATCTTGTATCTCACAACCCTTCCAATCCAGCTAACACAATGGCCCAGTCAATGGTTTGTCTGTTCCATCCATTCGCAGGTCCAGATTTCTAATAATGGTGCTAATAGCGTTAGAATTAATTGTCTGAACACAATAGTTTCAACAATAAAGCCTCGTTTAACAGTCCAGAACTAATATCACATTGACTGGGACTTGGGTTGCTTGAACCCCTTTAATCTTAACATGTTTGGATCTTGTAGAATCATAGAATCAAAGTTGTTAAGAAGGCGTACGGTGTGTTAGCTTTTATTGGTAGAGGGATTGAATTTAGGAGCCGTGAGGTTATGTTACAACTGTACAAAACTCTGGTGCGGCCGCACTTGGAGTATTGCGTACAGTTCTGGTCGCCGCATTATAAGAAAGATGTGGAAGCATTGGAAAGGGTGCAGAGGAGGTTTACCAGGATGTTGCCTGGTATGGTGGGAAGGCCTTATGAGGAAAGGCTGAGGGACCTGAGGTTATTTTCATTACAGAGAAGAAGGTTACGCGGTGACCTAATTGAGGCGTATAAGATGATCAAGGGATTGGATAGGGTGGATAGTGAGAGCCTTTTTCTTCAGATGGTGATGACCAACACGAGGGGACATAACTTTAAATTAAGAGGTGGTAGTTATAGGACGGGTGTCAGAGGCAGGTTCTTCACACAGGGGGTGGTGAGGGTGTGGAATGCCCTGCCTGCAGCAGTTGTGGACTCGCCTACTTTGGGGGCATTCAAATGTTCGGTGGATAGGCATACGGATGATATTGGAATAGTTTAGGTTAGAGGGTCCACTGGCCGGTGCAACATCGAGGGCCGAAGGGCCTGTACTGCGCTGTAATGTTCTATGTTCTACAGTGCAGAAGGAGGCCATTTGGCCCACTGAGTCTTCACCAACCATAATCCCACCCAGGCCCTACCCCCATATCCCTATATGTTTACCTGCTAATCCCTGTAACCTACACATCTCACGATACTATGGGACAATTTTTTTTTTAGCATCTTTGGACTGTGGGAGGAAACCAGAGCATCCCGAGGAAACCCAGGCAGACACGAGGAGAATGTGCAAACTCCACACAGGCAATGACCCAAGCCAGGAATCGAACCCAGGTCCCTGGAGCTGTGAAGCAGCAGTGTTAACCACTGTGCTACTGTGCTGTCCCTTGTGGTTAGTTTCTGTTTGGTTTCTGATGAGAGCAGGACTCCAGGCAGCAACCTGCTCTGCATACCATCATGGCAGCAGCAAGAACTCTGGTCCTCATTAAAACTGCAAACTACAGGAATGTTGGGATTTATACTCACTCCATGCGCCTCGTCCCATGTGGAAGCCTCACTATTGGAAAGACAGGATCAGCTGACAATCAGCTACTTCCTCTATGAAGGGATATTTCATTCAATGGACTCTGGATTCTTGTATTCTAGATGTGCCCTGATTCCTTTTATTTCATCTTGCCTCAAGATTTCTATGCACGTTATCGATAGAGGGTTCGGACACTACAAATCTAAAGTTTGCAGAAAATACACCACCATTTATAAAGGGTTAATTTAGAATAAAAACAATTTTAATCTTCTCAAACAGAAATCAAGACAATTTAAATTAATCCCCTCCTGTGTGTATACATTGGTGCGTCTTTGCATGGGTGTGTATGGTTTGTGTATATGTTGGTGTGCCTTTGCATCTGTAGGTGTATATGTTGGTGTGCCTTTGCATCTGTAGCTGTATATGTTGGTGTGCCTTTGCATCTGTAGCTGTATATGTTGGTGTGCCTTTGCATCTGTAGCTGTATATGTTGGTGTGCCTTTGCATCTGTAGCTGTATATGTTGGGGTGCCTTTGCATCTGTAGCTGTATATGTTGGGGTGCCTTTGCATCTGTAGCTGTATATGTTGGGGTGCCTTTGCATCTGTAGCTGTATATGTGGGTGTGTCTGTTATAAGGTGATGCGTTCCATAACGAAATCTAGAGGCTTGTCTGGTTGAACAATAGCTGTTTATAAAGAACAAATAACTGTGCACGTATGTACCGATTTATTGATGCTAATTTCACATCAATTGCTACTGGACTCACTACTTCCACATAATGTTCCTGCAACTAAAAATGAGGGATGGCACAGAGGTTAGCACTGCTGCCTCACCATGCCAGGGACTTGGATTCCATTCTGGCCTCAGGCCACTGACTTGTGTGTGGAGTTTGCACATTCTCTCCATGTCTGCGTGGGTTTCATCTGGGTATTCTGGTTTCCTCCCACAGTCCAAAGATGTGCAGGTTAGATGGATTGGTAATGGTAAGGTTATTGTAGTGTCAGGAGGATTAACAGGGTAGCAATGTGGGGTTACGGGAATAGAACCTTGGGTGGGATTATTGTCGGTGCAGGTTCGATGGGCCAAATGGCCGCCTCCTGCACCGTAGGAATTCTTTGTATTCTATGATTACTGTTCCCATGTGACTCTCAACATAATGTGGATGGTACTGCTGCCCCAGTACCACATTAACCCTTACAGTTTCAAACACCTTTTAATATTACACCAGCTTTGTGAGTGTGTCAATGGCTGAGATTTTCCAGCCTTGTGATGGTGGCTGCTGCCTTGGGGGGGTTTGGCAGCCCAGCCAAAGGTCCACTGAGTTTTGGTGGGACTGGATGATCCAGGGGTGGTGAGCGGGGCTGGAAAATCCCATCCCATGTGTGCTTGCATGACTGCACTCACTACTATAATTTAAAGAGGGGAGTACAAATGTGTTTGCACAGTTGCTAGTACTTGTTAAGAATAATCACTGGAAGAACTTGTGGTGTTTTTGTGCTTCAAGTTTCACTACAAACATTCAAATCATCATAAAAACCTTTTTCACGTGTGAATGTATATGCCTTCCCAGCACATCGGTTCAATAATTTAAAAAATGGTTGTTACGATAGTGAACGCAGATTTAGTAATTACAGCATTTTACGTGATATGTTATCTTCAATAATTGATATCTAGTATGTATAAAACATTTTTTGGACTATTCCTGTACAGAGACCTGTCTAAGTTGCACACTAAGATGTGCTCCAATGCTTTCCTGAGACTAACAGCAATATCTGGTAGTGTGCCAAAAGCTACAGGCCACGTTTAAAATTTAAAGGTGCAAACAACATAATGTTGTAATAAATATAAATTTCAACAGGAAGGTTGTACATTTGACACAATGTAACTGTGGAAAATACTAGCTTTAAGTCCTTTAAAAGTTTCATAATAATTCAATTGAATTTGTAAGTCGATTTGGAGAGTTTGACAGCTCTTTGGTAAATATCAAGTATTGGAGCTTATAGTTGAACTGTCTTACTGAGGTGGCATTGGGAAATCCATTTGTCCTGAATTGGAGATAAAGTTGGCAATCCGGATGTCTTTCCATGATTCAGGAATTTTGGGAATCCCAACAGTGCAGAAGGAGGCCATTCTGCCCATCGAGTCTGCACTGTCTACAATCCAGACCCTTTCCAGTAAGCCCACATATTTGCCCTGTTAGTCCCCCTGACACTAGGGTCAATTTAGCATGGCCAATCAGCCTAACCTGCATATCTTTGGACTGTGGGAGGAAACCAGAGCACCCGAAGGAAACCCACGCAGACATGGGGAGAATGTTCAAAGCCCACACAGACAGTGACCCGAGGCCGGAATTGAACCATTGTCCGTGGCAGTGTAAGGTAGGTGTGCTAACCACTGTGCCACCCAAGCCCAGATAAATGTTCCTTCAGCAGTGACCATTGCTTCCATGTTGTAGGCAGGATCTCTGCCTCTTTAGTGTGTGTGTTCCGTTTCATTGCATCCGCACAGGTATCATAGCTCCCAACTTGTTACGACCAAGTCGGAGAGGGTAATGGCTTCCCTCTTTACACACTCTTTCACTGCAACAGATTTATGAAGAAGGACTTGTTTGTCAATGCAGAGCATTTAACTGCTGAGGTACTGTGGCTAAAAAAGATACAATAGTCAGGGTTTCTTGAGTTTTAAAAAAAGAAGGCAATTTTTATTATACTTTACCTGGTAAACTAACAAAAACAAAATCCTTTGACTTACTCTCATCGTTTTCCCCCTCTCACTCTCACGGATATGTATATACATTGTTACACCCATCCCATCACACTCTCGCTGTCTCTCACTCTCATTCTCTTTCTCACTCTCCATCTCTTTCACATGCGTGTGTCATCAGTGTCACAGTAGTTTAAAAAAGTGGCATTATTTATTTGTTCTCCTGAAGATAGCTGCTATGAGTTAATTTTTTTTGGAAATCTATGTGCAGCACATGGAGAGTCATAAAACATTAGGTAGAGTTTGAAACTTGCAAGTTTGATGGAGAGAGAGGTGGATGGAACCCATTTAGAGTCTTGCTCTTTCAGTGTCTCAGATGCTTTTTTCTGTTCTGTAGAGAAAACGAACACTTGAAAACACACAGATTGACTTGTTGTATGATCTTCTCACTAACTGCCCAGTGACTCAAATATGATCGTGACTAATGCATTCCAGTTGTAAATTAATCAGATCATAGCTGAGAATTCCTCTCTGAGCCAGGATCCTATTGTCCAAGTGATTTGGCTAATGGTTTGTCTGTACCTAGTTGAGACCCCTGCTGATTGGATGCTTTGTTAGTGGGTTAGGAGATGGACCTCTCATATCTTTCAAAGCAATTATATTTATTTACAATATAGAAGGTGATGCAAATGTGCAGCCATTTCTGACTGTGAACCTATGTCACTTGAGATGTGGTTTTGGTTTATTTTCAACTGAGTTGGGGCTTCTAGGCAACAAATTCAAAAATTGTTTCTTTTTAATTTCAATCATGTTTCACAAAGATGAAAAGTACATAAGTCAACTGCTCCAGTAATGTATCACGTGAAAGTTTACAGCCTCCTTCATCCCAAAATTGTAAAATCCCACCCAAAGTCAACGGACCTTTCCATTGTCTGCTCCTCGGCCGTTCTGATTCCCGTGGCGGGCGAACTGGTAAAATTCTGGTCATCATCTTTATTCTGGAAGCCTGACACTACCAGTTGCTCATAAATGTTTCTGAAGATTGCAGTTTGTCACACCTCTTGCAAAAGACCGCCACCTCTACAGCGAAGTAATCCCTCAGAACAAGTATTTTTTTAAAAAATTGGAGAAAGTTTGGATCAATAAAAGGAAAAATGTTGAATAAATTCCCTCAGTGTATTCCTCAATGCAACAAAATCTTTACGATTCAAATACCTGCCCCCTCTTTCCAGTTTGAGAGAATTGTATTCTTCCTGTTGCATCATTCAGACTGTTAAACTGAGCATCACAAGATTTTGGAGTGGTTAAATTTGCTTCAAAATGGAAGATTGCAGTTAAAGCGAGTAGCAACATTGATTGGAGTTACTGCTCCTGGTAACTGTATCCACTGGACTCCAAATTTGCTCCATCAAAACCTTTCACAATGTCAAGATCATCAAGGAATGAAAGAAGTGGTTTTGGAGAGGCGTTTTTTTGTTTGATGTGATCAGGTTTGTTACAGTAAAAAGTCTCAACACCAAGATGAAGTCCAACAGGTTTATTTGGAATCACAAGCTTCGGAGTCACTGCTCCTTCATTACTCCTTCACTCACCTGATGAGGGGGCAGCACTCTGAAAGCAGTTAAAACTGGAGCGATTGAGTTATGTACTTTTGTGAAACCATGATTGAAATAAGAATATGATTTTTGAGTTTATTACCTGGAAGCCCCAACTCGATTGAAAAATAAGCTAAAACCATATCTCAAGTGACATGGGATCACAGTCAGAAATGACTGCTTATTTGCATCACCTTCTATATTGTAAATAAATTGAAAGGAGTAGTTGCCTTGAAAGATATATAAATGGAATTCCATCTCCTATCCCATTAATCTTTGGACTTCAACCTGTTGTTGTGAGACTTCTTATTGTGCCCACCCCAGTCCAACGCCAGCATCTCCACATCTAGGTTTGTTACAGTGTGGAGTAAATGGCCCAAAAACAGTCTGGAGGCAGATTCGACAGTAGCTTTCAGAAAGGAGAGGGAATAAAGCAGTTCTGGTCGCCTCACTATAGGAAGGATGTGGAAGCTATTGAGAGGGTGCAGAGGAGATTTACAAGGATGTTGCCTGGATTGGGGGGCATGCCTTATGTTGAGAGAGCTAGGTCTCCTCTCCCTGGAGAGATGAAGGTTGAGAGGCAACCTGATAGAGGTTTATGAGATGTTGAGAAGAATAGATAGGGTGGATTTTCGGAGGCTATTTCCCAGGGCTGAAATGGTAGCTACGAGAGGACACCATTTAAGGTACTGGGGGGGGCAAGTACAGCGGAGATGTTAGAGGTAAGTTTTTCACTCAGAGGGTGGTGAGTGAATGGAATTGGTTGCCGTCAGTGGTGGTAGAGGCGAACTCGCTCGGGTCTTTTAAGAGACTTCTGGATGAGTATATGGGATTTAATGGGATTGGGAGTTGCAGATAATTCTATGGCCTGGAAGGTATAGATATGATCGGCACAACTTGTGGGCTGAAGGGCCTGTTTGTGCTGTAGTGTTCTATGTTCTAAATATTTGAAGAAGAGATTAGTGAAAGAACAGTGTATGTGACTAGGTAGATCGCCCTTTCAAATTACCTGTACAGTCTTAATGAGTTAAATAGTTGTCTCCTGTGGTATAATATTTTATATGAATGCACAAAATTGTCAATCAGGAAAAGATCAGGCTATCTGTTATGTCTACTCCAAGCCACTAGGGCTGAACCAGTATGACGAGACATTGCTTCCAGCTCTTCAACTTCTTCCATTTGCTGCCACCCTTTTCAGCGAAATAATCCCTCAGAACAATTATTTTTAAAAAAAATTGGAGAAAGTTTGGATCAATATTGAGGAAATATGTTAAATAAATTCCCCTTCCCACTCAGATGATTGAAATTAGTTCAGAAGCTCACATGGACCAAATTTTACTTTCCTCATCTTGACCCAGTCAGGAAGTGATCCAGGCCTTTGTTGAAGGCATACAGAGAATCCACAACTCTCTCACCAACTAACAGGACATTCTAGAAGTTTGTTCTTCTCTATCAGAAGAAGAACCACCCAATGTACTTATATTCCAAAATTGTTTAAACTCATTCTGTTAAACTGATCCGTCAATGGCAACCCTAACAAGTCCTTTAATTATTTCATACTGTTATTAATCAATTTTTAGTCTACAGTCAAAAATAAGTAGATGTTCTTGACACTAATCTCAGTAGCTAAGGTTGTTCTTTTAGATAGGAATCATTCTTTAAGCTGTCCACCAGACCTTTTCCAAGTTCCCCTATCATTTGCCATGTGGACAGACAAAAATTGGGCACAGTGCTAGGATGTGGTTTGACCAGTGATTTATCTTGATCGGGTCTGTGAATATAACTGTGAGCTTGAGCTAGTTTCTCTGCAGTCATTATGAACCTTCAGGGATCTGTGAATAGTAACTCCAAGAGCTTTGTCCTTTCCTAACCTCTTTCAGTATTGTTTCCTGCAGATGATATTTGTATTTTACATTGACTTGACCAATATATATGATGTCATTTATCTAATTTAAATACAATTTGTGGGTCACTCTCAGCTCCCTTGACATCTTTTGCACATCTCTGTTTTAGCTCTTGCACAGATTTTGGCATCATCTACAAACTCAGATAACGTACTCTCCACACTACTGCCCAGATCATTTAATATAAACCGTGAGGACTGAGGGGGTGAGGGGAGACACCACTGGTTATATATCTTCATGCAGAATCATATCTGTTAACTACAATGTTCAGGCTCCAGGACTGGAGCCATTTTCTAATCTAGTGATACACATTTCTGCTGATAACACAGTATTTAATCCTGTGAACTGTGAGGAACCTTATCAAAAGTCCAGGTAGATGGTGCCTGTTGGATTTCTCTATTCCGCTGTCTGCCTGACTTTCTCAAAAAATGCTGTCAGATCTCTTAGGCTTAGTTTCTATTCCACTAGAAGCATTGTTGTGAATTTCAAATGCCCTTTCCCTCATTGAGTGAACATTGGGAACATCTTTTGTGATCCCTTTCAGCATATTCCCAGTGACAAAATCCGAAGATGCGTGGGTTGGGTGGATCGGTGTTGCTAAATTGCTCTTTGGTGTCAGGGGAACCAGCTAGGTTAAATGTATGCGGTTATGGGGATAGGACCTGGGTTTAATTGTGGTTGGTGCAGACTCCATAGGCTAAATAGCCTGTTTCTACACTGTAAGGATTCTATATATCTATTCTATGGTCAGTGTGTCATTTCCTGGTTTTATGTGCCCCTTCTTTTTGAAAATAGGAATTGATACATTCAACTCCCAGGTGAGGGAAATGATCCTAGATAGTATTTAACTGTTGCAGTTATGAGGCAAGGGATTCACAGCATGTGTTCCATCTCTTTGGATGATATCTGAATCTGGAACCAGTATTTTCTACTTTAAGATGAAAGCTGTTTGATACTGAAACTCCTCCTCTGCTACACAAACATTGCCCACAGGGGTTTATTCTCCGAAAGGGAAGAATATACTGGGAGAAGATGGAGAAATGACACAGGGCAAATTGCTCCTCTGGAGAGCTGGTGCAGGTACGATAGGCTGAATGAATCACTCCCAGTAGTGACTTCTCTCCCTCACTATTCCTCATCTCCACCCAAACCAATTCTGCAGCCTGTTCCCCTGAACCCAAGGTCATCTCTAACTATTTGCACCAATGTCATCCTGAAGGTTTATCAGAGGTTTAGATAGGGTGGACAGTGATAGCCTTTTTCCTAGGATGGAGAAAGCTAGCATGAGGGGACATAGCTTTAAATTAAGGGGTGGTGGTTTTAGGACAGATGTCAGAGGTAGGTTCTTTACCCAGAGGGTGGTAAGAGTATGGAATGCCCTGCCTGCGTCAGTTGTAGATGCGCCAAGTTTGGTGGCGTTTAAGAGGTTAGTAGATAAGTTTATGGATGAAAGGGGAATGGTTTAGGTTAGATGGTCACTGCTTGTTCCTAATTGGTCGGCGCAACATCGAAGGCCGAAGGGCCTGTTCTGCGCTGTAATGTTCTATGTTTTATGAAGATCAGGCAAGAGTGGATTGGAACAAAACTAAGGTAGAAATTGGGCACAGAATAACAATCTGGTGTTGATTAGCAATCCGAGGACGTGATCTCTTGCGTTGCAACAAGTTTGTGATTCTGAAGAGTAAAATTTTGATATAAATTAAATGTATTCAAAGTTTGTTTATTAGAGTCACAAGTAGGCTTACATTAACACTGCAATCAAGTTACTGTGAAAATTCCCTAGTCACCACACTCTGGAAGAATTGAGCACGGCCAATGCACCTAATCAGCACATCTTTCAGACTGTGGGAGGAAACAGGAGTACCTGGAGGAAACCCATGCAGACACAGGAAGAATGTGCAGACTCAGTGACTTAAGTTGGGAATTGAACCCAGATTCCCAGCGTTGTGAGATAGCAATGCTAACCACTGTGTATGTAGCAACTCGAGCTGAAAATCACTTCGAATCTGCTTTATTCTATCCTTCTGTAATCCTGTACTGTAATATGGCCTGATGATTTCTGATGTAGGTATGAAGGTTTTGGCTGTTACTGTCGCAATTACTCACCATCTTCTTTCCCAGAGTCGCATACCTCTGCACCATTTATGACGATAATAAGCTTGAATGTCCTCAGATTGGCGATCAACATCGGATTGTCATTCTATGCCCAATTTCTTAATTTTGTTCTGATCCACTCTTGTCTAATCTCGAGGATGACATTGGTAAATGTGGGCTCACTTTTAACATTTAAGAAAATCTTGGCCAGGTAGATGGATGAGAGGTGTGTGGAGGGATGTGGTCCAGGTGCAGATCAGTGGGACTAGGCAGAAAAATGGTTCAGCACAGCCAAGAAGGACCAAAAGGCCTGTTTCTGTGCTGTAGTGTTCTATGGTTCCATGTTAGCGATGACCTTGGGTTCAGGGGAACATGCTGCAGAATTGGTTTGGGTTGAGATGAGGAATCATGAGGGAAAGAAGTCACTAGTGGGAGTGATCTAGAAGCTATGTAACTACCACAATGGAGGACAAAGTGTCCAAGCAAAAATATTGGGGTCCTGTCACAAGCAATAATCATGGAAGGCTTTACTCTGTAAACTGGAAAAATCAGATTGACAGCAGGATCCTGGATGAGGAGTTCTTAGAATGCTTTTGAGATTGGTTCCATAAAATGCTGCTTGAAGAAATTATTAGAAAGCAGGTTACGTTCAACTTTGCATTGTGTAATGTGACTGGATTAATTAATTACTTCAGAGTGAAGACACTCCTAGGTAATAGCAATCAGAATATAATTGAATTTTACATCCTGATTGAAAGAGAGAAGAGTGGATCAAAGATAAATGTTTTACGTTTTGATTGGTGTGATTTTATTATTGTCACATGTATTGGGATACAGTGAGATGTGGCATTTCTTGTGACAAAGCATACCATTCATAGAGTATATGGTAGAAGGAAAGCTGAGGGTGCAGAATATAGTGTTACAGTCGTAGCGAAGATGTAGAGAAAGATCAACTTAATAAAAATATAATACAAAGTCACGTGCCAACTGACACAGGTATAGCTTCTTCCCTGCTGCCATCAGATCTTTGGTCTTACATCATTAAGTTGATCATTCTCTATACCCTAGCTATGACTGTAACGCTACACTCTGCACTCTCTCCTTCCTTCTCTGTGTACATGCCTTGTATAGCTTGCAGGAAAAAATATTTTTCTCTGCATGCCAGTAGATGTGTCAATAATAAATCAAATTAAGATATGTCCATTCAAAAGTCTGATGGCAACAGGAAAGAAGCTGCTCTTGAGTCAGTTGGTACGTGACTCCAGACCTTTGTACCTTTTTTCTCGATGGAAGAAGGTAGAAGAGAGAATGTCTGTCTGGAGTGCGTGAGGTCCTTGATTATGCTGTGAAAACGGAAAGTGTAGACGAAGTCAATGAGTGGTTTGTGTGATGGACTGGGCTACGTTCACAACCTTTTGTAGTTTCATTGGTCTTGGTCAGAGGAAAACTTAAAGAAGGGAAACTATATGGGCATCAAAACTAATCTAGCTGAAATGAATTGTAACACAGGCTAAGGGAAAGAGCAATGGAGAAGCTGAGGTGGACAATTTAGGAGATATATTCAAAATACTCTAAGTATATTTCTGCTATAAAGAAAAATTCTAAAGGGAGGAGTGATCATCCATGGTTAACTGAGAAGTTAAGGAAAACATCAAACTTAAGGAAAAACATGACTACACAAAGATGAATGGCAGGCCAGATGACTGGTCAGAACATAAAGAACTGCAAACAATGACTAAAAGGTTAATCAGGAGTAGGAAGTATGATTTATTCCCTAAAAAATGTTAGTGAACCAGATGGCTTTTTTTTTCAACAACAATTGACAATTGTTTTTGTGGTCATTCTTGATTTCCTGCATATTTTGTTGAATTTAAATTTCACCGTTGGCCAACTAGGATTCAAACCCAGGTCTTCCAGAACATTACACTGGGTTGCTGCATTATAAATCCCATGTCATTACCACTAGGCCACTATTTCCCCCTGTCTTCTGGCTTCACATTAGAGAACACAAAAAGCAGTCCAGTAAAGCTGGAAATCAGGAAATGAAAGAGAAAAAGAAATTTGGTGAAAATACAGTCACAAGTGAAGCAATGCTGAGCAAACTGATGTTGCTACCGGCTGACATGTCCTGGGTTCAAACGGGTGTCACCCTAAAGCCTTAAAATAGGTGGCTAATGAGGACCTAAACACACTGATATTAATTTTCCAAACTTCATTTGGTTTCCAAACTTCCCTGGTTTTTGGGAAAGTTCTATCAGCTAGAAAGTAGCAAATAGGTGGGATTTTCCAGCCAGGCTCACTCCAAAACTGCAAAATCCTGCCCGAGGTCAGTGGAACTTTGCATAGTCTGCCCCCACCCCTGCCACCTGCTATGACTCCCATGGCAAGTGGGACTGGAAAATTTCCCCCCAATTTGTCTATTCAAGAAGGGAGACACACAGGAAAATTATGAGTCAGTTAGCTTGTTGTCCTCTCATGGAGAAGGTGCTAGAATTGATCATTAAAAAGGTTATAGCTGGGTATTTTGGTAATTGGGAAGAGTCAACAGGATTTTGTTTAACCAAATTATTTTAGTTCTTTGAAGAAATAACATGCTGTGGAAAAAGGGGAACATGTAGATGTGCTGTACTTGGGTTTACGGGAAACATTTGAGAAGGTCCTATTCAAAGACTATTGTGGAAAACTCATGATGTAGGGGGCAATATATTAGTCTGGACTGCAGATTGGCTGGTGGGCAGAAAACAAAGAGTATGCATAAATGGGTCTTTATTTGATTGATAGGATGTAGCAAGTAGAGTTCTGTGGAGGTCTGTGTTGGGGCCTTGACTTTTTACACTTTACACCAATAACTTTGAGGAGGGAGCAAACATATGATAGTTAATATTTCAGATGACACAAATATATGTAGGAAAATATGATGAGAGTGAGGACTTTGTAATGGATATAGATAAAGTGAGTGGGAAAACAATCTGGCAGATGGAGTATAATGTGGGAAAATGTGAAGTTGTTCACTTGGCAGGAAGAATAAGTGCAGAATTCTGAAGTACAGAGAGATCTAGATGTTCTAATGCATGAGTCACAAACAACTAGTTTACAGGTACAGCATGTAATGAAGAAGGCCAATGAATCCTCTATTATAAGAGGAACTGAATAAAGAGTAATTGAAGAATACAATCAGTTATTCTACGTAATGGATTGTATATTTCAGTTATACAGGTATTGGTGAGAGCACATCTCAAATGCCATGCGTAGTTTTGGTCTCCTTATTTAAGAGAGGATGTAAATGTGTTGGAGGTGGTCAGAGGAGGTTTACCAGATTGATATCTGGAATCAGTGGGTTATACTATGAGGGTAAGTTGGATGGGCAGGCCTGTTTCCTCCCCTCGGCAGGAGGAAGGGGGTGGTTTTTGAGAGGGTAGTCTCAAAAGTGGTGGGGTGAGCGATCAGGCAATGTACCTTGTCTGATTGGGCCTCATGAAGGGTGTGGAGATGAGAACCAGGCCCATTGTGAGGGTGGAGCGCTCCTGTGTGGGTGAGGAGAGGCCCATGAGGGGATAGTTGGAAAATAGGGGGACAACTCTAGGGGGGGTCAGTCTAGATCTGTGCAGTAGCTGTCTAGAAGTTTGGAGAAATCTTCTTCATTCTAACATTTTCTGGGTAGCTATTGGTGTAACTCATTTAAAGCACTCAAAGTCTGTAGTTTACATTGCACTTTTGGATAACTTCCAATACCAAGTAATTGCCCAGGGGAAGTTTGCACTTCTGGGCAACTGTCCAGCCAACCTGTACCTGGGATCTTGTGGAGAGTATTCCCCGGTGCATCCTTGGCCAATTCCCCAGTTCGGTGCTAGGAAACTAGGATGTTATAGCCCAACATAGCACCAGAAACCCAGATTCAATTTCAGCCTGGGATGACTGTCTGTGTAAAATTTGCACGTTCTCCCCGTGTTTGCATGAGTTTCCTCTGGGTGCCCCGCTTTCCTCCTATAGTCCAAAGATGTGCAGGTTAGGTTGATTGATGAAGTAGAGGTGGGAACATCAGGGTGGCGGCGTGGGCTCGTTGAGCCGAAGGGCCTGTTTCCCGTGCTGTTTTGTTCTTTGTTCTTTATTCTTTGTAAATTGCAAGGTTAGGGGATCAGCAAGATAAATTTTTGCTAATGGGGCCTGGGTGGGATTATGGGTCAATTCACACTCGATGGACCGAATGCCTGTTTCTGCACTGTAAGGATTCTATAATTTACATGCACATCTACGGTGCAGATTGCAAATGACCTGAAGCAAAAATTGTGACCAGGGTTGTTCTGTCCCCTTAACGCAGGAACCTAATTTACTCTGGGTGTGAATGGTGAACGGCTAATTCAGCCTGCTACTGCATTCTGTTAAGATTGTATCAGTAACATGATGTTGACATAAAATGGTTAGATGCAGGAGCATTAGGTGATCTTATCACTTTCTCAACATACAGGCATTTTAAGTATTAACGGACTTTATTAATCACACAGTGACACACACACACGCGATCTTCAATGTCAAAAGTTTATTTTTCATGCAGCTTATAGAGTCTTGATGGTTTATATCGCTAAATTATGTCTGCTGTTTCTCAAAGGTTACTTCTTAATATGTCTGTATAAAATATTACATAGTTTTATCAAAAAACTGTTTGAATCTGAACTGTTTTGTCTATTATTTAAGATGTTGCTGTTTCATTGCACATTATTTTGGTTGAACTTAAAAGCTTTGTGATAATATATTAGATCTTAGAAGGCTAATTAAATATCACTAGAGACCGGTTTGTGATTGCAGATCATTTAGTAAAAAGATCTTCAATGTGGGGTACCTCTTATATAGCAGAATATCATACGGTGTACCAAACCCCTAAAATCCCCATCTGTTTGCTGTTTTTAAAACAACCACATTGAAAGAATTTTGCTGGTATGTACTGTAATCTTCCAGAGATTCACTGAAACTAGAAGCAGGAATAGACCATTCAGCCCTTCAAGCCTGCTCCACCATTCATTTTGTGACAGGGTGGCACAGTGGTTAGTACTGCTGCTTCACTGTGCCAGGGATCCAGATTTGATTCCCGGCTTGTGTCACTGTCTGTGTGGAGTTTGTACTTTCTTCCCGTGTCTGCGTGGATTTCCTCCGGGTGCTCCAGTTTCTTCCCACAATCCAAAGATGCGCAGATTAGGTGCATTGGCCATGCTAAATTTTTCCTCTGTGTACCTGGGGGATTTTCATTGTAGTATGAATTACTTGTGACTAATAATTTTTTTTTACTTTTGATAATCGATTTCAATATTTGATACAAGTTAAATATGACGATTTTGCACGTCTATGACTAACAAAGCCTTTATCGGCAATATTGATCAGTTAAGCACCCCCCCCCCCCCCCCCTCCACTCTGCCCAAGTTCCCTCTAAACAATACCAAACGTTAACTCATTCCATGAAAAGAATCCGAAATATCTCCAGTGCAACCCTCCTATCGTTGATCTCTATTAAAAGTAGATTATGGAACATTGGCAACAAAGAGGTTTACAGCAAAAAAAAACATGTCATCTGTACATGGTAGTTTAGTAATTTCCTGGCACGATGGATGACCCCGTTTTTATCCAGCTTTATCTTGGAGTGGAAGTTGTTTTGCAGATTTACATGCAAATAGTTTTGCAAATCGGAGTATTGATTTAATGCTGTTCAAATTGATGCTAATTCGAATGGGGGCCTCATGGGATTTTATCACTTGGATATTTCCAGGAGTAAGCTTTCATGCAGCTGTAGTGCAAAAGGAGCCAGCATGCTTCAGTTAATCTGAAATCCTAGCTCAAGATGTTAATAAACCCTAAAATGTACATATGCGGTAAGAGCTGGAAAAGAAGTCAATGTCTTTTGCATTTAAAAGAAAGGAAGGTTGTTCCGGTCATCACAGATGAGGAATGCTTAAAATTTATTATTCAGAAGAATATGGAAAATGTCAAGGGGATTACCATCTGTATACTTTCACTGTAGATCTTCACTGTAGGCCCCTGATTAAACGCATGGTCCATATTTTCCCCCGCAGGTGTGACATTTATTGATTGGCCAGATTGAGATGTCATCGCAAACAAGTTCCACATTTGTTTGGTCAATTCTGCGTCTTGCAAGCTTTCAATTAAAAAAAACGCAACATTCGAATTACCTTTTCCACTGCTTCATCGTTCTGTTGTCCAGTTGTTCCAAAATCTCAAAAGATTTTGGCAACGAATATGAGATTTTGCTGCCAACTTTTGAAAAAGGAAAACTCAAGCCCTAAACTGCTGAGCCCTACTCTGGGAATTCTCATTAGAGAGTTGCTTCGGAGGGAGAAGCGTTTAAGCAAATGTATAGTTTTTTTTCTCTCTCTGCAACTGAACGATTGCAACACTGAAGATTCTTTTCTTTAAACCTGGCCTGTTTAATGACACTGGAAATGCAAAGCGCCTGGCTCATTACCTCTTAGTTAAGTACGTGCACAGTTGAAGCAGAAATGGTTGGCTCAAATGTGAGTTTAATTTGAAAAAAAAAGATGATTGACAATGCTGAATGATTTTTCCACGGCAAAAGGTTTATCTTAAAATAAGTGTCAGTTTACTAGTGCTCTTTTGCGGAAAACAGGCGTTGATTAGGCTTTGTTAAAAGGGACGCTTTGTGTCCTGGATATATTGTGACCGTTGTCGCCTTTTCAGGCCTTGCAAGTTATTCAAGTAGATTTGACAGACCCAGTTGCACCGCTTCGTGAATTTTTCACTGTAAATGTGCGACCTGATTGAAACATATAAGATCCTGAGGGCCTTGACAGGATGAATGTGGAAAAGATGTTTCCTTTAGTGGGATAATCGAGATCTAGGGGTCACTATTTAAAAATAAGTGGTCGCCCGTTTGAGGTAGAGGTGAGGAAAATTTATTTCTCTCAGAGGTGCACAAGTCTTTCGAACTCTCGTGGCAGTGGGAATCATAAACAATCAAAGGAACTAGGAGCAGAAACAGGCAATCTAGCCCCTTGAGCCTACTCTGCACATTCAGTACAATTATGGCTGATCTCATCTCCACTTCCCTGCTTGTTCTCTATTCTCATGGGTTCATCTCCCAAAACTTTCTGCTGACTGCTTTTTGACAATGGCTTAAAGTTTATTTATTAGTATCACAAGTGGCCTTATATTAACACCCCGCAATGAAGTTACTGTGAAAATCCCCTCGTTGCCATACCCCAGCACCTGTTTGAGTACACTGAGGGAGAATTTAGCATGGCCAGTGCACCTAATCCGCACATTATTTGGACAGTGAGAGGAAACCAAAGCACCCAGAAGAAACCCACGCAGACGCGGGGAGTATGTGCAAACTCCCCACAAATAGTGACCCAAGTCAGGAATTGAATCTGTGTCCATGGCACTGAGGGAGCAGTGCTAACCATTTTGAGAGCCTTTTCAATACTGAGGGAAGGGCAGAAATTTGGTTGAGAGGGATTCACATGTATCATCTTGGATAAGATGGAAACAGATTTGGGAAGTGACAAGTTCAAGGTCTTTGAAGAGGAAAGAGAGGTTTGAAGGCTTGACAGCTGGAGAGGTCCAGGATTGGACTTTCTGAGGAGGGGCAAATTTAAAGGGGAGAGGGACAACACCTGAAGCGAAAACCTGTTAATAATATTGCTTAACATATACAATCAACACAAATTAAGATAAGTTTATATCTTTCTATGAAATAGATGATTGAATTAATTGGTTAAGAGAACTTAACTAAATGGGTAGCATAGTGGCACAGTGGTTAGCACTACTGCCTCACAGTGCCAGGGACCTGAGTTTGATTCCCAGATTTGGCCGCTGTCTGTGTGGGGTTTGCACATTCTCCTTGTGTGTGCATGGGTTTCTGCTGGGTGAACATAGAACACAAAAAACAGGCCCTTCGGCCCACAAGTTGCGCTGATCATATCCCTTTCTACTAAGCCTACCTATAATCATCAATCCCATTAAATCCCATGTACTCATCGGGTGCTCTGGTTTCCTCCTACAGTCTAAAGATAGAATCACTGAATCCTACAGTGCAGAAGGAGGCCATTCAGCCCATCTACACCAACCAGAATTCCAACCAGGTCCTAACCCCATAGTTCCATGCGTTTACCCTATCTAGTTCGCCCTGACACTGTCAATTGATGTCACCGGCACATGTTTAGACTTTGCAGTGTGGAAGTTTAGGTTGATTTGCCATGGTAAATTGCTCCTCAGTGTCTCAAGGGGATTAGCATGGAAAATATGTGGTGTTACAGGGATGCAGGTAAGATGCTCTTTTGGAGAGTTAGTTCAGGCTCGATTGGCCAAAAGGCGGCCTCCTGCATTATAAGGATTTTATGGTTCTATGAACAAATTCTTTGAGGAAAAAATATTTGGGATGCTAAGCAGAAAACAGATGTATTTACCAGAAAGCTTGTAAGTCTGCCTCTGCAACAATGTGCTAACAATATTTTGAATTGTTTCCACCTACTTCCTTACCCCACATGAGATGTTGTTGGTATAAAGAGATGCCCCAAAGTAACTTTGGTGCAGAATGCAATTTTCCTCATTCACTCTCACCACCCCCCTCCCCGCAGTGTTCAGTGAGAGCCTCATCTTTGTGATCAACAGTTGCTGAACAAATGTACCAAAAGTCCAGAGATCTTTTGAAAGAAATCAAATTCGGGCACAGTGGGCCGCTTTATCCTGACTCAGATCTGGAAGCTGCCTTGGATATGTGCCAGGATATATTTTTAATGTTAAGGCGGAAGGTGATGTGCAGCAAACTGCAGCCAGCTCACCTGACACATGTTCCTACTAAAACAGAGGAATGGAGTGTCAAGCTTTCGAAGCTGGCAGGCTTGCTTTGGTCTTTGGACACTGTCAATTCAGATGTGTTTTTTTTCAAGCAGATGTGCTCCCAAACCAACAATGAACATTTCACGTGGGCAATTGATGTTAAGGGTATTATTATCTCCTCTGTACTTACGCTTGTCGCCCCACGACACTGTTGCCCGCTGTCATGTTCAATCTCCCTCAGTGCAGAACAGCAAGGGGATATCGCAAAGCATTGGCCGATAGGAGAGGAACTGAGAGTGGTAATCTTTTAGAGATTGTGGGGTAGAAACGTGGAGCAGTGTTGTGGGAGAGCTGAAGCAAATATTGTGGGCAGCTGGGGAGAGGCTCTGCATGGAGATAGAGAGAGTGGGATTGAAGGGAGGAGGGTAAGGTGTCAGGAGCTGGAGGCAAAAGGGATAAAAAGAAAGACTTGCTTCTATCACAATCACCAAACATCCCAAAGGTAGTCATAAAAACCTATGGAGTGTTTCCTTTTATTCGGCAAGGCATTGAATACAAAAGCAAGGATGTAATGATGGAACTGTATAAAATGCTGATTTATTTAATTATTGTCATAAGTAGGCTTATATTAATACTGCAATGAAGTTACTGTGAAAATTCCCTAGTTGCCACACTCCAGCTCCTGTTCGGGTACACTGAGGGAGAATTTAGCGTGGCCAATGCGTTTAACTGGCACGTTTTGGACTGTGGAAGGAAACCGGAGCACCCGGAGGAAACTCACACAGACACTGGGAGAACATGAAAACTCTGTACAGACAGTGACCCAATTTGGGAATTGAACCCAGATCCCTGGCGTTGTGAGGCAGCAGTGCTAACCACTGTGCTACCATTAGGCTAAAGTGGGAACTTTGTCACCACAGTACAGGAAGGACATAATTGCTCTGAAGAGAGTACAGAGGAGAATATTGCCAGGGCTTGAACATTGCAGCAGTGAGGAGAGATTGGGTAGGCTAAGATTGTTTCCCTTTGCGTAGAGGAAGCTGAGGGATGGCTTAATTGAGATGTATGAAATTATGAGGAGCCTCAGAGGAAAGACTTGTTTCCCCTAGTTGAGGGGCCAATTACTAGGGGGCACAGATTTATGGAGAATATTACAAGGGGCATGAGAAAAAAACCTTTTGTAGATGGTGTACATCTGGAATTCAATGCCTAGGTTGGTGATTGAGACTGAAATGATAAAATCATTTAACAGCTACCTGGATCTGTAACCAAGTAACCTGCAGGGCTATGGACTAGGTACTGGAAAATGGGATAAAGGTGATTACCTAGTTTATTGTTCTCCTTTTTTGCCAATGCAGATGTGATGGGCTGAAAGGCCTCTTTCCGCAACTGGATTTTCTATGATTCTACTGTTAGAAGGATTTAAACCGTTTCTAACTCGTAACATTACTGACCACTCTTAGCTCTATCAGACCTCCTTGCTACACCATCCAACTGATTTACCCCAAACTAGTCTCCAAATCTTTGGCCCATCCGACTAACACCTCTGAGCCCCTGCCTTACCCCACTCTTTGACTGCCACCTCTGATACCCCCAATTACTCCACTATCCCTCAAACGCAACTACATCCCCGAAAACGCACCTATATTCCTGAATGCTTCTGACTACCTCACTGAGCCCTTCTTATCACCAGTCTAACCTCCCACTCGCCAACCAAAGTGAGGCTTCTGACTCTTTATTCTCCTGCTACTCCCCTAATACCCCCTAGATACAACCTATTCAAAGAACAAAACAGCACAGGAAACAGGCCCTTTGGCCCAACAAGCCTGCACCGCCAACTTGATGTTCCACTTCTACCTGTGACCCTTGTCTATGTTTATAGATCTATGGATTGGAACCAAACTTGAGACAATTTAGGGAGAATTTGTTCTGCCAATCAGCCTAACAGCACAGCGATAGTCACTGAGCTGTCATGTTGCCCATCAAATGGTCCACAACATGAAGCACTAGGATACTCTCAAAAGAGAAAAACATCCAAGAACAGCCCTTTCATGACCCATCGCGTGCACCTTCTCTCCTAGTCTCTCAAAGTGACTGGGATAGTGCTATAAAAAGGGAGTATAGCTTCCTTTTCCATGATGATCCTGCAGTACACGGAATGGACTCCAGGGGCAGCAGCACTGCACATTTCTCAGCAGGCCTAGCTGGGAGGTCTAGGTGAGAAATGGTCAGCTCCAATCTGGGGTAAACAAAATGGAACAGATTGCCAATCAAACGGTGATTGTCACTTCACGGAAGATTCGACCCAGTGATCAGAAAATCATGTTTAACGCATGTCTGGGTTTCCAGTTTGGTTCTGCAGGCAGCAGAAAATCCAGAAAAATATTACTTCTCTGGAGCAGAATTTAAGGTTGGGACAATTTCTGTTCCTTCCAGCAAATATAAGATTTCCATTGAGCTTTCCAACCTGCTATAACCACCCACTTAAAGCCAATCTCATGATGGGTCGCTGAGCCAAGGTTCCTGCAAAACCTTTTTTCCAGATGTTCAACTTTGGCGGTTGAGAAACTAGTTTGTTTATTGGCATGTCCTCCACAACACGGTGCTCCGAAGATGTAGCATTGATAGAAAGGGGCAATTTCCCCCCCAACTATTGTGCTTGAACTGAAATGCAGGCTGGAGTGTTACCAATGTTCCCGCAAATGGGATTTTCCCAGCCCACGAATGGAGTTGTAACCGGGCACCAAATTCTCCAACTTCACTGCAGTGGGACTGTAGCATGAATGATCTCCTTTATCTCCACACCCCCCCCCCCCCCCCCCCCCCACCAATCCCCTAACTTCATGTGGATTAAAAGATACTTGTTGTACGGAGGTTACTGTCTTTCTTTCACTCCAAATTATAAATCTTGTTTTGAATGGGCAAAGGCCTCAAGATTCCCTTTTATTATCAACCAGCCAGGTCTTCCTTGAAAAGTTGCTCCATTGATTGCTGCATGAGTTCTAGACTTGTATGCCATCTTCAAATAAGACTTCAGCATCACTTTCACTGAACCCTAAAAAGCTGTTTAAATAATGTTATTTTGGAAAGTAAAGATATTTAAGCTTGTTTTGTCCTATGGATCACTTTCAGAGGGCAAGTAGTTTGAAGGAAGCTTGAACCACTGTACCAGAAAGAATTGAAAACCCAGTTCATAATCAGATTTATAAAATGCCCTTTGGAGTGTCAGCCCCTCCAGTTTCTGGAAGCTTTGATTGCTGAGGGTGGCACAATACTAACTTGGGCCATGGTGCAGTATTCACACTGAACCTTTTGTTCAAGGAGTTCTGAAATGTTGGGAGAATTTTATTGTTGGTTTAGGTGCACAGCCAGGCATCTACGTTAAAAAAGACAAACAAAATCATCAGTTCAACAAAGTGTTCTGTTTTGACAGCTGAAGTGAATTGTTGACTTTGCTTGATTGACAGCTTTAAGTGGTTACAATAACTTGTTTTTTTCTGTGATCTCTTTTGTCAATTTCTCAATGTTTGTTTGAAAAAGCCATAAGAGGTAGTGAAGTGTTTGAAGTCTATTTTTAATATGCAATGGCCTGTCTAATTGATGCTTCAACACATTTATAAGAAAAACAGTTTTATTTTCTACAGAAGATTTGCTAATGGGTGTTTTCTTTCTCCTGGCAATTCTACACAAGTCATGGTTATCGTATAGCTCATTATTTAAGCACATGGTACATGCTGGGTGAATGAGCATGGAAAGGGCATGAGCTGTCATTGAGTTGGCATGGGCAAAATGAGGGGTCATGGGAAGTAGCTGAGGAACACAAACTGGCATTGAGTTGGCATGGGGGATTTGCTTTTCAAATGGTTCCCAAATCCAGACTATGGCTGGAACTCTTCTATGTTGTGTATCCCATTCCCACTGCCAGAATTGGCAAATCAACCAAATCTCCATTCTCTGCAGCGGGACTGGAGAATCTCAGCTGCAGGTGACATCGGAGAATTCTGGCCTGTGGTTCACGGCTCCTCTTGGGGGCAATTAGGGGCAAGTTGGCCCAACTGCACAAAAGTTGTGGGAGCTAAGCAATGCCTACGTCAGCAATGGAATTGGGAGGGTTGAGAATGGAGTGTGTGGGCTCACCACCCACATCCTTATCTGGCGGAAATGGGAATCACAGAATTGATTCTACAAAAATCATTGTCTCTTAATGCAGCCTAACAAAACCTTTCATGACTATCTGTTAGGTTGAGCCTACTCCAGGACTTAATGTTCAAGAAAGGTGCGATCAGATTGAGTATCAAGCTACAAACTCTTCCAACATGTGTCAATGGCAGGAGAGATGCCTGATCAGCTATGTGATAGAAGGAAAGTTGGAACCTCTACTGTCACTATCCACAGCTATCGGCTACAACATGCATGTAAAAGTGATCTTGCCTGACAAATGAATTTCCTGAGTAAATAATAACATACCAGCGCCATCTTTTTGGTCATCTGTTAAATCATAGAATCATAGAACTGTGCAGTACAGAAAGAGGCCTTTCGGCCCATCGAGTCTTCACTGAACACAATCCCACCCAGGCCTTACCCCCATATGCCTACACATTTTACCCACTAATCCCTCTAACCTGCGCATCTTAGGACACTAAAAAGCAATTTCTTTGCATGCCTAATCAACCTAACGCACAGATCTTTGGACTGTGATATATTGTTGTGATATATTTATCAGGGATAGCAGCTTGATATCAGTAGAAGGGAAATGTGTCATGTGACACAAAAGTTTCACTTTTGCTTTGAGCAAAACACATCCACACAGCCCTGGTTCTTCAAACTTTATAATTACCTATAACTGTTCTCATGCGCCTAGCCTTAGTAGATGAACCCATAATATGTTTTCCCAATGTCTTATGAGTGATTGGTGCCTTTGTCTTGTATGGTGAATTAGGCATTATATCATTATAGTGATACAACATGGTGACAGGTGGCAGCAAGATTAGGCCAGGGTATGTCATGGAGAACAAATTTGGACCATGCTGTATAGCACGAGAAGACTCGTGATGTTTTGGTCAGGCTGCAATGGAGTTGCAGTATTGGAGAGCATTGAAGAAGCAGAGTGATGACTGAGCGGAAATGCTTTGGGGGCAGAGGTTGCCACACATGGAATGTCAACTCAGTGAGTGGCACAGTGATTGGACCAGCCCTGGGTTTGCTCAGCTGAGAAAGGCGAGTGAGTAGAGTATGAGCTGGATTGATAGCGAGTGAGAATAAAAATTTTTAACAGCATTGGGCCACAAAAGCTTGCAATTGTAATAGATGGCTTTGTGAGCAACCTGCAGGCAAGGTTACCATCTGGAAAGCAGATTACTGTCACACATTAAAGAGTTGTAGCTTGAATTATTTTATACCAGCTATGTAATGGTATATAAACTATAAACATGTATTATCAAAGGTTAAACTTCTTTAGTATGTGTAAAGTACCCTTAAAAAGAAAAGGGAGATGTTGTAATACACCTTTATCAGCTGTCATGGCATCATGAATAGAGAAATGTATCATGTGATCCAGTCTTAGTTTCACTTTTGCTTTGAGCAGAGCACAGCACACACAGCTCTGACATCTTCACGCTTTATGCCTACGTATAACTGTTTTCACATTTTTTGTTAACACATTAACCCACAACATCTTTACCAAATTCTTTGAGTGATCGGATGATACTCTAAGGCTTCAGCTGAGTCATACCCATTTTACCATCACCTCCTGGAACATTCTGGATATGAAATCTGATCTTATTAGATCTCGGTGGGCAGTCCATATTGGGAATATTCCTCCACTACTATTTTGGCTGATGTGATGATTCTCAGGGAAAGGGATAGCCACATCCATGATGGTGAGGTTATACCGTACAAATGTCTTGTACTGTAAGTAAGCCTAAAGTATTATATGATTATTAGCACCAGAGACCTGCGTTCGATTTCTGGCTTGGGTCACTGCAGGGAAACATGGAGCTTGCATGTTTTCCCTGTGTCTGCATGGGTTTCCTGTGGGTGCTCCCTTTCCTCCTGCAGTCCAAGGATGTGTGGGTTTAGGTGCACTGGCCGTGCTAAATTGCCCATGTGTCCCAGGATGTGATCCCTAGATTAGAGGGATTAGTGGGGTAAACATGTGGGGTTATGGAGATGGGGCCTGGGTGCGATTGTTGTCAGTGCAGACGCGATGGAGTCAATGCCACCTTCTGCATGGTAGCAATTCTATGATTATAAAACCATAATACTCTTAGCCTTTTTATTCTCGAGATGTGGAAATACTGGTGTTGGCCTGGGGTAGGCACAATAAAAAGTTTCTCAACACTAGGTTAAAGTCCATCAGGTTTATTTGGTAGCATGAGCTTTCGGAGCTCTGTTCCTTCCTCAGGTGAATAGAGGTAGCACAAGCTTTCAGAGCGCTACCCTCACTATTAATCCACTCACCTGAAGAGACAGTGCTCCGAAAGCTCATGCTACCAAATAAACCTGATACGTTTTATTCTTGAGAGAAAAGCTCAATTTGTCTATCCATTCCTGATACATAATTCTGGTACCATCTTTGTAAAAGGATAGGATCTATAATTAACATCTGGATATTTAGTGCAGGTCTTTTTTCTTCGAGGTACCTTGGCTGAAACTGTTCCACTTCAGAGTAGCAAAGCTATGTGTTCCTGTCACCAATAGAAATTGAATTGCTTTAGCTGCTAAACTGCCAATCAAGAATGTGTGTTTTTGAAAGTAAAAGATCAGGTTGTTTAATATATTGAGGCCAATGGGAATAGTGTATAAACAGCAGAAAACTAAGCTGTTTTTTTTCCACAGGTATCACTCCCATTCTGTAAATAGCAGAAAGCAGCCACGTAAATCGGCCAAATAAAAATCTGAACATGGTTTGAGCTGCATTTTTCAGATGGTTGAAAATTCACTCATGCAAATAATGCAGACCCATAAAAATTGAACAGTTACATCCAAGCCTGTTACTCAGCCACGCAGTTGCTGGTACGATTATGTAAATTCCTGGTAAGCATTTTATTTCAGCTGCTTCCTTTATTTGAGGAGTCTAGGACTGAATTTGGAATAATTGGTTGAAAATTGTTATTGCCCACAGTCCTTTCCTCCTCCTCATGATTTGGGATCTCCTGATTTGGCAAATTTTGGCCATCACTGTCAAGTTTCAACCATTATTTCTCGCTACTCAATGGCCAACCCAGCCACTCTCTCTGTCTCTGCTTCCTTTTGAGTTCTGATCCAATTCAACAGCCTCAGTCCTGTTCAGCTTGGCATTCTCTAAACGTAGCCCATACAGGTTTAATCCCAGACAACATGCAGCCTATCTGCCAGTTTTCCCTTATCTATCATCCTCCATTAACAGAATATGTAGATGATAATTGCCACCTTCCAACACAGTGACAGAGTGGTTAGCACTGCTGCCTCACAGCACCAGGGACTCGGGTTTGATTCCCATCTTGGGTGACTGTCTGTGTGGTCACTTTATTTGGGGAAAGGGTTAGCTTCCCGTTCTTGGCATCGCCCACCACTTTGTAGAACCTAGTCCGGCCCTGGATTCCAGAGGGAATCCCGGGCATGCAAATTTCACTCTCTCTTCCTGTCTTAAGTTGGGCCAGAAATGCCCTTCAACCCAGTAACACTGAACCATTTAAACCTGGAATGTGCAATGGTAAATAATTCCAGTTACACTTCTTCCAACAATCTTATTCGATCAAAACAATAAAAACATTACAGTTGCCAAACACCAACCTCCTCCTGACTAACAGCTTACACCTGAAATGTGAAACTGGCTTTCTGTCCCCGAGATGTCTGGGCAATTGAATGTAGCCTGCCGGTGTGGAAATTGATGGGATATGATCACACAGTGGTTTTGCAGCCTGTCCCATTGTAATCTTGACTTCTAATGGAGGGCAAATTCTAACTAGATATAATATCGGTGTCTGAACTTATCCTGCCAATTTCTTGGCAGACGGATTAGGTTAAAATCTTCCCTGCTGCGTCTTTCCAGAATTTGTTTTCCCAATCTATACTTCGCTTTCTACAATGAAAGGAACCCTTTCAAACATGGAAATCAAACTGCAGCCTCCTGGAATCCTGCAATTTTCTTTTAGATATTCGACAGCTGCTGCAATGTAGGTGAATTAATAGCACTGTCCTTACAGTGACCTATTCCTGTTCCTAGCTCATATGTTCACATATATGTTGACATTTCTCTGTCCCTTAATATGACTGAGACATTAGATCTTTAACACAAATCAATTAGTTCATCCATTCAAATATAAGATTGCCTTATCAACTAGATAGAAAGATTATATCTTGCTGTTCACAACCTCAAAACATCCCAAAGAACATTACAGTCAATGAGCTGCTTTTAAAATGATGATAGAGGAAATGTAATGCATAGCAATATCTCACAAACAGCAATGTAGTCACAATAGATAATCTGCTTTCTTTATTGCAATATTGGTAAATATTAGCCTGGCCTCCTGGGAGAACCCTCTTATTCTTTACTGTAGCACGGTGGGATCTTTTACATCCACTGCGACTCAGTTAACCTTTCATCCAAAAACTGGCACCTCTTGCAGTGGCAACTTGTTTTTTAAAAAAGTTTATTAATCAGGTTTATATTAACACCACAATGAAGTTACTATGAAAATCCCCTAGTCACCACACTCCAGCACCTGTTCGAGTACATTAAAAGGCAATTTAGCACGACCAATCCATCTAACCTGCAGATCTTTGGATTGTCAGAGGAAAGTGGAGCACCTGCAGGAAACCTACACAGACACGGGGAGAATGTGCAAACTCCACACAGACAATGACCCGAGGCCAGAATTGGACCTGGGTCCCTGGCACTGTGAGGCAGCAGTGCTAACCACTGTGCATCACTCTGTTTTGCTGAACAAATATTTGTACATTGAAACTAGAAACACCCATCTCTTAGCAATCGTATTTAGCTGTTTCTCAAATCATGTACACATGACTTGCTCGGTATTTGCAAACTCATTGTACGCTTGAACAATTTTTTGATACGTGACCAAATATCCAGCTTGAGAATAATTTCAGAGAGTAAGTTATACTAATGATGATGGATGGCATTTGATGAAATGGGTTGAAGTGACTGGAAAATTGGAGCTATTAGAATAAAAACACTTTAAAAGTCTTTGTTGATATTTAGTTTCTGCAATAGAGAAGAAGAAAAATGTCACTGCTATTCATTTTTTTTTCTTTCCAGGGAAATGGGGAACAATCGCAGACGGTCTACTTCCTTCCCGAATTTGCACTTTCTCCACAGGGGAGTTTTCTGGAAGACACAACAGGCGAGCAGGTCTTGACTTACCGCTACGATGATCAGGTCAGTGCGAGGCCTCATCAAACATGACTCTCTTCGAACAAAGGAGCAATTAGACAGAAGCCAGATGATCTGAAATCAGACATGTCATGACACATTCCTCTAGCAACTAGGTCAATCATCAGCCTTCTGCTTAATTTGCATGTCCACCTTAGCTAGTATTCATCATAAGTTCCCTTTTTCAGAAATGAAGACATCGGGGACGATTCTCCCAAAAGAAATCCAAGTGCCCAATGAGTGGGGAAAATGGGAGATTTTCCCTTTTTTTTTTTTTGCGTGCACTTAGTTGATTGAATTTTTGGAACTTTGCTCTGCTTGGGATTCACTTCAGTCAGGGCAGGGCCTAATCCCGCCTGAAAAGCCGGCATCAATGCACTGTGTGGACTGTTGCGCATGCGCCAATCACCCTACTCCCGTTACAGTTCTCTTATTTACATTTCCCGGTTCGCTGCGCTACTCGAGCAGCACGATGGACCAGGAAAACTGCACCCATCATGTCACTGTAAACTGATTCAGTGATACTGATTTGCTTTTGCTATTAAATTCTAGTGTGTGTTCAGATGGTTTCAAAGGACTTGGCTATAAATTTAGACATTCGTAGAATAGAATCCATACAGTACGGAAGGAGGTTAGTACTGCTGCCTCACACACCAGTCCTGGGTTCACTTCCGGCCTTGGTGACTGTCTGTATGGAGTTTGCACATTCATCCCGTGCCTGCGTGAGTTTCCTTCAGGAGCTCCGATTTCCTCCTGCAGTTCAAAAAAGTACGGGTTATGTTAATTGGCCATGTTAAATTGACTCTAATGTCAGGGGGATTAGCAGGGCAAATGTAGGTGTTATGGGAATAGGGCCTGGATGGGATTGTGGTTGGTTCAGAATCAGTGGGCCAAATGACCACCTCCTGCACTGGAGGGGTTGTTTGATTCTATGAGGCCATTTGGCCCATCAAGCTTGCACCGACAACAATCCCATCCTATCCCTGCAACCCCATATATTTACCCAGTTAGTTCCCCCCGACACGAAGGCCAATCAACCTAACCCGCACATCTTTTGACTGTGGGAGGAAACTGGAGCACCCAGAGGAAACCCAGTAGATACAGGGAGAACATGCAGGCTCCATACAGGCCAGAATTGAACATAGGTCCCTCATGTTGTGAGGCAGCAGTGCTAATTAATGTGCAATCTTCATTATTTGAATTGTTAACTATCCTCTTTTGATTCAACTAAAGTCTAGAGGTTTTCTCAGTATGTCATTCAATCTATCTCCTCTCCAAAAAAAAACCTGTGCATCTTCTAAATCTTTTATTAGTCTTCTCTTCAATAGCATATTTGGTAATTCATTTTACAAATCTTTACAATATTAAAAGAAAGAACTTCCTTATTTTCCTTTTCAACTTATTCATTTAGAACATGTGGCCACAATGTGTGACCATATAGAGGAATGTCACGGAATAACATTAGCCAGTTATCTTCAGCTACTTCACATTGATTATTTGTTTATTCATTGATGGGATGTTACCATGTTATTGATGCTACCATGTTATTGGCCATCCTGTACAGTGGCACAGCAGTTACCACTGCTGCCTCAAAGCGCCATGCACCCGGGTTCAATTCCTGGCTTGGGTCACTGTCTGTGTGGAATCGGCATGTTCTCCCTGTGTCTGTATGGGTTTCCTTCCACAATCTGAAAGATGGGCTGGTTAGGTGCATTGGCCATCCTAAATTCTCCCTCGGTTCTCTCCAAGCAGGTGCTGGAGTGTAGTGACTAGGTGATTTTCACAGTCGCTTCATTGCAATGTTAATGTCAATCCATTTGTGATTAATAAATAAACTTTTCTGAATAAAACAATCTGAGCTATAGATGTTGGTTGGGACACAGTTACTTTGTGTTGCACGCAACTTAATTTTTGTTCATGTAAGCCTACTTGTAAACTTAAACTAGATCTAACTTTCTTTAGCTGAGCTGATTGCTGGACCACTTCAGAGAATAAAAAGTATTGTGGGCTTGGAGTCACATATAACCAGATCAGATAAAGATGGTGGAATACCTTCCCTATAGACACTAAAAAGTTTAAAGTTCATTCATTAGTCACAAATTGGTTTACATTGACGCTGCAATGAAGTTACTATGAAAATCCCCTACTTGCCACACTCCAATGTCTGTTCAGATGCAATGAATGAGAATGTAGCATGGTCTATGTGTCTAACCAGCATGTCTTCCAGACTGTGGGAGGAAACCAGAACACTGAAGGAAACCCACACAGACACAAGGAGAACATGCAGACAGTGACCGAAGCTGGCAATCGAACCTGGGTCCCTCGAGTTGTGATGCAGCAGTGCTAAACACTGTGCCACCCAATTTATGAAGCAGATGGGGTTTTTGCAACAATGCATTGTCAGCTTTATTGACACAATGGGAATAATTTTATACTGGCAAGATTGGCACATTTAACCAGGGCAATTAATGTTCACTTAAGCTCTTCATCCTGATGCTACCAGTATCTACCATATAGGAGACCCAAAAAAGCCAAACACTGTTGCTTGAGAGCTAGTAGGATGTGCTGTCTCCATTTAAAGGTACTCAGTGTCTGATTGAGTGAGCCTGTATTATGAACAGAAAGGCCAATTGAGAGTCATCCTCTTTCTTGTGGCCAACTTCCCAGCATCACTCACCTGGGCCACTGGGTAAGCATGGGCCTCAGGTGGGTGCAGTACCATCAGCAGACACCATTCCCCCAGTAGCGCTGCTGAGCTGTACACCACTACTAGCTGCTGATTGGCTAGTAGTTCTTAATGGGTGGACCTCTGGTCTTAATGGGTGACCATCCTTGATCACAGGATGGCCCTCTGATGCCTAGTTGATTGGCACTTAAATAGGTCAGGTGTTCTGAAAAAGAGGCAATTCTGTATCTCTGGTCAGCAGATGAGAAACCCATCTCCTTGTACTAAATTTTTATTACAGATTTATTTGTTGAATTTAAATTTTCCTGTAGTTGAATATAAACTTTTGTCTTTAGACCATTTGTCCAGACCCCTGGATTAGTAAAGCAGTAACATAACTAGTACTTTTCCAATCCTCAAACTTTTCTCAAAATTGAAATTGCAGTTCAAAAATGAACCATCCAATTTCCTTAACCATTCCTCAAAATGTAGATTTCCAGTACTTAGAACCACGTCAGTTTTTTTGTCCTCAAGAGCCACAATGTTTTTCATTTGGTGGGCAGACCTGCATTTTTTTTATTCATTTGTGAGAGATGGGCATTGCTGGCTGGCCACATTTATTGCCCATCCCAAATTTCCTTCCCTAAAGAACATTAGTGAACCAGCTGGGTTTTTCGGACAATGGAACAGTGGTTCCGTGGTCATCAGTCGGTTCTTAAACCCAGATTCTTTTTCTAACTAAATTCAAACTCCATCATCGGGTCCCCAGAACAGTAGCTGAGTTTCTGGATTACTAGTCTAGTGATAATACCACTAGGCCATCACCTCCCTTTATAAGACTGTAGAGGGGACCCTAAACAACATCTTTTCATTGTGCAACATCTACTTATGTGGATTCTTTCTTTCTTCTGCCATTGTGGCAGACAAATGTCAATCACATGAAAAGGAAAAAAGCTGGGACCTTTATACGCTGAGTGTAAGTTAACAAAGAGTGCTACTTGGGTCTGTACTTGTTAGAGTTTAGAAGACTGAGGGGGGATCTTACAAAGACTTACAAAATAATGAAGCGGCTAGATAGGGTAGCCCTATCTAGCTAGGGGTAGAGAGAGTCTTCCTGCTTAGAAAGGATAGCAGAATTAGAGGACACAGCCTCAAAGTAAGGGGGGGGGGATGCAGTTTAGATCAGAGTTGAGGAGGAATTCTTCACTCAAAGGATGGTGAGTCTCTGGAATTCTCTGCCCGTTGAAGTGGTGGAGGAGGCTACCTCACTGAACATCTTCAAGTCACAGGTAGATAGATTTCTAATAGACAAGGGAATTAAGGGTTTGGGGAGAAAGCGGGAAAGTGGAACTGATCCACTTCAGATCAGCCATGATCTTGTTGAATGGCAGGGCAGGCTCGAAGGGCTGGATGGCCGACTCCTGCTCCTATTTCTTATGTTCTTTATGCCTCTCTCTCTGAAATTAATGAAGTTTCCCAGATTCAGAAGCTTATAAAAACTGATTGCTATTATTGTTATATTTACAAAAGGATGTTGACATGGGGTGCTCCTTGATCCTTAACATGCTTAGAATTAAAAGCACTTCAAAGTTTGATTAACACAAAATTGTTTTAATAACTACCAGAAATGCTTCGGAATTTATCTGACAAAGTTTGACGGAAAAGCGAAAACTGACTCCTGGTCTCACGGGGCTAATTATTTTCTGTCGGACTGTGAAAGTTTTAATGCAGCATTGCAATATTGATATACCTTCAGTCACACTGCTGACCAAAAAAGTTGACATGATTGAGCTCACATAATTTAATGTTTCTAACTGGTTCCACCTGCTCACACATTGAGGCCCAGTTTCTGCAGAATTGTCTGCAAATCAGGGTGTTGAAGATAAATCCCAGGTCTGAGGTTGCAAAGATCCGGGATTCTCCTGAAATTAAGCATATTAGCCTCCTAGAGAAGAATTATAGGGTGGGAAATTCCACACTCTCTGCTTGTTGGTCCAATAGAAGGAACTCTTCAATTGTAGGCAGTGAAATAAAACAAGACTTACTCCAACATATAAATTGAAGAAAAAGGTTTAATAAAGAAACATCATTACTCCAAACTTGAGGCGTCATCCTGGACCATTCGAAGCTCCCTCAAACGTCAGCAGCTTCATATCTATACAGACTCAGGTGACCACCACATTATTTTGTCATTGGTTTACTGGGTCAGCTGACCCTTGCAGTATGTTATCGTTGGTCACACCACAAAAGATCCAATGTTACCATTGTTTACATTCTAACACCACAGGAAGCTGCCTTTGACAGGAACGGAAAATCCCACGAGTTGGAAAGGCTGGAAAACCTCATCCAGACGTATATTCTTCTTTCATTTCGTCCTAAACAGTCTCTCAATCAACAAGAGCTAGAGGATAATGAGACTGTTATTGACCAATTGATGTATTGGACAACTAATGACTGGAATATGAGATAGGATAAATGATAGGGTGTAGGCAGGGTTGGTTTCAGTTCAGGTTCAATGGGCCAAATAGCCTCCTTTTGCATCCTAGCGTTTTTTCATTCATTTGTGGGACGTGTGTGTCGCTGGCTGGCCAGGACTTATTGCCCATCTCTAGTTTCCCTTGAGATGGTGATGATGAGCTGCCTTCGTGAATCGCTGCAGTCCACATGCTGTGGGTTGACCCACAATGCCGTTTGGGAGGGAATTCCAGGATTTTGACGTGGCGACTGCGAAGAAAAAGTGATATATTTCCAACATAGGATGGTGAGTGGTTTAGAGGGAGACTTATAGGTGATGGTATTCCCATGTATCTGCTGCCCTTGTCCTTCTAGATGGAAGTGGCCATGGGTTTGGAAGGCGCCATCTAAGGACCTTTGAATTGCTACAGTGCATCTTGCTGCTGAGCATTGGTGGTGGAGGGAATGAATGTTTGTGGATGTGGTGCCAATCAAGTGGGCTGCATTGTCCTGAATGGTGTCAAGCTTCTTGAGTGTTGTTGGAGCTGTGCCCATGTAGGCAAGTGGGCAGTATTCCATCACATTCCTGACATGTTCCTTGTTGAAGGCAGACGGGCTTTGGGAATTCTGTGATGAAATCTCACAATATATATTTTATATAGTGTTTTACACTGTTTAATCTCAAGAGTTCATGACAATTGGTGTAAATACCATCCTGTTATTGGATTAATTTCCTCTGAACCCAGGTAATGACATAACGGTGACTGATTCTTTGGGGGAGTAAGATATAATTAATTATTTATTGTTATGAGATTGGTTTGATTTTGTGCAACGTGATTTGTAATCAAGATATGGTGATGCCAGTCTTAGACTGGGATGGGCACAGTAAGAAGTCTCTCAACACAAGATGAAAGTCCAACAGGTTTATTTGGAACCACAAGGTTTTGGAGCACTGCTCCTTCATCAGGTGTATGATGAAGTGGGTTTACCTGGAGAGTGCCCTGTTTGTGAACCCATCTCTCTATTCACGTGATGAAGGAACAGTGCTCCAAATAAATCTATTGGACTTTAACCTGGTGTTGTGAGACTCCTTAATTTGTAGTAGAAAAGTAGAAAATAATTAACTAAAACTAGGAAAACAGACCCATTGAAATACTAGCTTAAAAATGTCATACATGTAGAAATATGTACGTTGGCGCATGAGATATTGTTTATCAGCAGCTTTTGTTTATAAGCATCAGTAAAATGGCTTGGAGCTCTAACTGTTTGGTCAAACAAAATATTTCCTAAAAGATTATCTCCTGCAATCTACACAAAATGAAATGCTCAGACTGACTGGAAAATGTTGTCCTCAATTAACCTGTTGAGATCCTTTATTTAAAAGATAGATGTTTGTGTCAAATCACGATTGTGGATTGGTGATATCTCTCAGCACAATATTCTTCCACGTAAATGCTCATTAAATAAAATGTTGCAATGGTGTCTGTGTTCCAACGGTTCGGATATTGGAAAACTCTGCAACAGACGATCGAGAATTATGTTTGCATGGTATGCGGTACTTAGCAATGAAAATATCCATGTAATTGGCTTAATTTAAGCAAGAGCCAAGATATTTGTCTTTGGCTGAAATTGAAGTGAAGCTTTGTTTGCTGGTAAATGTTATAACCAAGGGGAACGCAACCCATGAACATTGATTCAGATGACAGAAATTCTAAATTATTATTGTTATGTGCATAATGCTTTATTTTTAAATCTAATGGAGAGTTGAGGATATTTTATCTATTACAAAGCTGCTTAAAGATTGCATCCCTAAAACTTTTCCATTTTCTCTAACTCATGGCTATCGAATATGTCAGCAGTTTAATTAAACTTGCGTACTGTACATAATTTGCAAGTGTCAATCAAATTTTGTTTGAATTCAAACAAAAGCTTGGCAGTTAATTACTCCCTGGTGCATTTTTCATGGCAACATGTCTACCATCTATAACCCCCACGACTTGCCTGGGCTTGCAATATCTCACAAACTGTCCTGTCTGGAGACAATACACATCTCTTTAACCTGTGCTTAATGCTCTCTCCACTCACATTGTCTCTACCTTTTTAAGACTTCATTACCTGTAAAGACTCACATTCCAACCATTATTTTGTAAATTGAGTTTGTGTCTTTGTACGCCCTGTTTGTGAATAGAACTCCCACTTACCTGACGAAGGAGCAGCGCTCCGAAAGCTAGCGGCTTGTACTACCAAATAAACCTGTTGCGCTTTAAACTGGTGTTGTGAGGCTTCTTTCTGTGAATACCTATACTAATCAGAGTATACTTGCACTCTGTGTCTTTGACTTGAGTACAATCAAGACCATGGCACCCAGAGTACTGAAACATTCAAGCTTTATTACTTGTGCACGAGGAGGACAGGACACACATACAGTGGGATGAACTGCAGGGTGTTCTGTTGATTCATACAGATGTATTGCAGTAATAGTTCATTACAACAAATGAGCAATATTCTAATCCTTAATTTACATACATAGCCCGCCTGTCATAGTATAACTTACAATCCTTTCTTACCTACTAGAAAACCGTCTCCTTCTAACCCGTTATTAGCATAATATGTTGCCATATCTTGTTTTTTTGGTATTTGTTCCTGTTCTTATCTTTGGTTCCTGTGGCCATGCCCATGGCTGGGAGCGCAATGTTTGAGAAACTGACAGGTTAGGTTAGTCACTTCTCTGAATAGGCAACCACTGACTCAGGCCTTGGCTCACTCAACACTTTCCATTCTTGCTGATAGAGCTATCTGCCATAGTTGTTAATTTCCATATCTGCTCAGGCAATATAAATTGTGGTTCCCTTTATAATTCTTTCAGATTCTGGTCTGATGAGTGCAAGACTAAAAGCTTCGACAGTATGTCATTTTTCCAGCAATACTCCAGTTCAGACTACAAAATGCTATTAAGTACAGCAGTGACTATTTCCCTTGGTTCACTATTGCCATGTAGATAATACGATAGTACCATATATAAAGGAAATAATATTTGTGAAGTTAAACACAACAAAGAGTGTTCTGTAAGTTTAATTAAACAGAAGAGGAAAAATAGACTGTGTATGTTTGCACTAGTACATCTCTTATTGTGGATTAGGGTAAGTGATGCATATATTGCAATAAGCAATGAATAAGTTACAGATGCTGTGTCAGTGGAGATTAAACTTTTATTAATGTAACATTCTAAAAGAACTGTTTCATATTACCTAAAGAAGCATTTTTTTAAAAAATGTGACAAATCAGTCAGCATTCGCAAAGAGTAAACATTTGATATCTATTTTCAGGATGTTTTGAAGGAGGAAGGTGAGGTGGAGAGTTGGAAAGTGGCAAATAGCGAATTCAGGGCTTAAATTGAGGTAAATAAAGGTATAGCCACCAATGCTTGAGTGATTAAAGTCAAGGATACTCAAGAGGCAAGAATCAGATGAGTCCTCCCAACTGCCTAAGTTTGTTAGTTTCACAATAGACTTGCATTAACATTGCAATCATAGAATCCAGCAATGCAGAAGGAGGCCATTTAGCCCATTGAGTCTGCACCAACCGCAGTCCCCCCTCCCAGGCCCTATCCCTATACCCCATGCATTTACCCTAGCTCATCCCCCTGACACTGACGGGCAGTTTAGCATAGCCAATCCACATAACCCAGATGTTTTTTTTGGATTGTGGGAGGAAACCGGAGCACCTGCAGGAAACCCATGTAGACGCGGGGAGAATGTGCAAACTCCACACAGACAGTGACCCAAGCCAGGAATTGAGCCTGTGCCCCTGGCAGTGAAGCAGCTATGCTGCTGCCCAATGAAGTTACTGTGAAAATCTCCTAGTTACCACACTTTGGCACTTGTTTGGGTACACTGAGGGAGAATTTAGCATGGCCAATGGACCTAACCAGCATGTCTTTCAGACTGTGGGAGGAAACCAGAGCACCCGGAGGAAATCCACAGGGACATAGAACGTGCAGACTTTGCACAGACAATGACCCAAGCCGGGAATTGAACCTGGGTCCCTGGCACTGTGAGACAGCAGTGCTAATCACTGTGCTACCATGTGCCCCATATTTTCCTCTAAATGTTTGCATTATTGCCCTTTTTTTTGTTGCTCATTGTTTTATTTTCTTACAACTCTGTTTACCTCAATACATTCCAGAGTGAATGCCTTCAATGGTATTCCAGTGCTTTGAGTCATGCATCAAAATATCTTCCTGAAGTCTTGCAGAGATTTATTTCACTTGATTATTGACATTATTTTGTTTCAGTTGATTTCTGGCATTGTTCCACTTAGATTCATCTTGTTTTTTATTCATTCGTGGGACATGGGCATCACTGGCTGGCCAATATTTATTGCCCATCCCTCATTACCATTGAGAGGTGATAGTTTGCCAGGCTGTTTTAGAGGGCAGTTGAGAGTCGACCACACTGCTGTGGCTCTGGAGTCACATGTAGGCCAGGTCTGATAAGAACAGCAGATTTCCGTCCCTAAAGAATATTAGTAACTGAATGGGTTTTTCTGACAATTGACAATGGTTTCATGGTCACCAATTGGTTTTTAATTCCAGATTTTTTTCATTGAATTTAAATTCCATCATCTGCCATGGTGGGATTCGAATCTGGGTCCCCAGAATATTAGCTGAATATCTGGATTAATAGTCTAGTGATAATATCACCAGGTCATCACCTCCTGGTGAATTTTATCTTTGACCTTTGCTGAACCAACTTTCTTTGATTTCATTGGGTGGGGTTTTCTCGCTGTGCCAGCAACCATTGAGAGCGGGCACAGAAAATTTGGCATTCCATTCAGAAAACTACGCTTTCCAAGCGGCACCAGAAAATCCTGACCACAGGAGGACAGAAATAATTTCATTGAATACCATTAATCCTGAAGAGAGGATGAGGCCAATTGAGTGTCTATTTCACTCATTAGGAGACCACTTTACTTTCAGTCAGGATAAGCTTCATAGAATCCCTACAGTACAGAAGGAAGCCTTTCAGCCCATCAGTCTGAACCGACCACAATCCCACCCATGCATTTACCCTAGCTCGTCCCCCTGACACTAAGAGGCAATTTTAGTATGGCCAGTCAACCTAACTCTCACATCTTTGGAGTGTGGGAGGAAACTGGAGCACCTGTAGGAAATCCACGTAAACACGGTGAGAATGTACAAATTCTACAGTGACAGTGACCGAGGTTGGAATTGAACCTGGGACCCTGGCGCTGTGAGGCAGCAGTGTTAACCACTGTGCCACCCCCTTCATCACAAAGACTGGATTTCATTTCTGTGAAGAAACTCATTCCCAACTTCCAAGTCAGACAGTGCTCCTAATGTGCAAGAACAGTGACCCCATCCAGAAGCATTTTTTTGATTAGTCAGAGGGTTAAGGTGAGAAATTGTGTGCATCTCCTAGTTATTCACGTCAATAGTGCTTTGAAGCAGACAAAGTGGAGCTATTGCTGAGACATATCAAATACATTTTAATTAATGTTCCCAGATATTTGTGCTTGTTAACCGCACTGAAGCTAAAGCTGAATGCCACACTGTTTTCCAGATTTCAGTGCATTGCTCAGTCATTAATTTTATTGTCTAACTCATGCTGGCATTTTTGTGAGAATCATATTAGATTGGAAAAAAATAACTGGGCAAGAAGGAACATTTGGGTAAACCTTGACAAGCTGCTAAGTGAAAGCTGAAGTCTGTAATTATAGACTTGGACCAATGACTCAGTTCATTACACATACACACGCAGTTAGCCAGCAAGTAAGATGAGTGAGCTGCACGCATCCATTAGTAGGTAGGACCGACAGATGTAAGTGCTGGTGATTTCAATTATTTCTCTTCCCAAGGTGAAGTCGGCAATTGAGTACAGAGTCTGCGATCAGGTGTTGATAGTACTGTACTGTTCCTGTAGCTAGTCTGATGAGATGTATTATCATTTCAGTATTATTTGAAAGAGAGGCATGTTTCCAAAGCTGACACTCATCAGGACAAAAGACAAATTTCAAATGATCAGGACCATTTATACTGTAGGAGCAAAACTTACCAATAGATCAGCACCTTTTTTACCTGTTGTATAAATTGTTGTGATCATTTGAAATTTGGCATTGTTGTGCTTGTCTTGATGAGTACAAGATGAAAAGCTTCAACAACACGTCTCTTTTCAGCGATATTCACATTTTGTACTATCATGTGACTATTTCAATATTTTTGAATTAAACTCCATGATTCCATCATTTTAAGTTATTGTTACATTTATATTTATTGGCATATATTTCTGGAATGAGCTCTGAGCCTTAGCAGAAAAGCCTGGACATCCCCAGTGCTTAGTGAGTGATGGCAAATACCTGGTGAATCACTGAACCATACAGAATTCAGAGTCTCAAACTTGACTCTTGATCACAGTAAGGATCATCTTGCGTGCTACAATTGATTACATATCCATGGATGCTATCATGTGATTCCTGCTTGAAAGCAGACACCAGTGGATGTTGATGCAGATAGGACCGATGATCCAGACCAATCATCCCTTTTGAAGTGACGCACGAAGTGACACTTTTCAAAAATGAAAAGTTGGCAAGGTTGGACCATTTGATGGGCAACACAACAGCTCAGTGACTATCGCTGTGTTGTGCAGATACATGGATTTGGGCCTGTGTCTGTGGGAGTTTGCGCGTTCTCCCCGTGTTTGCGTGGGTTTTCTCCGGGTGCTCCGGTTTCCTCCCACATCCCAAAGATGTGCTCTTAGGCTGATTGGCAAAACAAATTCTCCCTAAATTTTCTCAAATTTGATTTTTAATCCGTATATCTATAAACATGGACAGGGATCACGGGTAGAGGTGGGAACATTGGGGTGGCGGCTCAGGCTCATTGGGCCAAAGGGCCTGTTTCCTGTGCTGTTTTGTTCTTTTGAAAATCTGTCACCTACTTCAATTCATCTACTGCAGCAACTCACTAAAGATCCTTCCAAACCCACAACCGCTTACATCTAGAAAGGCAAGGGCAGCAGATATATAGGAATGCCACCAGCTACAAGTTCCTCTCCAAGCCACTCACCATTCTGACTTGAAAATACATCACTGTTCCTTCGCCAGTTGCTGAGTCAAAATCTTGGAATTCCCTCCCTCTGGCATTGTGGATCAACCCACAGTGTGTGGACTGCAGCGATTCAAGAAGGCAGTTCACCACCTCCTTCTCAACTAGGGATGGGCAATAAGTGCTGGTCAGCCAACGATGCCCCATGTCCCATGAATGAATAAAAACAAAAGGTACTGACAAGGGTAATAACTTTTTTTAAAAGAAAGAATTGCATCTGGAGTTAATAGGAATAAAATGTCAGGCTAAATGCTTGTTACTGGATTAAGCTATTTTTACATTAGTCAGTTGAATCAGTGGTTTGGAGAGCAGAAAGCAAACAGCGTGTGTTGGCCCGATGCTGAGTTGGCTTTCTATAAACAAGAATGTCTGACAATATCACAACAATATGGCTTTCATTTCAGTACGGTTGAGATCTAGATGTAGAATCATTCCTCAGTTGAAGATGATAATATCTGTGTGGATTTAGCTGTATTATTTATTGGATTTCGGAAGAGGCAATGACAACTGTGCAGTCCCATTACTGCTTTCATGGAGGTATACAGTTTCTTGAGTTGCCTCATAATCTAGAATGTTATAAAGGGAGTGAAGGACTTTGATCTTCCTCCGAAAGCTGGCCCGAGACTGCTGGTTGAGATGCGTATAATATGGAAGATACTAACAAGCCTAATTACACGCCTGCTGTTACTTTCGAAGTGCAGTTCGTAGAAAGCGACGCATAAGAATGTGCAAACTGTGATGCTGAAATGTAATCTTTATTTCTGCAAATATTATCAGTGAAATGGTACTGGCAAGAAATTGGAGCACTTCATTTACTTTTGGCACAATGATCTGTTTGCTATTGAGCTGTATGTGGAGACCCAGTGTGGTTTTTGAAATGAAGTCTAGTTGAAATGCAAAAACAGAAGTGGGCCATTCGGCCCAATCGGCAATGCTCCGCTATTCAATGAGGTTATGGCTGATCTGATCCTCAAGTTTGCTCTGCCATTCTACCCCATAACTCACAGTTGGAAGGCAGGACGTAACTGTAGATTTAATTCAGTTGCCAACTTGGAGTCACATATCTTGACCTTATTTTTATCTAATAGTTTGATGTTTATTTAATGTACTGAAATAGAAAAATACTCAACAATTTGAGTAGCAGAGAAACAGTTGTTGGAGCATAAGAATGTATCTTCCGTACTGATTGAGATGCGGGGGTATCCCAAATCGAGGCATTACAGCACAGTCAGTGGTGAGAAAGCTTAATTATAGTATGGCTGTTTTACATTGGCAATTTTCATATGTACAGACACAGAAATGTATCATAGAAGCATTGAAAGTTTTAACATAGGAGGGAAAATATAATTAGAGTTTGGGGGTACCAGTTTGCCTTAATGGGTTGTTGTACCAGATGGTGATCTTATAGAATTCCTACAGCGCAAAAGGAGTCTGCACTGACAACAGTCCAACCCAGGCCCTATCCCTGTAACCCCATTATTTGCCCTACTAATCCCCCTGACAATGAGGGCAATTTAGCATGGCCAGTCAACTTAACTTAACATTTTTGGACTGTGGGAGGAAACTGGAGCACCTGGAGGAAGCCCATGCAGACATGGGGAGAATGTGTGTACTCCACACAGTGAGCCAAGGCTGGAATTGAACTGGGTCCTTGGTGCTGTAAGACAATAGTGCCAACCACTGTGCAGTCTTGATCCTATGTGTCTTGTATTAGTTTAAAATGCAACACCTTTTCTGTTTGAAGAAACACAATTGCGTTAATGTTTGCAACGCAGAGTAGAGTTTACTTTAGGGTAGAGTTATTTTACATCGACTAAATGCGCCCCCTTCACAATTCCTCTTAACAGGGGCTAATTAACTTAAAATATATGAGAAGAGAGCAATTTAGATGCAAGCACATTAGTAGTTAGTAGATCAACACCATTGCTAATTGTGATTGTTAACCTTGTAAGTGATGATTTTCTTGGTTGGTTCTCTGGATGTGGGCGATGTTGGTTAGACTGCCTCATCTCTAGTCACTTTGAGGGGGCCTCTTGCCTCGTCAGTTGAGTGGTTTCTTTGGCCACTGCAGTGGGAACATAAACTGTGGTGTTGGACTGGAGTCAGGGCTGATTCCCAGTGGGAGCGTGGTGGGATCAGTAAATTTACAAGATAGTTTTCATTGCGCTTGTGAATCTCTTGTGCTGTGTACACGTTTCTTTAAATATAAACTTACCCCCACCCCCACCCCACTGGAATACCGTTTGGCCTTTGTGGAAATGCAGACAGATGTGACGGTGAGATTGAACATACTTTTATATTTCCCGAATAGAGTGTAGCAGAGTCCTTGTACAGTGCGCTGCCAGCGAGTTCCCTCTATGTGAATCATATTTCTGATCACTTTGTTTCACTCCTGTACCTCTAAGGCAAACATCGGTCATATTAGAAGTAGAAAGCAGTTGCGGAACAGTTTCCAATTTTTAAACTTTTTCTGTGCCTGCTTTCAAGTGAAATAAAATTGATTGCATGTGTAATAGGATTTATGATACAGAGTCCACTGGCAGCAATGGTATGTGAGTGATTCTTTTTTTCTCTCTGTTGGAAGAGGAGATAAATTGTGCCAAAATAAATGATGAAAGCTGGTTAGAAATATCTGAAGTAATAAATAATTCAGCTGGAATATATGCCCAATGCACTGTCACTGTGATAAATGGGCCTTGGATCCCATCTATCATCAAACAAATCAATAATAAATAAAACCTTTATCCAAGAATAATATATTCCAACCATGCAGCAGAAAAAGAAATCATGAAACATTCAGGAGGAGTAGGTGAATGCAGTCTACAGTTGACTTAATCATTTGGGACGGAGAGAAAGATCTGTTTGCTTGTCAATTGCAATTGCTTTCCGTTTCATATCACAGTTTAGCTTCTGTGGGAAATTCCCCTTTGGCGGTGATGTCAGTGACGCTGTTTTCTTTTCTTGTTAGTGGATGGATTAAGAGTGACTGCCCACCAAGATGGTGGTGCCCAGAACTTGTGGAAGCCCTCAGAATGGGACAGCAGTGCGAACCACTGTGGTACCTAATGTCACTGGAAGGGTACTCCGCAGGCCCAGGTTAATGCATTAGGAATGTGGCTTCAAATTTCCACCATGACTGCTGATAGAATTTAAATTCAATTAACAAAATATCAAATTAAAATCTCGCTTCAATAATGAAACCATTGGGGAAGGAAATTTGCCATTCTTACTTGGTCTGGGCTTACGTATGAGTCTCGATCAATAGCAAAGTGGTTGACTCTTAGCTGTCCTCCGAATTGGCAAGCCACTCAAATCGAGGGCAATTAGGGATGGGCAATAACGGTGTTCCGGTTTCCTGCCACTCTTCGAAGATGTGCGCGAGTTAGGTTAATTGGCCATGCAAAATTCCCCCTTAGTGTCTGGGGGAACTAGCAAGGTAAATATGTGGGGTTATGTTATTATTGATCTGCTTAATGATAGATGAGGTCCAAAGCCCATTTATCAAAATGACAGTGTATTGAGCAGATATTTCAGGTAAATACGTGGAGTTACAAGAATAGATATGATTATTATCAGTGCAGACTCGATGGGCCAAATGGCTCCCTTCTACATTGCAAGGATTCTATGATTCTATGAATAAATTATTTGAATACTAAGCAGGGATCGGATTTATTTACTAAAATGCTATGATTTTATGAAATGAATTTACTGATAACTTTGTTGTGCCTTAATTTAATCCAAATATGAGTTACAAAATACTATGAATGCTGGAGATCTGGGATAATGCTGGAAAATCTCAGCAGGTCTTGCAGAACGTATGGAGAGAGAAAAATTGAATTGACGTTGAGTCCAGTATGTCTCTCCTCGGGAACTTTGGAGATGCAATGTATTAGTTATATATCTAGCACAAAGCCTCTGTTTTCCCAGAAATGACAGGTTCAATTCATTCATTGTTGTAATGTTTAGACATGTAAAAATGTAATCCTGCTGATGCATAAAGCAAAGAGGTTCTTAATAAAAATAGCGATTTATCATTGTGAAGAGAGTTGCTTTGTATAAGCATGAGTCAGATTGTGCATCCCATGTTTATGTTTGAGGAAGGGATCTGAGTTAAGAATAAATCACAAAGGGTGGAATGTTCTCAAAAAAAACCTAAGTGAGAAAGCCGGAGGGATTGTGCTGGTCCATCAGGTGCATTCTGCACCACATTCACTCCACACTCCGTTGCTTGTTGGGAGAGTGGTGAGTTGCATGCTGGTACTGGGATGGGCAGGGCTAAACATGCCAGTGAGCCTGACTGCAAGTCACTCAGGTGTCACTTAGCAACAGCATCCCAAAAACACAATGCACTGGGAGACTTCCTTCAAAGAACAAAACAGCAGGGGAAATGGGCCCTTCGACCCAACGAGTCTGTGACGCCATTTTAACTCCACCCATAACCCTACTCTATGTTTATGAAAATCTGCATTGGAGCCAATTTGGGGAGACAATTTAGGGACAATTTGTTTTGCCAGTCAGCCTAAGAGTACATCTTTGGGGTGTGGGAGGAAACCGGAGCACCCGGAGAAAACCCACGCAAGCACGGGGAGAATGCGCAAACTCCCACAGACACAGGCCCAAATCCATGTATCTGCACAGCAACAGTGATAGTCACTGAGCTGTTGTTTTGCCCAGAAACTGGTCCAGTTTAAGCGTACACTAACGACATGAAGCAATAGACAAATCTCAAAAAATCCAAGAGCAGCCCTCTCACGACCCATCGCATGTATGCCCCTTGTTGGACATCAAAGCGGACTGAAGTATCTGTACGATAAAAGAGAAATACATCAACAACATGCACAACTTATGCAATTCCCAGGAACGTCCCAAGGCTCATGATTCCTATTTAAATCAGTCTACTATATCCCTCCATCCCTATTGCACTCATGTGCTTATCTAAGTATCTCTTAAATAACTCCAGCATGCCTGCCTCCATCATCTTACTTGGCAGTGCGTTCCATACCCTCACCATCCTGTGTGTGAAAAACCTCCCTCTGACAACCAAATTATACCTTGCCCCCCTCACCCTAAGCCTGTGGCTCCTTGTGATATTTGATTCCAACCCAGGAAAAAGCTTACCACAGTTTACTCTATCTATACCCTTCATAATCTTGTACACCTCTATTAGATCTCCTCTCAGTCTCCGTCTTTCTAAAGAAAACAGCCCCAATTTATCTAACCTTTCCTCATAATCCAGTCTTTCCATACCAGGCAACATCCTGGTAAACCTCCTCTGAACCTCTCCAAGGTCTCTGCGTCCTTTCGGTAGTAAGGTGACCAGAACTGGACGCAGTATTCCAAATGAGGTCTAACCAACGTTTTATACAACTGCAACATTAAAGCCCAGCTCTTGTACTCTATGCCCCTTCCTATAAAGGCTAGCATACCATATGCTTTCTTCACAACCTTCTCCACCTGCTCTGCTACCTTCAAAGACTTGTGCACCTGCAGCCCCAGGTCCCTCAGCATTTCTATACTCTTATTAGGTCTACCCTTTATCATATAACTCCCCCCTATATTCTTTTTCCCAAAATGCGTCACCTCGCATTTATCAGGATTAAATTCCATCTGCCATATATCTGCCCAATCTACCAGCCTATCTATGTCCTGCTGTATTGCCCGACACTGCTCCTCACTATCCGCAAGTCCAGCCATCTTTGTGTCATCAGCAAACCTACTGATCACTCCACTTACTCCCTCTTCCAAGTCATTTATATATGTTACAAATAGAAGAGGTCCCAGTACTGAGCCCTGCGGCACACCACTAGTGACCGACCTCCAGCTAGAAAAACACCCTTCCACTATTACTCTCTCTGATTACCAAGCCAGTTACTTATCCATCTAGATACCTGTCCTTCCTCCTGCCGTGGACGTCAGGACTCCCTGCCCTCATCGTGGCATTCCCCCCCCCCCCACTGTGGACATTGGGAGAATTTAGCATGGCTAATACTTCTAACCAACACATCTTTTGGATGGTGGGAGCAAATTGGAGCATCTGGAGGAAACCCAAGCTGACACGGGGAGAACATGCAGACTCCACAAAGACTCAACACAGGAATCAAACTCAGATCCTTGTACAATGGGGCAGCAGTACTCTGTGAGAGACTTGGTGCTAAACCTGATGGGCTGAATGGCCTCCTTCTACACTGTGGGGATTCTATGAAGTGCTGAAAATGTTCACACATCACAGAGAGCATGAGTGACTGAATAATAATGGATTGCCTCCTGCTGTTTATTTTTTGTTAGTGCTGCACGTACAACTAAGAAATCTCCCATGATCATTTGGGTTGCATTTTGAATTGGTGAAGCAAAATGACCACATGGGTCTTGGGGTGAATTGATCTGTGACCTTAACGTGGTATTGTCTGCATGTTGCAACGTCAGAACCCGGACTCTGTTACGGCCATCTTCTACAATATTTGTACTGCTTAAATAATGTGATGAGTTCAGGTGCAAACCGACTTAAGTGGCTGCCATTTGAGATATAGGTATTATTGGTGAGGCCAGCATTTTGTGCTCATCCTTAATTGCCCTTGATTTGAGTGGCTTGCTAGGGCCAATCTGGAGGGCAGTTCAGAGCCAACCGCTTTGCTGTGGGTCTAGACTCTTACGTAAGCCACACCAAGTAAAGATGGCAAATTTCCTTGCCGCATGGTTTCATTATTGAAACTAGATTTTAATTCAATTTTTTTATTAATTGAATTTAAATTCAGTTATCAGCAGTCAGGATGGTATTTGAACCCATGTTCCTTGTGCATTAATCTGGGCCTATGATTACAATTCCAGTGACATTAAGTAGTTAGCACTACTGCCTCACAGCGCCAGGGACCTGGGTTCAATTCCCGGATTGGGTCAAGTCTGCATGTTCTCTCCATGTCTGCGTGGGTTTCCTCCAGGAGCTCCAGTTTTATCCCACAGATGTGCTGGTTAGGTACATTGGCCATGTTAAATGCTCCCTCTGTGTACCCGAACAGGCACCAGAGTGTGGCGACTGGGGGATTTTCACAGTAACTTCATTGCAGTATTAATGCAAACCTTCTTGTAACACGAACAAAAATAAACTTAAAACTTTAAATAACTGGGCAGTTCTGTGTTTGACATTGCATACTCTGATGACGTAACTCACAGTCATCATTTTATTTGTAGAGAGAACCAAGATCTATATCCTTCCCATTCATTACTAGGATTGCAGGAGTGAACCTATTCAAGAGGAAAAAAGTACAGTCTATTGAGTGGAATATGGATTATATATGGCAAGTCAGTTTACATTTAAAGATCATAGAATCCCTACTGTGCAGAAGGACGCCATTCAGCCCATTGAGTATGCACCAGCAAAGCATCCCACTCAGCGTAACCCCAGGTATCTACTCCAGTATAATCCCCCTAATCTTCACATCTTGAGACCCTAAGGGGAAATTTACCATGACCAATCCACCTAACCTGCACATCTTTGGACTGTGGGACGAAACCGGAGCACCCGGAGGAAACTCTCTCAGACGTGGTAAGGATATGCAAGCTCCCACACAGATACCAAGGCCGGAATCGAATCCTGAGGCAACAGTGCTAACCACCCTTTCAGGTTCATTTCAGATCAATTGAAGTTATAAACATTCAAAAAGAAATTTAATTTAAGGATAGAACACAAGAAGCAAAAGCACGCCAAACATTTAAGAAAAGGAAATTTTATGACTGTATGTTGACATGCTCGCAAATGCTTTATCAGAAGCAGAAGTCGACACTTAACATTTTATTGTAAGTGAAAAGAGTTCAAATCTTGCATGTTGCATGCCATTTGTTCTGCTTGCATGGTGCAGCAGACAGTGTGCCATTGTTAAAGGCTATACAGTGGTGACATTGATAAGTTTCTGTTAGAAATAGAAAGTGACAAGTGCTGAAAGAATTGAAGTATTTACTGTATAGCCCTGTGGACATGATGTCAAGTCCATGGGTGATTTTACATTTCCTGCTTGGGCTTTCAGGTTTGTCAGAGTGTACATTAAATCTTCACCCATAAATTTCTCTCGCTCATTGATGCAAATTCTTGGAATATTTTCGATTGATTGTCACTTGTTTTGCAGAAGATAAAGCGCTGTTTGAAAATGCCACTCCTGTTGCGTGTAGTGCAACCCCAAAGCCATTTTTATCCTGGCTGCATCTTGGCAAATTACAACCAAAGCGACTTTTGCCACGAAGCAACGGTAGTGAACATGGATGATATTGTTTTGGAAGACAGCTGCGCTTGGAATAAAACACAAGCCTGTTACTCTTTTCAAATCTATACTATTGCTCAAGTTACAAGGGTGCTGCAGCAAGCTACATAGGGCTGAGGTGTCCCATCAGTATCAGGCTCCGTTCCTGTAGGTGTCAGTCTGTATTGACATTTACTAAACATGCCTAAATATTAGGCAATCGGAGGTGAATTTTCATAACTCCAGGTTGTAGGAGGTACAGAATATTGTTTACTGAATCCAGCATTTATCGGCATTTCCTTGGTGTCAGAATAGTAATGATAGTTAAGTTTCAATAGCATGACAGAAGTTACTTATCTGTATAGATTGGAAATAACATTGTTTACATTGCAAACAGCATTGTAATTACTAGTGTGAAGTGCCTTAGGACATTTTACTATTTAAAGAAGCTCTGCAAATGCAAGTTGTTATGTATGAAAGCTTAACACTTCCCATTATTTTTACACAAAGGTGCAAATCCTCATATTTTCAGTCTAGAGCTAAAAACTGTGGAAAAATGAATTTCAAATGAATGCATTCAGCATTTGTAAGCAGATGTTTTAGTATTAGAGCATTTATTTTAAAGATGTGCACTGATTTTGTGAAAAGCATTCCTTGATTTAAATTTAAGAAATTGAACACAGTATTTGTTCCAGGTCATCATAGCATTGGGGATACATGCAAGCACTGGCAACAGTGAATGGAAGAGATTCGAGGTGTCCTAAAGTCAGAGGACTGGTTTAAAGGGGAAAAGTGGGGCATATTTGGCCCTATTCGCCTTGAAAGTGTGCACACAGAATGAGATTGTCTAGGTAGAAAGATAGGGTACATAAAACATAGAACACTACAGCACAAACAGGCCCTTCGGCCCACAAGTTGCGCCGATCACATCTATACCTACCAAGCCATAGACCTATCTATAATCCCCAATCCCATTAGATCCCATGTACTCATCCAGAAGCCTTTTAAAAGATCCCAGCGAGTTTGCCTCTACCACCACCGATGGCAGCCAATTCTATTCACTCACCACCCTCTGAGTGAAAAACTTACCCCTAACATCTCCTCTGTACTTGCTTCCCTGCACCTTAAATCTGTGTCCTCTTTTATAGTGACCTCTTCAGCCCAGGGAAATAGCCTCTGAGAATCCACCCTATCTATTCCTCTCAACACTTTATAAACCTCTATCAGTGGAGGTAGTCCATTTAGTTGCTCGAGTATGGTCACACTTCAGCCAGATAATAGCTGATTGTAGAATCATAGACTGGATCCCACAATGCAGAAGGAGGCCATTTGGTCCATCGAGTCTGCGTCGACAACAATTCCATCCTATCCCCGCAATCCTGCCATGCTAAGGGGCAATTTAGCATAGCCAATTGACCTGACCCGCACATCTTCAAGTGTGAGAGGAAGCCAGAGAACCCAGACATCAGGAGAATGTGCAGACTCCACACAGACAATCCTCCAAGGCCAGAATTGAACCCAGGTCCTTGGTTCTGTGAAGCAGCAATGCTCACCACTGCGTCACAGTAATCTGTATCTCAATGCTGTTTACTCGCATTTAATCCATAATCTTTGATTTCCTGAATCAACAAGAATTTCTCTAGCTCAATCTTGAAAGTTTAAATAGTCTCAGCCTTTTGCCAGCGATGGGGAATCGCTCGTCTACTCCAATGTTCCTCCTTCATAGTTGAAAGTGACCAAAATGTCAATTCGAATTCATTGAGTTAAGTTGCGAATGCAAGTCCTTGAAAGATGACTTAACAGTCCAGTTGCAGCACTGAAATATCTGGTGCATGTTTGGCAGTATTGTTGGTGTGAAGCGGGTGCTTATAGATCTGGACAGGCAAAGTTCACATTTCCTGTTGGATAGTATGACTCTTCTGTTTGTAGGAGCTGACTGCCAATAACACTGTGCCACATGGAGCGATCCCATGTGTGGTTCTGTGTCTGAAGAGTAATGTTGAAGCACTTCACTGACACCTTTTCTAGCCTCCCTTCACTTAGCTCATCACAAGAGTCTTTTTGGCAAGCACACATCAGGTATTCTGGCAACACATCTTGCACGTAAGAAATTTGGCACATCAACTACAACTCTCACCAGCTTTTATAGGTACACCATAGAAAGTGTTCTTTCTGGTTGTATCACAGCTTGGTATGGCTTCTGCCTGTCCAAGACACAAGAGACTACAAGGAGTCATGAATTTATCCTAGTCTATCACTGCAACCAGCCTCCCATTCATTGATTCTGTCCACATTTCCCACTACCTTGGAAAAGCAGCCAGCATAATTAAGGGCCCAGTGTGCCCCGGACACTCTCTCTCCCACCACCTTCCATTGGGAAAAAGGTACAAAAGTCTGAGGTTGCATAACAACAGACTCAAGAACAGCTTCTTCCCTGTTGCTATCAGACATTTGGATGGATGTACCACACACTAAGTTATCTTTCTTTACATCTTAGCTGCGGCTGCGACTGTAACACCACATTTTGCACTCTCTCCTAGAACATAGAACATTACAGCGCAGAACAGGCCCTTCGGCCTTCGATGTTGTGCTGACCAATTATGAAAAAAGCAATGACCCTCCAAACTAAACCATTCCCTTCTCTTCCATGCTTGGCGCATCTACAACTGCCGCAGGCAGGGCATTCGACTCCCTAACCACCCTCTGGGTAAAGAACCAACCTCTGATATCCGTCCTATAACTATCACCCCTTAATTTAAAGCTGTGTCCCCTCATGCTAGCTTTCTCCATCCTAGGAAAAAGGCTATCACTGTCCACCCTATCTAAACCTCTAATCATCTTATATGTTTCAATAAGGTCTCCTCTTAGCCGCCTTCTTTCTAACGAAACAACCTCAAATCTCTCAGCCTCTCTTCATAAGACCTGCCCTCCATACCAGGCAACATCCTGGTAAACCTCCGCTGTACCCTCTCCAATGCCTCCACATCTTTCTTATAATGTGGGGACCAGAACTGCACACAATACTCCAAGTGCGGCCGCACTAGAGTTTTGTACAGTTGCAACATGACATTGCGGCTCCGAAATTCAATCCCCCTACCAATAACAGCTAAGACTCCGTATGCCTTCTTAACAACCTTATCGACTTGACTGCCTACTTTCAGGGATCTATGCACAAATACACCAAGATCCCTCTGTTCATCAACACTATTAAGAATCCTACCATTAGCCCTATACCCTACACATTTATTATTCCTGCCAAAGTGCATTACCTCACACTTTTCCACATTAAACTCCATTTGCCACCTCTCGGCCCAGCTCTACAACTTGTCCAATCTCTCTGCAAACTAGAACACCCCTCTTCACTATCTACCACTCCACCGACTTTAGTGTCATCTGCAAATTTACTAATCCATCCCTCAATACCCTCATCCAGATCATTTATAAAAATTACAAACAGCAGGGACCCCAAAACAGACCCCTGAGGTACACCACTTGTCACCGAACTCCAAGATGAATATCTCCCATCAACCACCACCCTCCGTCTTCTATCTGCTAGCCAATTCCTAACCCAATTAGCTAAATCACCCTCTATCCCCTACATCTGCATTTTCTGCAGAAGTCTTCCATGGGCCACCTTATCAAACGCCTTACTAAAGTCCATATATACCACATCAACCGCCTAACCCCCATCCACCTCTTTGGTCACTTTTTCAAAAAACTCAATGAGGTTAGTAAGGCACGACCTACCCTTCACAAAACCATGCTGACTATCCCAATCAATTCATTTCTCTCTAAATAACTATAAATCCTATCCCTAATAATTCTCTCCAATACTTTGCCCACAACAGAAGTAAGACTCACTGGCCTATAATTCCCTGGAAAGTCTCTCTTCCCCTTCTTGAACAATGGGACCACATTCGCTATCCTTCAGTCTTCCGGAACTATACCCGTAACCAACGACGACCTGAAGATCAGAGCCAGAGGCTCTGCAATCGCCTCTCTTGCCTCCCAGAGAATCCTAGGGTAAATCCCGTCCGGCCCAGGGGACTTATCTAACTTCAAACCCTCAAGAATATCTATCACATCCTCCCTATCTACTTCAATACTTTCCAGTTTGCAACCCTGTACCTCAGTGTTCTCCACAACTACATTTACATCTCCCTGCGTGAATACCGAAGAGAAATATTTGTTCAGTGCCTCTCCAATCTCTTCAGGCTCCACGCACAACTTTCCACTGCTGTCTAGGACTGGCCCTAATCTTGCCCTAACCAATCTTCTATTCTTAACATATCTAAAGAAAGCTTTAGGATTCTCCTTAATCCTATCAGCCAAAGTCTTCTCGTGTCCCCTCTTAGCTCTCCTCAACTCACTCTTTAGCTCCCTCCTGGCTAATCTTTTAGCCTTTCCTTTCCTTCTCTATTAAAGGTATGCTTGGTCTGTATGCGCAAGAAACAATACTTTTCACTGTATGTTAATACAAGTGACAATAAATCAAATCAAAATCTTATCTGTGCTCTTTCTGGCAGAGTATTTTGGGAATATCAGTCACAAAGAGAACCTCAATATCAGGAACCTTGACCTGCCATTGGATCTTGAGTAGTGCAAGCAGTGATAAAAGTGGAGTTTTTTTTATTATTTGTTCCGGATATGGATGTCATTGGCTGGGCCAGCATTTATTGCCCATCCCAAATTGCCCTTGAACTGGTTGCCTTGCTAGTCCAATCCAGATGGAGAATCAATCACATTTTTGTCAATCTGGAGTCACGTTCAGGCCAGACCAGATGAAGAATAGCAGATTTCCTTCCCTTAAGGCCGTTACTGAACCAGAAAGATTTTTACGATAGTTGATACTGATTTCATGATCGTGGTTCGACTTATTTGGATTGTATACAGTTTTCCCCCTCGCATTACCCTCTGGATTACTAGTCCGGTGACAATACCATTGCACCACCACCTTCCCAACATTATCCACGGTTCCCAAGCAAACAAGAGAGTGGGAAGGACAAACCACTCTGTGAAGTTTCATCTCTATTGAAAACTAACTACTCCTCGTTCCCAGACAATTTTCTGTAGCTTGTCGAAGGCAGTGTTGGCCTTTATTATTCAAGCATTGACTTCACTGTCATTGTCAACCATCATTGGGAGGGGAATGTTGAGGTAGGTATGCTTGTCTGCTTTGACCACTGACTAATACTAGACAGCACATGGACAGGATAGTACATGTCTTTTAGTCTTCTTGGCGCTGATGAGAAGCAGTCCATGTGATGTGTAGATTTATAGTCTGCTTTGTGTGATATTATGTTAGAGGGGCTGAATGGTCTTTTTTTTAGTGGTACTTGGTGAACTTAAACAATGTTATTTATCTCCTGAAATGCATCAACTGACATCATCTCAAAACACAAGTCTACAGTTGATAAAAATGGAAAATTCTGGCAATACCATGCAGCCAGACATCTGTGCAGAAGAAAAGTCAAGTTCATCTTTCAGATCGATGAATTTCATCAGGACTGAAGCATTTATTGATGTCTTCACGCAAAAAAAATCAAATTGTCTCAACACAAAAGATGTTATTTTTCAGATAAAATAATCAAAACCTCATTATCATCCTCACCAAAGTAAAATTGGCAACATAAATATTGGTCATGTTTAATCTGTGAGCAGCCTTGCATTCACTCAAAGTTACATTGCTTTAAAGTTATTTAGTTGGAGCGTTCACTGCGTAATCCCAGGTTTTGGTTGCTCGGTGCATCTCTTGCAATGTGCGAGAGGAGGTTCCTGAGACAGATAAACAGCAGCACCAAGAGGAGAGTGTGAGAGGGGGACGGTGGGCCAGACAGAGAGGTGTACCCAGAGGAGAGTGTGAGAGGGGGACTGCGGGCCAGATAGACAGTTGTACCTAAAGGAGAGTGTGAGAGGGGGACAGTGGGCCAGATAGACAGCAACACCTAAAGAAGAGTGAGAGAAGAGGACAGCATGCCAGACAGATAGACAGCACCTCGAGGAGAGTGCGGGAGGAGGACACTGGTACAGAAGTCTTTTTTGGCAGCAGTGGCAGGGGTAAATTGGCAGTTATACGGGGAAAAGAAGGCAGCATTCTGACATGACGTCACAGTTCAGAAAGTGAAATGGGACGAACTGGAGCAGCTGATTAATGAATAAACTCCCGGTGGATACTTTCCAAACTATATTAAATTGCAAGTCATTGTTTAAGCAGGAGTAGGGACTTATTTGATTTATGTTATTTTTTTAAAAAAGTCTTCTGAAGTTTTAAATTTCAAAGGTTTAGTCATGGCAGGAGAGCTGGAAGCCATGGTCTGCTCCTCCTGCTCTATCTGGGACAATGGGCACATTTCCAGTGTTGGGAGGTGCATGAAGTATGCACTCCAGCTGCAGCTCCTGGGTTTCAGAGTTACAGTGGTGGCTGGGGACTCTGTGGAACATCCTCGATTCTGAGAGAATCATGGATAGCATGGTTAGAGAGGTGGTCACATCTCGGCTGAAAGAACTTGAGTAAGGAAAAATGAGTGATTACCAGGCAGTCCAAGAGAAACACACAGGCAGTTTAGGATTCCACTAGTGGAATTATGCAGGTGGGTTAGATGTTTCTCACGTTCAGTCTAGACTCAATGAACCGAAGGGCTTCTTTCTTCACTGTGATTCCGTGATTAATATTAATAAGTTTTTAGGTTTTTATTAATCAGTAGGCTCCATTGACTAAATTTATAACCTGGGTTCCAAATGCCATCTTTAGAAATGAATTAATTCAAATGTATTTCTTCAACTAGGTGCATGGTTAATAGATATTCTGTGTGGGGATATTTAAGATTATCTGTATGTTCAATAGTATTGTAGGAGAGTGGGTAGTGTCCCTTTCTCTAAGCCAGAGACTCTGCAATTCACATCCCACTCCAAGGCTTGACAGCCAAGGAAGATCTGCTCATAACGTGACCAAACTGGTTGAGTATCAACCTGCAAAACCTTCCAACGCAAGCTAATGGCAGGCAATAAGAGCAGAGAGATTGCTGGGGTCGGCCATGTCATGGAAATGAACATTGGACCCCAAACCATCATGATCCATAGCTCCAGCCAATAATATAAATGTTGCTACTGAAACTTGGATTCTGAATGAACTGTAACACACCATGGCCAGAACTTTCCAGCCCCAAAACCCATGGCGGAACTGGCAAGCCAATGAAATCTCCATTCACGTTGGCGGGATTAAAAGATCCCGCTGGCACGAAAGGCTGGAAAAGTCTGGCTCATGTTTATCCGCTTAAGCGCAGGAAATATTCTTGACAGTGTTGTTGGATGATTATTTAACAGCACTCTTATGATATTCCTCCATTTAATTTAATGGGTTCATTATCCCACTTATTCTGAAATCATACTACTAACGAAGGGTCAGGAGTATAATGAGCTCTGACGAAGGGTCATCCAGACTCAAAGGGCGGAATTTTCCAGCCATGCTTGCCCCAAGACTGGAAAATCTCACCTGAGGTCATATGATTTTTGCATGGTCTGTGTCCCTCCAGCTAAGATTCCAATGGCAGGCAGGATAGGAAAAATCTGCCCAAGCATTGGCTCTATTCTCTCTTCACATGCTGTCAGACCCGCTGAGATTTTCCAGCATTTTCTGCCTTTGTTCTGAAACTATACTACTTCTGACAGGACACTAAAATGAAGGACAAAGCAATGTCACATTTTTGGAACTGGTGGTTTGGTTGGGTCGAATGGTCTTTTTCTATCCTGTATGTTCTATATATAGACATAATCGCTTTACACAGTTTCAGATTTCTATTTGAAATATTCACAGGTATGTATTCAGCAATCAACATTGGGCAGTGGGAAACACGCCTGATCAATCTGATTGTTTGGACATGCTTGTTGTGCGAGTATAATGAAGCAGTTGTATTTAAATCTCTGATTTATTTCAGGAGTAAAGCTCCCTGAAGACTTGTACTGTTGGGCTCATGTATCTTAATGAAGTCAAAGTTACTTCCTGTTGACCTGGCTTATTTCCTAAGGTTATAGATGATTGCGCACGTAATGTCAAATCCACTTCTGCCGACAGGGCTAAGTGATCGTATAAGCGACCGTTTTGAAACATTCAAGAACCTCTTGGATCCAAAGTTAAGATGCAGCTATGAGAATGATCAAACTGCTCATTTCATACACGTTGCGTAAATTTCAGAACTTTTTTTTATTAAAGTAAATTTTTTTTTAGGTTTCTAATTCTCACCTGTTTTCTATATCTTAGAAAAACATGTTTGGCAAGGAACAAGAGCCTAGATTCCTGCAGCATTTTATTTTCTATTTAATATGTTGATTTTTTTTTGATGATTGGATTGTTCCCAATAGTGAGGTTATTGTCTTGAAAGTTGTGTACTCTCTTTCTGCTAAAATCAATGGATCAGTTCAACCCATTTCCAGTTCTTCAATTTCAACAGCGTTACTTGTCATCTGGTTAGTTATTCTACGACAAGAAATCTTCCTTTGTCATCAGCCATGCATTTTTCATTTCATGGCTATAAGTCAGGTTTTATTTATTTGTTGTGCAATTAATATCATTCAAAGTCATCTTAAATCCATTATCTTGGCCAGAGTTTCTTGATCATGGCTCTTGATTTCTCCAAGTCACAAGAGATCGAGAGATAGGGTGACACAGTGGTTCGCACTGCTGCCTCACAGCACCAGGGATCCGGATTTGATTCCCCGCTTGGGTCACTGTTCATGTAGAGTCTGCACATTCTCCCCGAGTGCTCCAGTTTCTTTCCCCAGTCAGAAAGATGTACTGGTTAGGTGCATTGGCTGTGGTAAGTTTTCCCTTAATACACCCTAGCAGACACCAGAATGTGACAACTCGGGGATTTTCACAATAACTTAAAAGTTAAAATGTGTTAGTCAAAAGTAGGCTTACATTAACACTGCAATGAAGTTACTGTGAAAATCCCCGAGTTGCCACATTCTAGCACCTATTCAGTTATGGTTAACACTGCTGCCTCACAGCACCCAGGTTCGATTACCAGCTTGGGTCACGGTCTCTGTGAAGTCTGCACATTCCCCCCATGTCTGCTTGGGTTTCCTCCGGGTCCTCCAGTTTCCCCTCTCAGTCTGAAAGATGTGCATGTTAGGTGAATTGGCTACTTTATTGCAGTGTTACTGTAAGCTTACTGGTGAGTGATAAATAAACTTAAAAAAAAAAATGAGGATCAGAATATCGAAGTTAAGCTTTAGCCATGATCATAATGAATGGCGGAGTAGGCTTGAAGGACTGAATAGCCAACTGCTGCTTCTATTTTCTGTGTCTCCTTTCCTCTCTATTCCTAAAGTATCTCAAAACGTTTTTTTTTCGCACTGAAGAGATTACATAAAGGCACGTTGCTGGCGGTGGGTCAGACATTTGCCCTCATGAATGAATGAGGAAACCAGGTAATCCTGAAGGAATTTTAATCACTTACTTTTATCGGCAGTAATCCTAAAACAAAATCGCAGATTTTATTTTCTTTTGCGGAAATCTGTGCGACACCTCGCTGGGAAAAATCCGCATGAGGGATTTGTCCATTTGTGCGTTGGAAGATGACTCGTTCCTTTCGCCTTGAATTTTATGAATAGGCAATGTTACAATCCGCTGGATCAAAAAGAACTTGTTAATGACCAGCATTCTAAGCATGCACAGTCCTGCTTGCTAAGGAGCAGCAGACTGGGGCTTGTCAGCTTAACTGGGACTGCAGTTGAAATATAAAATGATTAAAACGATTCTTGGGTGCGTGTGCCGTTCTGGAGAGTGCTAAGCTATGATTATTATGAGGTTTTCTGTGTTTTAGTGCCTGTTGGCCTTCACAACCTTTCTGGGAAATTGTGAAGCGGCAATCTGAAGAGTGAAAATTTCACATCTGTGATTGATTTATTTAACAACATAGGCCTATTATGGCTTCGGATCCTACTGTGGGAATGAGGGAATTGAATCAAATCACAAAGTATTTCTTATATTTATAGTTGGTGCTTTTTCTTTTTGAACTTTCAGCAATTAATTTTCAACCATTTCACCCAGATCCAGGATTTGTATCTTCAGCAGTTTTGTTAATTTTGGGGAAATGGGCGTCTCTAGCTGGCCAGCACTTATTGTAAGAAGTCTCACAATACCAGGTTAAAGTCCAACAGGTTTATTTGGTAGTAAACGCCACTAGCTTTCAGAGCGCTGCTCCTTCGTCAAGTAAATGGGGAGTTCTAATCACAAACAGACCATATAAAGGCATACACTGTTTACAGAATACTGATTAGAATGAGTCTTTACAGCTAATCAAGTCTTAAAGGTGCAGACAATGTGAATGGAAATCTCATCAAGTGATTGCTCTTTAAATGCCCTGTTTGTGATCAGAAGTCTCCACTCACCTGAAGAAGGAGCAGTGCTCTGAAAGCTAGTGGCGTTTACTACCAGATAAACCTGTTGGACTTTAACCTGGTGTTGTGAGACTTCTTACTGTGTTTACCCCAGTCCAACGCCGGCATCTCCACATCAGCATTTATCGTCCATCCCTCATTGCCCTGGATCTGCCTTCTTAAGTGATTGATACAACTGAACGGCTTGCTGGGCCGTTCCAGAGAGCAGTTCCGTGTCAATCACGTGTCTGTGGCTCTGGAGTCATACGTAGGCCAGACCAGATAAAGACAGCAGATTTCCTTCCCTAAAGGACATCAGTGAACCAGATGAGTTTTCCCGACAATTGACAACGGTTTCACAGTCATCAGTAGATTATTAATTCCAGTTTTTTTAAAAAAAATTCAGATTCCACTCCCTGCCGTGGTGGGATTTGAACTTGATTCCTCAGAACATTAGCTGAGTTTCTGGATTAATAGTCCAGCAATAACATTAGTAGGCCATTACCTCCCTTGTGGTGGTTCTACGTTTGAAGAAAAGAATAGGGCGGAATTCTGCCATCCTAGGATAAGTTCCAGGGCAGGAACATGGAGTGTTTTATGCTGTGGGAAAGCACGCCGCAGTGTCACAGCATCAGGAACCTGGATTCGATTCTGCTCTTGGGTGACCACAGAATCTGCATGTTCTTCATGTGTCTGCATGGATTTCCATCGGTTACTCCGGTTTCCTTCATTCCAACGATGTGCAGGTTAGATGCATTGGCTATACTAACTTGCCCCTTTAACGTCCAAAAATGTGTAGGCTAGGGGAATTAATAGGGTAAATAAATGGGGTTACTTGGTCCCACTCTTACCTCTTGAATTTTGAACTCAGGCTCTGGACTCAAAGCTGACAGTGCACTACTGTACTGAGGGAGTGCTGCACTGTGAGAAGTATAATCTCCCAAATGTGAAGTTAAATCACAGTCCCATTTGTCCGATTAAATGGATCCCACACTATTTTGAAGAGCAGCGGAGTTACCTGATCAATATTTATCCCTTTATCATCAGCACAAAGGGACAGATGGTCTGATCATTATTGTAATGTTCACGGAAGCTACTGAACCCAATTTCATATCCACACTTCCTACTTTTACACAAGGTGAATAGTGTTTTATCAATGTAGAATTCTCTTTTCTTTAGGCCCAGCCTTTTGTATCACTAATGGCTCTGCAAAGTCTCTGATACTTGTGCAAAGACACAAGTGGGATCTCAGATATGCTGGGAAACAAAGGGCCAAATTTTCAGGCTCTTCCTGCTGTTGGGATCTTCCAGACTCACCAATGGCGTGTCCATACCACCCCCCACCCCCGCACAGCTGCAGTCAGGAGAATCCGTCCAAAGCCTTTGGCCTCACCTCAGCTCTTAAGCTGAGCCCAAACACCTAACTTCATTCTCCCTTTTGTATGTTCTGTGTGGGGTGAATTGAGAGAGCTTGTTGGAGGGTCTTCATCGGAGTCAACAAGTGATCAACAAATCTCATCTTCAGAGCATACTAGTCACTGAGATCATAAAGATACTCTTGGCTGTGTAGGTTATAGCTGATGACAAAGTGAGTCAGCATTCACAGTAAGGGGAATTGAGAACAGACACTTTCTGCTATTGGACAGTGAAATGAGTACATTAGCTATAATACATCGCGGGGATATGGTGGTGTGGTGGTAATGTCACTGGATGAGCATTGCAGCCTCACAGTGACAGGGATCTGGGTTCGATTCCTGGTTTGGCTCACTGTGTGGAGTTTGCACATCCTCCTTGTGTCTGCGTGGGTTTCCTCCAAGGTGCTCCAGTTTCCTCCCACACTCTGAAAGACGTGTTGGTTGGGCGCATTGACCCGAACAGGCGCCTGAATGTGGGGAATTTCGCAGTAACTTCATTGCAGTATTAATGTAAACCTATTTGTGACTAATAAACTTTAAAAAACTTTTAGTAATTCAGATGCCTGGGCTAATGCTCTGGTTATATGGTTTCAAGTCCTACCACTGTAACTGGTGGAATTTTAAATGAATTTGAAAAATAAGTTTTTTTTGTTTAACTATCTATAATGGTGACAATGAAATCACCGTTGATTTGTTGGAAAAACGTATCTGGTTCACTCATGTCCTTTAGGAAAGGAAATTTACTATCCTTGGCTGATTTCACTCACGTGAGACTGCAAACCCACAATAATATGACTGACCCCAAAATATCCCAGCAAGTTACTCAGTTCAAGAGCAATTAAGGGTGGACAGTAAAATCTGGCCTTGTCCACATCCTGTGAAATAATTTTGAAAAAAGGATAATTCTTGGCTATTAGACAAATATGGTAAATAATTGTTAGTGCAAAGTTCAGTATCAAATTGGTGTACATTATGGGTACAGTGGCCAGAAATTTACCGCCCTGCCACCAAGGAATCAGAATGGGTGAGGGGCAAACCGTGGAAAGCTCTGTTGATCTCGGGTAGGATTTTAAAGTTTTTAATGTTTTTAGTGTCACAAGTAAGCTTAATTAACACTGCAACAAAATTACATGAAAATTCCCTAGTCACCACACTCTGGCGCCTGTTCGGGTATACTGAGGGAGAATTTAACATGACCAATGCATCTAACCAGCACGTCTTTCAGACTGTGGGTAGAAACCAGGGGAAACCCATGCAGACGTGGGGAGAACATGCAGCCTCCGCACTGACAGTGACCCAAGCTGGGAATCGAACCCAGGTCCCTGATGCTGTGAGGCAGCAGTGCTAACCAGTGGGCCACCGTGCGTAATTTGGGGCTAAGTGAGGGTGTAAAATCCTGCCCAATGGCTCGATCCTAATTATAAGAAAGTTGCTTGTCAAAGTCAAAAAATGGTGATCATGTTATTTGACAGGGAAGGAACTTTGCCATCCTTAGTTGGTCTGGCCCACATGTGACTCCAGAACCACAGCAATGTAGTTGACTTTCAACTGCCCTTGGGCAACAAAAGTAATAAATACTGACCAGCCAGCAATACCAATGGGCCAGGAATGGATAAAAATAACTTGTCATTCATAGGCCTAACTGAGAAATTTAGGGTTATCATGACTATTTCGGAAAGTGAGGGACATTCCCTCGTACTATTTATTCATTCTCAGCTAATCAGAAAGGCCAGCTATGTGTTCAGGAAGACATATGAAAAAGGTGGCAGAGTAAAAGATTTGAAATTTTAGAAGTTAGTACTTTGTGTGCTTGATAAAGTGGCTGTGCAGAAAATTGTTTCCATGTGTGGGTGAGTCCAGAACAAGGGAGCATAAATACAAGGTAGCCGCTAACAGAAAAATTTAAGAGAACTTTCCTGAAATGGAATAGTGCGAATATAGAACTCGCTGCTCCATTGAGTGGTTGAAGTAACATAGCTTTGATGCAATAAAGGAGAGGCAAGAGGCTTTGATGGATGTATGAAGGAGAAGGGGACACTGTGATATGAAGGCAATGTGGGAAGGGTAATTAGAATTAATTAGAATGGGGTGAGGCTTGTATGAAACATAAACCTGCTCATAGATCAGTTTGATCAAGGAGCTTACTTCTGTACTGCAGACTTTATTTGATCTGTGTGAGCTAAACTGCATAGTAATCTGTTTGAATGCATGAATTAAACAGTAGCCAGAGGGCTAGGTAAGACTGAGTAAAAATATGAAAAATTGGAGTAATTTAGGAGCTTGCTTTCTGGAGCTCTATAGTGTGGTGTTTTGCATCAGCATGCTCTTCTGTGTGAGAGTTTTATAATACTGCCCTCTTCACTCTCTCTGTTTTGTTTCTGAACTGGTTGTGGCTTTTAAGGGATAATCTAGAGGAGATACCAGCAACCTAGAGACAGCAGCACGGTGGCACAGTGGTTAGCACTATTACCTCACAGCATCCCAGGTTCAATTTCAGCCTTGGGTGACTGTGGTGTTTGCACATTCTCCCTGTGTCTGTGTGGGTTTCCTCCCACACTCCAAAGATGTGCAGGTTAGGTGGATTGTCCATGGTAAATGTGCAGTTTACAAGGATGAGGCAGAGCGGAGGGTCTGGGCAAAATGCTCTGTTTTGAGAGTCAGTGCAGATTCAGTGGGTTAGATGGCCTCTTTCTGCAAGGCCAATGGCACAAGGCCCTCTTAATGTGCCTATAGACTGCATTCGTGAGCTTTGCTCATGTGCAATCATTTTGATTTGATTTATATTGTCACATGTATTAGCATACAGTGAAAAGTATTGTTTCTAGCTACTAAACAGGCAAAACATACAGTTAATAAAGGAAATGAGAGTGTAGAATGTAGCATTACAGTCATAGCTAGGGTGTACAGAAGTCATATATTTGTATCAATATTTTCTGCACTAAATTATTATGTTTTATCCATTGATTTATATTATATTTTACAAGTCAGATTGGTCATGATTTGGTCATTCATTAGTTGTCAGTACATAATTGCAGTCAACTTTGGGTCATATAAATACTGAGCACCTTTAAACTAACCATTTTGACTTCTTATGAACTGTGTCTGTTTTTCATATTGAACGCATCCCCCCCAACTCACCCACTTTTTCTCCCATTGCCAACTTCCCTTCTTAGAAGCATAGAATCTCTACAGTGCAAAAAGAGGCCATTCAGTCAATCAAATCTACAACAACCCTCAGAAGGGGTATCCCACCCAGACCCTCCCATCTGCCCTAACTCATTTTATTTTCGGTTGATGTTTGAATTCTCTTCTATCTTCTTGGGAAGTTCACGTGCATTTGCCTCACTGTGGAAGCTGAACAATGGTTCCTTCTTTTACAATGTCATTGGGGATCAGGCAAATGGCAACCTAGAAGTGCTTCGTAGCCTATCTGTGGGAATACTCTGAGCCATCACCCCTACAGTTGGAGCATGCCCCTTTAAGAGAATGGGTCTTGTGACCTGGGAGCCAAACTCCCATCCTGGATGGAGCAATCCTTTTTGGGGGAAATTATGACCAATCTTTTTGGGTCACTGGGAATTATGATTCTGGAGCACAGGGTTGTGAGCAGGGTTCGAACCAATGCGGGGAAACCCCATTAGATTTCGAGTCCAATGCCTTAACAATGCAGCTATCGCAGCTGTTATGTTTCAAAGTCTATTTATTAGTGTCACAAGTAGGCTTGCATTAACACTGCAATGATGTTACTGTGAAAAACCCCAAGTCGCCACACTCTGGGGTCAGTCTGGCTACGCTGAGGGGCAATTTAGCATCACCAATGCATCTAACCAGCATGTCTTTCGGACTGCGGGAGGAAACCGGAGTACCCAGAGGAAACCTACGCAGACGTGGGGAGAATGTGCAAACCCCACACAGACAGTGACCAAAGCCGGGAATTGAATCCAGATGTCTGGCGCTGTGAGGCGGCAGTGCACCCTGGATGGAGCTTGCCCAGCCAATCTTGTGCTGACTGTGCTAGAGAATGCATGTGTTAGTAAACAGTTGCAGTTCCTTTACTACCACTGACCTCTTAGTCTTTTATAAGTCTTGATATCAGACCTCGAATATATAGAACTAGTGAAGCAAGATCAGACGGTGAGGGAATGAGGGAGGTTTTGCACCAAAGAGGAGAATCATTCACTAAATGATTCAGAAATTTCACGAGAAGGAATTTAATGATTCTACGTTAATTTCAAACTTTAATGATTTAGACAGGTGTGATTTGGGTAGAATCCCGTGTTACATATTTCCCAAAGAGAAGGAAACTTTATTGTTGTGTCACAATGGGCAAAATCATCTCGCGTTCCCCCATTCCCCCCTCCAGTGTATTTTGAAACCCTAGATCTTTAATTAGTTAACTTTAACTCATTAATTAGAAGGTTTGGATTACTGTAATATTGGTTGCTAATCTGATTGTGGCATATCTAAACAGTCGTCTCATTATTAAATGAGATCATTGATGCAGTAGAAAGACTCATTGCAAATACGCTCAAAAACTTTGGCAGCATCACAAAGAAAAGTGAACAATATTTTGACCTTTTCCACCCTCAGAATAAAACCATGCCCACTTTCATCATTGTTAAAGTTATTACTAATACGGGTTAGGTTACCTTTCTATATTATCGTTCTGAAAGAGGTCTCTTAGTACAGTGATTCTTTATTTCTTTGCTCCAAATATTTGACCTTTTCTATTCTAAATTGCTTTTCATAGTTTCCTTGGATTTCTGTCTTGATTTCCAAACTCTGGACAAAACCATTTTTCCTGTACTACAGGAATTTGATAGCCATACTAATTCCTTGTCTAAATCTTGTTCTGAGGGTGTGTATCACTTTGTTTATATTGGATAGTTTAGGATTGGAATCAGCACAATGAAAGCTCTTCAGGATTTATTGCTAAATGTCTCTGGCATGCTGAACCTGATGCACTTGTCACTAATGCTGTGAGACCTTATTGTTGGCTGGAATTGAGGAGAAACACTGCAAACTTATTAGTTTCTGACTCAGTCTACTTTGGTCATATGGGAAAATGTGCAACGTGCAGTTTAAATTGGTAATTATTGTTTTTTTTTGCATTATACGCCTTGTCTGAATCTCTTGCTTTCCAGTATTTCCTTGACAGGAAAAACTGATTATATGTGATTGGTAAGCATTGCTCACTTTGGAGTAACACATGTAATAGTTTCTGTACCTCTCCCCTCTCTCTTTTCCTCTTCCTTGCCTTTTTCTGTCTTCACTTTTTCTGGCTAACTCTCTCGCTCTCTCTCCAATTTGTCTCTCTGTCTCCATTCTCACTGTTTCTGCCTTTTTTCTCTCCCTCTCCATTCTGTGTGTGTGTGTGTGTGTCCCTCGCTCTCCCTCTGTCTCTTTCCATTCTGTCAATTTCTCTCTCCCATTCTCTGTCTATCTCTCTCTGTTCTGTCTGCTTCTCTCTCTCCAGTCTGTCTGCTTCTCTCTCCACAATGCCTCTTCCCTCCTCTCTCTCCCATCTGTCTTCCACTCTCTCTCCCCTTCTCTCTCTCCTCTCCCTCCCTCTCTCTCTTTTCTCTCTCACTCTTGCTCTTTTCTTCTCTTTCTTTTTCTCCATCCCAGCCACTTCGTAGGTCCAGGATTTGGATTGGAGTGGGCACATCAAGAAGTCTCTCAATACCAGGCTAAAGTCCAACAGGTTTATTTGGTTTATTTTCATCAAGTGAGTGCCTGATGAAGGAGCAGCGTTCCGAAAGCTCGTGATACCAAATAAATCTGTTGGATTTTAACTTGGTATTGTGAGGCTTCTTACTGTGCTCACTATCTGTAGTTTAATCTTCTTCAAATGTCTTAAAGCAGCAAAATTGCAAATCCAAACCAGAAAATGGCATTTAAACAAAATATTCCCACTTGCAGATTGCCATTACGGTTTTTATTTAAACATACTTTTTCTCCAAAAACAGTGGAAGTGCCATTACTTGCCCCTGACACTCTTCTCCATGCCTGCTGACTGGTTTGGATAGGTGCCTGCCTCCTGTTGACAGTGGAGGACATCCTTCTGTTGCTGCTTCAGTGAGCATTTCCATCAATGTGTCTGTGAACCTGGGAGTCTTGAATTAAGTTACATTCCTATTGCACAATCCCGCAGCCTGCATGTGTAAATAGAGTCGTAGGATTACAGCCGTAGAGTTTTACAACACACAAAGGGGCTCTTCAGCCCACCATGTCTACACCAGTCATTGTGCATCTCTTTATTATAATCCCATTTTCCAGCCCGTAGCCTTGATTAACTGTGGTGTTTTGGGTGTTCATCTAAATTTGAGGGTTCCCATCTCTTTCAGGAAGTGAGTTCCAAATTCTCACCATCCTCTGGCTGAAAATATTTCTCCTGACATCTCCTATAAACCCCCTGACCCCACTTAAATCTGTGCCCCCTGGTTATTGATCCCTCTGCCAAGGGGAGATGTTTCTTTCTCTCCACCCTATCTGTGCACCTCCCAATTTTATGCACCTCTCTCAGCCTTCTCTTCTTCAAGGAAAACAACCCCAGCCTCTCTAGTCTCTCTGACAGCTGAAACGCTGCCAACGCCGTGATGAATCTCCTTTGCACTCTTCCTAGTGCAGTGAGAATCTCCCTCGCAACCACAGCTGCACATAGTACTCCAGCTGTGGCCTAACCAGTGTTTTGGACAGCTCCTTTATAACCTCCCTGCTCATATATTCAGTGTCTCGGTTAAAAAAGGCAAGTGTTTTCTGAACACCTGATCTACCTGTCCTACTGTCTTCAAAGATTTTTGGAGATGTGCACTAAGGTCTCTCTGCCCCTCTGAACTTCCTGGGCTCCTGCCATTAATTTTGTATTCTCTTGTTAGTCTTCCCAAAATGAATAAAGTGCACCTCCTTTTGAAGGCTGCCTTTTAAATAGTAACATCCCAGCTGAGTAACGCATCCTCCTGATCAGTGCGTTTTGTATAGGGATTCAGGCTGCTTGACTGAAAAGAGATGGTTCCTTTGGGCAGATGAAACATTAACTTTCCTGCTTGCCTGCTATTCATATTAAAATTATCCCATATGGTCACTAGCAAAGTTACACAGTTTTGTACTGTAATTGCTATATATCTTTCAGCTTACACAGATCATAGAGAAAATAGCTCGTCTGCTGAGGGAGAAGAGACAGCACAGTGCCATAGTACTTAGCACTGCTGCCTCAGAATGCCAGGGACCTGAGTTCACTTCCCAACTTGGTGATAAATTGACCTTGCCAATGATACTCATATCCCCTGACTGAATAACAAAAATACACAACAGCGCCACAGGGGTGTTGACCAAACTATTTTCTCACTCGTATGAAGGAATCATGCAATTCAATTGGGGGTAGCATGGTGGCACGGCAGTTAGCACCGCTGCCTCACAGCACCAGGGACCTGGGTTCGATTCCCGGCTTAGGTCACTATCTGTGCGGAGTCTGCACATTCTCCCCGTGTTTGTGTGGGTTTCCTCCGGGTGCTCTGGTTTCGTCCCACAGCCCGAAAGATGTGCTGGTTAGATGTATTGGCTTTGGTAAGGTCTCCTTCAGGGTACCCAGGCAGGCACCAGAGTGTGGTGACTGGGGGGAGGGGGGGGTAGTTTTCACAGTAACTTCATTGCAGTGACAAGATAAAAGAGCAAAGATAATTACCGCATAGGAGCGGGCCTTTTGTCTCTCCCAGCCTGCACTGGTCATGCTGCCCAATTGAACTAAAACCCCCAAACCTTCCAGGAACCATATCCCTCCATCCCATCTTATTCATGTAAGCCTACTTATAAATAAACATACAAAACTTATTTTAAAAAGTCACCTACTGAGCATCCTATGGGTTAAAATTGAGCATGAAGGTAGACCTGAATATCAACACTCTTTTTATGTGGCTAAGAACTGAGAGAATCAGCTCTGCAACAGACCTTTCCCAGTGACACAATGTTACACCGCACTAAAAAGGGATACAGGAGTCTGGTAAAAACATTATAACGTGAGACCAAAGAAAGTTCTGAAAGTGGATAGAATAACAGGGAAACTGAAAAATGGTAGTTCACAGGGAGTGTGTTAAGATGTTGTAACGTGATTGGAGAGTTTTTGTTGGCTTTGGAAGTCACAAGGTTAGCATTTGAAAAGAACATTATAAACTGATCAGATCTCGAAGATTCTGTGACTGCTTGCAGTTGGCATCCTGTTGATTTTATTACAGGATGACTGATCTGATTAAACTTCCCAAACTTGAAAAAATGTTTACTTGATTTCTGATCTGAATAATCTTCTGTTAATGTTACTGATGGTGTTTTCTTCCAATGTATGCGCTGGATAATTGTACAGGTATTTAAATGTGGTGATCTGCTTAATTAGTTCATTAGCACTGTCATCACAAGACCCTTTGAAGTAACAGTAACCTCAACTGCGCTGCAAACAGCTTCCATTTTCCTGTCCTACCTTTTTAGATCTTTGTTGGGACGTTTCATTATGGGGTGGGACTTCAATTATTCCCCAACCCTGGTGAATAATGGGCAGGAACGTGTTGGGTGGAGACTCTAGTTTTCCTAACACCCTTTCCCCCTGATTAGATGTGTTGGTTAGATGGATAGGCCTTTCTATATTGCCCCTAAGTGTCGGGGGACTAGAGGGGTAAATACATAGGGTTACAGAATTTAAGTGGGATTGTTGAGAATGTACGCTCAATGGCTGAATGGTCTCTTTTTGCACTGTAGGGATTCTATGGTTGAGATCAGTCTTTCTATCCAGAGGCCAATGAGACCCTTAAATCGTAACCCAAATGTCACATTCCAACATTGGTATTCAGTCCTGGTGGGTATGCCTGCGAGAGTATGCCTATACCCTGAGCCCAAAATGGGGAAAGCCATATGATGCTACATCTCTATCGTTGATAACAACCCCTCACTTCCCCTCCCGCTCCATCTTCCCCCCCCACCATCTCACCTCTTCACGTCTTGCTCCCTTCTCCATCCTCACTGTGACCTCCCTGACTGATTCTGTTGGTGTGGGGACTCCCTGCCAATCTTAGTAAGCTCCACAGCGTTAGCCATGGGCTTGTTGGGCCGAAGGGCCTGTTTCCTGAGCTGTGTTGTTCTTTGTTCTTTGACCGTTGCTCTCTTATTGACTGGCAGCACTTGTAAGTGGGATATTCAGTGCGCTGCAAAAGTTCCAGTGGAAAACTATCCCCATTCCCTCCCCCCCCCCCAGTGGAGCTGGAGACTCCAAACTCCCATAAATCCTACTGATGGTCTATACCAGAATATCCATGTAGAAACTCTGATAAGTATCATTAGATGTAGGTGGATTATACAAGCATAGTCTGTGTGGTATCCTGGGTTTGATTTTGACAGTTTACGGAAACTAGAGGGAACTTTTTTCTCCTACGTCCACTACCCCAAATTCCCCAACCTGATCAGTTGGGCTCTTTTTTTTTGTGTGTTTCTCGTTGACCCTTCCAAGTAATTGCTTGACTGATGGTTGGTCTTTCTTTGTGTCTCATTTTTGTATATTCAAACATAATGTAGTGAGTGTTGGTTTTTGCTTAAGTACATGTTCGAGTAGACAGCAAATGTGTGTACTGTGGCAGAACATAAGGTTGTAGTACAGTTATTGATCACGAAGGAATTGGTGACATAGTGGATGATATTAATGCAGTTTCATCAATGAAATGAGCAGCGACAGGGAGGACAGTTTTAAGGCAAATTATCAGTTGGATGCAAAGCTGGTTTTCCACCCTGGTCCATTTTGCTTTCCATTATATCAAATGGATGTAAAATAGGTGGTTGTACCTGATCCCATGACTTGTCCACTCGTTGAGTAGCTAAAAACCCCTTCTATATTCCAGTTGAATGATGAATGGTACAAGGTTTGTATCACCTTAACCAAATAGGTAGGTCATAGAAACAGAGAAACATGAGACAATATTAGTAGGAGTAGGCCATTTGGGTCTTCTCTGCCATTCATTTTGATCATGGCTGATCATCAAGTTCAATATCCTGATTCTGCCACCACCTCCTCCACATGATCTTATAGAGGTCTATAAAATAATGAGGGGCAATGATTAGCTAGATAGTCAATAGGGGAGTCTAAAACTAGAGGGCAAAGGTTTAAGGTGAGCGGGACAGATACAAAAGTGTCCACAGGGGCATTTTTTTTTTATGCGCAGAGCGATGAGTGTCTGGAACAAGCCGCCAGACATGATAGTAGAGACAAGTACAATTTTGTCTTTTAAAAAACATTAAACAGTTATGTGGGCAAGATGGTACAGAGGGATTTGGGCCAAATGTGGCAATTGGGATTAGTTTAGTGGCCTTAAAAAGAAAAGGCGGCATGGACAAGTTGGGCCAAACTTCTATGATTCTATATCCCTTGATCTCTTTAGCCCCTGGAGCTATATTTAATTCTCTCTTGACAGCACACAATCTTTTGGCCTCAACTAGTTTCTGTGGTAATGAATTCCACAATTCAGTACTCTCTGGGCAAAGAAATTTTTTTTCACCTCAGGATAACCCTTATCCTCAAACTACGATCGCTAGTTCTGGAATCCCCCACCATTGGAAACATTCTGAATCTACCCTGTCAAATCCTGTTAGAATTTTAAAAGTTTCTATGAGATCACCTCTCGTTCTTCTGAACTCCAATGAATACATCATGTGGAGATGCCAGCAGTGGACTGGGGTGGGCACAGTAAGAAGTTTCACAACAGCAGGTTAAAGTCCAACAGGGTTGTTTGGAATTAAAGTCCAATAGCTTTGTTTGGAATCACAACCTTTTGGAGTGCTACTCTTTCTTGAGACCTGATGAAGGAGCAGCATTCCGAAAGCTCATGATTCCATATACACCTGTTGGACTTTAACCTGGTCCAGTGAATACAATCCTAATTGACTTAGTCCTTCCCCTTACGATAGACCTGCCATAATGGTACCTCAGAGATAACTCAGTGGTTTGCGTCATTACCATAAATACTAAGATCAGATTATGTATCTGCTGCAGCAAGTGGCTTAAGCGATTATTAAATATTTCTTATTCTGTGGTTTATTTTTCCCCTTGTGTTCAGTGAGCTGGGTGTGAGGTGATCTTGCACTCCCAGTAATGACAGTGAAAAATATATCAACCCCAAGATTCTGATGCTGCAGAGCCTCACTTGAAAGAGGTCATTGCACCTGATTTTCCGTCATTGATTTTAGTAACCCAGAAGAGGTTCTCTGATTACTGTTCCTTATGAGTGCGTAGGAAATGGAATAATGGGATTTGGAAACTGAATGGGCACATGGGATCATCATGCTCTTTGTGTGGAGAGTAAATGTCAAAACAAACCATTCTGCTAGTTTCCATTTCCAATTTTTATATAATTCTTTGACGTTGCACAGCTTAGAAGATTGCTGTCTGCACCGTGACAACCAAGAACAGATAAGTTGAAGATTCCAATTTTTTTGTTTTGCTGAAGAATCGAGGAAATGGATTTTCATTTTTAAGTGTATGAAGATCTCATTTTTGAGGGTTTTGCTCTTTTTTGCACACCTCTTGCGTACTCACCTCTGGAATCTCTTAGGGGGGAGTTTGATGGAAGTGATATAGGTCTTGGCCACCAGCTAAAGAGCCAGTGAAAGACACACGTTTCCTCATCTGGGAAAGCCCACCAAGATTGAGAACTGATCAGGTAATTAACAGGCCGCCTTCAATGGGTTCAGTGCCCCAGGGTGAGAAGACCTACCTGCCTGGAGTTGCTGGCCAATCAGGGGGCTAGCAGCTCTTTTGCTCAGCGATGCCACTGGGAAGCCGGTGGCTGCTGCTGGAACAACACCCGATGGAGGCCCAGGATTGTCGAGCGATGCAGGCCAGAGGTGAATGAGGGGTTTTGCTGTATGGGGATCACGGTGAAGTGTGACTCTCATCTCCCCTCCCACCGTCCCTCCAACCTTCTTGATGCCGAGTCCCCAAGCAGGCACTAAGTACTTTTGAATAAGGGGGATACCTCCCCCACGAGCTGACGAGTTGTGTTCACCTGTCATGCCTCCCTGAATAGTAGTAGACCAACCTTCTGCTCATGTCAGTGATGGCACCATAACTGGGCATTAATAACCCACTCCAGCATCTCACTTGGTTGGAGGGTCTTCCATGAACCCTAATGTCAGGGATTTAATCGGGAAGGTTGCAGGTTCCCCACCCATCCAACTGATTAAATGCCCTCTCATCATCACCCAACTCAGCATGGGGGGCAAGGCATTAAATTCCACATTTTGCGTGCGTGTCTATGGGAGAGTTAATGGGGCTTACATCATTGCGTTTGGGAGCTTGAATTATTACGTAATCTTGTGTTGGTCTTGTTTCCCTTCCCAGCCTCATTGCAGTAACTGACCATCCCTGCTTGAAAGCACAACCCATTCCTCCATCATTGCCACCCCCCCCCCCCTCCCCCCCGCTCCGATATCAAGCTTAGAATTAGTCTGAGCAAGTACAGTTTTCAGTTAAAATGCTAACATTATTCAACAGGAATAATACTCGTTCTGGGAAATAACCATGCGAACCAATACTTAGTCAGATATTAGCACTTGAGTTTAAAAAATTGTATTCACTCTCTGCTTGGAAGTATGCATGAGAAATTGATTGGTAGTGCAGCAGTGAAATGTGCCCTGACATCTGGTTTTAAATGCTTTCATCAATTCTGGACATATGCCTCCCCAGTCTATAAAGTGACTGCGAGATGAGCCTCTGGGCCAGCTAAAGCATTAGTTACTGCAACATCTGGTATCTGAAATGCAGTTGGATCTTTTCTCAGCTCTACAGTAATAACAATTCAGTGTTTGAGCCCGGAGCGCAGTCACGGTGTGAGTGGAATGACAGCTTGCTTGGTGAGCAGATTTGGTTCGGGGAGGATGGTTCTGTTCTTGGCTTGCCTGCTCTTGTCGGGAGAGTGGGGAGTGCGAGGAGAGTTGAGGAACTGGTGATTTGATGACACTGCGGGCAGTTGTGGAATCTATACCCTGTATCGCGTTTTATCAAACAAACCCCCCCCCGGGCTTGCCTTCTCCCCAGGGAGACTCTTTCCACTGGAGCAGAAAGGGAACTATTATGCACGGAACCCAGGACAAATAGCTTTATACTCGATCCAGGTTTTTAATATGTACCAAATGGATCCACCACATAGTTGCTGAAAGTTGTACACATACACCTGCAACCGGTGAAAGTCACTTATCGTATGTTTGAGGAAAGCAATCTTGGACTGTAGTTATTCTTAGAATCGCAACTGTGCTGAAGGAGGCCATTCGGCCCATCGAGCCAATACTGACGATAATCCCATCCAGGCCCTATCCCTACAATCCCGTGCATTTACCTCCTAATAATTCCCATGACCAATTTAGCATGGCCAATCGTCCTAATTTTTGGAGGAAACCAGAGCAATTCCATGCAGACAGGAAAAGAACATGCAAACTCCACACAGTCACCCAACCCCCAAACAGTCAGCTGAAGGAAAAGTATTTTCAGTTGAATAAGTTGACATGTCATTGAATCATTGTGAGTAGTGTGCGTCCGTTTCTGAAAGTTACATTTAGCTGTGTATCTTCTGCACAAATTACTAGCAGTGTTCAGCAATGCAAACTCTAATCAACACGTGGAAAATTCTGCATACTACCATTTCTCTATATGGTTTATCCAACATTAGCTCTAAGAGTGTAAAGACAGATATTTCCATCTTACTGAAATTTCTCTAATCATATGAACAGACTAGGAGCAGGAATAGCCTCTCATGCCTGCTCTGCCATTCAATAAGATCATGGCTGATCAGATTGTAACCTCAGCCTTACATTCCTGCATAACCCTCATAACCGTTCACCTGCTTGTTAATCAAGAATCTATCTAACTTAGCCTTAAAAAGATTCAAAGAACCCAGGTCCCTGACGCTATGAGGCGGCAATGCTAACCACTGTGTTGCCCATAAGGAACATATATTGATAACTTAGTCACACACGTTGTCAAATATAAGCTTTTATTCACCTGTACACCTGCAGGAGTTTAAAGAGGTTTTTCCACTGAGGGGAACTTATACAGTGCGGTAGAGATAGTGCCATGATAGTGATGTTACTGGACTGGTAGCGCAGAAGCCCCGGGCTAGTATTCCAGGGGCATGAGCCCACCATGACAGCTGGTGGAGTTTGAATCTTGAGTTTGATTGAGGGGATCCTGAGGGGGATGTGGAGAGGATGTCTTCTCTTGTGGGAGAACGTGGAACTTAACAGGTCACTGTTTAGAAATAAGCGCCAGAATTTTCCATCTGTTCACTCCCGCTACAAGTAAGAATGGAGAATTTGGCATTCAGCCAAATACCCATTCACTGAAGCGGGACCAGAGGATCCCATGGCTGCAGAATTCTACCAAAGAGGGTCACGCATTTAAAACAGAAGTGAGGAGAATTTGTCTCTGAGCCTTCCTCTGAAAGCAGTGGAAACAGAGTCTTTGAATCTTTTTAATGCTAAGCTAGATAGATTCTTGATTAACAAGGGGGTGAAAGATTAGCGGGGTTACACAGGAATGTAAGATTGAGGTTACAATCAGATCAGCCATGATCTTATTGAATGGCAGAGCAGGCACAAGAGGCTGAGTTGCCCACTCCTGCTCCTAGTCTGTCTGTCCGTATGATTAGAGAAGTTTCAGTAAGATGGAAATATCTGTCTTTACCCTCTTAGAGCTAATGTTGGATAAACCATATTGAGAAATGGCAAGTGTAGTGTGCAGAATTTTCCATGTGTTGATTAGAGTTTGCATTGCTGAACACTGCTAGTAATTCGTGCAGAAGAAACACAGCTAAATGTAACTTTCAGAAACAGGCCCACGCTACTTACAACGATTCAATGACAAGTCAACTTCTTCAACTGAAAATACTTGTCCTTCCGCTGATTGTAAATTTATCTGGATATATTAAAAAAAGAAATGAAAGGCATCCATTTCTATCGCACTTTTCATAACCTCACGACAATGCAAAGCAGTTTAGGACCAATTATTTTAAGATACAGACGCTGTTTCTCAATGTTTTTGATTTTGATTTGATTTATTCTTGTCACATATTGGGATACAGTGAAAAATATTGTTTCTTATGTGCTATGCAGACAAAGCATACCATTCATAGAGTAGTGGAGAAGGAAAGGAGAGGGTGCAGACTGTAGTGTTGCAGTCATAGTTAAGGTGGAGTGAAAGATCAACATAATATGTGGAAGGTCTATTGGTGGCAGCAGGTAAGAAACTGTTCTTGAGTCGGTTGAGTATCTGTCTTCAGACTTTTGTGTCTTTTTTCTGATGGAAGAGGATGGGAAGAGAGAATATCTGGGATGCATGGGGTCCTTGATTATGTTGGCTGCTTTTCCGAAGTAGTGGGAAGTACAGACAGAGTCAATGGATGGGAGCTGGTGCATGTGATGGACTGGGCTACGTTCACAACCCTTTATAGTTTCTTGAGGTCTTGGACAGAACAGAAGTCACACCAAGCTGTGATACTTCCAGAAAGAATACTTTCTATGGTGCATTTGGAAAAGTTGGACAGAGTTGTAGCAGATATGTGGAATTTCCTTCACCTTCTGAGAAAGTAGAAATGTTGTTCGGCTTCCTTAACTATAGTGTCCGTGTGAAGGGACCAGAACAGGTTGTTGGTGATCTGGTCACCCAGAAACTTAAAACTCTTGACTCTTTCCACTTCATCACCATTGATGTAGACAGGAGCATGTCCATCACTACGCTTCCTGAATTCTGGACTATCTCCTTCATTTTACTGACATTAAGGGAGAGATTATTGTTGTCACTGTAGAGAACACAGTAACTCATTTCTGCATCGCAAGGTCCAACAAACAGCAGTTTGATAACAATCAGATAAATAAAGCAGACATCTTGCCTTGCAAGCCAATCAAACCACTGAAGGAAAAAAAATTCTCAAGTTCATTTTATTTACCACAGTTATTCAAAATCTTTAATGTCTAAGATGATTGTGGGCAGCACAGTGATTTAGCACTGCTGCCTCCCAGTGCCAGGGACCTGGATTTGATTCCCCGTTTGGGTCACTGTGTGGAGTTTGTACGTTCTTCCCGTGTCTGCGTGGGTTTCCTCCGGCTGCTCTGGTTTCCTGTCACAGTCTGAAAGAAGTGCTGGTTAGGTGCATTGACCTGAACAGATGCTGGAGTGTGTGGCGACAAGAGGAATTTTCCTATAACTTCATTGCAGTGTTAATGTAAACCTTACTTGTGACTCATAAATAAACTTCACATTAAAAATATGAAAAAATTGCAAATTTCAAAAGAACTATCTCTCGACTCACCTTTGAGTAGTTTTGTTCATGTTTTAATTGTCAACATTAGTTTATTTCAGAAATCTGGGGCAGGATTTTACGGCCTCGCTTGACCGAGACTAGAAATTTCAGTCAACAGACACTTCCCCTGCCCGTCCCTTACTCACTCCAATTCCGTGGCGGGCAGGACAGTAGAATTCCAGCTGATTTCTGATCCATTGCAATCATTCCGAGGTTTGATGTGACTCTTTGGGTGGGAATTCTCCGGTTCCACCTACCACGGGAATTGTAACGGGGTGGGGGGAGGGGGGTTGGGGGGTGGGGGGTGGAGGGGGGGGGTAGAAACCACATGAAGGTCCATTGACCTCAGGTGGGATTCTCCGGTTCTGGCGTGAGCGTGACACAGAATCCCACTCTTCATTTCTGAATCTTCGTAACATGTTGTTTCCCACCATACATCACTGTCACTTCCTCACTGCAGCTCCTGTGACCCGAGTTCTGATTGACCTTTTCCCAAATTATCCCAAAAATCCTCGCTGGGGAACAAATCTTCGGTATCTTTCTTTATGCAATGTTTACATTTGAACTGTTAAGCACCTTGTTGAGTGAAACTACTAAAACTTCCAAATGTCCCCACAAGCATGAGAGTGGCTGTCCATTTTGTAGTATATACTTAGGAAGTTGGGCGATTCATTTTTCTCGCAACATAAAAACATTAAGCATTCAGCCCCTCAAACTTGCTGTGTCATTCAATAAGATCAACGCTATCTGTGGCCTTCTGCCACGTATCTACCCTAGGCTCATATCCCTTCATACTCCAGCTCACTAAGCCAATTGTCTATCTCAGACTAAACCTAAGAATTAAACCAGCATCTGTTAGAGGAAGAAAGTTCCAAACCTCCCCCACTCTGCATGTTGAAGTGTTTTCCAACATCTCTCCTTAATAGCTTGGCCCTGTTTTTTAGATTTTAGGACCTTCAACCAACGGAAGCAGTTTAATCTTATCTATCCTGTCTTCCCTGTAAATATTTTGTAGACTTCTATCGGACCACCTCTCACTTTATGAATTTGAGAGAATAGAGGCCGAATTTGTCTCATCCTGCCTCGTAACAAGCACTGAAGTCCAGGTATCAATCTTGTAAACCACATTGAACTCTGTCCAAGGCCAAAAATCCTTCATGGAGCCTAATTAGGGTTTTGTATAACTGCAGCATAACATCTGCATCCCTATCCCTACCCTCCAGCCCTTTAGACATGAAGGTGAGCATTCCATCGGCATTTTAAGGAGCTATGCGTCTGAACCCTCAAATCTCCTTGGACATCGATTGAACTTAACTTTGTGCTTCTAAAACAAAATACCCTGATCGATCCTTTTTTTTTTGATCCAAAATGAATCACCTCACACTTGTTTATACTAAAATCCATTTGCCCCATTCACCCAACCTATCAATAGCTTGCTATATAGTTTTATGCTACCTACAGCAGAAAATATATGTCACTATCTACACTATATATCACACAGAAGGTGGTGGGTGCTTGGAACACACGGCCAATGGAGGTGGTGGAAGGGGTACATTAGCAACGTTCCAGGTGTATTGGGATAGACACATGAACAGGAGGCAAACAGACAGAGAGAGAGACCTCTGGGTTGAAGAGCCTGTTGCTGTGTGGTATTGTTCTTTGTAAAAGCCCAGTTTCACCTAAGTAACAAGGTGTACTCTATTTGGATGAGTTTTAACAGCAGTTTTACAGCAAAAAGGGGAAGTTCTTGTCAGTTGAGAGATTGATTCCAATCTGGGGAAGGGGAATCTTCAATTGCAGCGAGAAAAGTAGAGCCATTGGTAGTAATCTGGATTTCATATATAGCTGCACATGTGCAGACTCGGGAAATTGCTATCAGTTTCAGAGTAATGACCATGAGCACTGTCTGCACTCCTGCGCAGTGCAATAGAGTAAAATATTGCATCAGAAACAAGTTTGTTATGGTTCTGACATTTCTGTTGTATTTATGTGTTAATTTGTGTGTGTATGTATCTGTGTGCATATGTATGTGTATACACACACACACACAAATATATATATATCACACACACACACACACATTTTATAAAAGAGGGAAGAAGATAGAGAGTGTGGCAAAGAATGAATGAGAACAAACAATCTAGTCAGCTTGTTCAGGTGGCGGGAGGAAGGAGATATGTTGCGGTGATATTATCTGAAGAGCAGAGAATTTCTCTCTGTGTGTCCTGGCCAATTCTTATCTCGACTACAAAGGCAGAACAAGATAAACTAGCAGGATGTTTCTGAAAAGGCAGCGATAGTAAACATACTTTGTTTCAGTGTTCACTGAAAAGGTTCAAGAAATGACAAGAGTAAAAAATGGACAATTCAGACAGCAAAAAGGAAACTATGATAAAAGAGAATATTAAACACCACAAGGATTTAAAAGGAGGCTGTTTGAACTTGCAGTCAGTTCGGAAAAAAACCCACCATCTTTCTTGAACAAGAGATTCTGTTGGTCTTTTAAAGAATTTTTCACACGACCAATATTTGAATTGTCATTCTTAGCTTTGTGCACCCAGCACTCAGGTAGAGGAAATTTGAATTCAAGTGTGACAAATTTGTTAAGAATGAAAAGAAATAGGTGGCATGGTGACACAGTGGTTAGCACTGCTGCCTCACAGCACCAGGGACCTGGGTTCAATTTCCAGCTTGGGTCACTGTGCGGAGTCTGCACGTCCTCTCCATGTCTGCATGGGTGCTCAGGTGCTCAGATTTCCTCCCACAGTCCGAATAACGTACTGGTTAGGTGCATTGGCCATGCTTAAATTCTCCCTCGATGTACCCCCCAGAACAGGTGCCAGAGTGTGGCATTCGGGGATCTTCATAGTAACTGCATTGCGGTGTCAATGTAAGCCTACTTGTGACGCTAATCAATAACCTTTTAAACTTCAAAAAAAATTGCATCCATGATGGCAATTGGTTGTCTGTGGACTGTCCACAATGTGCAGGTTTCTCTCTGTTTGAAGAGGAGACAGTTTGAGAAAACTGCATCCACAGGTTTACAAGTGGCATCTATAATGCTCAGAACCTAAACTTGGCACCAGTTAAAGGTGAGGAGATGCTGGTGTTAAACACAGTAAGAAGTCTCACAACACCAGGTCAAAGTTCAACAGATTTATTTGGTAGCAAATACCGCTAGCTTTCGAGGCTCTGCTCCTTCGTCAGGTGAGTGGGGAATTCTGATGTGCCCAGTTTGTGATCAGAACTCCCCACTCACCTGACGAAGAGGCAGAGCCCCAAAGCTAGTGGCGTTCACTACCAAGTAAACCTGTTGGACTTTAACCTGGTGTTGTGAGACTTTGTATTATCAGTTAAAGGTACAGACACAGGAGTAGGTCTTTCAGCTCCTAGAGTCTGTGTTGTAATTCTATTACATTACGCCTGACCCATACACCAGTTCCATTTACCTACCGTCACTTCATACTGCTTAATGCCCCTACCTTACACAAAATCAAATTAGCTTGGAATATTCTAACTGACCCACAGACTTGATAGCCTTTTGGGGGAGAGAGTTTCAAATTTCCACTACCTTTGGCAGGAAGAAGCATTTCCTGAAGTTACCTTTGACCACCCAAGCACTAATTTTAAGATTATACCTCCCTGACCATCGGAAATGTTTCTCTCCATTTGTCCTATCAAATTCTTCAATGATTCTAAACACCAAAATTAGATTATCTCTGAACGTTCTATACACAAGATAATTCAATGTTGTCATCCCACAGTTAGCTTATAAAGTGAATTTCCACCCAGACTATTGTCAGTGATTTGCTATTTTACAGTATTGGGAGTGGTAAGAGCTATTTCATCCAGCTAGAGCTTTATTCTGCTCATTCACTTAGACCTTGGAAAACGTAACAAAATATAGACTTGGGGGAGGTGGAGTGGGGGAGGAAAGAAGTGCTTGAGGATAGGGAGTGAGAGCAATTTCTCGAACTGTGCAGCAAGTAACAAAGCAGTGTTGGATCTGGTTCAGGGAAATGTAATACGTTGCAATGGGAAATTGTCTTGCCTACACTCATCGCAATATAATTTCATTCAGAAAAATAATTGAAAGAGACTAGAAAATATTTGAAGGGAGAAATGCTACACTGGCGAAGAACTAATTTCACTGCTTTAAGCTGAGACTTAACACAGCTAAACTGAAGGAGGAAAAAGTGATTGCAGAGTAAAGCAGTAACGAAGCTAGGAGTGAGGACATTCAGAGATTAGATAATTTAGATGCAAACTAAGCACATTCTCTTTTGAAGGGAAAAGATGTAGCATTCAAAACTAACGCACCATCCTGGGTATAAAAGGATAGCTTCATTACTGCTTTACTCTGCAATCACTTTTTCCTCCTTCAGTTTAGCTGTGTTAAGTCTCAGCTTAAAGCAGTGAAATTAGTTCTTCGTCAGTGTAGCAATTCCCCCTTCAAATATTTTCTAGTCTCTTTCTGTTATTTTTCTGAATGAAATTGTATTGCGATGATGTAGGCAAGACAATTTCCCATTGCAACGTATTACATTTCCCTGAACCAGATCCAACACTGCTTTGTTACTTGCTGCACTGTTCGAGAAATTGCTCTCACTCCCTATCCTCAAGCACTTCTTTCCTCCCCCACTCCACCTCCCCCAAGTCTATATTTTGTTACGTTTTCCAAGGTCTAAGTGAATGAGCAGAATAAAGCTCTAGTTGGATGGAATAACTCTTACCACTGTAAAATAGCAAATCACTGACAAGAAAATGATAAATGCCAGGAACAAGATTCAATTGATAATCAGGACGATCGGCTGACACACTGGTTAGCACTGTTGCCTCACAGCACCGGGGACCCAGGTTCGATTCCTGGCTTGGGTCACTGTGTGGAATCTGCACGTTCTCCCCATCTCTGCTTGGGTTTACTCTGAGTGTTCCAGTTTCCTCCCATGTTCTGAAAGATGGTTAGGTGCATTGGCCATGCTAAATTCTCCCTTGATGAACCCAAACAGGCACCAGAATGTTGTGATTAGGGAATTTTTGCAGTAACTTCATTGCAATGTTAACTTAAGCCTACTTAATAACTAAACCTTAAAATGTTAAGCCCATAGTTTCCCAACCCTTCCATTGACAAGATTTTCCAGTCCTATCAATGGCATGTTCTCCTGGCAGTGAAGAGTGTGTGGCATTGATGGGACTGGAAGATCCTGGTAATGGCATATCACCTTTGCCACTGGAAAATACACTGGGGGCAAAAAATCCCACCCTGGATATGATATGGGAAGAAATTGGAAAAACTAATATGGGGACAAAGAAAGTGGAGGAAGAAAGATTGGCAGGCTGTACTAAATGAACCCCAAAGCATTTTGGAAATATATAATATGTAAACCATTAACTAGCAGAAAAGGGACTCAATGAAAATAAAGGAAGAGGGGTGAGGTTGAAGTGTTAAATTATTTCTTTGAAACAATCTTCATAATGGAACACAACACCATAGAAATCAGAACAGTGAGAGGCCATTTGGCCCTTCAGGCCTGCTCTCCCATTCAGTTTTATGGCTGATCTTCTAACTCATCTCCACTTTCCTGCACAATTTCTAAACAACTTAATTCTTTTAGTACCTGAAAGTGCACTGGCCTCTGGCTTGAACATATGCAATAATTGAGCATCCATAGGCCCCTGGGGGCTTGACAGTTTCAAAGATCCAGATCTTTCGATTAAGAACATTTCTCTGCATCTCAGTCCTTAATAGCCAACCCCTTATGCTCAGACTGTGATCCTGAGTTCTAGTTTCCCCAGTGATAGGGAGCATTTTCCCAACAGCAACCCTATCCAGCCTCTTATATTACAAGTAAATACAGGTATAATTGAGTAAATAACCCATGATTGATGTTATACATGTTTGACTGTATCCTCATAAAAAAAAAACTCATGTATTAGAAAGGAACATCTAATGTAAAATGATAATTGCACCATGTAGCATGTTATCACTTGTCATAATACAGCACTTCAGGTTATCACTACTACTGTATATGCAGTTTAATGAGATGTCACAGAACATCATGCACTAGCTACAAACACCAGTTAGAGCAAATTTTAAGGAGCAGCTTTCACAATTGATTGTTAGGTGACAACTGTTTGAATATTGAAAAATAGAGCAACAAGACCCGAGTTCAAACCCAAGTAAAGGACCAGATGTAATATCGCTTAAAAATTAAACTTTATTCAATAAGAAATTATTTTGTAATTGTTTCATAATTTAGTTTAGTTAGTCTGACTACTAGTTTACAGAAGCTCTAACAGAACATCAGTTAATACAGAGGAGGTGATGACCTATTGCTAGACCATTAATCCAGAAACTCAGTTAATATTCAGGTACCGGATAAAGTGGTAAATGCGGGGTCAGTTTTAAGAAAAACTTGGACGCGTACGTGGATGAGAGGAGTATAGAGTGTTATGGTCCAAGTCCAGGTCAGTGGGACTAGGTAAAAAAATGGTTTGGCACAGGCAAGAAGGGCCAAAAGGCCTGTTTCTGAGCTGTAATTTTTCTAAGGTTCTATGGGTTCAAAGCTTGCCACGGCAAATGGTGGAATTTGAATTCAATAAAAAGAATCTGGAATCTACTGGTGACCACAAAACCATTGTCAATTGTTGTAAAACCCCATCTGGTTTGCTAATGTTCTTCTGGGAAGGAAATCTGCCATCCTTACCCAATCTGGCCTATATGTGACTCCAGAGCCATGGCAATGTTGTTGACTCTCAAATGCTCTCGGGAATAGGCACTAAAAGCTGGCCCAGCCAGTGATACCCATATTCCATGAATGAATATATTAAAAAAAATCATGAGGGGCATTGATAAGGTGACAAGCAAAGATTTTTCCCCCAGGGTAAGGGAGTCCAAAACTAGAGTTTTAAGGTGGGAGGGGAAGATTTAAAAGGGACCTGAGGGATGACTTTTTTTACACAGAGGATGGTACGTATTTGGAATGAGCTGCTAGAGGCGGGTACAGTTACAATATCTAAAAGACATTGGGATAGATACATAAAAAGGAAAGGTTTAGGGGGATATGGGCCAAAAGCAAGCTAATGGAACTAGCTGAGTTTAGGAAGCTGATCAGGTGTTGGGTTGGAGGGCCTGTTTGTGTGCTGTGTATCTCTATAACTCTATGAATTTAAATTAGTTGGCCTGACTACTAGTTTGCACGTGCTGTAACAGAACATCAGTTTACACTTTTGTAGAGTTCTTTTAATGTTGTAAAATGTTTCAAGCTGCTTTAAAAGGAGGGGTATTTTCTTACACTAAGGCCTATGTGTCATAAAGATTTATAGCTTTTCTGAAATGGCTTGGGAATCCAGATCTGGAGATCCATGGCCATTTTCTATTATAAACAGAAGCACAGGGCTGGACATAACTCACATATAGGCGAAACCAAAGTTCACTGCTGAGTCTAAATTGCAGTCTTACAGTGAGTGAGTTTTAATTTCTTTAAAGAGTAGACTTAATACCCATGAAGAGTGGATAAGGACTGTAGAACTATCAAACTGTCAAGATATTTAAATGGCCAGTCTTTTAAATGTTTGAAAAGAAATCAGTGTTTGCAGTTTTGATAGATATTTGTCGACCTAACCCTCAATGCATTATCAATGCTCAACTGCTTACCACAACCTTTTATTATTATAGAACATAGAACATTACAGCGCAGAACAGGGCCTTCGGCCTTCGATGTTGCGCCGACCAATTATGAAAAAAGCAATGACCCTCCAAATATATAGTGGGGATTGTAAGTTCATGGTTTGATTGACAAGTCCATAAAGGATTAATTGTTTTCAACATGGGATTCTGAATAAAAATGTTTATTTTATAAGAGATTAAGTACTTGAGAGGATTTAAATGTATTGATTGGGCTTTAGCAATTATTTTTTTTTAATGTAGTGATATCTGGAATAAATGATTAGAATTTTGTTTGATTTCATGGCATGGGATCCAAGGGGCTTTGGCCTCGTGAATCCAGAACTGGCTTTCCGGCAGAAGGCAGAGAGTGGTTGTGGATGGGTCTTGTTCTGCTTGGAGGGCAGTAACCAGTGGAGTGCCCCAGGGATCTGTTCTGGGACCCCTGCTGTTTGTCATTTTCATAAATGACCTGATGAAGTGGAGGGATGGGTTAGTAAGTTCACCGACGACACAAAGGTCGGTGGTGTTGTGGATGGTCTGGAGGGATGGCAAAAGTTGCAGCAGGACATAGACAGGATGCAAGACTGGGCGGAGAAGTGGCAGATGAATTCAACGCGGATAAATGTGTAGTGGTCCATTTTGGCAGGAATAATGGGATGAAGGAGTACAATATAAGGGGTAGGAGTCTTAGCTGTGTTGTAGAGCAGAAGGATCTCGGGGTCCGGGTCCATAGGACTCTTAAATCCGCCTCGCAGGTGGAGGAAGTGGTCAAGAAGGCGTACGGTGTACTGGCCTTCATTAATCGAGGAATAGAGTTTAGGAGTCAGGAGGTAATGATGCAGCTCTATAAGACTCTTGTCAGACCCCAGTTGGAGTATTGTGCGCAGTTCTGGTCGCCTCATTATAGGAAGGATGTAGAGGCTATTGAGAGAGTTCAGAGGAGATTTACAAGGATGCTGCCTGGATTGGGAGGCAGGCCTTATGAAGATAGGTTGAGGGAGCTGGGACTCTTTTCACTGGAGAGACGTAGGTTGAGAGACGACCTGATAGAGGTTTATAAAATGTTGAGAGGAATAGATAGAGTGGACTCTCAAAGACTATTTCCCCGAGCCGAAATGGTCACTACGAGAGGACACAGATTTAAGGTGCAGGGAAGCAAATACAAAGGAGATGTCAGGGGTAAGTTTTTCACTCAGAGGGTGGTGAGTGAATGGAACTTTATATTAAGTTGATCTTTCTCTACACCCAACCTATGGCTGTAACACTACATTTTGCACTCTCTCCTTTCCTTCTCCCCTATGGGTGGGAATCCTCCATGGAGTTTAGGGCACCCAATCAGGAGGAACCTACCTTTGCTGAGCCTATTAGGTCAGCTGCCAGGTTAAGATGCCAGCAGCAGTGGGAAGAGGTGCTTAGGTGACCACTAATTGACCACCTAAGGAATTGACTTGCCCTCAGAGGCAAAGTGGCTGTGTAACACTTACCCCATATCGACAGGGGTGAATCAGACAGGCTTGAACTCTTTGTTGACTAACAGAAATAAGGAAAAGTTTTAGTTCATATTTGAATTGTGTTCAAATCACCTTCAAAATAAAAGTGAAGATATTTCTGTATACAAAGCCACAATTGTTCTTTTCCATGGAAAATGTTAATTGTTTTGGAATTTAAAAGGAAATAAAACATAGTTGTGTGGGGCCTGTCAGATTTGATCTCTATCTGCTTTTATTCCTCTTAGCCAATCCCCTGCAACCCTTGTTTTGATTAAAGTGTTGGAAATTTGTACTCTTCTCAATTCTTGGAAATATGAAAGAAGCAAGATCCTGCTTCATCTTGGAAATTATGCACTCAGAGCACACAGAATGTGTGATTGTGTTGTAAAGAGATTGGTTCTTGACAAAATTAGCAACTTTCAAATTGAGTTTTATGAGAGAGACATCGATTTCTGAGTAGGCTGAATGGCTTACTCCTGCTTCTATTGTAATTGAGGCCAAAACATTGTCTAATTTCATAGAATCTATAGTACAGAGACAGGCTGTTCAGGCTAAACTGGTGCATGCTGACCAAAATGCCCAGCTAAGCTAATCCCATTTGTCTACATTTGGCCCATAACTCTCCAAACCTTTCCTAACAGTGTGTTTGTCCAAATGCCTTTTAAATGTTGTCAGTGTCCTTGGCTCAAGCACTTTCTCCAGCAGCTCATTCCACATACGTCCAAAGATGTGCGGGTTAGGTTGATTGGCCATGCTAAGAAAATGCCCACCCAGGCCCTATTCCTGTAACAACATGCATTCACCCTAACTGGTTCCCCCTGACACAACGAGGCAATTTAGCACAGCCAATCCACCTAACCCGCACGTCTTCGGACTGTGGGAGGAAGCAGGAGCACCCAAGAAAATCCACGCAGACACAGGGAAAATGTGTAAACTCCACAGAGACAATGACCCAAGCCAGTAATCGAACCTGATCCCTGGTGCTGTGAGGCAGCGGTGCTAATCATATTTTTGGCAAATTTCTTGACAGGTGAATTGAGGCAAAGAATAGAAATTAGTTTAAAATAACTCCTTTACAATATCAACTTCCTTTTTGTTTAAGCTTCTAAAATAATGGTAAACCAAGTAAAGTTTTGAAGTTTTATTTTTGAATTCACAATTACGTGATTAACTTTCAGATGTGTAGGTTAGAGGGATTAGTGGGTATAATATATAGGGATATGGAGGCAGGGCCTAGGGTGGGATTGTGTTCAGTGCAGCCTCAATGGGCCGAAAGGCCTCTTTCTGCACTGTAGGGTTCTATGATTCTATGATACATACCGCCCTCTGTGTAAAAAAAAAAAAAGTTGCTACTCCACTTCCCATTAATTCTTTTCCCTCTTAACTTAAACCTATGCCCTCAAGAAGAAATTAGATATAGCTAGGGGCAAAAGGGAGCAAAGTTGGGAGGGGGGGGGAGCTGTTGGGGGAGATCAGGATATTGAATTCGATGATCAGCTAAGATCAAAGCAGAGCAGTCTCAAAGGGCCGAATTACCTGCTCCTGCTTCTAGTTTCTACCTGACAACATTAATGAAGGCCCAAAGCAAGGGTCAACCTAAATCTGAAGGTTAATCACGTAATTGTGAATTCAAAAATAAAACTTCAAAACTTTACTTGGTTTACCATTAGTTTAGAAGCTTAAACAAAAAGGAAGTTGACATTGTAAAGGAGTTATTTGAAACTAATTTCCATTCTTTGCCTCAATTCCCTATCAAGAAATTTTCCAAAAATATGGTCAGCACCACTGCCTCACAGCACCAGGGATCAGGTTCGATTACTGGCTTGGGTCATTGTCTCTGTGGAGTTTACACATTTTCCCTGTGTCTGCGTGGATTTCCTCAGATGCTCCTGCTTCCTCCCACAGTCCAAAGATGTGTGGGTTAGGTGGATTGGCTGTGCTAAATTGCTCCGTTGTGTCAGGGGAACCAGTTAAGGTGAATGCATGTTGTTACAGGAATAGGGCCTGGGTGTGGATTGTGATCAGTGCAGACTCGCTGAGCCGAATGGTCTCCTTCTGCACCATGGGATTCTATGAATAATTGCAACGAATAAATGGCAACTAATTTGGAGTAAGTTGACTTGAGCTGCAATAAATTTCGGTGAACGGCCTGAAAAATCGGATGATAAGAAAATGCATCATTGAGGTGGAGCTGGTCTGACACTGAGATGTGACACGTTGACCTGAATTTTTCAGCCATTGACATCCAAACTCAGTGAGCCTGGAAATGGCTGGTCCTGCCTGCAGTAGGCCCCGAAACTCAATTTCATATCGGCTGGTCAATCAATAGCTATCCACGGTTAAACAAGTTCTGTGAAAGGCTGAACGTTAGGGGGAGGGTGGGCACCAACATTAGGGAGGGTCTGGGTTGGCGTTTTCAATGTGCTCCCTCAGGGAGAGAGCCACTGCAGAGCTGTCTGAGGAAGCTTCTGACCTGGGTGAAGTAAATATCGATGTTAAAACTCTAGAATGAGTCTAAGAGCAACATTTTATTCTGTTAAAATACAACTAATATTTCATTTAAAACACTAAATGAGGTGATAAGTTAAATGTGATTAAACCTTCCACCTACCTACTGTCATAATGTCTGGACTTTATAACTTGAGCTGTGTACAGCTGTTTCAATGCCATTTGTTTACGCACAATCGTACACAGACCTCAGTCCCCAGATGCATTTATCAATTTATTTTAAGTTCTGACGTTTCATCATATCCTGCATCAAAATTATGGCCGAAACCTAAAAGTCATGGAGCTTGCTCAACCCCAGTCACTTGGCGTCTGATCTGTATTGGTGTCTTGATTGTTAGCGGGCACACTTCCAACTCGCGTGCCCACTGACCAACATGTTGCATGAGGCCGTGTTGGCATGAGGTCCTACATGTATTGACCATGCAATTTTGCACACTTCAGGGCTGGGAGTGCAGCCAGGCTTTATCTGTTAAATTCTGGCCACAGTGTGGTGACAAAAACACAAATGATAGATTTACCAAAACAAAATAAGATGGATGCTGGAAATCTGGAATATTTTATGATAGATATGCAATCATTATGATTTAAATTATCTCAGAGTTTGGCTAAGATCAAGGGTAGTTTCATTTGAAGGAATTTTTAAAAGCGGCATCTTGGCCTTTTGGCTAAGATGCAAATGAGATCAAGCCTTGGAGGAGGAGCTATGCCTACTCCAATTAGCTTGGATCTGTAGATCAAGCCCAAGTGAGAGCCCTGTCTTGTCAGCGTGGATTGGGAATGTCCCAACTTGTTGGGACTCTGAATTGGACTTGATTTGATTGAATTGGAATAAAAAAATCTGTACCTTTCATTTAAGGTAGCAGATGTTGTGTAAAGGGGCTTTTTTCTCGATACTTCATTTCCTGCTGTATTTTTGACCTTGCGATAACCTGGAGGAGTTATTGAGATAAGGGGAAGAGCGAAGCAGCTGCCAGTATAGCTAAACCTCCAGCAACAATGCTTTATTTTTAAGTAAAACAGAATTAATACCTACCCCCTACCCTGAAGTGAATAACCAAATGTGTTTCCTTAAAGGGACAGGTCACACGAAGAGCTAACAATGAACTGGAGATCAGTTAACACGTTCAGCAAAAACGTAATCTGCTTGTATCAAATTATTTTCTCCCCTACGGACCAAATGCTGGAAAGTGGGATTAGACAGGTGCTTGATGGCCAGCGCAGACAGCCAGAGGGCTTCTTTCTGTGCTGTAAAACTCTACGCCTGTATTTTAACAGAGGCATTAACAAACCTGTTAAATCCTTTGCTAAAGTATCATCGGGATGGATTTGATCATGAGTGTGTCAAGTATTCAGTCACTCTCAGGCTTTCTTTGTTTTATATACCCGAACTTGTTCACTTTCCCTTCACTAACACAGTTCAAAGTTGGATGTGCCTTTATTGCTCAGGTTACATTAGGCCTAAGAATACCTGGAGCAGTAGAAAATATTTCCATTTAAACCCATTTCCTCTGGTGGATTCTTAACCTACACATGGAGCCACTAAAGCCTTTGTTGTAACTCACATCAGTGCTGTGAAACACACTGACAATGGAGTGTATTCTTTAGGTTGGAACAGGTGGAGTACTCACTTACCCAAATACTAAACCTCAGCAACTGCCACTCCCCGTTGGGATAATCACCATTACGCTATCTGTTGTGCACTGATACAGGATAAGATTTCCTGCAGATTTGAAGTTTTTTTTTGCACCCGTGACTTAAACTGAACTTTCATGTGAGATGTATGACTGTGTCAGTTCCAGGCATTGGACTGTAGCTAAAGCAGGATCCTGCTGTATGCCTACGTAGGATGCTCCGTGGAGACATTCCTGTTTTGACCATAGTTGGAATATGTACTTCCTGTATTCATCAGGTATAAATAAAGCATTGGAAGGTGTTGGAAAATTTCAGTTCATTAAAATATAAACCTAGCACTGCGACCTCACCCCAGGGTCAGTTGGTCACTGACCATGCAGAGTCCGCACATTTTCCCTGTGTTTGTGTGGGTTTCCTCCAGGTGCTCTGGTTTTCTCCCACTATCCAAATGACATGCTGGTTAACTGCATTGGCTGTGCTAAATTCTCCCCCAGTGTATCTGAACAGACGCTGGAAGGTGGTAACTAGGGGATTTTCACAGTAACTTCACTGTAACGTTAATGTAAACCTAATTGTGATATTAATAAATAAACTTTAAAAAAAACTAGCAACCCTACACTGCAGAAGAAGGCCATTCGACCCATCAAGTCTGCACTAATCCCACCTAGCCCCTCTCTCCATAGCCCCACAGTTGGTCTCCCTGACACTAAGCGGCAATTTACCATGGCCAATAATTTAACCCGCACATCTTTGGATGTGGGAAGAAACTGGAGCATCCGGAGGAAACCCACGTAAACACTTGGAGAATATGCAGTCTCCGCACAGACAGTGACCCAAACCGGGAATCAAACCTGAGTCCCTGGCACTGTGAGGCAGCATTGCTAACCTGCTGTGCCACATTGCCATGGTAGACTTGAGTGTAAAGCTTGTATCCTGCAATGGACATTTGTTGGGATCCTATAAATGAGAAAAGTGCAAATAATATCCAGAGGTTTTACTGTGGAGTATTATTAAGCTTGGTTGTAAAAGTGAGCATGAAATATCAGAAAGAAAGTTCTTGTATTGCTGGATTGCATTTTGGACTCTGTTCAAAGAAATAGCATGCTTTGCAGTTCACCTTAAAATCCTGAATATTACTTTTCTAAATCAAACTACCTTATTATTATCAAAGTTACTGGGGCAATGTGATCTTTTTGCACTTTAATTGCACCTTTCCATCTAGTATCGGGATTTCTGTGAAGCATTATCAAACCTTCTCAACCACAGGTGATCGTGCGAGCAATTCAGTCAAGCTGACCTATAAAGTTGTTTCCCATTGTTGAAGAACTTTATCTCTCAAGATATCAAATTGACAGTGAGCGAATTTATTACTTTAGTGAAATCACAATTATGTAATGGTAATTGGTAGATGCGAGAGTTTGTGGAGAGCAATATCCCAAGATCAGCAAACGCAAGATTATTGGCTTTTGGTAATGAGCAGTACCAGGAAAAATTCTCTGCTCTCTAAGTATTGCCTTAACAACCTTTTCTTAAAAAAAGCTAAACAGGTAGACTAGGGTCTTCTCTCATTGGTTATCTCATCCAAACTACAGCTTGTTTAATACTCCTTTTATGAGAGTAAGTGCATGTTGTGACAATTATATTAAGCTAATTGCCTTATTAAAGACAGCTAATGGTTATTGGCCCAACTTCCTAAAGAGTATAAATGAACACAGCTGGAGCAGTTGCTGTGGCTATTTTATATGGAGTTGGTTTCTTGAGTGCGTTAGAAGCACAATTGTGCTTCTAACGGTTAAAAGACAGTTGCTGTTTTGAGCCTCTGTTGCGCACTTGTACTTCATAACTTGCACTGATATATCAGTCTAGAATATGTATTCTGGTCCTGGATTGAAGCCACCATTCTCTCTCATATCTTCAAGTCAAGTCTGTTGTAACTGAGTCAAGTTGACAGACTAATGAGGCTGAATGGTTATGTGTGGGTAAATGTCTCAAAGTTCAGGCAAGAAGCAGATGCTCCGCTCAATGTACTGTTTTGGAGCATTGAAAAATTGCTTTCTGATTTATGTTGCTCTGCCATCAGCTTTCCAAAAAAAAAAGCATCTTATCCTTTGACCTGTTTTTCTTTTTAGTATGTTATTGTACTGGTGTGCTAATATCTCATTGGACTCACCATGTAATGGTCAGTTTTAATATTACCAGTGAAAGCACTTTTTCCATGATGTAATAAAGGTGTAGGACTACCAATTGACCTCTCTGGCACTGAAAATTAACTATTGTAGGTGTGGAGTCTCATTCCTTTAGCTGTGAATATTTCAATTCACTGACTGGAATTCCAATGTGAAGGTAATTGCCCTCCCTCTCACTAGGTGAAAGGTTAGGGAGAGCACACCTACACTTGGCCGCTTTGCACTGTGGTCTGGGTTGTCTACCAAATGTTTTTAAGGCATGTGGGTATCACTGGCAAGGCCAGTATTTAATGCCCATCCCTACTACACTCAAGAAGGCAGGTGTGTGCTGCTGCCTTGAACTGCTGCTGTCCTTGAGGTGTAGGTACACTTAGTGCTGCTATGGAAAGAATTCCAGGATTTTGACCCATTGACAGCGAAGGAATGGTATATATTTCCAAATCTGGATGATGAGTGACTTGGGAGAGGAAACTCCAGGTGGTAGTGTTCCTATGTGTCTGCAGCCCTTGTCCTTTAGATCATAATGGTCATGGATTTGGAAGAGCTGCCTAAAGTACCTTAGTGAATTTCCAGTAATCCTATGGCAGGAAACTCATTTCCTGACTCTCCAAAGCCAGTCCACCATCTACAAGGCACAAATCAGGAGTATCATGGAGTACTCTCCACTTAGCTGGAGTGCAGCTCCAATGACAATCCAGAAGCTTGAACCAACTCGTCCAAAGCAGCCAGCCTGATTGGTGTTCCTTTCACAAACATTCACTCCATCCACCATCAATGCTCAGTGTGTATTATGTATAAGGTGCACTGTGGAAACTCAAGAAGGCTCCTTAGGCAGCACCTTCTAAACCCATGACCGATACCATCTGAAGGACAAGGTACATGGCAACATCACTACCTGGAGGTTCTCCTCCAAGTCACTGACTATCCTCACTTTGAAATATATCACCGTTCCTTCACTGTTGCTGGGACAAAATCCTGGAACTCCCTCCCGTACAGTACTGAGTGTACCTACACTTCTGTGACTGCAGCAGGTCAAGAAGGCAGCTCACCATCACTGTGAGGGTAACTACAGTTGGCAATGAGTTGTCCTAGCCAATGATGTCCACATCCCTTGAGTGAATTTTTAGAAAACGCACAACAAGAGTACAAGTTGTTGACTGAGCTGTTTTCTAGCTCGTATGAAGGAATCTTGTCAACTCATGAGTTGATAGGTTAGGGTTAGCACAGGGGTTAGCACTGCTGCCTCACAGCACCAGAGACTTGGATTCAATTCCTGCCTTGGGTCACTGTCTGTCTGGAGTCTGCATGTTCTCCCCATGTCTGTGTGAGTTTCCTTCAGAGGTTCCAGTTTCTGCTCACAGTCCAAAGATGTGCAGTTAGATGAATTGACCATGCTAAATTCTTCCCTCGATGCATTAGAATAGGTACCAGACTGTGGCGAATAGGGGATTTTTCACAGTAACTTCATTGCAGTGTGAATGTAAGCCTACTTGTGACTAATAAATTAACTTTAACTTTAAATTCTCCCTCAGTGTACCCAAACAGGTGCTGACGTGTGACAGCGAGGGAATTTTCACAGTAACTTCAATGAAGTGTTGATGTAAATCTGCTTGTGACTAACAAATAAATCAACTTAAACTTAAAAGTTCTTCCAAAGCACTCAGCCACAAACGCCAAAAACATTCTAGTCACAATTTCTTTTTGAATTGCCAGAAAAAACTAGTGATGGTTTTGGAGGAATGAAAACATTTCTTAAAATGCCCACACTCAGCCCATTAGATACTTTTTAATCTAAGTGTTTAGGATATTGAACAATGAACAAAGGACAACCCAGCACAGGAAGAGGCCCTTCAGCCCTACAAGCCCACACTACCCATTTTAACACTGAGTGCCTCATTCCAATCCTCCTTCTACCTACGACTCTTGTTTACATCTCTTGTACCCTACAATAAAGGGATGCAAATTTAGAGAATTATGTATGCGCCAGATTAAGGGAGGCCCAATTTAGGGACAAGTTATTAACACTAATCGGCCTAAAAGCACGTTTTGGGGTGTGGGAGGAAACCGGAGCACCCGGAGAAAACCCACGCGAGCACGGGGAGAATGTGCCACCTCCCAACAGCAAGCAGTGATAATCACTGAGCTGCTGTGTTGCCCGTCAATTGGCCCAGTTTAAGCGTACACTAACAATGTGAAGCACTAGGCAACTCTCAAAGCATCATCCAAGAGCAGCCCTTGCATGACCCATCGTGTGTATGCCCCTTGTTGGCCAACAAGGTGGACTGAATCACCTGTGGATGTAAAAAAAAGACATCAATAAAGATACACAGCCTATATAAACATTCACGGAAGATCCCCAGTAGCTCCAACGTAAGAGACAGGTGAGCCATAAAATATATTGGACGGCCCATAGAAATCTATTAATTCCCAGGAATGTCCTGAGGCTCTTGATCCTTAACTGGAACATTCTTTTGTATCCCTCTATCTCTAGTCTGATCATGTGCCTATCTGGATAAATCTTAAACAACTCTAGCGTGCCTGCCTCCACCACCCTACTTGGCAGTGTATTCCAGGCCCCCACAACCTTCTGAAAGGAAAAACCTCTCTCTAACATTTGAATTATACTTCGTCCCTCTCACCCTAAGTCCGTGACCCCTCATGATTTTGGTATCCAACCTAGGAAAAAGCTTCCCACTGTTCACTCTATCTGTACCCTTCGTAATCTTATACACCTCTCTTAGGTCTCTCCTCATTCTCCGTCTTTCCAGGGAGAACAACCCCAATTTGCCCAATTTCTCCTCATAGTTAAGACTTTCCATACCTGGCAGCATCCTGGTAAACCTCCTCTACACTCTCTCCAAGGTCTCCACGTTCTTCTGGTAGTGCGGCGACCAGAATTGGATGCAGTACTTCAAATGTGGTTACAACATGCTATACAACTGCAACATTAGACGCCAGCTTTCATACTGTATGCCCCTTCCTATAAAGGCAAACATATCACATGCCTTCTTCGCCACCTTCTCCACCTGTACTGCCACCTTCAAAGACTTGTGAACTTGCACACCTAGGTCCCTCTGTGTTTCTATATTCTTAATAGTCCTACCATTTATTGTACAACTCTCTCTACGTTATTTCTTCCAAAATGCATCACCTCACATTTACCAGGATTAAATTCCATCTGCCATTTCACCGCCCAATGTATTGGCCTATCTAGATCCTGCTGTACTGTCTGACACTGTTCATCACTATCAGCAAGTCCAGGCATCTTCGTGTCATCTGCAAACTTGCAGATCACACCAGCTACTCCCTCTTCCGAATCATTTATATATATTACAAATAGCAGAGGTCCCAGTACGGACCTGCGGCACACCACTAGTTACAGACTTCCAGCTAGAAAAAGACCCTTCCGCTTCGACCCTCTGTCTCCTGTTGCCAAGCCAGTTCTCAATCCATCTAGCCACCTGCCCTTGCATCCCATGAGCCTTAACCCTTTTCACCAAAGACGTTGCAACGTGAGCCTGCAGTAATTATTGTGCAATACTAGAGAATGAAAATACAAAGTCATGGACGGGAAATATTTAAATGATTGACGGCAGCGTTAGTTTGAGAATGTTCGTGTCTGTTTCTTTTCAGCCCTTGGCGGTATTTGGGGTGGTTTAGTGATTAGTGTAATTTGTCCTCTTAACAAGAGACTGACTACGTGTTGCTGCTGTTAATGTGAATTTCACTCATCTCCAGAGACCATTTATTTGCTCTGGTAAGTCTTGAAGGTTAGGAATGATTCTTTTTTTGGTTCAAATTTGATTCTTTCTTTTGTATTTAGCACCTCAACAATTTCCTTCTTTCAAATCTATGTTAAGATTTATATCTTTTCATCCAGCAGCATGTAAAATATCTCCCAGATAATTGTGGATGTTGAGATTAATTATCTAGAAGAGCAAGTAAAATAATCTGTTAAAATGGTTAACATCCCTGGAATGATATGAATATATGACAACTTTTTTTATTTGTCAAATTTTTCTGTTTTAATTTTGATTGTAAATCGGATGGCCAAATGTGTTTTTGTTGATGATTATTGAGTAGTCGTGGCAAAGGGGTTTACAATGGTTGGGGAAATATGGCCCTTTTGCAGTTGGGGGCTGCATAAACCTAGCAAGACAGCTGTGTGACCGTTATAAAGAAGTTACAGCTGAGAATTTTCTCAGATTTACTGTGGAGAAAATGCAACTGTTAAAAGCTTACAAAATATTTTAGAAGGAAACTTTTGATGGCCTTTAATGGCTGACCAGCACACAACTTTAGCAAGTTTAATTCTGCTGCAGTTCTATCGTGACATGGTTCATATCAAGTTAGATAATACACTGTTTTGCCAGGGTATTCTGCCTTTCGCTGTGTAATTTAGTTCAGATAATTGTATCACTTTAAAGATACCAAGTCTAATTTTAACTATGTGCAGGCTCTGGTTAATTGTTTGGACAGAGATTAAACAATTTGGGCTTGTACCCACTGGAGTTTAGAAGGATGAGAGAGGATCTGATTGAGGTATATAAAATTTTAAAAGGGATTGATAAAGTAAACATAGACCAAATGTTTCCTTTTATCTCGAACAAGAGATCACATGTTATAGGTTGAGAGGCGATAGATTTAACACTGAGTTGAGGAGGAACTACAGAGGGTGATGAACTTGTGGAACTCACTGCCCCATAGCGCGGTGGAATCTGCATCATTGAATGTTTTCAGGAAAGAGAGAGATGTATTTTTAATTAAAAAGGGGAATATGTGAAATAGGTGGAGAGGTGGATTTGAGACCAAGGAGAGATCAGCCATGATCTGATTGAATGGCGGAGCACGTTCGAAGGGCTGAATTTGACTATTTCTGCTCCTAATTCCCATGTTCCTGTGAATTTTGGCCAGTTCAGGTGGTCATTTACAGGTGGCTAGTCTTTAAAATCAGGTTTTTGTCCTAAATTGATATTTGAAATGTGAATTTGCACTGACATTATTTAACGTTTATCATTTGATTGATATATTTACATCCCAAAGATCTGGCAGAGGGTCTGTACATTCTGCATGTGTTGGCGGACCTAATTTAAAGTGTTCACTATTCTGTGACTTTCTATCCATAATCAATAGTTTTGCTGTCAGCCTGCAGTTGTGTGAGAGGGAAATTATATTGGTTGTTGAATGCGCAATAAACCAGTTACTGTTCCTTCCCATTTAAGAACATAAGAACAAAGAACAAAACAGCACGGGAAACAGGCCCTTTGGCGCAACGAGCCCGCGCCGTCACCCCGATGTTCCCACCTCTACCTATGATCCCTGTCTATGTTTATAGATCTATGGATTAAAAACCAAATTTGAGACAATTTAGGGAGAATTTGTTTTGCCAATTAGCCTAAGAGCACATCTTTGGGATGTGGAAGGAAACCGGAGCACCCGGAGAAAACCCACGCAAGCACGGGGAGAATGCACAAACTCCCACAGACACAGGCCCAAATCCATGTATCTGCACCGCACAGCGATAGTCACTGAATATAGTCACATAAGAAATAGAAGCGGGATTGGCCATCCAGCCCTTCCAGCCTGCTCCGCCGTTCAGTAAGATCATGGCTGATCTGAAGTGGATCAGTTCCACTTTGCTGCTTTCTCCGCATAACTCTTAATTCCCTTGTCTATCAGAAATCTATCTATCCGTGACTTAAACATATTCAATGAGGTAGCCTCCGCCACTTCAACAGGCAGAGAATTCCAGAGATTCACCACCCTTTGAGTGAAGAAGTTCATCCTCAACTCCGTTCTAAACTGTCCCCCCTTATTTTGAGGCTGTGCCCTCTAGTTCTGCTATCCTTTCTTATCCTAGAAGAATCTCTTTACCTCTACCCTACCTAGCCCCTTCATTATTTTGTAAGTCTCTATAAGATCCCCCCTCAGCCTTCTAAACTCTAAAGAGTACAGACCCAGTCTATTCAATCTCTCTTCATAAGCTAGCCCCCTCATCTCCAGTATCAGCCTGGTGAACCTTCTCTGTACTCCCTCCAAGGCTAATATTCCAATTGTCCATCCTAATTGCCATTGAGAAGCACGTGGTGTAATACCTTCTTGCACATCTACAGTTTATGAGGTGTAGGTACATCCACCGTGCTGTATTAGTTATTTAAGTGCACATTTGAATGTATTTTAAATATCATTAGCGGGCCCAGAAGCTTCAGAGACTATCCCCCCAGCCAGAGGTGTTTCACTCTAACGGGGTTTACAACAGCTCCCTGCTTGTGGAGAGCTGGCAGCCCAATCCCACTTTTACTTCAGGGAACTCTGCTGCAAAATTATTCTGCGCATTGTCTTTGTATGTTGGTCTTTTTTTAAACAGTTTTTCAATGCAGCTTCCTTGGGAAGCCATTTCCCTCAAATGGTTGCACTTGGCAGTGTCAATAATGGCACTACCCCGACAAAATTCTGGACCCACAGGAGTGTAGACTTCTCAATTCTGTTATTGGGCGACGGGAGCTGATTTGTAAGTAAAGCGAGGGAGTCAGAAAGGAGAGGCCACAGGGAGTGGCACAGTGGTCAACTCTGCTGCTTCACTGCACCAGGGACCTGGGTTCAATTCCGGCCTCAGGTGTCTGTGTGGCCTCAGCAATGGAGTTTGCTTGTTTTCCCTGTGTGGGTTTCCTCCCACATTCCAAAGATGTGCAGGTTAGGTGGATTGGCCACGTTAACTTGCTACTTCATGTTGGGTGATTAGCAGGGTAAACGTGGGGAATACGGGAAAAGGAGCTGGGTAGGATTGTTGTTGGCGTAGAATGAAAGGTCTCCTACACTAGAGGGATTCTATGATTCTGTTCATGCCAGTGTAGTGACATCAATCTTGGGGCAAATCAGTTACAATCGTTAACCTCCACGTGTGCAATTTAACAATTTTCTGAATTTAGTCGACTGGTGAAATTATTATGGCCTCCTGATGGCTCAGTGACGTTCCTGGTGAACTGCTGAGCTATAACGACCAAGATGTTCTGGGGGTTCAATCCTGGGCAAAGTACACTCGGGCAAATGGTACGTGTGCAACATAATTGAAATATAAATTACTGTTTTCAAAAGGGAAGAGTAAAAGTGAAAAATAATGGCCAGTTTCCTGTTTGCCATAAATAACATTACCGTTCAGTAAGGTAAACTCTTAGGAAGTAGGGTTCAAATAAATGTGAATAAAATGATAAATGGCACCATTAAATTACTTGATAAACCTCTATTGTTCAACCTGGAAACATGTGCGTCCTTTCCGCTGTGCATTCTTAATACTGTAAGGAGCTTAAATTAGAAATAAAATCCAAACTATAAATATTTTGGCTTTTCATGTGAAAAATGTATTTTTCCTGGCTTCCTGTTGTTTCCCTTGCCTCTCTTTGTCAAGCAGGCAAATTATATACCGATGTTGGGATATTTCACATGATGTAGAGATGCCGGCGTTGGACTGGGGTAGTAAGAGTTTAGCAACACCAATTTTAAATCCAACCGATTTATTTGATTATTTGATTATTTTATCAAATAAATCGGTTGGATTTAAAATTAGTGTTGCTAAATTCTTACTGGTATTTCACATGGACAGAGGCAGTCAAACTTGAGAGACATCTGTACCACCAACCTCGAATTAACCTTGTTCGTTCTGGCTGGCTGCTGTTGGAATTCTTGTACCTCGGAAAATGTGTGCCTAGGTGTACCAAAATCATAGGAGGGAGAGTTCACAAGCTCAGTTAAATTTAAATAAGCCCCATGTACATTTGCAAAGTGAATAGAAACCTTGCTAAGTTTGTAAATTGTATCTGGTGTGTTGCAGAGAAGTGGCATGGCATTCTTTTCCCTCAGAGCTTTAATCGCGCGCCCTCTAAATTCATATCTCCAATTTTAACCTTTGGGGTGAAGAGTGAATCACCTTATAGTATATCTGAGTCCTTTTAAAAACTTCCATTTGTAATTAGAAGTTCCACTTTTTTTAAACAGAGTCGGACCAGGATTCTCCAATCTCATTCGTTACTACTGCCAGTGAGAATGGAGAATTTGGTGCTCAGCCAAACTTTCATTTACTGCAGCAGCACTGGAGAATCCCAGCCACAGGCGAGGTCAGAGATCTCCACTTTAGATTTGAGCCAAGAATTTAATTAGGCCTTCTGCTTTCCTCTGATCTTTTAGAGAGCAATTTTGTCTTTTTGCGATCAATATTTTTGAATTACGTTACACAGTAAACTTCGAAACACATAACAGGTAAATTTGGTAAGTCAAATATTTTTAAATACACCCAGTGGAGAGAAATGAAGCAATTGACTGATACTGAATAAGAAACCTGAATGTGTGGTTCCAGGATATTAGCACATCTTGGATAAGTTTTAGGCAAAACACTCTTAATTAAAAACTGCTGCCATTGGCATTTTGCCACTTCCTTGGCAATACATTTTTATTCTCTTTCCTGACTCTTTCCTGTGAGATGCTGAAACAACCAAAGGCCTTTTCACTGAGTGTCCAAAATAAGTTGCCAACTATTTTAGCACTCATGTTTTTGTACCCAGATGTTTCAGAAAATGTCAATTAATTGTAACAGAAATGTGCTACTAAGTGAAGATATAATTTCTAATTGTAGCCCTATTCTGGTTCTTAAATCTTCTACAACCTGAACATTAAAAAATACATAGTTTGCTATCTTTGCCATCTACTCGTGGTGTTTTATATTCAATACCTTTATCTTGAGAGTATAGTTACGCTCCCGGTTCCCAAGTTTCTATGGTTTGTCATGAAATATCTATTAATAGTTTAAGGATGTCCACAAAGTATCTCTGAAGACTTGAAATATTCCCACAAAGTCGGGGAGCCCTTGGCTTGTGACTGACCAAAGGGGGGGAAGGCTCATTTGGAACGGCACCAAACAGTTCAAGAGACTTTATTGGAATGGACTTGTTGGAGTTTAGAAAGATGAGGTGATCTCACTGAGTACTGAAAGGTTTGAATAGCGTGGACGTGGAGGAGATGTTCCAATTAGCAGGAGAGAATAGAGTCCGAGGCCAAAGTAAAGGGACAACACTTTATAGCCAAGATGAGGAGGAATTTTTTCAGCCAGAAGGTGGTGAATCTCTGGAATTAGTTGCCGTGGAAGGCTGTGGAGATCAGGTCATTGTGTGTATTTAAGACATGTTCTTGATTAGTAAGGGGATCAATGGTTACAGGGAAAAGGTGGGAGAATGGGGTTGAGAAAATTTTCAAATTTGATCGCGTCGTGGAGTTGATTCAAGAGGCCGAATGGCCTAATTCTGCTCCTGTGTCTTATGGGAAAATACAGAGATGAAGTCAAGGCATCTACAGGACATCGGAAACCTCCAGGCAACTGATCTCCCTGATCCATCAAGCAGTATTTAACCTGCCTGTGACAGAGTCTGCAGATCATTGTGGGATTTACCAGCCACCTCAGAACCCATTGAATGGGAGTGGAATCAAGTCTTCGTCCATTCCAAGAGACTGACCGAATCACAGTTTAGGGATTACCTCCCTATGAGATTCAATTCCCCCATTCTGCGATCACTCCTTGCCTCTACTAGGGTTCAATTGAAAAACTATAGTGTGATGCCTTGCACAGAGGAGAAATCTTACTATGAACATTGCAGTTGGGCTAACTGAAGAAACCTCATGACCACCTTGGCAAGCAATTAAATGTGAGCAACAAATTCTGCCCTTGCCAGTGACACCCACATCCCGTAGATGAATAAAAACCACATTGCTTGTTAGTACGTAAATATAGTCTGGCAAATTTTAGTCAAATAAATTCTGGGAAAATATAAATATTCCCAGAAAGTGGATTCACACTCTGATTGAGATATTTAGTTCCGTTGCTGCATCAGCGTTCAATGGGCCAAGTGCAACTACACGATTACGTTCTTTAGAATAACAACATTTGAATAACAAGTAACAGAATCACTTGGTTCGGATGTCAGAAGTTCCTGCAATTAAAATCCATTTTATAAATCCTGAAAAACTATCCGTCCAAGAATATCCGGGGAATTTTGCCAAGTGAGTCATTTGTGTTTAGCTGTGTTCCATCATCTTCAACACGGTCAATGGAATTGCAGAGCCCTTTAATTTCTGACACTGGTCTCTGGGATAATTACTATTGTTGCTGTCCAAGCGTCTTTAAGTGTTTTTTGGATGATCTTGGCATTGAATGTGCAGTTTGAATTATTCAAAATACTTGCGATTATCCAGTTAAGGAATTGCTGCTGCCTTGCACTCTCTTTCTCTCTCACACAGAAGACTGAAGTCAGAAGATGTCTTAAAAGGAATTATTTAATTAATGGACAACAATACCTGTTGAATTATCGTAATCCCTGATAGAATTTAATAAGTTAACTTGTAAAAGCTGTCAAAATTATTTTGCATGTTTTCCACATCTGCATTTCTTAACCCAATGTTTCAGGAATGGTCTCGCGATAGAGTTAATTTGCTGGTGAAATTTCAGTCCGGAATTTTGTGGAACTTGCAGCGCTTGTTCAAAGCAAACAGCTGTGCAAAATTTAAATAACAAAAAAATCTGCAACTGTCAAATAAAAGCAACTCTCAGATAGAGAGCAGCCAATACACTGAAAAAAATTGTTTCGAGACTGCCTGGCGATGTATCTGATAAAGATATTGCAACGTGTACGGGAACGATACCAGTCTCAGCAGACAGCACCAGGAGGAAAATATGTAGCTTACTGCCCAAAAATGTGAAATTGTACCAAAGTTTCCTCAGTTCCTCTCATCTTGATTTGCCGTCCCTTCTTATTTTTACACATTTGCATCCTCGGTTCAGTTTTGCTTTCAGCAAGCTGAGTAGCAGAAGACATCGGAAGCACAAAGGGACTTGGGAGTCTTGGTTCAGGGTTAAGGTTAACTTGCAGGATGATTTGGGTAGTTAGGAAAGCAAGTACAATAACAGCATTCATTTCGGAGAGGACTAGAATACAAAATCAATGATGTATTGCTAAAGTTTTATGAGGCTCTGGTGTGACTACATTCAGAATATTGCTAGCAATTTTGGGACCCATATCCAAATCTCAAAGGGTCCAGAAGAAGTTCACGACAATGATCCTGGCAATAAAAAGCTTGATGTATAAGGAGCATCCGAGGTCTGTACACGATAGAGTTTCAAAAGGTAAATGGAGGTATCATTGAAACTTATAGAATACTGAAAGGCCTAGACAGAGTGGATGTGGAGAGGATGTTTTCATGAGTAAGATCCAAGAGAACAGCTTCAGAATAAAGGGACACCCTTATAAAACTGATATGGGGAGGAATTTCTTCAGCCAGAGGTTGGTGACTGTATGGGATTCATTGTCAGAAATGACCATGGAGGTCAAGTCATTGAATACATTTAAAACAGATAGGTTCTTGCTTGGTAAAGGGATCAAGAGGTACAGGGAAAAAACAGGAGAATGGGGTTGAGAAGCTTATCAGCCATGATTGAATGTTGGGGAAGACTCAATGGGTCAAATGACCTAATTCTACTTCTATATCTTATAGTCTTATAGAAAGAAGTACTTGCCCCATTGTCGTAGAATCATGGAAATATTGGAGCAGGAAAAGGCCATTCGGCCCTTTGAGCCTGCTCCACCATTCATCATGATCATAGCTGATCATCCAACTCAATAGCCTGATCCCAGTGTACCTCCATGTCTTTTGATTCTTTTCGCTCCAAGTATTGTCTCTAACTGCTTTTTGAAAACATTGGCCTCAAATACTTTCTTTGGTAGCAACTTCCATAAATTGACAACATTCTGAGTATAGAAATTTCTCCTCATCTCTGTCCTAAATGGTCTATCCTGAACCCCTGCTTCTGGACATCCCAACCGTTGGAAACATCTTTCTTGCATCTACCCTGCCTAATCCTGTTAGAATTATGTAGAGTTCTATGAGATTCTCCCTTCATTCTTCCAGTAAATACAATTTTAACTGACTCAATCTCTCCTCATATCTCAACCCCACCATGCCAGGAGTCAGTCTGATCAGTCAGGGTCGTTCATGACCAGCTCAGATATATCCAAGACCTAATCGCTTAGGGGAAATGCTCTGAAGTCTACCTCAGCAACTGGATCAATACTTTAAAAGCTTGATAACCCAGCTATATCGAATATGCTTCAACAGTCCAAAGGTGTGCATGTTGGGTAAATCAGCTATTCTAAATTTCATCTTTAGTCTCCCAAGATGTATAGGTGTGGGGGATTAACAGGATAAATGTGTGGCATTATAGGGATGGCGGTGGTGGGTGGCCCTGTGCGAGACACTCTGGAGAATAGGTGCAGGTTCGATAGGCTGAAAGGCCTCCTTCTGTACTATAATGATTCTATGTGCAGGTTATTAATTAACACTCCCTGCAACACTCACTTTCCCCACTTGTTGCTATTGTGCTTTTTCTGTCACATTAGGGAAATATTTTTATGCAATGATTCAAGTAACCTTTTTAATTTTGCTTGCCTCTGATTTTGACCTGCTATAAGGGCAATTTCCAAGGTGGGTATACCAGTTTCTCTCTCGACTCTGACCCGCTTCACTTGTCACCTGCAAATTGCTCTTGGTGCCACTCACCTCAGAACTAGAAGCTTCCTGCCTCCACGCTGAGCCCATTCTTCCCATGAAACCCTCTCACTACAAACCTCAATCCAATCCCAAGATTTGAGCCCCTCCCCACCCCTGCCCGACCCACTGAGAAAATTGAAGCATGCAGATTGGCTTCAAGGTTTTTGGGCATATCATGAGTTTGTAACAGGTACTATATAAATGCCCAGTTCTTTCTTGTGGTTAAGTTTCCTCCTTATTAGGTTTTGCTGTTCTGGGTGTTCTATCTTCAGCAGCCACGGGCATTCAGCCCTTGATCTTTGGGTAAACATTCTCCAAGGTGGCCTTCACGACACATGACAACGCAGAAACGCTGAACAGAAACTGATAGCCAAACTCTGCATACATGAGGATGAGATCTTGGGTTCATGTCATGCTATCTGTAACCCTCTCAACTTGCCTGGGCTTGCAAAATCTCACCTACTGTCCTGTCTGGAGGCAATACTCTTTAACCTGTCTCTCTGCTCACATTGTCTATACCTTTTAAGACTTGATTTCCTGTAAAGATTCGCATTCTAACCATTATTTTGTAAATTGAATTTGTGTCTATACGTGCTGTATTTGTGAGCACAACTCCCGCTCATATGACGAAGGGGCAATGCTCCAAAAGCTTGTGGCTTGTGCTATCAAATAAACCTGTTGGACTTTAACCTGGTGTTGTGAGACTTCTTATTGTTCTATCTTACTTGTTGAATTGATTGAGGGGGATTGAGTGAAGTTCATGGAAGCTTTGAACATTTGTGCCATGCAAGTGCCAGGAAATGACCATCTCCCACAAGATCAGGTCTAACACACCCCATTGGCATTCAGTGGGGCCTTGAATTGTAAACTTGCTCAAGGGGAGAGGGTTAATAGCAGGGCGTGAGGGGATAAGGGATGAATTCCAGTTTTATGAGGTAACATTTAGTTGCTTTCTCTGTGCCCTTGGTAATTCATTCTATCATGGAAGTTATCTTCAGATGGCTCCGTGATAGCTCACAAGAGCTTTAAGTGTCTGGGTATTCAAGTATAATTATCTTTGTTGTATTTCAAGTTTTGTTCTTCTGCAGTTAAGCACTTGACAGTTGATTTCATGTACTTACCAAGATTGCTGCAAATATAAATGGCTCACCATCTGCTCTGCCATTGTTGAAAATCATTCTCAGCAATTGCTAACATTCCACAATAATTATAATGTCACAATGGATACTTTAACTAAATTTACATAATAAGAGTTTGATTTATATTCTCGACTGTAATCAGTTCTTATTAGTACTCGAATTCTAGCTCTGTGCAAGTGAATGGATTTGGGTGTGCTAAAATGTCACCCTCTGCCCCCAAGACAATTAATTCTCTGTCCGATTCTGAGTTTCCTGCCCAATAAGAAGGAAACTTAATCACAAGAAGGATTTATATAGTGCCTGTTACAACCTCATATTGCCTCCATCAGGTTTTACCATTTTCTTTTACTAATGAGCCCATTTGCTTTTTACTGTTCAATTACATTTCATCTGCTTCAAACGAGACTTGTGCCCGTTTGCTGTTGTTCCAATGTGTTCTCTCCAGTTTAACGCTGCTGCCTCACAGGTTCTGGGTTTGATTCTCAGTTTGGGTGCCTGTCTGTGTGGAGTTTGCACGTTCTTCCTGTATCTGAAAGGTTTCCTCTGGTTTCCTCCTATAATCATGATGTGGAGATGCCGGCGTTGGACTGGGGTAAACACAGTAAGAAGTCTGACAACACCAGGTGAAAGTCCAACCGATTTATTTGATAGTAAACTCACAAGCTTTAGGGGTTTGCCCCTTCCTTAGATGGATGAAGAGTTCTGGCCTGTCTGAGGCTAGAAATCTCCATTCACCTGATGAAGGGGAAAACCCTGAAAGCTTGTGAGTTTACTACCAAATAAATTGGTTGGACTTTCACCTGGTGTTGTCAGACTTCTTACTGTGTTCCTCCTATAATTCAAAGATGTGCATGCTAGGTGGATTGGCCATGCTAAATTATCCCTTATCAAAGATGCGTAGGTAGTTTCGCTATGGTAAATGCACAGGGTTCCGAGAATAGGGCTGATATGGATAAAATGCCCTTTTGAAGAGTTGGCGCAGACTCGATGGGCCAAATGGCCTCTTTCTGCACTGTAGGGATTCTGTGACTAATTCTACTGTCTGTGTTAGATTCCCTGGTTTCCTTTGCTTCTGGTGTTAGTTATTCAGCCCTCTCCACAGTGCGGTAAAGGAGTAAGTTCACTTCTTAACCTTATCAGGGTGTAATTCCCCAATTTTTTTGACTTCAAAAAACCCACATTTAATCTGTAACTCTGAGATGACCATAAACTATCTTACTCCTGTGAAGAAACATTGAAAAGTGACCTTCCCTCCAGCAGCTCGGCGGTGAGGATTATTGTTGATTGCGTTATGTACTATTTACCATTCCTCAGATACAGAATCAGCCCATGTTTGCATGCAGCAAGAATGAGACAACATTCTGACTTGGATTGTTGGATAATGCACATGGTGAAAAGCTTTTATCTTTCTATAATAATATTCTGACTCTTGAGCAATGACAGTGCAATATACACTCTTGCCTCTGGGTTTGTGTCCATCACAATCATAATGTCATACTTTGGGTGTCACACTTCAATTAGTAACAGATGCAGAATAATCTATTCTTTTTTCAGACTGATTACTCTGACATTTGGGTGAAGCCAGGAATTTGCTGCCACCTGCTATTCTGTAGAGAAATAATACCCTTTCAATGACCTTATGATGTGTCTGAGTGGAATTGACCTGACAGTGACTTCAGACTTTAATTAAACTGGCTTTGTGCCCTTAAAGGGGCACTGCTGAAGCTTGCCAGCTGAAAAATACACTGGCATATTTCTCCATTACAGTGGAATCTCTCCAGTGTAAGGGGGGGAGGCATTTGGCTCATCGAGTTTGCACCCACTCCCCAGGGGAGAGTCCCGTCCAGGCCCTCCTCTCCTCATAATCTACCTACCCTGCATATCTTTGGACACTAAGGAACATTTTAGCATAGCCAATCCACCCAACCTGCACATCTTTGGAGGCAATTTAGCATGGCCAATCCATCTAACCTACATATCTTTTAGATTGCCAGAAGAAACCCAGGCAGACACAGGTGGTTATGAAAGAGAGGGTGATCTCTTCTTGGAGAACAAACATACAGAGAAGTACCCCCCTTCATAATCTATTAGAGTTTGTGAGATATAGTGGGATTTGCCCGCCTACAGCAATTTTTAGTGGTTAAATCAGAATAACTACTAAAGAAACAACATTTTATTTTTCTAATGATAAATAGATCAACTAAACTGAACAAAACACTCTTCCATTGAAATGCTATTTAGATAATTACAATTCCCTCTTCTTGAACAAAAATAAAATGTCATCTTCCCAAACGTTCTTTCTACTTTGCTGACTTCTTCTGTGTTCCATTGGTCTGTTCTTCTGAGATGAGATGAGGCTTTCTCTTAAGAGATAATTGTGGCTGTTGTGTGTGCCTGCCTCTCTGTGTCTGAGAGAGTTGTGAACTGCAGCAGTAGCGGGCTGGTGGTCCTCTGGCCCTTTGGAGCTGGGAGCTGCAGCCTTTATACCCCTGATGACATACCAACATTTGCACGAGGATTGGTTTACAGGTTATCAAAATATAAAATTCAAATTTGACATGTTGCTATGATTCAAATAGCTATTTTAAATTGATTGGTTAAAAATCAAAAATATGTCCAGATTCAAATGCCTAAAATCTATTGCTTTCGCCTGATGCATTATTTCAGTTTGTAGTTGATTTTTGCACCTGCAACTCTTTAGTACAGTAACAAACTGAACTACCTTTTAAACAATTTTGCAAGCATTTATAATTTTCACAACCAGTAACTCCACAACAGGAAGAATGTGGAAACTCCACACACACACACTTTGGTCCCTGGTGCTGTGAGGCAGCAGTGCTAACCACTGTAAGTAAGCCATCAAATATTGCTGCTTACCTGTTGAAATAGTACAGTCTGTAAATTCTTATGGGCAATATTTGTATTACAGGACTTTCAGCTAGTGTGCCTGAACCTGATCTAACAAAGAAAAAGCAGCGTCTGTATTGTACCGTATCATAGATCACAGAATTGTTACAGCAAAGGAGGAGATTACTTGGCCAATTGGTATTTCTCCAAATGAGCATCTTGGCTGAATGCCATTCTCCTGTCTGTTTTCTGTACCCCTGCACATTGTTTCTATTTGAATGATCATCCAGTTCTCTCTATGACTTGCCTCGATTGAACCTGCCTCCATCACACTTCCAGGCTCTGCATTCCAGATCCCAACCACACACTGTGTGGGAAAAAAAGATTTTCTCACATCACATTTTTCTAATGCCAACTCACGTTTTCAGGCTGGCAATGCAGAGTCTAACATGGTATCACACCTTTGCCAGTAAGTGTTAGAACAGAGAATATGGCCTGAATCTTCCAACAATGGACACGGTATATGACTTGAATAAAGTTGGTGATGCATCTCGGGACCCTGAGCAAAATCAGTCTGCACACACTTAACGCAGGGAGTTTAAACATCCGTTTGCAGTTTTGACCATGGCTGGATTGGCTGTGAGATTTACTGACTGTGGGATCAGGGGAGGCCAGCACCATGCAAACTTGAGTTCTATTCTCTCTCTGCACCCTGTTCAGAAGTGCAACACACAGCCCTCCAGCACCATGGCAACCCCACCAAGCCTCACACCCCTCACCCTGTCATCACCATTCCTCTTGCCAGTGTTCAATCCCCAATCTTAAAAACATTCACCCTTTCTTGGCATTGCTAATGCCCCTCCCTGCACATCCATCCCTCATCCATCTACTAGCCTTTTTACTTCCCGTTTAACCGCTGTGGGAAAAGACAGTATTGTGACCTTGTAGCCGCTAGGGGAATGAGCTTTGGGCTGACGGTTTAACTTTATTAGTGTCAGAAACAGGCTTACATTAACGCTGCAATGAAGTTAGTATGAAAATTCCCTAGTCGTCCCACTCCGGCACCTGTTTGGGTACACTGAGGAAGAATTTAGCATGGCCAGTGCACCTAACCAGCATGTCTTTCAGACTGTGGGAGGGAACCAGAGCATAGGAGAAAACCCATGCGGGCATTGGGAAAATCTGCACACTCCGCACAGACAGTGACCCAAGTCAGGAATTGACCCTGGAGCCCTAGGACTGAGGTAACAGTGTTAACCACTCTGCCATAATATAGCTAGTGATCTCTGTACCACCTCGGGCTGGCAGTGCAAGGCTAAACCTGCTAACAACAAGAGATTAGGAAGACATATAATTCTTGGAGCAACATATGCTCTGCCTCAGCGTCTGTAAGTTGTTTAATGTGAATCTAAAATAGGCAATGTTGTAATTTAAAACCACGTACCGCATACGTGATATTTCACTCGATAAATATGTCACGGTTCTTTAGCTGAGCAGAATCTGCTTTAGAGACCTTTCTCTGAACTTGTGTTCTCTCAACACATTGGCTAATAACTGATCACTCTATCCCTGAATCTCTTGAGACTATTTCATAAGATAATCTACTCCACAACAATATTGAGGGATATGGATGGGGTGTTGGGGCGGGGATTGAGCATTTTCAGGTGAGGAGGAGGCGGTTGAGAGTGGTGGGTGAGTATTTTCGGGGGAGAGGTTGCGCAGTTTCAGAAGTAACCACTCCATTTACAATCAGTGCAAGCCAAAACATTGAATACAGACCTTAAGAGGCATCTCCAGAATTTATGGTGAAAGTGTTGTGGCTGCGATGGAATTATGCACACCACTTGACTTCCAGTCTGTAGTTTGTCAGTGAATTCAAACTGGAGGTGCGATTGGAAGGCGCAAAGATTCCTGCATAAAATTGTAAGAGGGTAGTTCAAATAGCGATCAGAGAAAGGTGTACTTGCTGCACTGTTTGAATGAAATCTGGGCAATTAGTCCCACTGGTACAGTGGTCTGGGTCACGTGGGGTTTGGGTCATGTGAAATTCTTTCTGATTGTCACTGTTCATGAGTCAGCTTCAACCATAACTCTACATTTTTACCCCCTGAAGGGGATTACAGTTGCATCTTGTGGATTTCTACCAAGGTTTGTTGTAATTGTTATGGTTGAGAGGAGGATGGTTTCCATCCCCTTTTCCATCTCTTGGCTAACCACATCAGGAAGGGCTGAGAGTCTGGTGAACAGGCAGAAGACAGATTTGCTAATACATTTGAAATAAATACGATAACTGTTTATTTTTCAGCACCCGAATGTAATCACAGCAGCACCCACTCTGTCATGCGCACAAGAAATGCACACATATGTAACATGGTTAAAAGAGGTAACATGGGTTTTTAAAATGTCCAAAAAAAAATCTTGTGCCTTTCAAGATGGTAGCTGAAAATTCACAGCCTGACGATTTGGTTCATTGAGGAAATGGAAGTTTCTGGCAATGAATTGGGGGTAAACTTATTACATACAACTGCAGGCTTCTGGTTTTGGCCGAGTTGGAGTGCAGTCGAGCCCCTATAGCAAAGATGTGGCTTGGCTCCTCAAACTGGTGGGCTAAAGGCTAGCCCTGCTAATGCATTGCAGGCAGGGTCCTTCCTTTGCTGGGTTGGATCTCTTCCATCTGAGTCCTTGTCTCCCAGACTGACTGACCTTTTCACTGAGACTGCTCTTAAAAAGTTGTGTTAACAAATGTTTCCGATCATGAGCTGATTTGACTCAGGTTTCCATAATCTGGTTTCACATTGTCCACGCAAATGGTGCGTGTCGATGTGAGCATTGATAGGTTTCACTTCCATCTCCTTGTGATGGGATTTCTTGGTTTATACTGTGTCTGACTGTGGAATTAATATTAGGGGACCTACAGAATATTCCTAACAGGGACTTCTCTCCCTTGATCTTTCTTATTTCTGCCCTGACTGTTTTTATGTTCTGATCTCCAGTCAATGGAGTGTTCGTGTAACAGTTTCCATAAGTCTCAGGACGTGGGCTGTTAATTCCTCAGGAGAGATCCGTTTGCATTTTTAATGTTTTCTCACTGGAATGTTCCAAAGGGTGGCGACCCTGAGGAATTGAGGAGAATGCCAGGCGCAAAAGTGGACAAGGTGGCAATCCTGAGTGGGGCGTCCGGCACCATGTTTAAAACTAATGATTAAAACAATAAACATCCCTCTAGCTCTCAGCCCCTCTAACACCCCCATGCCCCATCTGTGCCATCTCATTCTCCGTACCCAGCACCTACATGACTCTTTATAGCCCCTATGTCAATCTATACTCCACACCCATTCCCCAAAGATCTTGTGTAGCTCTTTTGCCAACCTATGCCCCTTCACCTAAACCCCTTTGCTCTCATAGCACCTGTGCCAACTCAGTGTCAAATCATGGCCACCTATACCCTTCATCTTCCATCCTTTTCTCTTATACCTGCCATACCAATTCATCCCATATCCATAATGGGCACACCTCAGGATCCATGCAGAAATTAGAGCAAATGTTCAAAGTGTCTATCACGGTGTTTACTATGTTGAAAATAACATAGTATTTATATAAAAATATAAAAAACCTTTATATAAAAAAAAACTACATTTATACTACAGTTAAATGAAGCATTAAAACAACATCTCATTCAAGTATATAATCCTTGTAACAACAGCATTGGAATTTATAAACCATACTAAGAAGTATATAACCACTTGTAGCTGTCAATCAATGTGTGAAATAGTGATAATTGTTGGGTGTGCAATCAATCCTGCTTCGCTAGTCCAGCAATGGAAATCCTCAGTCTTTTATCAGCAGACAAGAGTGAAATAGCAAGCATTTTTTTTTTAACAGTCCAGACATTAGATTTTTCAAAGATTTCAAGGTCAGGATTTTTAAATGCCTTGATAAGCTGACTGCTCCCTTTGATGTTTTCTTTGACGGTTTTGACAATTTACTTTCACATGTCTGTTGATTATTCCAATGAGCTTGACAGAAAGGGTTTTACCCCAAAGGGCACCTGCACTCTCCAAGAGATGTCTCAGGAAGAGATCCAGGGGATTACCTTTTTTCTCCAAAGAAATATCTCAAAAAGTCTACAAAGTTCAAGTCACCTTCTTCCATGGTCTAGTCTGCACCTCCTCATTCTTACCAAAATCCCACTTCAAAGGAGGCAGCTGATGATTGATTTAAATGGTCAACTGCTTCCCACATTACATGCATGCACGAAATGCCTCCTGCTCCCAATCTCAACTCCCTCCCCCTTCACACCCCCATGTCCCATACAAATGGGAAATTATGATTTGGAGGCAGGGCGTTTTGGCTAATTGTGCCATTTTGCCACCATGAGAGTCTGTCCATCATGGTGGAAATTTGAGCCTCACTGTCCAAAAGGCTGAAAACTGTGGTTTAGTATCTTCTTGTCAAAGTAACAATGAACCAAATGCCAAGGAAACATGTTTCCAAACAGGTAGGACACTACCACTTTTCACCCTTTCATATTTTCTTTTGATTCCTTTTGTCCTTGCTCACGTTTCTTTTCTCTTCCTCTACTGCAATCTGACTCGCTCCTTCGCCCTTTCCCCTCCCTCACTACACGCACTCCCTCACCCAACCACCCACCCTTTGCGTTAGCACAAGTTATTTCAAGCCTGACTAAGAATGAAATGAACACGCCGGCTTTGGAAAGAGCGCAGTTTGTTAGCCGAGAGAATGTGGCATTTTATTGCTGAACATGGTGTTCAATCCATCGACTAAAGTAAAATAAAAACACATTTTGGGCATAACTTTCAGGACTTGCTTCCAAGAATCATACAATGGTATAACTTGTTTTTTTGGATGCAGTCAAGTCAAATGTTAGCTGTTTATGGTATGTCTGATGCCAGACGTTTAAAGTCTTTTTACAGGGTATGTATTACATAGATGTAGGGAACCAACTAAAAAAAAAATCATTTGGCGAAATACTATTTAATATATTTGTGTATAGCTTTTATTGGTGCAGGTTTCATCAAGTTCATTCTACTTTGGAGGAAGGAAATAATGAGTACAATGTGTTTTCTAAAGCACGCCGTGAAACAGAAAGGTGATTAAATTACTTTTTATATTGCACCAAGCGTTGGCATTCTTTGACTAAATTTAAATCTACCAGAAATCTGACGTGAGCTGCAAAATATGCAGTGCGTGTGTATTCTTTACTTTAAATGAAAGAGCCAGCATTGCCTAGATTTATTAGGCAATCAGCTTCATAAATGTTTGCTGTACAGTGGCACAGTGGTTAGCACTGCTGCCTCATAGCGCCAGGGACCCAGGATTCGATTCTCAGCTTGGGTGACTGTTTGTTTGTTTGTTTGTTTGTTTATGCGGAGTTCTCCCCATGTCTGCGCAGGTTTCCTCCCACAGTCCGAAGGACGTGCTGGTTAGGTGCTTTGGCCATGCTAAATTCTCCCTCAGTGTACCCGAACAGGCACTGGGCAATGAGGGGACATTCACAGCAACTTTGTAACAGTGTTAATATAAAACCTACTTGTGACACTAATAAATAAACTTTAAATCAAGTTCAGAGTCTGGTTTAAAGCTTCATTTATATAGCACACATCTCCAGATAGTTTTGTTTTCCAAATCGGTACTCTCAATGCAACACTTGATGCCAATGAGACCAAAGACTGGGAATTCCAACACTGAATTCATTCTACTGCTGATAATTTTCCATTCTCTAAATTTGCTGGACTGACTATTGCACATGGAATACTCACCCACCTCTGTATTTACTGCATGTGCCCCATCACATGGAGCTATTTGTTCAAAGCATGAATGCAAAAAAATACTCCCTTTCTTTAAGACTTCAAACTCAAACTGTAATGATTTCAATGATGCCCATGAGGTGGGCCTCTTGGGAGTATGACCTCCCCGATTGAGAACTTAACTCCCTGAGAGCATGAATCAAGGAGCCTCACTTATTGGAGTGTCAGGTCTTCTGGGACTCTGGATCCTGACTGTGCATCTGAAGCACACTCAGAGTGGACTAACACTGCAACAAAGTTATTGCGAAAATCCCCTAGTAGCCACACTCCAGCACCTGTTCGGGTACACTGGAGAATTTAGCCACTTCATCTAATGAGCGGACTGTGGGAGGAAACTGTGCACGCAGAGGAAATCCACACAGACACGGGGAGAATGTGCAGTCTCGACACAGACGGTGACCCAAGCCGGGAATTGAACCCAAGTCCCTGGCGCGTGAGGCAGCAGTGCTAACCATTGAACCAACGTGCTTTTTTTTTGATGTAAAGACTTGTTCACTTTTGGATTAAGCTAATAAGATTTTAATACTCTTAAGCCAGGCTTAGGGAAGGAATCTTATTTCCTCCTTACGTGTGTGGTGTTATTAATGGGAATTCAGGGTAAAGGATACGTTTTCTTTTTCTGTCCTCTAAGATATTATGAGTTTAGATGTGGGGGCCTATTGTCTCAATTTAATGCCTCAAATTCAATACCTCAGGCTTTATTTCATGATCGGAATACGTAGCTGCTGGCAAAACTGGCAGTGAAGGAATGGTAACTCCCAAATAAAAAGCAAGTGACAGCTATAGACAATTTAATGGCAGGGATTCTCGTTCGTCCTGCCACTGCGGCCTGCGAGAATGGTGAACTTTGGTGCTTAGCCAAAACTCCATTCACTGCAGCAGGATAGGAGAATCCCAGCACAAGCAAAGTCAGAGAATTCCAGCTAATATAAGAAGTGAATTATTGAGTTGCACAGGTAAGAACATCATGGGGAAAACGTGTGTCTTCAGCAAAGGAATTTTGAAAATACTAAGTGGGTCTGGCAGCATCTGATGAGAGATCATTTCTGATGAGAGTTGATCTTGAACTGAAACTCTGGCCGGAATTCTCCCATCTCACCCTGTTCCTGAGATTCTCCTGTCCCGCTGCTGGGATTGTCCAATCTCGTTGCAACAAATGGACATTTGGCTGAATTGCAAATTCTCCATTCTTGCTGGCAGTAGCAGTGGTGGTGTGGCGTACGCTATTAGAGATTCCCAGCCTCTAATTCTGTCCTGGGAATTTTGAGACTTGTCAGAATTCCTTGCGGGAACTCATCTACTATCTTGCTTCCCAAGTAGAGATGGGCCCTGGGAGCACCTGCACACCCACAATTAGAAGTCTCACAATACCAGTGAGTCTTCTTACTGTGTTTACCCCAGTCCAACACTGGCATCTCCACATCATGGCACCCCCAATTAACCAGACTGCTGAGTCTTCAAGTGTTGTTCACTAGTGGGAGCACTTCTTGCTTACTGTTAAAATCAGCCATGCGTTTAAGACAAGCTGCCATTTTATATTGAAAGCAAATCATGATTTATCCTTGCTGCCATGCTCCCTGTTCCTGCCCTGCAGTCATTTTACACTCACCGGGGCATTAATTGACTCAGGGCAAGGCTTCTACCCTAACTGGAGAGGAAGCCATTTTGATGAAGAAAGTTTTAGGTTTAGTTGGTCAGTGTTGACGTGGCTGAGCTTAGCTAAGCACTGGAATTCATGGGTGAAGTTAACTCTGGGTTTTATGCTGAAGAAAATTCAACTCTCATCACTAACTAGACATTGACCTGTCCAAAGTGCTTGTTATGATATATGGAAACCATTCCACTGTTCTATTGTAAGTATCAAGGTGGCCTCCCTGCTGTGTGTTTATCGTGGCGGAAGGCAGTGTGCCATTCACTCGTGGTGAGACCCTGCATCCTACAACACCAAGTAACCCACAGCAGGGGTGTGACTTCGGTGGGACCAGAAGATCCCATTGGCCTGAACAGCCAGAGAATTGCGGCCAATGTTGTTGATGGACTGGCGTCTCAGGACCAGGCTAACTCTGGTATTTCAGAATTTGTCAGGAAAGGAAGAGACAAGGCAGTGCTTTCAGAAGAAAAATCATAATTCAGGAAAATCAACAAGCTTGTTTTCAGTGGCGGAAGCTGTGTGCATGAGAAATTGGCTCCGGTTGGGTCCCCAGCATTGTTGTATCAAAATCATGACCTTTGTTTTACAAAATGGAAGAAGAAAGAATCATCCAGAAATTTGTAGACCGTTTACGATGAGAGTTGTCCCAGCAGCTGGTACTGACACCCAAAACCATATTGCTAGTAGGAAATGGTGTCGACTACCCAAACAGGGAGGAACTGAGGCAGCTGGAGAGTCTGCTGCCCCCATGCAGATGGATGAGGTGCTAGTGCCTGAAGAGATACCTAGTATGGTATTATTTTTACCAGGATGCTGCCTGGTATGGAAGGGCTGCCTTACAAGGAAAGATTGAATGCACTGGGGTTGTTTTCCCTTGAAAGACGTCAGCTGAGAGGGGATCTATTAGAGGTATATAAGACTATAGATAGAGTAAATGGTGGTAAGCTTTTTCCACCATTAGATTTGGATAGAACGAGGGGTCACGGCCTTAGGGTGAGGGGGGCTATGTATAAGACTAATATTAGAGGGCATTTTTTCACACAAAGGGTAGTGGGGGTGTGGAATGCACTACCGAGTAAGGTGGTGGGAGCAGGCACGCTGGGGTTGTTTAAGGGTCTCTTGGACAGCCACATGAGCGGTCTGCAGATAGAGGGATATAGGAGGACTGTTTAAATACTTTAATTGTTTCCACAGGCTGTTCGGTCCACCTTGTTGACCAACAAGGTGCATGCATTCGGCAGATCGTGCGAGGGCTGCTCCTGGATGTTACTTCAGGAGTGGCCTAGTGCTTCATGTCGTTAGTGTGTGCTTAAACTGGACCATCAGATGGGCAACATGACAGCTCAGGGACTATCGCTGTTGCTGTGCAGACACATGGATTTGGGCCTGTGTCTGCGGGAGTTTGCGCGTTCTCCCCGTGGTTGCGTGGGTTTTCTCCGGGTGCTCCGGTTTCCTCCCACATCCCAAAAATGTGTTCTTAGGCTGATTGGGTAACAAATTGTCCCTATATTGGTCTCTATATGTCATTAAGACGTTAGGATGGCGGCGCGGGCTCGTTGAGCCAAAGGGCCTATTTCCCGTGCTGTGTTGTTCTTTGTTCTTTGGTAGTTTCAGTAAGAGCACTCTTGACAGAGAAGTTAGATTGCTTCACTAGAAAATGGGAAGCACCTCAATTTATAGTAGGCTAAATGCATGTGTTTAATGTTCTAATGATTGGGAGCTAAATAACTTGATTCTTATCGTTGTACGAAATAACTTAAAGGGGGAGGGATGTGGCAGTTGTCTCCTTTCTGGGGCAATTTATTGCAAGGATTACATGACCCAGGTAATCAATTGGACAAGGGTAGATCATCCCAGCAAGCGTGGGCTTCTGTATCAGTTTGATTCTGGAAGCTGATAGGCAGCCATGAGGCTTAAGCTTCTGCATTATAGTGATATGGCAATAAATATTGCAATTGTTATTTGCTGATGAGCAGAAGCTATTACCGCTAAGATTTCTCTGCTGTTTTGGTTCTGGCCTGTTCTGGTATCATCAGTGCACCACTCCACTATTGGCTATTCCTTTACCCTGTCTCAATTGTAAGCTTGAGGGAAAGGTTATTGCCTTTTTGAGTGTGTTTGGTAGCAAGATCCTCAATCATTGTCAGCAATGCCCTGAAAAGCACAGCAGATTGAAGCTATATTCAGAGCTCAAAATACTCATTGCTGCTTACTTACCTCTCTTGTATGATGCTTTTTATCCTGAATTTCCTATTGAAACTTCTCTCTTTCATGACGTTCCTAAAAATCTTCTTCCATTTCTCCTAATATCTCCTTATGCGACTTGGTGTCTGTAATGGAGGGGTTTATTTTTTTAAAAAGTGGCCCATGTGTAAAAACTTGGGACTCTATTCGAAAGTTCACAAAAGGCAAAGTCCCTGTTCAAAAGACATAACCAAAATTTACTTAAAACACAAATCAAACAGGGCAAACAATACATTAACACATGGCCATTTGGGGGATCTCCAAAAGATTATACAGCTCCAGTTCAGAGCTGTGAAACCATTCCAAAGATCTGAGGCACTAAGCCAAAATACAGAACAATTATACCTTTTGTTATCTAAACTACATCTCTTCATTCGCTTAAAATCAATTTAATTAAGTGTTCACATGTCAGTCCAGTTTTTGACAAGAATCTTAGTCAATTGCAATCTGCCACTCAGTATAATGGTATCTCATCAGTCCATCCTTCTATTTTGGCTAAACCCACTTCCTGGTTGCTTTGTAACTATAGATGCTTTCCATAGATGAACCTTTCCCATGGGCATGTTGCCAAGACAGAAAGATGCATGATTTCTGGGTCCTAGAAACAAATTTTCTTATGCCTGGACAATGTATGCTAGTACCCCACTAAAATATTATGACATTTTGTCCCCAAATCTTGAAACTTTTTGCTGACTAATGGATTCCCAGCTTATAGCTCTAACCTGGCTTTGCCATTACACTTTGCAACATCTGCTCTTTTGACTGAGATGAACAATACATTTTATACATTAAAATACATTCAATACGTTGTTATATACATATATTTTAAAATCATATTCACTTGTTTAATATTGTTATTGTACTAACATGAGCAAATGTCCATATTAACTTGTTATAAAGAATCATTTAACCTCTTCTCACGATCTTAGAATCATAGAAAAACCACAGCACAAACAGGCCCTTTGGCCCACAAGTTGCACCAATCCTATCTCTTCCTACTAGGCTTAGATATAACCTTCAATCCTATTAAGTCCCATGTGCTCATCCAGAAGTCTCTTAAAAGAATTTGCCTCCACCACCACCGACAGCAGCCGATTCCACGCACCCACCACCCTGTGAGTGAAAAACTTACCCCTGACATCTCCTCTATAGCTTCTCCCCAGCATCTTAAACCTGTGTCCTCTTGTGGCAGCCATTTTAGCCCTGGGGAAAAGCCTCTGAAAATCCACCTGATCAATACCTCTCATCATCTTATACACCTCTATCCGGTCCCCTCTCATCCTTTGTCTCTCTAAGGAGAAAAAATCGAACTCTCTCAATCTATCCTCATAAGGCATGCCACCCAATCTAGGCAACATCCTTGTAAATTCCCTCTGCACCCTTTCAATGACTTCCACATCCTTCCAGTAATGAGGCAACCAGAACTGAGCACAGTATTCCAAGAGAGGCCTGACTAGGGTCTTATAAAGCTGCATCACCAATCTTGTCACCAAAAAGACTATATCTGTCTGTGAATCCTATTAGCTGATCTAAAATTCCCTACTATGGTGTCAAATATTATTGAATAGTGATCCTGCAATTTGTAGTTGTCTAACTGCCTAACTTGCTTATTTGATAAAAGATGATTGGGGATGTGCGGAGATTGAGAATTTTTTTAGTCATGTCTGCTCCAAGGCTGGGTATTCCCACTCAAAACCAATGGACCTTTAAGTGAACTGTCAAATTATCCATCCTGTCCAGACCATTTATCCCACAGAGTTCAAATGGGCACAAAAACAGAAAATGGTGGAAAATCTCAGCAGATTTGACAGCATTTGTGGAGGGAGAACAGAACTAGCATTTCAAGTTTGAATATCTCTTTGTCAGAACTGATGATAACTGGAAATAGGATGAGATTAGTCTGTTGAGGGAGGGGGAGGTAGCTGAATAGAGGGCGACTGATCGGTGGAGGCTAAGGATAGATTGACAAAGATGCCAGGGACAAAAAGATAAACAGAATGCAAATGGTTAAGATTGTGATTAAGATTGGCAGTGATAATGCTGCATCACTATAGATAGCAGAACAAAATTAAGCAGTGTGACAAAGGAAAACCCCAAATGTCCCTACTGGGGTGGGGGAGGGGAGAAGTAGTCAGGGAAAAAAGATGGAAAGCGGGATAAAAGAGGGATGGAAGAATGAAGGAATGAAAATAGAATCATGGAATCCCTATTGTGCAGAAGCCTATCAAACCTGCATTGCTTGATGACCTGAATGGTCATTCCTGTAACCCCACTCAAATCCCCCTGCCAATCCCCTTGACACTATGGAGCAATTTAGCATGGCCAATCCACCGAGCCTGCACATCTTTGGACTGTGGAACGAAACCAAAGCACACAAAAGAAAGCCACACAGACGCGGGGAGAACCTGCAGACTCCACACAGACAGTGACCCGAGGCCGGAATTAATCCTGGGTCCCTGATGCTAAGGCAGCACAAATAAATTAATATAAATTATAAAACGGGATGAAGGTGGAGGAGAGTGTTAGCTGTCTGAAGTTGTTGAACTCTGTTAAGTCCAAGAGGCTGTACAGTGTCTAATTGGAAGATGAGGTGCGTTTCCTACAGTTTGCGTTGGGCTTCACTGGAACATTGCAACAGGTCAAGGATGAACATGAGGACAAGCTCCTTGCTATACCCAATTGACCTTCTATGCCAGGGCAAACTGTTTTTGCAGCAAACCTGGACAAACTTTGCTGTTACATTTAACTGTCGGATTTTTGTTTTTAAATTGCAAGCCCCACTGTGCCCTTACCTCACTCAGAGAATATAATTATTAAATTTTCTGTCCCAGCAGAAAACCATTTCTCAAACGTTGTACAGCTCCAGTTTTGGTTGTTGCCGAGAGAAATGCGTACGAGTGAGTCCAAAAGTTCCATTCAACTTTACCTGACCGCTGCAGTGAATCCCTTTGAGTAATGCTGGAAAGATTGTAGAAATCAGGAAGTCGTGACTAGATCAAGCCAAGTTTGAGTTTTAAAATTCTGACGGCTGTAGGAGAGACAGAAAGCGGTAAGGAATTGCATACTTCAGAAGTCTTGGCAAAAATTGAATTGGAGTCAACAACTGTTCGAGATTGGGAGCAGGAAGTCTGTGAAGCACTGGGGACTATATATATATATATGTATATATATATAAAAAAGATTTGGAGGCATGCATCTTCGGAACCACGTGACGAAGGAATTCTGTCAGGAGCAGAATATCACTGGAGTCCAAAGGATTGCCTGATGGAATAAATTTTCAAAGCCGATCACAATAATGGCCATGGAGAATGAAAGAAGGTTTTTTTTCTGAGATGCAAAGGGAGATTAGTGTTGGTGGCTAATGGTTTGTAATGAAGGTCAGCTTTGGTTTCGCAAAGACAGTAATTGCAAGTCAGAAAAGGAAAAGGGCAGAATGAAAGATTTACACAGGTTGCAATAGAAAGGCCTGGCAAAGGTCCAGAAGGAATAGCGATTAGACTTTCTGTTTTTTTTTCTTCCTCCTAATTCTTTCCATCGTTATTCATGCTAGCTGCTGGAATTTTGAATTTAAAAAAAAATCCAGGGAAAGAGGTAGTAAGAAAGGATTTTGAGCTCACAATTCAGCTTTGCTCTGAAACTTTGCTTTAGTGGTGGAAGCATAACATTGTTAAACTTAATGACTGGGAGGAAATTGCTACCAATCATTCAAAATGGCAACAACTTTTCCATCAAGCTGTATCATGCTTTGACCCCAAACACCTCACTCATGATCTGTGGGATGTCCTACCCAAAGATGTCAAGAGCCAGCTTAATGAGTCACGACAGAAACCTGTGACCCCAGATTGATATTAGCCTTGATTCAGGGGACAGCTAGTGATGGAGTTGACTTCCAGTGGAGTCTCATGTGTCAATGGATATGAAATGATGAGCCTTCCACTCTTCCATTCTGACATAGCACCCCATCCCACCACACAACTTGTCAGTTCTCCTGGTTTAGAGTTAGAACTGTGGAATCCCTACAGTACAGAAGGAGATCATTCGGCCCATTGATTCTGTGCCAACTCTCTGAAAGAGCATTTTACACAGGCCTTCACCCCACACGGGACATCCACACCCCATGAAAGAATAAAAAAGTGGACTTTACACTGAATGAAGTCCCCATTGTGATATTCAGTTTTAAAAAAAAAAATACTGAATTTCTTTTCTTATAGCAGAGAAAATTGATATTTTGAAATTACCATTTTGGGATGATTGAAAATTATGAAAAGCCTCATTCAATAAGGTCTAACATTCTCAAGGATTTTCCCAGTGAGGCTAAAAATGGGGAAGTGCATGTTTTTACCACTGGTTGGGTCTGGCATTCTGAAAGTAAGTCAACCTCTGTAGGGAGACAATCACTGTGTGCAAATTCTGATTTTCCACTTCATTCTGCGCATGTGCAGACTCTTGAAGTTTCTCGCAGTTACAGTGAGTAAATGGAATAGAAGCGGACAATCCCTGGAAGGGTAAGGAGTTTTAATTCAGTCAGGCAGCATGGTCGATGCAGGCTTGGAGAGCCAAAGGCCCTGTTCCTATGCTGTAATTTTCTTTGTTCTAAATGTTGGTTGATGTCAACTTTCAATACCATTGAAAATTCCGGCCAATGTCAATGACCATTTTGTCAGAATTGGTACTTTTTCCCTAAGGGTCATGGGATGACAGTTCTGTTTGTCTCCACAAATGCTGTCTGATTCATAAATGCAGAAAAAGCCCATTGAGTCTGCAAGCCCACCCAGCTATCCCCATATCACCACATATTTACCCTGCTAGTTCCCCGACACTAAAGGGCAATTTAGCATGGCCAATATACTTAACCTACTTATCTTTGGACACTAAGGAACAATTTAGCATGGCCAATCCTCCTAACCCCCACATCTTTGGAGTGTGAGAAGAAGCCAGAGCACCCGGAGGAAACCCACACAGACACAGGGAGAACGTGCAGACTCCACATAGACAGTGACCCGAGGCTGGAATTGAACCCAGGTGCTATGAGGCAGCAGCGCTATGCGGCACTGTGCCACCATGCTGCCCCAAAAACTCGCTGAACATTTCCAGTATTTTCTGTTTTTGCTTCAGATCCCCAGCTTCTTGCAACATTTAACTTTTGTAAAGTTGGCCAGCAAGTAAGCACAGGCAAAACTTTAAAAATGCTTCAAAGTTTTTTGACTTCTCCAGGAGACAAAGGTTTTTTTTGGCACAGCTTTACGGTCGACCATCTGCTGATGATTCTCTTTTCACTTATCTGTCGCACGCTACCAACAAAATTAAACATTTACCTTTAGCTCACAGAAGCTCAGTACCTTTCAGCCAGCACTGATTCTGCCCATATTGCTCGAGGAGTCAAAAGATTTCTCGCTTTGAAGATGCCTAATATAACTTTGCCCCAGTCTTGGTATTATTGCCTTTGAATCAAAAGCTTGGGGGTTCAACTCCCATTCCAGGCCCAGGATTTAAATGTGAAACCTAGCCTCACACTTCAGCACTGCACTGATGGGGGTGCCATATTCCTGGGGGAATTTTAAATTGAGGCACTCCCTGTGATATGTCTGGGCAATTTGAATAATATAAAGAACAAAGAAAATTATAGCACAGGAAAAAGCCCTTCAGCCCTCCAAGCCTGCACTAACCATGCTGCCCGCTAAAACCCCCTATTCTTCTGGGGACAATATCCCTCTAAAGAATAGAAGAAATCACAGCACAAAATGTTGCAGTAGAGTGGTCAGCACTGCTATCTTTCAGCACCAGGGACTCGTGTTTGGTATCTGCCTTGGGTTACTGTCTGTCTGTGTGTACTTTGCATGTTCTCCCTATGTCTGCATGGGTTTTCTTTGGGTGCTCTGGTTTCCTCCCACAGTCCAAAGATGTGTGGGTTAGGTCCATTGACCATGGTAAATGGTCCCTTAGTTTTCCATATTAAATGGATTAGCCATTGGATCGGGAGGGGATGGGGAGCCTGGGTAAGATACTCTCTCAGAGAACCGGAGCAGACTTGATGGGCCAAATGACCGCCTCTTCTACTGTAGGGATTCTATGACGGGTGTCAAATTCTCCTGGCATCCTTGTCAACATTTGCCCTTCTCCCAGTTCCACATGGATTATTTGATCCATTTGACAGCTGCTAGTGGGATTTTGCTGTGCGCAAGTGTGCTGAATTGTGCTGTGGAAACTTTGACATCTGCCTATTCACAAGGAGACATGGCCTTGTTAAGTGCATCATCCAAAAGGACAGCATTTCCAACAGTGCCACATTACCACATTCTTTCAGTGCTGCAGTGAACTATTAGCCTAAATTCTGTACTCGGAATTGGAAGGGGACGTGAATGCACAAACTTCAGACTGAAAGACAAGAGTGTTACCACTGAGCCAAGGTTGACAGAGATCCCTAGATATGCAGCCAATTTGGCTGAACTTGCGTTGCTCGAGTTTGTTGCTGAGGAGACGGTGCCAAGAATTAAACAGATTCAGTCGTGCAAGGCAGGGAGTGGTTCATGAACTTTGCATGTTGTAAACACCAACTAACGCTGAGGATTCTTTCCCATTCCTCAGTTTGCAAATTCAGTTGACATTGGAAGAACTGACAAGGTGTGTGTGAGACCAGTATTGCATGTAGTTTTGGCCTCCTAAGAAAGAATGCACTTGCCATTTGAGGGATTCAGTGGAGGTTCACTATGCTGATACCAGGGTTGGTGGGACTGTCCTACGAGAAGAGACTGGTTTGACTGGTCTTGCATTCAGTCGAATTTAGAAAGATGAGGGGAGATCTGATTGAAGTTCTAACAGGGTTGAATAGACTGGATGCAGGGAGGATGTTTTCCCTGGTTGGGTCAGAGTTTCAAGATACGAGGTAGAGGAAAAATGTTTTCACTCAGGGGGGTGGTGAACCTGTGGAATTCTCTACCACAGAAGGCTGTGGAGGCCAAATACTCAATGTATTCAAGAAAGAGATGGATATTTTTCTAGATTTTAATGGCAGTAAGAGGTATGGGGAGAATGCAGGGATGAGGCACCAAGATCGAGGATCAACCATACTGAATGACAGAGCAAGCTTCAATGGCTGAATGACCTACTCTGCTTCTAGTTTTTATGTTTCCGTGATCATTTGAAACTGATTTCCAGGTAAGCTAAAGACTCTTCAAGATGGATAAAGATTGGTGTAGCAATAGAGAATACCTTTAGAGGACTCAAATCCCACTGGTGCTGATATGCTTGAAATATTGGTCATGAGATAGTCACACTCACTAAATAACATAAAACCAAAATTCCTCAAAGATAGTCAGAGCAAACAAAAGGCATCCTGACAGACATTGGAACTTTTTTGAAGCTTTATCCAAGAAAACATCTCTCTGAAACTGATTTGACTTGTAACGATTTCCTCGTGCATCATTCTTAGTCGAGGTTTCACCCTCGATGACAATGGCATTGACCTTTGAGAAAACAGAGCTAAGCCTGAAGAACTTGCCAGTGGAATCATAAAGCCCACTGGATAATTCATTGGACTCTGGGAAGAAGAGTGTTAAAGATATTGCAGAATCTTTGCATTATCAAAACCGCAGTCGGCTGGATTCTGCACAGCCAGTGAAACCTAATATTACTCCACTTCAGAATGCTCCGATAACCAATTAGGAATAGATAAAGCTCGGGGGGAAGGACAGAGAGGAGGAAAAAGGGGAAGAAGCTGATGATGAAATATCTCTGGAAACATTATTGGATCAAAACTCCAAATGCAAAAAAAGTGCCATAAAATGAATGTTGTCCAAAGCTTCAAGACCCTGATTCTAAGTCCACAAAATTGTTGCGGTGCAGATCTGCCTTTTTACATTTTCTGATCTCTTTAAAGGACGCTATTTTCATCCTTTTCTGCCTTCACCGCCACCATTTACATTCCCTTTGAGTTTTTCGTCTATAATATCTTTGCCATTTACCTCTTTCCCCGTACTCACAGTTTAAATCTTGTCCTTTTTCTCTTTGTCTTCAGCTCTGAAGGAAGGGTCATCCAGACTCAAAACATTAGCTCTATTCTCTTTCCACAGATGCTGTCAGACCTCCTGAGATTTTCCAGCATTTTCGATTTTCGTTTTAGATTCTAGTATCCCGCAGTATTTCACTGTTACCTTGTCAGTTAACTGTTCCCTGCTGCATTCTCTGTGGCAATGTTTCTACAGCGTTCACTTGCCAATCGATCAGCACTCTCTTCCCATGCAGTATAAATTGTTGTTCCCGTTAGAACTGAGATTCTTGTAAATCTGTCCTGACACGTACAAGACCAAAACTTTCGAGAGCGACTCTTCTTTTATAGCAATATGTCTGAATAGCAGAGTACCCCATTCCCCTGACCAGTACATATTTCTCAATCAACACCATCATTGTTGTTTGTGGGAGATCGCTGTGCACAGAATGGCTGCTGTGATGTCACTTCAGAACATGTCATTGATTGAGAAATGATTGTTCTGAAGTTGGGGAAGGTACGATACAAATGTAAACGTTTTCTTCATTATGTTTAATGGTGTTCAGTTGTATTCGTGATGTTTGAGTCCATGTTTTTCAGGACTTTGTTTATTTACATGTGTAACAGAATATGGGGGCAATTGAGCCATGGCTATTTCGCGGGATTTCTGCTGGATGTCACCGGCTCCACGCGTCACCCAGACTAAAGATTTTTGGCATCGTCAGCTGCAGTTGGGATCACTGGAAGAGGGAGGGAGTGAGGGCAATCAGGGCTGGCCACCTGGATTTGGGGGAGGCTGGGGTTAGGAATAGGGGAGACATTGGGGCTGATCGTCGGGATTGGGGGGTTGTTTTGGGGCTATTGGGGCTGGCCATTGGAAGGGGGTGAAGGGAGTTGGGAACAAAGGGGCTGACCCGGGGAGGTGTGGGAAGCCAGTGATGAGTGGGATGAGGGGATCAGTGGGCCAGCACTGGGGAATTGGCCCCCATGTCTGCAATGGTGGCGGGGTGCACTGCGCATATGGCAATTTTTGCGCTGACAGATTGGCGCATGCGCAATGGCGCACTCCATGCTATGCTGCAAACTTCTTGGATGGGAATAGGCTCCATCTCCAACTTCCCAGAGGAATCTCACTATGTCACTTTGTGCATTGCAGTGTGTTGGAGAACCATTCTGGTAAATACACTAGAAAAAACTGGTAGGATTTACTTGCATTTTCCTGCACAAACTGCAGAGAATATTTTTAGCTTAGAATATTTTTGGGAGAATCCTGGCCTATATTTCTGAAATTGACGCAACTTGATAACTAACAGTTGAACAGCTGATTTGTCAATGTACGTTTGCTTCCTCGAATATATTGCGGTAATGGCACCTTTGCTACATACACATATACCATGATTTATATGTCACTACTATCCCCAAATACAGATGATTGAATTGCACTTGGAGAATACTTTATTGATTTTGGAGTGTATGTAATTTATGAATGACACCGGTGTTTAAAGGGTTAAGTTATGAGGACAGAGGGTCGGGGTGTTAATAGATTATATCTGTGTTGCCCATCAGAGGGATATGTGCACTTTGCTGTATCTTGTATAAATCAGGAGGGATTTCCTTCTCTGCATGCCTCTTGATTCTGTTCTAATCGTTACCAGCATGAGAGCACTGGCTCAGAATAATCCAGGACAGCCACTGATCTCCTGAAGGCTGTCATAACACCTTAAAGTTGAAGCAATTTTGTCCCTCCGGAGGGAGATGGGAAATTTTAATACTCTTGTTGTGACGTGGAACATAAAGCCGAGAGGGATAGTGGAAGCAGATTCAGTAGTCCCTTCTAAAGGGAATTGTATATGTACTTGAACAGGAAACAGTTGCAGGGCTATGGGGAATGAGCAGGGAAATGGGGCTAATTGGATTGTTCTTTCAAAGAACCAGAATGTTAATGACAAATTCCTTCTGTGCTGTGTGACTTTACGGTGTGTGGCATAAGTGATGGAACCACCATTACTGAACTGATATGGCTGTAGGCTGTACCTTCATGCTGTAGCTGAAAATGGGCTAATCGTTACTCAAATTGTGAGTTTCAAGTTTTTTTATTTTATTATTTAATTTTAATTAGCACTGAAATTGCCAAAGAAGCAAGAGCAAGAACAGATTGGCATATCAGTTGAATGCAAGTTGTACAGGGAGGTCCCATTGTTGGACAATCTGATATGATGATACTGTATCTTTGTAGGAGTGTTTTTTTAGTGACAGTGTATTATGCTGGTCTTCAGGTAGAGGATTTCTCCTCATTTCAGCCAACACAAAGATTTATGGTAACAGACATTACTTTATTTTCTAAGCTTGGTTCAGCCAAGTTTCTCAGTCTCTTGATACTTGCTGGATAAACCTTACCTGGTGTAATATGTATCCTATTCACGAGAACTGTCCAAGATCTCTGGTGTGCCCTTGGTTAGCGAATATTGTATTCATTAGGGCCTTCTAGAGATACTGATAAGGCTCTTCCCTTCACTCAGTAGCTGTGTTGCTCTGAGGAGTGTGGTTCTTTTCACTTGACATTGTCCCATCATGTCTTAGAGCATTGTGTCATTCTGAATGTTTTCAAAGATATGCATCTAAATTCTCTAACAATGGTTATATGTGTCTCTATGCAAACAGAACTTTGTAAACTATATATAAGGCACTTTGTAACTTTTCTATACTCTATTCATTATGATCTGTTACTCTTTTAGTCCGAAGTTATTCTAAATGTCCTCTTACAACTTTCAAGAATTAAAAAAAAATCATTTTCTCTACAGTTTGTAAGCCAGCCTTTATTTTTTGTTGTGGCACTGGCAGTCTGCTCAGATATTCTTTTAGATATATACTTAAATGGTTTAAAAGGGGGTTTTGTTTATTTTTACTCTGGGTCTAATGCATTTCTGGAAGTTTACGACCTTTTGAATTGTTGGGGGAAAAATGATTGACTAGTCATGGCAAGAATTCTTTTGGTTTTGGGGTCCTGCTGCTGTTTTAGTCAGAAGGTGCTTACTTCAGTCTGGATGCAGCATTCCCGCCCTCCTGACCCTCTGTTGCTATACATTTAGATTAATTCAATGAGTCTGGGAATATTGCCACATTGGCTACTTTCGTCTGGATTGGTAGATTATTCAGCAGGGCTGAAGGTCTTGCTGCTGATTAGTGACACCATAGATCTGGCATAGATCTGGCCTTTGTTTTAATCCCGGCAGGTAATTACTTGCAATTATATCACCCATCCACGATAGCTATACATCAGTGCTTCCTGTATGAATCAAGAGGAATTTCCTTCTCAACTTGCATCTTTTGTGGAGTCTGTGAACCATGTCTGTTTCCATGTTATAGACTGCACTCGCTTTTTAGTTATGAAAAAAATCTTTTACTGATGTACTGATGTCCCACACTCCTGATCTGCAGGCACCCAATGCAGGAGTGGGCCGGGAAGGCGGAGGACCTCTTTATTTATCTGTTCCTGGACCTAGCCAAGTTTACCCTGAAGGAGTTGTCTGCCCTCTACTGTGGCTGTATTGACAGCTGTGTGTGCCTGGAAAGGGACAGCATCGGGGCTTTCCATGCTCGTTGGGCACCGCTGGGGTGTATTATTGACCCCTTTAGTCTCAATTTGATTAAATGTTTTAAGTTTTGGTTTGGATTGTTCTCTTTTTGGAGGCCATTCTTCTTGCTTTGCCTCTACATTTGTTTAATTTGAATGGCATCAAAAAATGCCCCATGATTTTTTTTTCCAATTTGTTACCGTTCCACTACTCATATTGAGTTCTGAAGACTAGTCATTGATCTCCTGAAAGTTGTGTGAAAGAAATTTCTTGCGTTGTTCTTTCATGGAGGAGGCCCAATTGCGGAGGGCTGGGTGCTGGGAGAGTCTGGGCTGCCTTGCAGCCAGCACTATTACGTCAATGATAAATGTGTGTACATCATGGGAACAGTGAACACTGCATCTCGAATCATTATTGCACGTAGCACCAGTCTGTTAAATACTCAAATGATCAGGGGAGCCGAACAGTGAGAATCATGTTGAATAGTTTTCATCTGCTGTGTGCTGCATAGCATTTACTTTGCCAAGAGGCATTGTGTTCCAAGATAAAGAGCAAAGTGCTAAAGCCACAGCAGTGCACAGTGATCAAAGTGACAGGAGGAATTAGCTACTGGATTATGAATCAAGAGGACCGAGTGTGTTGTTATTGATTTAAGATGCCTTTCTGTGAATGTCAGAGCTGCGCTGTTTCTTAATGTTGCAATTTATGTTGGCAATTTTGCACAATCTATCTTTGCGTGGCAATTTCCAACAGAGTTCCTTGGATAAAACCAGTTTTTACAGAATGATATAGACAACCTATTGAGATTTTAATTGCCTTAAGATTCCTGTATCATAGAGGTATACATCTATAGAGGACTGCGCAGTCTCTATCAGAAAATCAGACATTTGCAGTCAAATATGGTGAGAACCAGTGTTCTATATAGATCTGGGTGATGGATTCCTCTCCCTTCCAAACTGAACAGTTACGGATAATTGTGTCTGGTCTCAATAAATCTTGCAGGTGTCTTTTTTTCCCTATTCAGCAGGAGTACTGTTTTAAGTAGGTAGGAATGAAGGAGAAGAGTATGGGCTCACTTGCCCAATGTTACAGAATACTTTAAAGCTCACAATCTACCTCTTCTGATATGCATGGTGGCACTGTTGCTTCGTTGTGCCAAGGACTCGGGTTTGATTCCCTGCTTGGGTTTCTGTGTGGAATCTGCACTTTCTTCCCGTTTCTGCGTGGCTTTTTTCCCACAGTCGGAAAGACGTGCTGCTTAGGTGCATTGGCCATGCTAAATTCTCCCTCGGTGTACCCGAACAGGCGCCAGAGTGTGGCAACAGTAACTTCATTGCAGTATTAATGTGAGCCTGCTTGTGACGCTAATAAATAAACTTTAAAAATAAACTGCTGTTTAGCAGGCGTACTAGTTGTGAATAGAGTATTATTAGCTAGCTTGGGTTGAGTAGTTAGAGTTGCTGTTTCTTAAAAGCACCCACAAATCATCATCTCTGTCAAAACTTTATCCTGCTACATTCCTGTTTCAGCACTATTTTCATTGAAGTGTATTCCATGTGAAATTACTGTTTCCTGAGTGACAATAAAAGGGCAACAGTGTGAATCCATTTTATAAATTGGCGCTCCCAGTGTGGAATTTCCTTGTCTGAGTGTAGATCTCAAGGATCTGAGTGGAGTATCCTAAATCTGTATTTCCATCATGGATTATGCTTGTCTCAGTGACATGGGTGACCAACTTTTCAATCATAGTGTATAACCATGTTGTAGGAGTTCTAGTTAAGCTCAGCAGCATGATGACTATTTGCAATTCATGAATGCCTGTACTGAATGGAATGTTGACTTGAGTGGTGCCAACGGCTTATGCACTGCAGTCTTGATAAGGATTGTTTGCGCTAACCATATTTGACTAAGAAATGCACGCATAATGAGACTTGGCTGAGAGCCCAGACAGCTATTACAGTACCAAAACATCTGCTCCCCAGAGGAAACATTGTTTGATTGACAGCTTAGGCTGCCTGAGCTCTGTGGTCCATTTCATCATGTTTGTTGCAAGTTAAGTGGTTTCAAGAGATTATGTTTTGTGGTTTTTAAAATTTCAAAGGGCTTCGATGATTGACATGACAACTTTTGCCTATGCTTGCAAGTATCAATGAATTATAATTTTGTAAAAGCTTTTAACTATAATCCTACTATAAACTGTAGTGTTCACTGGTTCTGGGCAATGTACAGTGGGTCATTGGATATGGATGTGGCTTCTCTGCTCTGGGACATACGCACCATTTGTTAAAGGGCCCCTGAATCAGTCTAAATGAATAAAAATCCAGGCCTACTGCTCTGTTATTCACTCTCCTCAGCTGCTGTCCAACCTGCTGAGGATTTCCAGTGTTTTCTGTTTTTATTGCTATGTTAACTTCTTTTATAGTCAATGTTTCTGTAAAAATACCACAGAGAGAACCAGAATATGTTACAGTACAAAAGTAGCCTATCCTGCTTGTATCAGCTTTTTCGTGGAGCTGTCTAATTTGTCCCACTCATTGCTTTTTTTTCTCAACATCCTTTCTAAAAATGTTGTAATTGAATTTGCTCTCACCACGAAGAAATGTATTTCCTTGAAAGGAACTTGTTGCCACTATCACCATCCCCCCTACCCCCTAGTTTGATACTGAAAAGTATTATTTCTTGGGCGCTATACAGATAAAGCATACCGTTCATGGAGAAGGTGCAGAATGTAGTGTTGCACTTACAGGTAAGGTGAAGAGAAAGTTCAGCTGAATGTATGATGGGACCATTCAAATGTTTGATGGCAGCAGGGAAGAAGCTGTTCTTGAGTCAGTTAGTATGGGACCTCAGACTTTTGTATCTTTTCCCAGCGGAAGAAGGTGGAAGAGAGAATGTCCAGGATACGTGGAGTTTTTATTTATGCTGGCAGCTTTTCTGAGGCAGCCTCATCTCACTGCTGCTAATATTCAGTTGTCAAGCAGATAACCCAACAGTGAATCCTGTTGAGATCCCTTGTAGGTCTCTGGAGGAGTTGCGGGGTATGGGGAGTTGGTGTCCCCAGCAGTATCAGGAAGCCTGCTTATGAGCTTCTTATGAGGTTGAGGTGAGGAAGTGGGGTCCCTTGTCCTAATCAAGAGATCCATCATTCAGTATAGAAGAGCTAATGAGGGCCACCCTTGCCCTGTGACCCCTGTCTTGCCATCAGACCCCTGTAGCATGGGCAGGAGTAGACCCTTACCAGACCCAGAAAACGCCTGTTACACCCAGATAATTGGTATCTATTTCTGATGGGCCTTCTCATTAAGAAGTTGCATAGGCTCCCATTAGCTAGTGGGCGAGATGTCTATCACCCCCATTAAATTTTGCCCCTTGAATCACCTCTGAACTTTCACTGATCACTTATAATCTGTGTCCTTTTGTTACCAACCATTCTGCTCCTGGAATCAGTTTCTTTTTTTCTCTCCTGCCACAGCCATGCACAATTTTGAACATCTCGATCAAATTACTTTTTAACCTCCTGTTCTAAGGAGAACAATCCCAGTTTCGATCGTGCCACGTAACTCGTGAACCTCAGGCCTGACATCCTTCTAGTGAATCTCCTGTGCACCCAATTCAAGGCCTTGGGGTGCTCAGATATGAATGCACTGCCCCAGCGGAGGTCTCACTGGTATTTTATTCACCATAATGTCCTTGCCTCTCTACTTGGAAAGCCAAGAATGTCATCCGTTTTTTTTGCTCTCTCAATTTGTCCTGCTACCTTTTGAAGTATTTAAATGGTGGAACTCCCAGATCTCTCTGTACCTGTGGCTCATTTAGAATGGTTGGGGGGGGGGGCTCCTCTATTGTTTCCAAGTTTTGTGTCATCTGCAAACTTTAGTAATCCCTTCTGGCCCTGGTGAACACCAGTGCCTGCTTCAGTCCAGCCCGAGGAACAGCCGCTCCACACCGTTCTTTGCTTTCTGCCCAAGTTTGTATCCACGCAGACACCTAACTTTGCTAAACAATCTATGTAACGAACCCACCCTTACTGCTAATTATTCGCTAACTTTAAAGATCTAAACTTTTGCCGAGAGCACTTCTGTTTTTTTTTTACACGTGGGTACTTGGGGGAGTGTTTATCTTGGAGATCAGAATTTTTGAATTCTGACACATTTTCTTAATGTCTTTCCAAATCCTGCAGGTGCAGCGGACAGGATTCACACTTGCTGCCATTGCCTCCCCTGCGTGTTGCACTGGGCACCTTGGGGAGTTGCCCAATCCACGTTTGCTTCCAATCGCCACGCTGCAAATTCCATCTTCCTAACCCTGGTGTGCTCCCTTTCACAGTAGCTTCAGACAGTTTCCAGCTGCCTTGCCTTCCATTGTGCTATTTCAGCTGTTGAAATGGCTCCTCGCTGTTGTGTTTCTCCACTGGGCGAGGCTTATTGAGAGTTTCCCCTTTTACTAACAGGCCTGCAGTTCGAATGTTAAAGTGCAAGCCTCAGGCATCCACCGAGAAGATTGAAACTGAACACGAAATCGCTTTCCTACAAACAAAACTCTCAAAATAAAACTTAAGTTTAATCATCATTGGTGCTCCAATTTCTGTGCTTCAAAAAAAAACTTGCATTTTATCTAATGCTTTTTACGCAGGGCTCATTGTACGGCAGGAGTGTGGCTTGCATACCTTCCGCCAAGTGTGCAATGTAGTTATCAGCAAACCGTGTGTTCTGTATGTCTGTGGCAGCCAAGTTTAGTTTTGGCGTGGAGGCGACTGAAGTTAAGGAGTTTTCCATGGAGATGTATTTCATACTGAGATCAGAGGACAGTTGAATTTTAAGGTGAATAGCCACTGTTGGGTACATTGTAAATCAGGACATAAGAAATAGGAGCAGGAGTAGACCATCTAGCCCTTGAAGCCTGCCCCACCATTCAACAAGGTCATGGCTGATCTGAAGTCGATCAGTTCCACTTTCCCGCTTTCTCCCCTTAATCCCCTTGTCTATCAGAAATCTACCTACCTGTGACTTAAATATATTCAGCGAGGTAGCCTCCATCACTTCAATGCGCAGAGAATTCCAGAAACTCACCACTCTTTGAGTGAAGAGGTTCCTCCTCAACTCCGGTCTAAACTGCTCCCCCCACCCCTTATTTGTGCTCTCTAGTTCTGGTTTCCTTTCTAAGCAGGAAGAATCTCTCTACCTCTACCCTATCTATCCCCTTCACTATCTTATATGTCTCTATAAGGACCTCCCTCAGCCTTCTAAACTCCAACGAGTACAGACCTAGTCTATTTAATAGTAAGGGGTTATCATACAACTTTGCCTGATACTGTCTGGATTTGAACTTAATTTGCCCCAAGGTTCTTTGCAGTCAGTTAAATAATCTTTGGAGGGTAGTTACTGTCGCAATCAATTTGCACACAGCAAATGCCCACAAATGATCTGTACTAGTGATGTTGGTTGAGGAATAACTATTGAAAAGGAGATCTGGGAAGATCTCCCCTGCTTCTCTTCAAAATAGTATCATAGGATGTCTTGCGGATAGATGATATCTCATTTTGAAATCATATTGGAAGGATGGCACCTTCAACAGTGTAGCACTCTATCAACACTGCACCCCAGATGCTTAAGTAGCTAGACTGAAAGGAGCAGGATTTGCCAACTATCCTGACACTGTGGAATCTACTGAAGTCAACCTTCGCTTCAGGTTTTCCAATGGAGGAGCAGGTGAGTTAGGCAAAATGTCGGAGACTTCGGCGAGACTGGAAGATCCCGTTGGCAGCCAATGTGCGCTCCCTGTACGTTGAGGAAACCTATCATGTAGGGGCAGTAAAATTCCAGCCTGAAATGAGAGTCCGACCAACCAAGATGCATCTGGTTAATGGAGATTGGATATAGGCACCACATGGAACGCGGTCATCTTAAAGTGGGGGGGGGGGTGGGAGGAGCAGGAATTCTGACTGAGAATTCCTACCTCTCATCATTGGAGGTTGAGAAAACAAGAGGTCGTTGCAGACTACTGAAAACAAGTGCCTGCAACTTCTGCAACTCAAGTAAAAAACTTTTATTACACCTGCGAATCCTGGGAGCACCCTGACCTTCTAAATGTCACATGCTTTCTCTCATTTTTCCAATGACCTATTGTAAGGGGTGGGATTTTCCACCCACTCCCCTCTCTCATTACGTCATGTTTTGCAGATGGCTCACCACTGACTGGAGGCAAATTTTTCTGGTCCCGTTATTGTCAGTTGGGTTTCCTGCACTCTGTACACCCATTGGCACAGTGGTTAGCATTATAATCTCACAGTGCCAGGGTCTTGGGTTCAATTCCTGGCTTGGGTCACTGTCTGTGCAGAGTCTGCACATTCTGTCTGTGTCTACGCGGTTTCCTCCGGGTGCTCCGGTTTCTTCCCACGGTAAGAAAGATGTGCTTTGGCCATGCCAAATTCTCCCTCAGTGTACCCGAACAGGTGCCGGAGTGTGGTGACTAGAGAATTTTCACAGTAACTTCATTGCAGTATTAATGCAAGCCAACTTGTGACACTGATAAATAAACTTTAAACTTCTCCCTCATGTCATCTCGTTTGGAATTGGAGCCCGGAGTTTGGCAATTCCCAGATCTTGGATTTTCTGATGAAATACCAAATTTTCACAAATACTTCGCCCATAAGAGTGGTGGAAAAAAACCCATGTAGCATTGACGTTGTCACCTTGTATTAAACTATTTTAGTCTGATTCAGAAAATGTAAATGAGAAATTGAACGCCGAGTGCAACTATTCAATATAGAAAAAAATCACTTCCTTTGACACTGATATTATTGGTGTTGACGTCAAGTTGCATGTTGTGTATATAATCCATCTGGAGCGCATTTGTATCTTCATTGTTCTTTCATGTTTCGTTCCCCGTTTTTCCTTCAAAATGAAAATATTTAAATTGAGAGAGAGAGGCCAAATGTAACTGAACTGATTAATCTTGCCACATTCTGATTCAGCAAGCCCACTTGAAACTAAAAGGCAAAATGCATTCGATACAAGCTGTCCATTTAACTCATGGGAAAGCACGAACCAAGATTTTCCTGTGCACCCATGCAGCATGATTTTCGGTGGCGTAGACAGCTTACCGTTGGCTGTGGGTGAGATTTTCCAGTCCCGCCAGAGTCAACGGCCATTTCATTAGAAATCCTACAGTGCAGAAAGAGGCCAGTTGGCCTGTTGAGTCTTCACTGTTCCCACCCAGGCCCTACCCCTGCATATCTACCCACTAATCCCTTTAACCCACACATCTCAGGACACCTAAGGGGCAATTTAACATGGCCAGTCGACTAATCTGCACATCTTTGGACTGTGGGAGGAAACTGGAGCACCCGAGGAAACCCAGGCGACATGAGAATGTGCAAACTCCACACAGACAGTGACCCAAGCAGGGAATTGAACCCAGCTCCCTGGAGCTATGAAGCAGCAGTGCTAACCACTGTGCTACCGTGCCATTGGTTGTCGCCAGGGAATCTACAGGTTGTGAGTTGTTGCCTTTGACTCTACCAGAATATCTGCCAACAGGCCAGGATAGTTCCAGCCATAATTCTGCTACATTAAATTGCATTTCAGATTTTTGATCAGAATGCAGTAAGTATTCAGCAGTATTCCTGATGCATCACAATGAAATATTGTTCATAGAATCATAGAAACTCTGCAGTGCAGAAGGAGGCCATTCGGCCCATCAAGTCTACACCGACAACAAATCCCGCTTAGGCCCTATCCCCAAAAAGCCACATTTGTAATTCTGCTAATCCTCTAACACAATAGTGCACATTTTTGAGAGAAAATTCTGGAAAATCTCAGTAGGTATGGCAGCATCTGTACGGAGGGAAAGGAACCGACGTTTCGAACTCAGGCGACCCTTGGATGGACCTGGTCCATCTCAGACACTTCCCTTCCCTCCCATAACCTTTCTCTCCCCATTTTGGGCTATAGACTATCTACCAATTTTAAAAAAAGCCTAAGCAATTCCCATCCACCACCATTCTCTTCCGCCTGGCTGAACTGATTCTATCTCTCAATAGCTTCTTCCTTAACTCATCCCAACTTCTCCAAATCAAAGGAGTAGCAATAGGTACCCACATGGGCCCTAGCTGTGTTGGGGTATGTGGAACGTTCCTTGTTCCAAGCCTCCTTTACATCGATAACTGTTTTGGTGCCAATTCATGCTCTTGTCCTGACCTCTCAAATTTCATCAACTTCACTTCCAGTTTCCACCCCTCCATCGCCTTCACCTGGTCCATCTCAGACACTTCCCTTTCGGCCAATGAATTTCGGCCAATGTATCCAAATTTGACAAGGAAGCTAAGAGATTTATTACTGTTCTAAGCAGTTTTAAGGCTTACGTTTGCTTGCTCATGCATTTATTGCATAAAATCCGGAGTAACAGGCCAGGGATTTCTGCCGGTTCCTGCAAGCGGGATCTTCCTGCCTTGGCAGTGGGGTGCAGAAGATCCCTCTGTTGGCTGATTTTACCACCAAGAAACACACAAGGGGTGCAGAAAATTTCATTGGGTATTTTTTTTACCTTTTGAAAGCAAGAATTTCTTGAAGGCACGAGATTATCTCAACATGTCGATTCAATCTAGTAAAGCGGGTCTTGTTAATTGCCTGAGTGTGTTATAAATTGCTTCCGGTTATCAAGTCCAGACAGACTATGAAGGATTCATGTCAAAGATTAATGTAGAACATGGGATTGGTATATACTCTCCCCCCTGCTAACAGTTTTGGAGCATAAAGGTATATCATAGCATGTGGTCTGCGCACCCCCACCCCCAACCCACCAGAATGACCGCATTAACTTATTAGCCCCAGAAAGACAAGGGGTTGCAGAGAAATCATGGCATCCAAAAATGTGGAACGCTTCCTTGGTTGAAAATTGAAAATGATCTCATTTCGTTATACATTATATGTGGTCAGAGTTGTGTAGCAGGGGAATTTAATTTCATGAATTAGTGGTTGACACGGAAGCTGTTGATTTCAAGATTAGGTTGGATGAAGGGAAAGCAAAATGGTGATATGGGAAAAGAGATAAAGTGGTGAAGAGTGCTCATGTAGAGTTAAGCACAGACTGGCTGGTGAATGAGTCTTTTTTCATAGTGTGATTTCTACATACAGAATAGGCTCAGATTTTCAAAGTCCTTACTATCAAGTGAGGAACTGTTCGCAATGGGAAACTGCAGGAATGATGCAGAACAATTGCATCAATGATTTTCCCCAACATGACTCTGCTTTTATTCACTCTGGGCAGGTGAAGCTCCATGTGGGAAATACAAGATTGTAAAATTGTTATTTGTGTCCTGGCATTTTTGAATTTATTTATTAGTATCACAAGTAGGCTTACATTAACATGGCAATAATGTTACTGTGAAAATCCCCTAGTCACCACTCTCTGGGCATCCATTTGGATACACTGAAAGAGAATTTAGCATGGACAACGCACCTAACCAGCAAGTCTTTTGGGCTGTGGGAGGAAATGGGAGCACCTGGAGAAAACCCACACAGACACGGGGAGAATGTGTGACTCCGCACAGACGGTGACCCAAGCTGAGAATCAAACCCAGATACTTGGTGCTGTGAGGCAGCAGTGCTAACCACTGTGCTGTTGCACCACCCTCAATTACTTTGCATGATCATTGATGTACAACGCACACAAAAGTGATAATTAAAAAAAAAGAATTGCAGGATGATGGGAAGAGTGGGACTGAGTGGGTTGTCCTTTCAGTGAATGGGCCAATTAGCCTCCTTCTGTGCAGTTGTATTGCTTCCATTGTAACTGTCACCATGTGCTTGGTGACAGTTGGTGGCCTATTGAAACTGGTCACAGATGCCCTAAAGTTTAGGAGCAGGAGTTGGCCATTAGCCCTTCCAGATTGCTCAACGATTCAATGAAATCACGACAGGCCAGATATGATAAACCTCAACTCCACCTTCCCGCCTTATCCCCATAACCGTCGATTCCCTTACTGATTAAAAATCTGTCCATCTCAGCCTGTATATCTCATACTTATTGACCCAACCCCTACAGCCACTTGCGGTAAATAATTCCGTAGATTCACTACCCTCAGAAGAAATTCCTCCTCATCTCTTTTAAGTGGGTGACTCCCTAACTCATGCGGCCTTTGATCCTTGACTCTCCCATAAGGGAAAGCAACCTCTCAGCATCTACCCTGTCAAGCCCTCTGAGAATTCGAAATTCTCAACAAGGTCGCTTCTCATTCTTCTAAACCCCAACAAGTAGAGGCCGAAACTACTCAACCTCTCCTCATAAGAAAATCCCACCATTCCTGGAGCAACCTTGTCAACCTTCTCTGAGCTACCTCCAAATGCCAATATGTGTTTCCTTAGATAAGGGAGCAAACTGGTCACAGTACAACTCGATTTTGGACACTCTATTGGCAACACAGTGGTTAGCATTGCTGGCACTGCGGTTAGCATTGCTGTCACAACGCCAAGGTCACAGGTTTGATTCTGGCCTGTCTGTAAAGTTTGCATGTTCCCCCTCGTGTCTGCATTGGTTTCCTCTGGCTGCTCCGGTTTTCTCCCACAATCCAAAGATGGTTTAAAAAGTAGGTTAAATGGTTCGGCCTTGCTAAATTGCCCTTTAGTGCCCTGAGATGTGTAAATTAGGGGATTAGCAAGGTAAATAAGTGGGATTGTGGTGATAGGGCAGGGCTGAGCTTGGGTAAGATGCTCTGTCAGAGACTCGATGGGTCGAATGGCCCCCTGCTGCATTGTGAGAATTCTAAGAAAAAATAATTGACAATAGTCGGACTATAGGCTCATGTTTATTCCATGAGATTCTGTAACATCAGCATTACCTCAGAAAATCATCCTCTCACACTGGCCTGGAGCCTTGGGTTTCTCCAGTGTGCATTTATCAGGTTACCTGAGGACAATATTGCCACGAACACAGGGGTTTCCATGTTGCAGAAAGAAACGTCAATGTGGGATGCATAACTTTTGGAATCACTTTGCTCCCAAATTTCATTAAATGCTTTTTGTTAGTAAAAGCAGCTTCCATCCATATTGAGTTGATTGGCTTATGTTAAGATTATCTCATAAGGTTGCCAAGATAGCCATTATGCAAACTTTTCCCAATTGACTTTCCCAACAGATTTCAGTTACAATTTGCATGCAATCTGAAATTGAAGGAAGCTTTGTTTAGCTTCCTTGCATTCAAGAATTTCAGATGTTTCTTCTTTATCCAATAGAAATAATCTGTTCTGGAGTCTGAGCTCAGCTCCAATAGCTATCCCCTAAGATAGCAACACCTCGAACAGTCACCCATCACCAACTTCAAACTAATGGGCCATGGCAATAACCTTACAAGTTCACACTTGGGGAGTTGCACAGTGGTTAGCACTGCTGCCTCACAGTGGTTAGCACTGCTGCCTCACAGTGCCAGGGTCCTGAGTTCGATTTCTGGCTTGGGTCACTGTCTGTATGGAGTCTGCACATTCTCCCTGTGTCTGCGTGGGTTTCCCCCGGGTGCTCCAGTTTCCTCCCACAGTCCGAATGACGTGCTGGTTAACTGCATTGGCCGTGCTAAAATCTCCCTCCATGTACCTGAACAGGCACTGGAATGTGGTGACTAGGAGATTTTCACACTCGCTTCATTGCAGTGTTAATGTAAGCCTACTTGCGACACTAATAAATAAACTTTGAAACTAAACTCCTAGCTTGGGACCGTGCCTATTTATCACGTTAGGGATGTTGGTCGGGACTTCCCATGGTTTTAGTTTTAACCATTACTTTTAATGGACAGAACACCATGGGCAGTAAGCACCTGAACACTTTTATTGGACACTCCAGGTAGTGAGAGTTCTTGCGAAAGATGTGATTTTGTAACATGATTGCAACATACCCAATCTGCTGACAGCATATACTCAGCGCATTCCAATGTATATTACATAGAACATTACAGCAGTACAGTCCCTTTGGCCCTCGATGTTGTGCCGACCTGTGAAACCAATCTAAAGCCCATCTAACCTACAGTATTCCAATATCAGCCATATGTTTATCCAGTGGCCATTTAAATGCCCTTAATGTTGGCGAGTCCAGTACTGTTGCATTCCACACCCTTACTACTCTCTGAGTAAAGAACCTATCTTGTATATCTATCATCCTTCAATCTAAAGCTATGTCCCCTCTTGCTAACCATTATTACCAATTAGACCTTGTACTGTGTGTGCAACGAGGATCTCAGAAGTTGACAGTCTTTTTTCTGGGGATTGTCGATAATGAAATTTGGGCTTTGTTACAGAAAAACAACATCCCTCTGGCTTTATCTGTGCTGCAATTCTTTGTGTGATTGTTGCGTTTTTGACACTCAAAAATGTTCTGTTTGAAAAATAGTGTTTATGGCGTCGATATTATAGATCCCAACTTTGCATCCGAATGCATTTAAAATAAAAAAAGAAGCATCCCCCCGTATCATTTCAAAATTAGACCAAGATGGGTGATGTTTTATGTACCAGTATGCCTTTAGGCAGCTGTGTGGCAGATGTACTTCTAAACCAGAAAGGATTGTGAGTACGTTACTGTTCCAGAACGTAAATAACAATTGTTGCATTTTGTGAGGAGTGGCTATATTGGACAGTTGTCCTTCATAATAAAAATATTGGCAATGCATAGATTTTTCTATTGATGTACATAGTACATGTTTTGTGCAAGAACTTCTGAGACAATAAACAAGATTATTGTCTGCCGATTGTAGGGAATGTTATGTGAAACCACACATCTTGTTAAATGCAGACTGGAGCCTGCTTTCTGCCACTGGCGATAAGTACAGGGAAATGATGTACAGATGTCAGCTTTTCAGTCCGGTGAACAGATTGATGGCCTTGTTGCAATTGTTTAGTTTCAGCTTGTGGGGTTCCTTTTTTTATCCAACTCACTATCTGTGATCCAAGTGGAACGTTATTATGGATGCTTACAAAGTTTGGATCAAGCAAGAGGATGTAGAGAAAATTCTTTAAGCTTGAAACATGAGTGTGCACAAATATTTAATTGTGGAAATACGTTGAATATTATTTTTAAAAATTCTAATTAAGATGAAGAAGATTTTGCTCCCCAAGGTCCTTAGCTTAAAGCAAGATCAGAAACACCACGATTGGGCGGCACAGTGGCACAATGGCTAGCTCTGCCATCTCACAGTACAAGGGACCCAGGTTCAATTCCAGCCTTGAGTGATTGTTTTTGTGGAGTTTGCACATTCCCTCCATGTCTGCATGGGTTTCCTCCGGGTGCTCCAGTTTCCTCCCACAGCCCAAAGATGTACAGGTTAGGTGGATTGATCATGCTAAATTGCCCCTTAGTGTATAGATTAGGGAAATTAACTGGGTAAGTACATTGGAATTACAGGGACAGGACACAGGGTTAAGGTCTGGATAAGATGCTCTGTCACAGAGTCAGATTAGATGGGCCAAATGGCCTCGTTCAGAACGGTCAGGATTCCACGGTAGCAAGTTAGCACAGCTTTGTAAGCTTCTCCCTTTGGCCTGTGCTCTGAGCACAGAGTAACAGATGTGTGAGTTCAGTTTCACAGCCCACCTTTATGGGCTGAAATAGTGATTTGTTTTATTGTCAAGTGATCCCTGAACCTTCGTGAAATGAGACCAGTAACCCGGAAGGATGAAGACCTGCTTTGGTATTTTGTGTTCCTTGAGGATATAAGAATATGAATCAATCATAGAACCCTAGAAAGAGGCCCTTTGGCCCATCAACTCTGCACCAACCACAATCCCACCCAGGCCCTACACAATATCCCTACATCATTTTACCCTATTATGGGTACAGAAACATAGAACATTATAGCACAGTACAGGCCCTTCGGCTCTTGATGTTGCGCCAATCAGTGGAACCAATCTAATGATCTTCTAACCTAAACTATTCCAATATTATCCATATGTCTATCCACTGATCATTTGAATGCCCTTAAAGTTGGCTACTCCATTACTGCTGACGGCAGGTCATTCCACGCCCTTACTACCCTCTGTGTAAAGAACCTACCTCTGATATCCGTCCTGTATTTATCACCCCTCAATTTAAAGCTATATCCCCTTGTGTTAGCCATCACCATCTGAGGAAAAAGGCTCTCACTGTCCACCCGATCTAACCCTCTGATCATCTTGTATGCCTCAATTAAGTCACCTCTTAACCTTCTTCTTTCTAATGAAAACAGCCTCAAGTCCCTCAGCCTTTCCTTAGAAGACCTTCCCACCATACCAGGCAACATCCTGGTAAAAATAATATCATCTGAAATAATAGAACAAACAGGTTAAATATTCTAACATATTCAGTGCTCAGTCTTTCCACATTTCTGGTGTTGGTAAAGGGGCCATTCAGCCCCTCAAGTTTGTCCGAGCATTCAATCAGCTGATCTGTACCTCCTGTCCATTCATTCAAGTGAAATCCATAATCCTTCAATACCGTTACCAAGCAGAGATCTCTGAATCTCAGGAAATTTCAGTTGATCGAGATTTTGAGGGAAAGTTCTGGATTTCTGGTACCCTTTGCAAGAAAAATATCTTCCTGATTGCCTTCCTGATCGAACTCTTATTTATTTTTAAGATGCGCGTTCTTGTTCTGCATTCTCCTCCGGACGAAATTCTTTTGGACTAAAGCAAATCTCTCTTGATGAGCAAAGGAGTGAATAGTTGTCAGGGGTAGGCAGAAATGTGGAGTTGGAGTGACAGTCTGATAGCTCGAAGAGTTAAATGACCTACTCTCCTGCTCCGAATTCTGGTGTACACATATCTTCAATTCCTCAACCCCAATCTTTGCTTCAGGCTCAGATGTGAGACGTCAGGAGACTTTTAAATTTTGGGAGTTTGGTGGGTGCTGACTGAAGTCAGATCAGTTGAGCTGGGAATCAGTACAGAGGCAGCTAGGTGTGGAGATGGGCTGGTTATAAAACCCCCTTCAGGACTCTGAGATTTCTTCCTAGTTAAAATAAATGGTGTGAGACACTCTTGCTCACACTCCCTCACGCACAAAACACTCCTCAAGACCCATCCATGTCAATTCATGGCTCTTTATCTACTCCCCATGAATCCTTATATACCCCAAGCCAACCTATGTTGCCTACTCACTCCCACATCCCCTTGTATCCCTCTGTGCAAAGCTATGCCCTCTCGTAATGTACCCCCCTCATGCAGTTTGAAGCTTCAAATTCACATAACCCCACTTTAACATGTTAAGTACACAATGGGTGGAATTCTTCCAAATAAATTCTAAGTATCAAATTTGTGTAAAAAAAAAACTGGTGTAAATCCTGCTGGTTTTTTCAGTGGGATTTTCGAAATGAATCTCCCACACACCTCAATGCACTGCAGAGTGCACAGCATTAATCATGCGAAAAATCTTGGGGCAGGACCTATTGCGGCTGGGAAGGCCAGCAGTATAGCGCTGAGTGGGCAACTGCGCATGTGCTGATTGGTCAACTCAAATGCTGGCCTCTCTCTGTCACTGCCTAGTGCAAAGTGGCTGTAGGACCCCCCTGCCCCACCCCCACCAATCACCCCATCCTTTTGACACTATCTGAATGCCCCCTGGGCAATGCCATTTTACCTATTGGGCAATGCCAGAAGCCAGGCTGATGCTAACAATGCCCAGGGCTATCACCTTACCTCTGACCACCTTTTGCAGGGGTGGGGGTGGCAACTCCCCACCTTTACTCCAGTGAGCTATTGTGAACCCTGCTGGAGTGAAACACTCTTGGTGCAGGGGTATAGGGAGAGACTGAAGTGGACACGGAGGCCTCAGTCCTGGGCACGCTAATTATATGCAAATCCCAATTTTTTCAGCTCCGCGCCGATTCCGCACTGGAAATCCAGTAGCTGAGACTTATGGAGGCCTTGGTGCCTAGTGGCACCAAGTGGCAACACAGCCTTCGCTTGAGTCTCCCGGTCCCCTATATTTATCATGTATCTGTGAAATGGTGAGCTCACAGATAAAAAGCATTCATGTTGACTTCTCGTACATAGGATAACAATTAAACATACCTATTTTCTGGGATGAAGGATTTGTTTCCGAGATATGACATTGGTTTGGGTCCTGCTCAACTTTTTATCAGTGAAAAATATGTCAAGCTAACAATTATTAATTCCACGTTAAGGGATGTGAGTAGTTATTCATGAAATGAATGGAGTTTCCATGGTTTTCCATTCTCTCTTCCACCTTCTTCCATTAGGAAGAAGATACAAAATTCTGAGGTCATGTACCAACCAACTCAAGAACAGATTCTTCCCTACTGCCATCAGACTTTTGAATGAAACTACCTTTTATTAAATTGATCTTTCTCTGCACCCTAACTGTGAACTGTAACACTACATTCTGCACCCATTCCTTGCCTTCTCCCCTACATACGCAATGAACGGTATGCTTTGTCTGTATACTGTGCAAGAAGTGATACTTTTCACCGTATTCCAATATATCTGACAATAATAAATCAAATCAAAAGGTTATTTAGAAAACTAACAATCTTAATTTTTCTCATTTCCGGTAACAGAAAATCATGATGCACCATTTGGTTAAGATGTTCAGGTTGTTTGTGTTTTTATTGAGCAAACATTAAAAAATAAATATGCCTGTCTTTCTTCAGTAGATTTATTTCTCTTTATTGAGTGATTAATTGGTTATTGGGCTAGAAGGTAAATTCATTTTCTGAATAGTGTAGCTTCTTGAGCAGGAAATCAGTTGGGAGTAGTTTATACACTGACTACATCAACAGAAACTGGATTATATTAACTAATAGTTCTTAATATACCTCATTAGTTAATCCTGGATTGGTATGACTGTTAACCTACTGTTTAGGCATATTGATTATAAAATAAATAATATAAGAAAGAGAAATATTTGCATTTACGCAGCCCCCTCCCACAATCTCAGGAAGTCTCAACACACTTGACAGACAATGAAATACTTTTGAAAATGTAACATAGGAAAATCCAGCAGCCAGTTTGCACATAGCAAGATCCCACAAACTGCAGCACGATACATAACGGTGAGATTTTCTGCTTGCCCCACAATGTATTTTGCAATGGCAGAGACCATTGTTATTAGTAGCCAGTGGCAAGATTTTCCAGTCCCGCTGCTGTCAATAGGGTTTCCTATTGTTTGTACCTTCTGTTGCCAAGGAATCCTCAGTAGGTTGTCACTGTTGGTGCAATCAGAAGATCCTGCCAACGTGCATGGCTGGAGAATCACAGAATCCCTAGAGGGGAGAGGAGGCCATTCAGCCTATCGAGTTGGACCAACAACCACCCCACCCAGGCCCTATCTGCATAACCCCACATATTTTTCCTGCTAATCCCCTGATAACTAAGGGGCAATTTTAGTATGGCCAATCCACCCAAAATGCACATCTTTGGAATGTGGGAGAAAACTGGAGCAAATGGAACATGCAGACACAGGAATAATGTGCAAACTCCGCATAGTTACTCGAGACTGGAGTTGAATCTGAGTCCCTTGCGCTGAGAGGCAACAGTGCTAACCACTGGGCCACTGTGCTGCTAATTATGTTCCAGTGGTATTGCTTGATAAATATTTGCCAGAACGCCAGGGAGACCCAGCCCTTTTTTTTTGGAACTGTGCAATGGAATCTTTTACATCCACTCAGAGGACAGATAGAGCTATGGGGTGAGTAGCACTGCTGCCTCACAGTGCCAAGGACCCGGGTTCAGTACCAGCCTCAGGTGACTGTTTGCATGTTCTCCCCATGTCTGCGTGAGTTTCCTCTGGGTGCTCCAGTTTTCTCCCACAGTTGTGTGGGTTAGGTTGATTGGCCGTACTCAATTGCTCCTTGGTGTCAAGGGGACCAGATCTCCCACTGTCAACATCCTTGGGGTTACCATTGACCAGAAACTCGACTGAACTCACCACATAAACATGGGCTACAAGAACAAAGAACAAAACAGCACGGGAAACAGGCCCTTCGGCTCAACAAGCCCGCGCCGCCACCCCGATGTTCCCACCTCTACCCGCCATCCCTGTCCGTGTTTATAGATCTATGGATTAAAAATCAAATTTGAGACAATTTAGGGAGAATTTATTTTGCCAATTAGCCTAAGAGCACATCTTTGGGATATGGGAGGAAACTGGAGCACCCGGAGAAAACCCACGCAAGCATGGGGAGAATGCGCAAACTCCCACAGACACAGGCCCAACTCCATGTATCTGCACAGCACAGCAATAGTCACTGAGCTGTCATGTTGCCCGTCAAATGGTCCAGATCAAGTGTACTCTAGGACGTAAAGCACTAGGATACTCTCGAAAAAATATCCAAGAGCAGCCCTCTCACTACCCATCGTGTGTATGCCCACTCGAGCATAGTGCAGGTCAGAGGCTAGGAGGTGGTGAGTAACTCACCTTCTGGCTCCCCAGAGCCTGTTCACCATCTACATGGCACAAGTGAGGAGTGTGATGGAATGCTCCTCGCTTGCCTGAATGGGTGCATCTTAACAACATCCAAGAAGTTCGATCCAGGACAAAGCATCTTGCTTGATTGACACCGCATTTACAAACATTCAATCCCCTCTACCAACACTCAGTAGCAGCAGTGTGTACTATCTACAAGATGCGCTGCAGCAATTCACCAAAGATTCTCAGACAACACCTTCCAAACCCATGACGACTTCCATCGAGAAGGATGAATGCAGCAGATACAGGGGAACACTATCACCTGCAAGTTCTCCTCTGAGCCACTCACTGTCCTGACTTGGAAATGTATTGCAGTTCCTTTGCAGTCAAAATCCTAGAATTCCCTAACAACATTGTGGCTCAGAACATGATTTGCGGCGATTCAAGAAGGCAGCTCACCACCACCTTCACAAGGGCAACTAAGGATGGGCAATAAATGCTGCCCATGTTCCACGTGTGAGTAAAAAAAAATACATGGGATTACAGTGATAGGGCCTGGGTAGGATTGTTGTTAGTACAGGCTTGATGGACCGAATGGCCTCCTTCTGCACTGTCGAGATTCTATTCTATTCACTCTGTTCTGTAGCTCATTTGAAAGGTGGAACACATCACAAGGGTGCTTCACCAGAATGTTTGCCTAGAATTTCTCCTCGTGTCTCGCCAATGGGACTTGAATCCTGAACCTGCTGATACAGGAACAGGAGCGCTTTAAATGAGCCATGGCTGAAATGGTTTTAAAACATTTCAGTAAGCAGCTCTATTTGTACACCAAAGGCAGGATAACTCAGTAAAAATAGCAGTGTAATGTTCCTGTCAATCAATGCACTGCCAAACATGTAACACTGAAAGACCTGTTCAAGCAGAATTTCATTTGCACGTGCCAATGAAAATAACAGTCTCCTTTTGAACAACAGAGCTGTCATTCTGAGAGTGTTGATTTAGATTTTGTCATTCATCAGTATAATTAAGAAGTAGACAAAAACCTACGGAGCATGGAAGATGGTTGGACCTCAATTAATGCTCCAGACTAAATTATATAGGGAAGGCTGCTCCTTGTTGAAGCGCTGGTGTTAACTCTTCGCTTGCTGGCAATTCACAGAATTTCTTGTCTTCTCTTCCCCACACCCCACTTCTGACTTAAATGTTTTTGTAACCTTGTTTCTGCAATTGTCTTGACAAGTTTTTGAACTTCCTCCACAATGATGGCCTATCTTGTGTCTCCTTCTCTGAAGCCTTTAAGATGCTTTTTTTTGTCACTTCCTAATGAGAAATTTTCAATGCTTGGATCTGCCTCACAATAGCTGGATGATTCATTTAAGTTAGCAGACCTTTTGCTTGACACTGGAGATTTCTCTTTTACAGAAAATTCAGAAATCATTACTGTTATGCTTATGAATGGAATGTGCTATAGGATAAGTTTGAAAGAACATTATTGATGGGTGCACAAGTTAGAAAGTTAGACCTAAAGGCTTGTAAAGCAATGTCATTTTCAACTGTGGGACAGGCAATGCAATGATCGAATGCCCCTTTATTGAAATGTTTACATCCCAGTGTCCAATCACAGACCCAGGCTGAGTTTTGGGGTTTCCAAACTCTCCATGATTGGCCTGGAGTGATTGAAGATCGATCTCCAAAATGCCATGTGGAACCTTGGAGAAAAATATCAGGGCATTAAAAATGATTGAGGTGGGGACACTGGTGTTGGACTGGGTGGGCACAGTAAGAAGTCTCACAACATCAGGTTAAAATCCAACAGGTTTATATGGAATCACCAGCCTCATGAAGGAGCAGCGCTGCAAAAACTCATGATTCCAAATAAACCCGTTCGACTTCTAAAAGATTGTCTCACTTTTTCTATTTCCTCTTTCCTAGATATAAAAAGTATTGAATAAAATAAAACACTGATGGAAAACTGAAATAAAACAGAATGTGAGATAAACTCAGCAAGTCTGGCAGTATCTGCGGAGAGAGAAATACAGCTAACGTTTCGAGTTCCTTGACCTTTCTACAGAACTGAAAAGGGATAGAAATGTGATGAATTATATACTTGGAGGAGAATTGGAAGTCAGAGAGATTGGGAAAGATGTCATGAATATGAGCCAAAGGAGCTGTTAATGGTGCCATTCGGGATGAAAGAGCGCTGGTAGTGGCAAAGGTGGAGTAGCAGAATGTGTTAATAGGATATCCGTATTTAGTGGGAGCAAAACCTGAGACAGTAGCCACATGGGAGAGGAGTGGATAGTGTTGAAATAAGCCAGGGGAAACCAAATAACAGAACACAAAATGGGGGGGGGGTTAAGATGGAGGAGAAAATCGACATTGCCGTCCTTAATTCTTGATGCATCCCACCGGAATTGTGTTTACATGTGAGTCACACTGCTGATTCTTTTTCCTCGTTCCCAACTGTATGAGAATGTTTAGCGACTGCTTTGGTGAGGTCACTGACCTCTCTTTCTGAAGGTGCTATGAGCTGGTTTTCATCTTCAACAACTCCCCTTTTGATATCCTGGCAATGTGATTTGTGAGTGGTAGCTTAAGTTAATGCTACTGAGCTATTCTGGTTCCCAAGTTCAAAGGAAAGATGTGTACAGAGAAAGGCGACTATATTTTTGAACTCCCATTTCACATTTTAATAATGGAATTGGTTCTGAAAACAATCTGCTGCAGCCCTTCAGCAGAGGCGGACCCTGCTTGACCAGTGCTTCCTTGGTGTTCCAGGATCATCTGGATGTCAGTTCTAGCTCAGTCAGTAGCACTCTTCCTCCTGAAACCTGAAGGTTCTGGATTCTACTCTAACTCCAGGGCTTGAACTCGAGAGATCAAGGCTGACACTCCAGTGCAGCACGAAGGAGTACCGAACCCTTGAAGGTGCTGTCTTTCATTTGATATGCAGTATGGTGGCTCAGTGGTTAGCACTGCTGCTTCTCATGCGGGAACCCCAGTTCAAATCCGGCCTTGGTTGAGTGCCTGTGTGGAGCTTAACATCGAGCATTATGCTCTGAAAATAATACTGGACGAGGACAAAATCAATCACAACTACCATGTTTTCACGCCTGATAACAAGGCCGTTTAATCTTCCAGGCTGGGTATCTGTTCCTTTCCCTTACGTTCCTCCCACCATTTCTAATCAGTCCCACGTCAGAAAATAAATCGATTGCACAAATATACTTTGTAACAATGACTTGCATTTTCATAGCTTCTTTTTAGTGAAATTGAAAAATATCCCGAAGTGTTATAGAGGCGTAATGCAAAGAAAATCTCCTGCAGGCAAAACTGTTGCAATAAAAAAATCTAAAAAAAATTACTAGCAGCAATGTAGAAGTGCAGTAAAGTTAATTGTGAGCAAAGCCTGTGATAGTAAAAAACACTACTCACTGCAATTAAAAAAATGTGTAATCTAATTGTACATGCCCAATGTAGCAATGTTTGAGACTTCAGAGGCTGGTTGTTCCTGTCCAGACCCAGGGAAGGATCTCGTGCTCAGAGCATTTTCCAATGGTGGAACCAAATTTGCAATGGTGGTAACAGAGGAGATAGAACAATACTGGCTCCTTTCAGACAGGGAATCCTTTGGGAAGAGGATTTGTTTCTTCCAAGCACAGCCATTAACAAGGCAAGGGGCAACCACCTCACATATTTTTTCTCCAGTTAGTTTTATCGCTGCAGATGAAAATGGGGAGGCTTTTATGTGCAACCCAGGAGGAAATGACAAAACAGCGAGACATTGAGAAATGAACAGAGCACTTACCCTTGGGAAGACCATCAATGCAGAGCTACTGTGAGAATTGATGGTATCCAATGATGAGCCTCAGAAAGCCAATTTAATGTTTTGAACACTAATCATGAAAACCTTTTGAAAAAATTATGCATTATTCAATTCAGATTTAGAGGTATTGATGTTTCAGTGGCTAAATATTTTAACACATCACCATTATAGTAACAGGAACAAATAATGCCAGGGAATCTTTTGGTCCAGTTTTAGTCTGGTAAGTGCCGGATATCTCGGTGCAAAAGGCCAGAGGGAGAAGATGGCCTTGAGAGGATCAATTACAAAAGGTACTTCGCTGGAGGTGAAGAAGTTGCAGTGTGGCAATAGGTTCAGGTTTAACAGGGAGGCTATGAGTCAGGTGAAGTCTGAATGAAGATGAAAGAATTGCGAGTCAACGTTAGTCTTCTACTGAACGTGTTCTAGGTGTTGTACAAGCTTGTTCCGATGCTATTGCAAAATCATCAAATAGGCCATGATTAATTTAGACCGAATAGCTGGGTCAGGAAGCACACCACCTGAATGGACAAGATGGTGAATTGCTTGCTTCACACGCTCCACGGTTCTGGTTGAACCTTGTATCCCATTGTAATCTTCTTTTGTTTAGAGCTTTCACCGTGGAAGGTATAAAGAGGCTAGCTTGGTTTCTCTATTGTAGAAACTAGAAGCAGGAGTAGGCCATTCGGCCCTTTGAGCCTGCTCTGCTATTCAGCTTGATCATGGCTGATCATCGAATTCAATATCCTATTCCCTCCTTCCTCCCATATCCCTTCATCCCCAAAAGCTATTATCTAATTTCTTCTTGAAAATTGACAACATTTTGGCTGCAACTACATTTGGTGGTCGAGAATCCCACACATTCACCACCCTCTGGGTGTAGAAATTTCACCTCAACTCAGTTCTAAAAGTTTTACCTCTTATTCTTAAACTGTGACCCCTAATTCTGGATGTGCCACCATTGGAAACATTCTTTCTGAATCCACGCTGTTAGAATTTTATAAGTTCCTGTGAAATCCCCTCTCACTCTTCCAAACTCCAGTGACTATATCATCATAGAATCTCTATAGTACAAAAGGAGGCCATTCAGTCCATTGAGTGTGCACTGACCACAAAACCACCCACGCCCTCTCCTGTAACCCCATGCGTTTACCCTGGCTAGTCCTCCTGACACTAAGGGTCAATTTAGCATGACCAATCCATCTAACCCACACATCTCTGGACTGTGGGAGGAAACCGGAGCACCCGGAGGAAACCCGTAAAGGCTCGGGGAGAATGTGTCGAACTCCACCCAGACAGTGACTCAAGCTGGGAATTGAACCTGAGTCCCTAGTGCTATGCGGCAGCAGCGCTAAGTATTGTGCCACCCTGTGACCGGGTGCCCATCGAGAGAGAACACACAGTCTCCATTGATGGCAAATGTTATGTCTTTGTTTAAGAAGGGTTGCAGGGAAAACTTGGGAATTGTAGGCCAATAAGCCTAATGTCTGTAGTGGATAATAATCCTAACCAACTTATTCTCTCCATGTATAACTTACCTGACACCCCAGGAATCAGCCTGGTAAATCTTCACTGTACTCCCTCTATAGTAAGGACATCCTCTCTCAGATAAGGACACCAAGATTGCACACAGTACTTCAGGGATAGTCTCACCAATGCCATGTACGATTACAGCAAAACATCCCTATCCCTATATTCAAATGCTCTTACTTGAAGGCCAACGTATCATTTGCCTTTTTTACTGCTACGCTTACTTGCAGTGACAGGTAAACTATTGGCCACCTCAGCACTCTATGTTTGAACCACTGTATTGAAAAGTTGTATAACTTGAAATGATGTCTGGATATCAGACATTATGCATCATGATTATGTGGCCAGCTTAATGGAAGCTCTCACTGTTTATGTAAGTATTGTTTATATTGGACATTATCTACTGTGTTCTGATAAACACTACCATCATATCAAAGTTTGATGTCATGTCCTATTAAAGTTTTTTGAAAGGAAAGTAATAAGAATATCACCCCTTACGTATATTCCATCTTTCTCTGAATACTCCTCCAAACTCCTGATTTTTCAGGACACTCTGCAAAGGTTTTACATATTTAATTTGTGGTAATCTCATTGCCTTCCAGCCAAACTTGCCATCAGCAGGTCCAGGCAGTGGGTAGCAAGAGGGTCTTCTGACCCGACTGTCAACCTCTCTACCATAGCTACATTCGCAGCTGGGTGTCTCTGGAGAGGAGGCACACGATCTCCACTAATGGCAAATGTTGAGCCTTTGTTTAAGAAGGGCTGCAAAGAAAAGCCTGGGAACTTCAGACTAATGAGCCTAATGTGTGTAGTGGGTATGTTGTTAGAAGGTATTCTGAGAGACAGGCATTTTGAGAGGCAAACACTGATTATGGACAGTCAGCATACCTTTGAGTGGAAAATCACTTCTCTCAAAATTGATTAAGTTTTTTGAAGGGTTAAGTAAGAAGGTAGATGAGGGCAGTGCAGTTGACGTTGTCATTTTCATAAATGACCTGGATGAGGAAGTGGAGGGATGGGTTAGTAAGTTTGCACACAAAGATTGGTGGTGTTGTGGATAGTCTGGACGGATGTCAGAAGTTGCAGCGAGACATAGATAGGATGCAAGACTGGGCGGAGAAGTGGCAGATGGACTTCAACCCGGAAAAGTGCGTAGTGGTCCATTTTGGCAGGTCCAACGAGATGAAGGAGTCCAATATCAAGGGTAAGACTCTTAGCAGTGTTGAGGAGCAGAAAGATGTTGGGGTCTGGGTCCATAGGACTCTTAAATCAGCCTCGCAGGTGGAGGTTGTGGTCGAGAAGGCGTATGGTGTGCTAGTCTTTATTAATCGAGGGATTAAGTTTAAGAGTCAGGAGATAATGCTGCAACTTTATAAGACTCTTGTCAGACTCCACTTGGAATACTGTGCATAGTTCTGGTTGCCTCACTACAAGAAGGATGTGGAAGCTATTGAGAGGGTGCAGAGGAGATTTACAAGAACGTTGCCTGGATTGGGAGGAATGCCTTATGAGGATAGGTTGAGGGAGCTAGGTCTCTTCTCCCTGGAGAGATGAAGATTGAGAGGCGACCTGATAGAGGTTTATAAAATGTTGGGAGGTATATAGATAGGTGGATTCTCAGAGGTTATTTCCCAGGGCTAAAATGGTTGCTATGAGAGGACACAGGTTTAAGGTGCTGGGGAGTAGGTACAGAGGAAATGTCGGGGTAAGTTTTTCACTCAGATGTCTGTGTGAGTGGAATCAGCTGCCATTGGTGGTGGTAGAGACGTACTCGCTGAGGTCTTTTAAGAGATTTCTGGATGACTACATGGGATTTAATGAGATTGAGAGTTATAGATAGGCCTGGTAGGTATGGATATGATTGGCGCAACTTGTGGGCTGAAGGGCCTGTTTGTGCTGTATTGTTCTATGTCTACATAGAGTTTAGCAAGGCCTTTGACAAGGTACGACTTGGTAGATTGTTGCATAAAGTTAAATCTCATGGGATCCAAGGTGAGGTAGTCAAATGGATTCAAAATTGACTTGATCACAGAAGACGGAGTTGTAAAATGTTGTTTTTCTAAACTGGAAACCTTGACCCACTGTATCAGGGATCAGTGCTAGATCATTCATAGTAATGATCTGGATGGAAACTTAGGAGACATGGTTAGTAAGTTTGCAGATGACACCAAGATTGGTGGCATAGTGGACAGCGAAGAACGTTATCTAGCATTGCAATGGATCTTGATCAATTGGGTCAGTGATTGATGAATGGCAAATGGAGTTTAATTTAGATAAATGTGAGGTGATGCATTTTGGTAGATCGAACTAGGGTAGGGCTTACTCAGTTAATACTAGGGTATGGGAAGAATAATTACTGAACAAAGAGATCCAGGGCTACATGTTCATAGCTCCTTGGAAGTGGAGTCACAATTGGACAGGTTGATGAAGAAGGCATGCTTGGTTTCATTGGTCGAAGTTGGGATGTCTTGTTGAAGTTGCACAAGACATTAGTAAGGCCACACTTGGAATAATGTGTACAGTTCTGATTATCCTACCAGAAAGAGCATATTATTAAATTAGAGTGCAGAAGAGGTTTACTAGCATGCCACTGGGACTTGATTTGCCTTATAAGGAGAGATGGATTGACTGGGACTTTTTTGTCTGGAGTGGAGGAAGTTCAGGAATGATATTATTAGAGGTCTGTAAAATAGGGGCACAGATCAGTTAGACATTCAATATCTTTTCCCAAAGGTAGGGGAGTCTAAAACTAGAGAACATAGGTTTAAGGTGAGAAGGGAAAGATACAAACGGATCCAGAGGGGCAATTCTTTCACACAGAGGGTGGTGAGTGTCTGGAACAAGCTGCCAGAGATAGTAGCAGAGGAGGGTACAATTTTATCTTTTAAAAAGTGTTCAGACAGTTACATGTGTAAGATGGGTATGGAAGGATATGGGCCAAACATGGGCAATTGGGACTAGCTTAGTGGTAAAAATGGGGAAGCATGGACAAGTTAGGTTGAAGGGCCTATTTCCATGCTGTAAACCTGTTAGATTCTCTGACCATCAAACCTTAAGTCCTAATGGGCACCACAGAGACAGGAGTGCCTCATTGATTTAAATTTTTAAGTTTAATTTATGATTTAATTATGTTTAAGGCAGTATCCCTTCAAGAGGCCACCCTTCCATTTATCTCTGTTTGTTTGATTTATTTTAATTGGTCAATTGTTTTATTCCAAAATAGGATCATCTTCATTGCTGAACATGAGCAGAGCCAGTTTTTGGTGTGCGTACAGAAGCTTGAAGGAGATGTCATTGTTTTTAAATGAGTATCTGCTCAAAATTTGATTCTAGCTTTTGTATGTGCCTTGGAAGGGACCTTGGTGTTCAGTTGCCATTTGCTCATTGCACTCTTCTGTATCCCTGTAGAATTCCCGTTTTGCACATTGAAATATACACATGATAGCAAAGACAGAATGACTAGATAGTAGTATGGGGTCTGTCGTGATGAGAATGAGGGTACTGACAAGTGGAGATAGCCCCGAGATTTTGTAACACGTGCACTTGATGTCTCCTCATGAACCCACCTTCCTCATCTGTTCTGCAGCTGTTTAGGAATTCCAGGCGGAATCCCATATTCAGCAATTTGTCCGCTACAAGTTGAATTGCTTCAAGCAACAATACTATAAAGTATATTTTTGTTTAACAAGCGCACATTTTGACTTTAAACCTAAGAGCAGCGTGGATTGAGACAGGGATGACTTGACCTACATACATTAGTCCCAGTAATAAACCTTCCTTGCCATATGTAATTTAATTTGGGTATTCCTATTTTCACTACTGCTGTGATTGGGTATCACTTGTATTTCTCAGTCACCTTGATAGCCTGTGAGATGGTTAATGACTTTGGTCCATTGTCCGCTCTCTGGTCCACATCAGCAGCAACTGCTACCTCATTTTGCTTTCAGTCATTCCCCTTGCAAAGGTGGGATTTTCCAATCCCGCTGGTCTCTATGACATTATGCATAGTACGTCTGTTCCACCCCAGGGAGATGTGTGGGGGAGGCACCTTCAACACAAGGCGATTAGCAGCGTAAATATGTGGGGTTATGGAGATAGGGTCTGAGTGAAATTGTGGTTGATGCAGACCCAATGGGCCAATTGGCCGCCTTCTGCATTGTGAGGATCCTATGATAATACCATCTACACTGCTATTACCAAATTCCTATTATTCCCCATTCATTCAGATAGGATTCGATGTGAGTTTGCATATTCTTCCTGCGTCCATGTGGGTTTCTTCGGAGCGTTCCAGTTTCCTCCCATAGTCCAAAAGACGTGCTAGTGAGGAGCTAAATTCTCCCTCAGTGTACCCGAACAGGTGCCAGAGTGTGGCGAGTAGGGATTTTCACAGTAATTTCATTAATCTAAGTCTACTTGCAGTTCTAATAAATGAAGTTTAAATTTAGGATGTGTGCTGATGTGAAAAATGTACCCCAGTATGGACTCACTGGGATCAAACAGCTGTTCTGATTTCTTTGCTGTTCCAGGCCATATCTGCTTGGTGTTTGCAAAGTTTCTTGGAAATTCTCACTGCACTAAAGGCACGATTTAAATGTAAGAAGCCAAATCTTTGCAAACATTTCCCTGTGTGAACAGAACACTTTCTCAAGCTACCCTTAATGACTTCAACTCTCCTTCAGTTGCTGTTTCTTGCTTTGGACTTGTGATTTTTTAAAACACTTGTTCCACATGCCTGGCATGTTATAATAGTCATACAGGATTTAACTTCTGTGTGATTTCTGTCATACCAGGGAGGTTCTGCTATTTTTCCATAGGGTGGCCTATAAGGTTCAAGGTATAGGGATATGTTCTGTTACATGCCTTTCTGGAACATGTTCTACGTTGTGGTTACTCAATCATCTTATAAAAACATGAGAATGCTACAGCTGGATTGAACTTCTGGGCATTCGTTTTACGAGCTAGGTGTTTTGTAAGCTGTTCGAGAAGGAGTTGAAGGAAATTGTTTAGGGATGTTTAATAATTGGTTGCACACCTCTCCCTGATTTGCTGCTGCCCTTTTTCCCACCATTTTAAAATCAGATGCATCTATAGATCACAAATCCTTAATAAATAAGAATTTGTTCCACATTTCTATCAAATAAAAAGTAGGACGTGTAAAAACAATAAAAGAGAGGAGCAATGGCACAGTGGTTAGCACTGCTGCCTCACGGTGCCAGGGACCCAGGTTCGAATCCCAGCTTAAGTCACTGTCTGTGTGAAATTTGGTAAGAAGTCTCACAACACCAGGTTTGTGGAATTTGCACCCTCTCCTCGTATCTGCTTAGGTTTCCTCCGGATGCTCCAGGTTCCTTCCACAGTCTGAAAGATGTACTGCTTAGGTGCACTGGCCGTGCTAAATTGTCCTCCACTTTACCCAAACAGCCTCTGGAGGATTTTCACAGTAACTTCTTTGATTTGTTTTATTATTGTCACATGTATTAGTATTGTTTTTTGCGTGCTATACAAACAAAGCATACCTTTCATAGAGAAGGCAACGAGAGAGTGTAGAATCATTGCAGCGTTAACGTAAGCCTACTTGCGACACTAAACTTAAACTTTAATGCTCGGTTAACCTCTATCCTAATTGTGCAGGGAAATTTAAAATGATTTAATTGTTATTACTTTTCTTCCTTCAATTCTTTTTCTCTCTCAGATTAGTGGGTAAGATACCGGACACAAAAGTGGAATTGCAGGTTCCGTGATGTATATTCCCATATGTCAGAGATCTGGCCCTCAACCAGATTTCCTTGACATCAAATGTCACCAGAGATCTTGGGAGCAACAAGTACATTCTCTTCCAGAATGTTTTTGAAATTTTCAAATTATTGTAGGTCTCAGACACGCCCTATTTCCACGCTAAAAAAAAATCTTCAGAGATAATAATGGATACATAAACCAAATAACTATTCACGTTGTAGCATATGGAAATGCACTTCCTCATGTGCCTTGCCAAATGACAAAGTACTTCAACAAGCTTATGAGTATTAAAAGATTAGAAATAACTGTGCTGTTTGATGTTGTGCCAGTCAGTTTGTGATGGAAATTGATAGCAGCTTTGATGCCTCAGCCAAAATATGTAAAGACCAAATTGTGTACTTTTGTTGTGTTAGCACAGAAACCTCGCTGATCATAACTCAATCTGTTTATCCAAATGTTTGCATCATTTCATGAGGGAATCCAAGCTATTTTGAACTTAAAATGGAAATATTTTTAGTTGTCCGAACGTTCTTGCTAAATTTACAAAGAATCCCTAAAATGCAGAAAAAGGCCATTTGGATCATCGAGACTGCATCAGTAGCACTCCCACCCAGATACTATCCCTGTAACCCCACATGTTTACACTGCTAATTGCCCTGACACTACGTATATGCCTTTATATTAGGGGGTTAGAATATAACAGCAGAGAGGTCTTGCTGCAACTGTACAGGGCACTGGTGAGGCCGCAGCTGGAGTACTGTGTGCAGTTTTGGTCGCTGCACTTGTGGAAGGATATATTGGCCTTGGAGGGAGTGTAGAGAAGGTTCACTAGGCTGATACCAGAGATGAGGGGGTTAGACTATGCAGAGAGATTGAATAGACTGGGTCTCAAATCATTGGAGTTTAGAAGGCTGAGGGGAGATCTTACAGAGACACATAAAATAATGAAAGGGATAGATAGGGGAGAGGTAGAGAGATTCTTCCCCTTAGAAAGGATAGCAGGACTAGAGGGCACATCCTTAAAATAAGGGGGGTGCAGTTTAGATCAGAGTTGAGGAGGAACTTCTTCACTCAAAGGGTGGTGAATCTCTGGAATTGTCTGCCCGTTGAAAGTGAGGCTACCTTGCTGAATATATTTAAATCACGGATAGATAGGTTTCTGATAGACGAGGGAATTAAGGGTTATGGGGAGAAAGCGGGAAAGTGGAACTGATCCACTTTAGATCAGCCATTATCTTATTGAATGGTGGGGCAGGCTTGAAGAGCTAGATGTCCTACTCCTGCTCCTATTTTTTAGGTTCTTGTGTTAGACTGTAACCAGTGACAACTTTGTATTGGATGTAATATGACCAATGGGAACAAGATGTAAGGGTCAGCTGACCCAGTAAACCATGGAACCAATTACAGAGTGATGTGACAGTCAACTGACCAGCTAATTCACTATAAATAAGGAATTGTGTAGAATTGTGGGGAGCTTGGATTGGCCTAAGGAAAGGCCCCAAGTTTGGAATAATGATGTTTCTTTATGAAACCCTTTCTTTGACTTATAAACTGGAGTAAGTTTTGTTGTATTTTCATTTAGCTGCATTTTGAAAACTTCCTTGTGAAGGATTAGTCTGCAAGTGCTACAGGCAGTAAAGAAGACAAATGGTATGTTAGTCTTCATTGTGAGAGGTTTGAGTACCAGAGCAGAGATGTGTTGTTGCAACTATCCAAGGCCTTGATGAGGCTGCATCTAGAGTATTGTGTACAGTTTTCATCTCATTTTCTGAGAAAGGGTGTACTAACTCTTGAGAGAGTGCAGTGAAGGTTTATCTGGCTGATTCTGGGGATAGCAGGATTGATGTATGAGGAAAAATTGACAAAGGACAGCGGGATTTAATAGAGACTTATAAAATTCTAACAGAATTCTAACATGCTCCTGATGGTGGGGGGTGCCCACAGCCAGGGGTCACAGTCTGTATATTCAGGGTAGATCATCTAGGATGGAAATCGGCCTAACTTGTCCATGCTACCCTTTTTTTTAAAATAGCTAAGCTCATCCCAATTGCCTGCATTTGGCCCACATTCCTCTATACCCATGTATCTGTCTAAATGCTTCTTAAAAGACAAAATTGTACCTGCCTCTATTACTACCTCTGGCAGCTTGTTCCAGACACTCAGCACCATCTATGTGAATTGCCCCTCTGGACCCTTTTGTATCTCTCCCCTCTCACCTTAAACCTATGCCTCTAGTTTTAGACTCCACATGTTTGGGAAAAGATATTGGCTATGTAGTGATTTGTACCACTCATTATTTTATAGACCTCTATAAGATCACTCCTCAGACTTCTACACTCCAGGAAATAAGTTCCAGTCTATCCAGCCTCTCCTAACTCAAACCATCAATCCTAGTCAATCTTTTCTATACTCTTTCTAATTTAATAATATCCTTTCTATAATAGCATGACCAAAACTGTACACAGTGTTCCAAGTGTGGTCTTACCAATGTCTAGTACAACTTCAACAAGGTGTCCCAACTCCTGTATTCAATGTTCTGACCAATGAAACCAAGCATGCCGAATGCCTTCTTCACCACCTGTCCACCTGTGACTTCACTTTCAAGGAGCTATGAACATGTACCCCGAGATCACTTTGTTCTGTAACTCTCCCCAACACCTGATGAAGAGACACTTCTTCACCCAATGAGTGGTGAGCCAATGGAATTCATTACCATAGGAAGTAGTTGATGATAAAATATTGAATGTATATGGAAATGGCACTTCAGGCAAATGGGTTCAAAGGTAAAGGGAAGAAAGCAGGATTGGACTGAGTTGGATGATCAGCCATGATAGTAATGAATGGGGGAGCAGGCTTGAAGGGCTGAATGGTCTCCTCTTTCTCCTATCTTCATAATTTTCTATGTATAGTGAACATGATATTACCAACCATTGCAAACAATGTGGAAAGCAATCTGGACAGGAGAACGGCAAAGGGATTTTGGAAAATTAGTTCCAGAAGGAAGAGACGGAATGGGCGGAATGTTCCTGTCCTGCCCACCACGGGAATCATAGCGGGAGGGACGCGGACGTTGGTTGGGCTTTTCTGGACTTGGGATGAGTGCATCAGAAAATCCCACCTAGCTCCAACAGTGAGGGTGAAGGAAAGAAGCCAGGAAGACCTTTCAACTGGATCTTGTCCGTAGATTGGGCATAAAGGAAAAGGCCCGTGGAAGCAGAATATCCTTACTAAGAGGAAAGTTCATCCTTTGACACATGTTGCCGAAATTTTGGGTTCGATTCCCAGAGCTTTAGAATGTGCTGCCAATAAGTAAACCTTATCTGTGATGTTGGATATACAGCAGTAGCATTACCACCCAACTTGTGGAGTATGGGAATGATAGGGAATAACTACTGGCTGTTAGACAGGGAAATAAGAACATAAGAGCAGAGAGTCCGATTTCAATTTCACTCTTCTTCCAACTTTGGCAGAGAAAAAGGCCAACTTGCAAATAGTTTTTTATGTGCTTGAGACAGTTTTATTTATTTACTTAAACGGATAATTTAGCCTCTCGCAATGGGGCTCTCAGATTCAAAGCAGGAAAAGAAATTTGTACACAGGGCGTGATTTTTTGGTAGATATCAAAGAGATTTTAAATCAGTTTAATAACAACTTAAAGCACCCACTAAGTTCTCCCCTGAAGTAGCCGCCACAGTGGCACAGCGGTTAGCAGTGCTGCCTTGCAACACTGGGAGCCTGGGTTCGATTCCTGGATGGGTCACTTTTTGTATGGAGTTTGCACTTTCTCCATGTGTCTGTGTGGGTTTCTTCCAGATGCTCCTGTTTCCTCCCAACTCTGAAAGACATGCTAGTTAGGTGCACTGACCCAAAGAGGCACAAGAGTGTAGTGATTAGGGGAATTTCACAGTAAATTCATTGCAGTGTTAATGTAAGCCTTACTTGTGACTAAGCTTTTCTCACGCAGTTGACATTTGCTGTAGTAGCTTTAAATTAGAAGCAAACCATGTTGACGGATAGCTTGCAGCGTCTAATTGTTTTTTATTTGACCACATCTTAAACTTGTTTCACTATTGTGGATACCATGCAGACAATAAGTCACTGGTTCCTTCAACTTAAAATTGTTAATTGTTAACTCACTTGAAGTTTTGATATTCATTTCAGTAAAAAAATATATGTATGTGGCTTTGATTTGGGTTAGCAGTGGGAAATTTAGTCCTTTGCCAAGTTTGTGCAGTGCACTTTGTTTGACCTACACCACATTAATTTCACAGCGGTTTTGCCTCAGTAATACCATTCACAAATTTATTTGTTCCTGTATATAAGCAAATGAGATGAGAAGCTTCTGAAGATGGCAAAAACAGTGAATTTTCCCACTTTTTTTTTGTGCTTTTGGCCCAAGTGGTAACACTTAAAAAGAAGGAAAATTAATCTGGGTTGTATTTTGTTTTCACACAACGTGCCTTTCATTTCAATTGCTAACTCGAAACCCTGGTATGTTGAGTATCATTTGTATATACTGGTCATGCACCAAGTTCTTTGCAAATACTAATATTTATTTTCTCTTAGTACTTAAGGTGCCAAAGACGGAAATCTCAGGATTAATATGTTAAAGAACCAATTCTGGTCAAAACTCAGAAGAAGAGACTCTGAATATTCAGGAACTGGGAAATAAAAGCTGGGGCTAGAAAATAAAACAATAAAAGTTGGTAAAAAGATTAAATGATATAATATCAAGGGCCTGAGAAAGTGGGAACAAGGCAAAATAAGAAATGTGTTGAGAACCACAGCTGTTTGGAATATTGCGTGCAGTTCTGGTCACCAGAAGGACTTGGATACTTTGGATAGGGTGCAAAGAACTTTACCAGGATGTTTCCCATTCTGGAGGGTTTTAGGTTTTATTTATTGATTACTGTCACAAGTAGGCTTGCATTAACACTGCAATGAAGTTTCTTTGAAAATCCCCCTAGTTGTCACATTCTGGCGTTTGTTCGGGTACACAGAATTTAGCATAGCTAATGCACATAACCAGCATGCCTTTTAGACTGTGGGAGGAAATTGGTGCACCCAGAGGAAACCCAGATAGACCTGGACAGAACATGCACACTCTACACAGACAGTGACCCAACTGGGAATCGAACCTGGGTCCCTGGCACAGTGCTCACCACTGTGTCACTGAGGCCCATAGTATAAGGAGAGGTTGGATAAACTTGGATTCTTTTTACTAGAAAGATAGAGGCTGAGGGGCAACTTGGTAGAAGTCTACAAAATTGAGAGTATAAATGGCATGGATAATTGGACATTTTCCCCAGAGTGCAGTGGCCAATTACAAGAGGACACATGTTCAAGGTGTTGGGGGGGAGGCGGGAGCGTAGGAGGGTAAGTTTAGGGGAGATATACGGGGCAAATCTTTCAATGGTGAGTGCCAGGAATGCATTGCCAGTGGAGGTTGTGGAAGCTGGCAAGGTTCAAGGTGTATCTTGGTGGACACATGAACGGGAGGGAAACAGAGGGTTAGAAACTGGATGATTGTAGGCATTTTAAATTGATTGATGTAGGCCGGGTATCTAGTTGGGCTGAAGGGCCTGTTCCTGTGCTGTATGTTCTTTGTTTTTGTTCAACAAATACAGATGGAAGGAGAAGATTAGAAAACAATTTGTGATGATATAAGTTAGAAGTAGAATTCAAACAATGTTCATGACAGGGGCAATTATTTCACAGAAGGTAGTGAGTGTCTGGAACAAGCTGCCACAAGTAATAGTAGAGGTAGGTACATTTTTCTCTTAAAAAGCATTTAGACAGTTACATTGGTGAGACAGGTATAGAGAGATATGGGGCAAATGTGGGCAATTGGGACTAGCCTCGGAGTTTTAAAAAAAAGGGTGGCATGGACAAGTTGGGCCAAAAGTCCTGTTTCCATGCTGTATGATTCAATGACAGGATGAGGTTACAAACAAATTCTTCATAAAAATCTGGGAATTAAGGAAATATCAAGTCAACTCCATCAGTGTCAATTGCCAATTCCACAAATGAAGATTTCAGGGATATTAAGGCATCCCATGGGGAATACAGTTAGAGAAAGGCTGTAAATACTGGATGTAGGAGGGAAACCAGACTTGACTCTCTCTGAGGAGATAGCAGCACTGGGTCGGATGAGGTCATGATACACAGTATATCATCTGTGCCTCCCCATGTGACACATCTTCTGTTTCAATCAGGCAGTTGGGTGAGTGACACAGGAAGGATTAAAAATTTCCATTGCAATTTTGCCCTTTCACATTGTAACTGGGAATACACATTCGGATAAGGCAGAATCCTGTCTGCTAGGCAATATCCCCTGCCACCCACTCAAAGGATGTTTCTGCATAGAGAGATTTCGATTCAACACCAAATACTGGGGAATGGGGTTGGATTGTGCTATACTTCCGAACTTAGTTTTAAGTATTGTTCCATACAAGAATGTGCTAAATGGTTGATTTCTTTAAAGACTAGAACATCACCTCCCAAATGCTGAACCTCTGCCATTTAGAAAAACAAGGCACAAGGAACACTCACCACCAGCAAGCCCTGCTGCAGGTCATGCACCATCCTGACTTGGAAGTCTATTACCGTTCCTTTACTGTGGATGAGTCAACATCTCAGAACTCCCTCCCTATCAGTGCCCTGGGGTATGGGGAAATGGCACAATCAAGAAGCCGAGACCAGTATAAATCGACCATGATCATACTGAATGGCGGGACAGGTTTTAAGACGCTGGTCCCCTGTTTCTACTACCTGAGTTCTAATGTATTCTTTGGGAGTACCTGAACATGGACTTCAGAGGTTAAACAAGGTGACTCATCACCACCTTTTCAGAGAATGATCATGGATGGGCAGTAAAATGCTGGCTTGCCTAAAATGCCCACATGAAACAAAAGAATAATCAATTAGCCCCAGGCATCACATCCAGGTTGATTAGATGAGGATGATTGTAGGCATTTTAAATTGATTGATGTAGGCCGGGATTTTAAAGTCTTGCCCGTGGCAGTTGGAATGGAAAATTTTAAGAAATCCATTGACTTTCAGCGGGACTGGAAAATCCTGTCCGTAGTTTCCGATCTGATTAATTTCAGAGCAAATGCTATTAGGGAGCTGCAGATCTCATAGCTAGTCATGTTGGAAAATGATGTGCAATGTGATATTCTAACTATGCTAGCCATTGGGAACGCCTCAATCAATCATGCTTATTTGGGATATTTCACCTTTTCATGGATATTTAATGAGATCTTTCCATTAAAACAAAGCACAGAAGGGACTAAAGAACCAAATCACGCTTGGAAATATTGACATAATTATCAAGATGATTATTCAAACCATTAAAAACTAATGGTAGTGTTTTCAAGGATCAGATTTTTGTTAATACAATGAGTCATGATGTGACGATACTGTGCCTTTAAGGAATGAATTTTAATCCTGTTCTTTGTGGAATTTTTTTTCAAGCAGGCTTGGCCTTTTGTTTTGATGCTGTGCTGTCTAATTGCAGAATAAATTGAAGCAACATTTGTGCTTAATCTGGGCTAATGCAGTATCCTGGGGTTTTTATGACCCTTTTGAATTGCTGGTGATGAATGATTGACAGATCGGGTGATGTCTGAGTGACAGTTTTCTTCCCCACAGCAAAATCCAAGGTTTTAGGTTCATTTTTGCTCAGAGACTGTTTCGACTGTAGATAGAAAGCAGTGTCACTTATTTATTGTTCACTCTCCCTGGGGTTGGAAAGCTGTTGAAAGAAGTTTGTTTCTGTCTCTTGCTTAAGAATGTGTTGAAAGTTCCAGGACTGGGATGCCTCAGAGTTTTAAGCTTGCATTTTAAAGAGTCAATCCACAGCAGGTGTTAAAAGTTGCAAAATCCAGCAAAACTATATTTCTGCGCCAAGCCTAGAACTATATTTGTTGTTTGATTTTGAACAGTATACTTGGCTGTTAAGGTTTATACAATGCTATAGGGTTTTTAGTGATCGGTAAAAGTTATGCTAATTTATCTTAGTATATGTTAGCTGTGTTCTTAAATAAACTTTTTTTTTGATAAAAGCTTTCTAATGGGTCATACCTGGCATAAAACACCTTATGCTCACCTGTGCCAAATTGCAGGAATTGTGGTCTAGGCTGAATTTTTGTAAAACACCTTGGAGTTCCTGATCTGTATCATAACAATGATTGGAAACAAGTTAGAATGGAAGTACAGGCAGCAGCTTAACACAAACAAAATGAAGGGACAATTGCTTTGGTTGACTTTTTTGAATTGAGTTAAGTTGAATCTTATTGCTGGATAGTTTGGCTACAAGTTCTTTACAGGAGTTAGTTGGTGCTTTAGTTTAAATATTCCTGTTGATGCGTGATGACTCACTAAGAGCAGCATGGAAACTGACACCCTGCTGGGTACAGACCATAAGATTTTGCTGTTTTAAATAATGCCAACTGAATGACGTACTCCATTGCTAATGCACATACGGGCAAGCAACTTGTAGCCAGGAAAAGATGTACAGGAGCTATGGCTTGCTTTTGGTCATTGGGCGATTTGAACTGTTCTGCCATGATTCTTATGAATCAGTGCAGAAGGAGGCCATCCAGCCCATTGCATCTGCACCAATCACAATCCCACCCAAGCCCTATTCCCATAATGCCACAAATGTACCCTGCTAATCCCCTGACACTAGGATCAATTTAGCATGGCCAATCAACCTAACCCGCATACCTTTGGACTGTGGATGGAAACTGGAGCACCCACTGGAAACCCATGCAGACATGAGGAGAATGTGCAAATAACTCATTAAACTCACTGCAGTTTAAGAGTTAGGATTATATGAAAGTTAAGTCCATTAATTTGGAATAAACAGGTAAATAGTTCTTGTTTCTAAATTCTAAAAATGATATAAAAGCATTAGAGAAGAAACAGAACTGAGAGGTTATATCCATTAAGAAAGCTTGAACAGACTGGGTCTCTTTGGGGTCTGTAAGAATCTGAATAGGTTTAAAAGAGTCTACAAAGTTTCCATGAGCAGGCCAAAGCCAGATTAGAAGATATAAATATAGGATAGCCATTAATAAATGGAAATTCAAGAGAGATTCATCAACCCAGTGTGTGCATACAGTTGGGATCTCCAACCTGAGGGATAGCTCAGGCACTTTCTTTGATCCACTTGAAGGAGAAGTCAGATCACCACATGAGGCTGAAAGAATAATGTGCTGAGGAACTGAGATTGAGTTGTTTGGAGTTTAAACAGTGGTATAGACCAGCTGGGCTGAAGAACCAATGTAAATGATAAAGGTTGATGATCACTCTTTCATGCCCAGAATGAATGTAGACACTGACACGCTGGATTTGGAGGGGTTCCTGCAATCTGTGCGAGCTCCTGTTGTTTCTGGTTAGCCAGTTAGAAAACAAAGACAGTCTTTAGTTTGCAAGTTTGGCTTCAGTCACCTACTTAGAACAAGCACGAAGCGCAGACTGACTGACGTTACCGCCGTCCCCATTGGCAGCTTGGGAGGAGGTAAAGAGAAAAGCTCAAGGTTGTCACCGTAGCTGCAGCAAGACATTCTCACCTAAAGGAGACAGTGGGTAACAGATTGGGTGATGACATGCCCCATGGTGGTACCATAAGATCCTCTCGCTGGTGAGGGGCATGCAGTCTTTCATCACCATGAAACATACCACAGAGAGGGAAAAAAATCCCACCCATTGTCGGAAAATATGTTTCCTCAAGCTCGGAGTAATTCAGAATGTTGTATAGTCATTGCCTGTGTTTTAATATAGCTTAACGTGGAAAAGAAAATCCTGTAACAAAATATGTAAATGATCTCCTTTAAATCTTCTAGTATTTTGATTGCCCAAGGGCAGTGAGAAGACATTTGAAAATAGGTTGTAATGGGCACCTTCTGCCCACTTGTTCAAAGTTTGGTGAAGGGGTTGGCTTGCTTATAGAAATAAATATAAAGCTGCCATCTTTACAATAATCCTTTGGCCTTTGCTTGTTTCCAGTGAGAAACATGCTCTTGCTGTAAAGATCAAAGCCTGCCTGAAAGCTGGAACTGATAGACAGCCATCAATAATTTGATGGAATGATCTTTGCCTCACATTTCCTTCAGTTTGACAGCTAAATGGGATGGTAACCAAGATAAAAATTCCCCTTGATTACAAATGTTTAATTTCAGTAATAAATGTGTGAAATTATCTTCATACTGCTTAGAATTCCCTGCCCAATTAGGGATGGGGACTCGATATCTCCTGAATCTATAATTCTGGAACTTATACAGCTAAAGTCGATACCTCATCTCATTAGCAACAAAACCACCAGTCTATTGAATTTGATGTTCAAGTGTTCAAGTAGTTTCTTGATAGCACAGAATGTCTCTTTTAGCAGCAAAACATACATGCCATCAAAGCTTTTTATCTTTTACTTCTCAAGACAATTCACAAGAATAACAAATTGAGAAGAGAACAACAATTTGTACTGCATAAGAAGACAGTGCTGATTTGTTGGCAAGTGGACTATGGTTTGAAGGGGCCTTACCATGCAGAATGCACTAATAGCTGATAGTAAACAGCCAGTTTTGTTTAAATTCAACCCAAGCAGGTTGACTCTGATCAAGGCATTGCCCTGAGGATGAATCAGGGAATGACTATTGCCTAATTTTGTTCAGTTACAATTTGGTATACATGCAAATTGTCCTGATGAAAACAAGACGGAAAGCTTTGGCAGCATCTGTCTTTTTTTAATCAGCCGTACTTCAGTTTGTGTGTTCAATGCCTTGTCTATAATGTCATCATCCATTAAATCTTTGACGCATTAAGTTGTCTGTAACAGAAAAAAATAGTAAAGTGAATTTAAGAGTTTGCGCTGGCAACAGAGACCTTTCATATCACAAATTGGGCCAAGCACTGTCCTGTGATTTTCTGATAGTGAATAACAGAGAGCCCACAAATAATCTGGTGGGAGATTGCTTCGTGTATGTAACGCTGCTTCGTTATGTGCCAGATAAAATGATTTCCTTTGCTGCCTCCCTTGTACTTTAGAAGTTACCACTAATGGGGATTGGGGGCAAAATACGCTGCTGTTTTCTTGTGTGGGCCGTTTAAATAGTGTCAGTGTCGAACATCTGTTGCTCTAACACAATTTAGCAGCAACGCAACTGAAGAAAAATCTTGCCTATTTCCTTTTCAGTAACAAAAATATGTTGAACATAATCAGTGTCTGTTATCTGCTCATGGGAAATGCAGAAAGTTTCAGATTTAAACTTTTGCCAGTACATCTGAAAACTGATTTCCTTCAGTGTGCCATTTTTAACAAAAGGTGACATTGTCATTCAGCCATCAGATTTAATTATGAAACTATTTTGTATACATCTTATTTTCAACACGAAAAGTTGCCCTGACCAATTTGATTGCTTTCTACCTTTTTAGCCTCGTGTTTTAGTTTTAAGATGGAGTTACTGAGAGGAGTTGTGTTTGGTATTTAAAGATATAGAACTTTCACATTTGCAGACAATTCTTTCAGATTTTCTTCCCATCAAATCATATAAACCATATCGCAGAAGCAGTCTACTCAGTCTTTTGCCAGTGCTAGTTCTAGTGTTGTATATTCGAGTCTCATTTCCTTACCCTTTCTTTATCTTTTGTCGTTTTCCTTTTCAGATATTTGCCTTTTTATTACCCAATGATGGTATCATCTTTGATGCAGTAACTTCTTGCCCTAATAGGCATCTTTATTTAAAAAAAATCCCCCTCATTTAGCTCTTCTAGTGACAGTCCTTAGTCTATGCCTGTTCATTGCTGATTTGCAAGAATGGAATCGATCTTGCACTATTTATATCTTCCATGGTGTGGTTCCGGAGGACTGGAGGATGGCGAATGTGGTCCCATTGTTTAAGAAGGGGAAGAGAGACCTTCCTGGGAATTATAGGCCAGTGAGTCTTACTTCTGTGGTGGGCAAGGTATTGGAGAGAATTATTAGGGATAGGATTTATAGTTATTTAGAGAGAAATGAATTGATTGGGGATAGTCAGCATGGTTTTGTGAAGGGTAGGTCATGCCTTACTAACCTCATTGAGTTTTTTGAGAAAGTGACCAGAGAGGTGGATGGGGGTAAGGCGGTTGATGTAGTATATATGGACTTTAGTAAGGCTTTTGATAAGGTGGCCCATGGAAGACTTCTACAGAAAATGCAGATGTGTGGAATAGAGGGTGATTTAGCTAATTGGATTAGAAATTGGCTGGCAGATAGAAGACAGAGGGTGGTGGTTGATGGGAGATTTTCATCGTGGAGTTCGGTGACGAGTGGTGTGCCTCAGGGGTCTGTTTTGGGGCCCCTGCTGTTTGTAATTTTTATAAATGATCTGGATGAGGGTATTGAGGGATGGATCAGTAAATTTGCAGATGATACTAAAGTTGGTGGTGTGGTAGATAGTGAAGAGGGGTGTTTTAGTTTACAGAGTGACTTGGACAAGTTGCAGAGCTGGGCCGAGAGGTGGCAAATGGAGTTTAATGTGGAAAAGTGTGAGGTAATGCACTTTGGCAGGAACAATAAATGTGTAGAGTATAGGGCTAATGGTAGGCTCTTAATAGTGTTGAGGAACAGAAGGATCTTGGTGTATGTGTCAATAGATCCCTGAAAGTAGGCAGTCAAGTGGATAAAGTTGTAAGAAGGCTTATGGAGTCTTAGCTTTTATTGGTAGGGGGATTGAATTTAGGAGCCGCAGCATCATGTTGCAGCTGTACAAAACTCTAGTGCGGCCGCACTTGGAGTATTGTGTGCAGTTCTGGTCGCCACATTATAAGAAAGATGTGGAGGCATTGGAGAGGGTACAGAGGAGGTTTACTAGGATGTTGCCTGGTATGGAGGGCAGGTCCTATGAAGAGAGGTTGAAGGATTTGAGGTGTTTTTCGTTAGAAAGGAGGCGGCTAAGGGGGGATCTTATTGAAGCATATAAGATAATTAGAGGTTTGGATAGGGTGGACAGTGATAGCCTTTTTCCTAGGATGGAGAAAGCTAGCACGAGGGGACACAACTTTAAATTAAGGGGTATGAGTTATAGGACGGATATCAGAGGTAGGTTCTTTACTCAAAGAGTGATTAGGGAGTGGAATGCCCTGCCTGCAGCTGTTGTAGATGCGCCAAGTTTGGTGGCGTTTAAGAGGTTAGTTGATAAGTATATGGATGAGAAGGGAATGGTTTAGTTAGGAGGGGCATTGCTTTTTATTTTGGTCGGCACAACATCGAAGGCCGAAGGGCCTGTTCTGTGCTGTATTGTTCTATGTTCTATGTTCTATGTTCTATGGTCTTGCAAATCTCAAAGATTTGCCCCATAACCTTTCTCAGTTCTAGTGAATAAGTCACATTCTTGAAATATTCTTTCTAGATTTGATTTATTATTGTCACATGTATTAGTATACAAGTGTTTCTTGCATTTTATATAGACAAGGCATACTATTCATGGAGTACATAGGGAAGAAGGAAAGCAAGGGTTAGTGTTATAGACAAAGCACAATGTTCATCGATTACATAAGGGCGAAGGAAAGGAGAGGGTGCAGAGTAGAGTGTTACAGTAATAGCCAGGGTATAGAGAAAGATCAATGCAAGATAATCATTCAAGCCTGATGGCAATAGGGAAGAACCTTGCACCTTTTTCCGGATGGAAGAAGGTGAGAAGAGAGAATGTCTGAGTTACATGTCATGCTTGATTATGCTGGCTGCTTGTCCGAGGCAGTATAGATGGAGTCAGTGTATGGCAGATTGGTTCCTGTGATGGACTGAGCTATATTCACAACCCTTTGTAGTTTCTTGCAGTTGTGACTATTTCCCTGCATCATTCTACTGAATCCCCACTGTACCTTTCCATAGCCTTTCAATAATCTGGCTTTTCCGTTTTCATGCATTGCTTTACTCGCTATTTCTACAATCTCATCATCACTTCATTGCTTTTGTATTCAATGCATTGAACTCAAATTCTTATCCATCTTATCTGTTTTAACTTCCTTACTTTAAGGTCTATATATCTATACGCCCTTTGCTCCTTGTTTCTTCAATCTGTTTGGGCTCATACTAATGAATTATACTTTGCTTCTCCAAAATGTGCTAATTTATAGTTATCAGAAGGTTCTGTATCTTTTGTAGAGCTGCCTGCTCTGCTGATATGTTTTCACTCTCCTGTATGCCATTTCAGTTTACCATGCTCCCTAATTTGCTTGCTGAGCCAGCCTCTAGTCCATGTAATGACCTCTCTCTCTCTCTCTCACCAAGTCATCCTTGTTTCTGTAACAAATGGAGCACAGCATCAAACAACTTCTGAGACTCCATACATTCCCACAAATTTCCTTTTATACCATGCAAGTCCCTCAAAAACAGCATTGTTAATTAAGCATGACCTGACATTTACAAATCACTGCCAACTGTCCCAATCAGCTTATGGCTCCCTAATTTAGCCTTGTGTTTTACACGAGAGGTTTACTTCCAACTCAAACTCTTTCGATTAATAAAGCAATACCTTATAGCACCCTGCCACATTCATTCCTTTAGTAGCCAACATAAACATAGGGTAATTAGATAGTTTGAGAACAGACCATTGATTAAGCTCTGGTCTCTGGGGAAATCCTGCAATATGCACAAACCACAAGTGGAAAAACATGAATATGATTGCTCTGTTGAACCGTACCTCAGTACATTGTCCAATCTAGACATGAATGGCTGAGCTTGCTGATTTCTTCTGAGGGAGGTTATCTGAAGATTGTACCATTAGCTGAAATCTTATGTTTTCACTGCCTAAAATTGAGCCCGTAAAGTTAGTTTGTTGGGGGTATTCTGTAGCTGGACCTATAGATATCAGCGTATTGGGTAAGAACAGTCTCTCCACTTGAGCTAACTTTGCATCCCCTCTTCTGCCCACTTCCTCCTGTAAATAACGAGGAAAGGAGGCGTCATCAGAAATTCCGTGTCCCGGATTTTAATTTTAGTTACAGTGGAGTTTATGATCAAAAACATGGGAAAATGCCCCTTGAAAATAAACACAATACTTGAGGCAATAACAAAAAGATCAAAGAGTTCAGCTATCGCAAACTCACAGACTAAAGTTCACGTGTTCCAAATAAGCTGCACCCACCAACAAAAATCTCGTACCAATTGCCCATTTCAGAAGGCTGATCTGAGCGCTGTGCTTTCAGTGTGTTAAAAGATTATGGAATAAAATTTCAGTCAGAATTTCACTTTTTTTTTAGTTAAAGTAGGATTTTCACTTTTTATTTTGTTTGATCATTTCACCAGCCCTTGTGTTCTATAACAGATCAGTTATCCAGCCTTTCCAGCCAAGGATGATGTATGAGATTAATAGTTCACATTACAGATTTAGGTACAAATTTACTGCATCTGATATTAAATTGGATGTGTCATATGTGTAGCGTGAAGTCCAAATCAAAATTGATTGTTGGCAAGATAGACGCGCCGATTGTTTTCACTTGAAAATTGAATATGTTTGCCATAAATTCCACAAATGATTGATATACTCAGAGCAAAACAAACATTTCTCAGTCCACTGGAGCAGAGTTAAAGAAACTGTTTAGAGTTGGTTGGACTTGCATTAATACACCTATTGTCACAACCTCAGAACATCCCAATGCACTTTGTAGCCAATGAGCTATTTTATTGAAGTGCAGTCACTGTTGTCACGTCTATAACATGGCAACCAATTTATTTATAAATAGCACTCCAGTAATTCTTTGTCTGTTATATCAATGACTGTATCAGTGCCTTGTCATCTCTCGTCTGGACTTGGAAAAGAACTATGGAATCTTGCTTCCAATTTCCACCCTTCTCTCACCTCCACATAGTCCATCTCTGACACATCCCATCTCTTTCTTGGCCCCTCTATCTCCATTGACAGACTGAGCACTAATATTTGTTACAAGCCCATTGACAGTTGCATCCACTGCACCTCCTCAAGCCCCCCCCCTTCCAATAAGGACTCTGTCCCATTCTCCTGGTTTCTCCACCTCCATTCCACCTGCTCCAATGATGCCACCTTTGAAAATGGCACTTCTGCCAAGACTGCTTTTCCTTAATGGGGATTCCCCTTTATTGCCCCTTCCTCTCCCACCTGGAACCACAGCAGGATCCCTTATGTCTCCTCTTCACCCACCAGCTTCCAAAGGCTGCCATTTCTGCCAATTCCAGCATGATGCCACCACAGAACATATCTTCCCCTTACTTCTCCCCACACCCCATCAGTATTCTGCAGGGACCACTCCCCCTCTGTAACCCTGGTCCACTCTTCCATCATACCTGATTTGCCAATTCATTGCAATGGCACCTTTCCTTGCAATCGCAGAAGGTGCGACACCTGTCACTTTAACTCATCCCTCTGCACCATTCAAAGCCCCAAACACTCCTTCCAGTTCAAGCAGTGTTTCATTTGCACCTCTTACAATTTGCTTTACTCACTGCTCCCAATGCAGTCTCCTCTACAACGAGGAAACTAAACGCAGACCAGGTTTCGCAACGTCATGTTGCAACTGTACAAAACTCTAGTGCAGCCGCACTTGGAGTATTGTGTGCAGTTCTGGTCCCCACATTATAAGAAAGATGTGGAGGCATTGGAGAGGGTACAGAGGAGGTTTACCAGGATGTTGCCTGGTATGGAGGGCATGTGTTATGAGGAGAGGCTGAGGGATTTGAGGTTGTTTTCGTTAGAAAGGAGGCGGCTAAGAGGAGACCTTATCGAAACATATAAGATGATTAGAGGTTTAGATAGGGTGGACAGTGATAGCCTTTTCCTAGGATGGAGAAAGCTAGCACGAGGGGACACAGCTTTAAATTAAGGGGTGATAGTTATAGGACGGATATCAGAGGTAGGTTCTTTACCCAGAGGGTGGTTAGAGAGTGGAATGCCCTGCCTGCGGCAGTTGTAGATGCACCAAGTTTGGTGGCATTTAAGAGGTCAGTTGATAAGTTTATGGAAGAGAAGGGAATGGTTTAGTTTGGAGGGTCATTGCTTTTTTTTCGTAATTGGTCGGCGCAACATCGAAGGCCAAAGGGCCTGTTCTGTGCTGTAATGTTCTATGTTCTATGTTCTAGGTGACTGCTTTGTGGACCAATTTCACTCAGTTCGCAAACATGATCCAATCTTCCTACCAGTTGTCATTTTAACTCAACATCTTGGTCTCATGCCCACATGTCCCTCCTTGGCCTACTGCAGTGCTCCAGCGAAGCCCAACACAAACTGGAAGAACAGAATCTTATCTTCTGATTAGAAACCTTAGAGACCTCAGAATTCAACATTGAGTTCAATAACTTTAGACTTTGACCTTTCTCCTCAATCTTAACCCCTTTTTTAATACATTTTTCTTGTCTCGAAGCAAAACAATTCTTCCCCTCCCCTGCCCTCCACACCTGGTCATCTATTGCTTGTTCTTAGGTTTGGTTAGTTTGCTTGCAACCTTTTCCAGCAACAGGTAATATCTAACAGCCTTTCCCCTCTCTCAAATCTGATAAAGAGCCAAAGTCACAACATTAACTGTTCCTCTGTCCCTACAGATGCTGTCAGACTTCTGAGTTTTTCCAGAATTCTCTCTTTATGTGATATTGATTGAAGGAAAAATATTGAAAAGCTCAGTCAGGAAAATAGCCCCCTGCTCTTTGAAATAATAATAGCTCTTTTGCACCCAGAGTGAAAGTTGGGTCTTTGTTTTAATGCATTATTCAAACAATTTTTGCTGCTGCACTGGAGTGCCAGTGTAGATTTTGTACTCAAGTTTCCGGAGTGGGACTTGAACCCATTCATTTTGACATACTAGGCAAATCCCTGAAGTACAGTTGACACCATGAAGTATCCATAGCAAATGGAAGATGAAGGGTTTTTTTAACTTCAAAGTTATCTTTCCTATCATAAGAAACATGGAAACTAAATACACAAGTAAGCCATTCAGCCCTTTGAGCTTGATCCACCATTCATTTTGGTTATGGCTCATTATCAAATTCAATATCCTCATTGCCCCTTTCCCCCATATCCCTTGATCCCTTTAGTTTTAAGAGCTATATCTAACTTCTTCTTGAAGTCACACAACGCTTTGGCTTCAACTACTTTGTGGTAGTGAATCCACACATTCACCATGCTCTGGGTGAAGAAATTTCTCCTCACCTCAGTTCTAAAAGGTTGGACCCCCTATTCTCAAACGATGACCCCAGTTCTGGACTCCCCCACAATTGTGAACATTCTTTCTGAATCTACCTTATCTAATCCTGTCAGAATTTTAGAAGTTTCTATAAGATCCCTTCTCGGTCGTCTAAGCTCCAGTGAATATAATGCTAACTGACTTAGTCTGTTCTCATATGACAGACCTGCCATCCTGGAAGCAGCTTGGTAAACCTTTGCTGTACTCCCATTATTACAAGAACATCCTTCCTCAGATAAGGACACCAAAACTGTACACAATGCTCTAGGTGTGACTTCACTGACACCCTATACAAGGCATATTATACCCCAGTTTATTTAAAATGATTGAAGTTTTAAGGAATAGTAGTATGTTCCATGATTGGTCATTTGGCTTGAATGCGAGATATTTCACGTTATTTCAAATGAGGTTTTTTAGTTTTATTATGAAAGATGTACATTGGTTGGCCACGGAGTACGTTTAAATGTCTTTCAAAGTTGACTTATTGTGTAATTTGGTCGTGGCAAGATGTAGGTGCTGGAGACTTAGAATCAGGAGTAAACTATTTGGTCTTTGAGCTTACTCTCCATCAGGAAAGTTTTTATGGTTGATCTGATTGTGGGCTAAGCTCCATTTTCCTGCTGACACCCTCTCTAACCTTTGACTCCTTTGCTATCACAAAATCTATCCCAGTCAATAAATTAAGTGACCCATCATCCACTGCTTTCTGGGCGAGAGAATTTCACAGACTAATGACCCTCTGAGAGAAACAATTCCTCTTCATTCTCAACATAAAAGAGAGACCTCTTGTTTTTAAACTGTGACCTCCACTTCTCATTCTCCCTCGCAAGGAAACATCCTCCAAGTATCTACCCGTCAGCATTGTATCTGTTTCAATAATATCGTGTCTCATTCTTCTAAAGTCCAATGGGTATCGGTTCAACCTTCCTTTATAGAATAAATCTTTTATCCCAGGAATGAATTAAGTGAACCTTTCTCTAGACTGCTTCTAATTAATGATATCCTTTCTCAAATCGAGACCAAACCTTTGCGCAGTGCTCCAGATGTGGTCCCACCAAGGCCCCATACAGCTGCACTAAAACTTCCCAACTTTTATTTTCCATTTCCCTTTGCAATAAATGCCAACATTCCATTTGTCTTTCTAATCATTCACTATAACTGCATGCTAACTTTGTGATTCATGTACCAGATCTCTCCGTATCATCGAGTTCTGCAATCTCTCCCCATTTTAAATTTTATTCTGTTTTTTTTAATCCTCCCTGCCAAAGCGGATAAGTTCACATTTCCCCATGTTAAACTCCATCCGCCGGATTTTTGCCCACTCTCTTTGTAGATTCTCCACACCTTCTTAACTTACTTACCTACCTGTTTTGGTCAGTTGGAAATTTAGCTTCCATTTGTTTGATCTCTTCACACAAATGATTAAAGTAGATGGAAAATAGTTGAGACCGTAACACTGATAATTGTGACATTTCACTAGTTATTGCTTGCCAACCTAAAAAAAGACCCATTTTCCCTGCTGTCTGCTTCCTGTCAGCATGGCTCAAAAATTGGTTAGCTAATACCTTACTCCCTACACCATGAGCTCTGATTTTGTGTAGTAATCTTTGATTTGACACCTTACCAAATGTATTTTGGAAATTTAAGTACACTATGTCTGCAGGTTCCCCATTACCTAATTTGTTTGTCCCTTCCTCAAGTAAGTTACTTAAGGAATGATTTCCCTGTCATAAAACCATGTTGGTTCTCTCTGCTTCCAAGATGATTTTCTGAATGTCCTGCGATAACCTTCTTAATAACAGACTTGAGCAAATTCCCTGTGACAGATGTTGGACTAACTATGCAGCAGTTGTGGGCTCACCAACTTTAAGGGCGTTCAAATGGTCATTTGGATAGGCACATGGATAATATTGGAATAGTTTAGGTTGGAGGGCCATTAGATTGGTCAGTGCAACATCGAGGGCTGAAGGGCCAGTATTGTGTTGTTATGTTCTAACTAGCCTATAGTTTCCTGATTTTTGTCTCATCGCTTTCTTTGAATAAAGGTGTTGCCTTTGCTGCTTTCCAATTCCCTGGACCCATCCAGAATCTTTTGTACGAGTGTAATCGATTGCTGGAATTTTCCGGCTATTTACGCTGGAGGGACCTTCCTGGGCACCCCACCACTGCGTGTTTCCTGGCAACATGGGGTGGAGTCGATGGGAAATCCCATCAACAGGGACAGGATCAGAAGGTTCCGCCATTACCTTCCACTGTGAAGGCCACCCAGTTACTCTGTTACCAAAGGGCATGGCTCAGTCGATCCAGACAAACAAAATATGTTACAATCATATTCAATAGTCTTATCAATTTATTGCACCTTGACTGGACTAAATTTCTCAAACTGCCATTTCAGATATTAAAAATTGTACCCTATTGCAGCAGAGAAGTAGTTAAAAAGCAACTGTAATGCGGGTCACATTAGTACTTGTGAAGCTGAGCACTGAGAAACAGGTTTCTGTTCAAATCTAACTGCATGAGGCACGCTCACTCACTTCCTCCCGCACATATTCTGTTATCTGAACTTTGCCCCTTTCTCAGCTCCTGCAACCTATATTAATGCCTCTGGTACTCAACACCTGGCTGGAGTGTCTCTAACAGTCAGCACTCTGCCACTGGGTGACCTAGAGTGTACACAGTGGTTAGTACTGCTGCCTCTCAGTGCTAGGGGCCCAGGTTCGATTTCTGACTTGGGCGACACTGTGTGGAGTCTGCGTGTTCTTCCCCATATCTGTGTGGGTTTCCTCTGGATGATCCAGTTTCCTCTATCAGCCCAAAGATGTGTGGGTTAAGTGGATTGACCATGCTAAAGTTGCACTTTGTCCCTGAGGTTTATAAATTTGGGGGATCAGCGGGGTAACTAAGCGGAGATTTGGGGTAAGCCTGGGTAAGAGTCCGTGCAGACTCAAAGTACTGAATAGCCTCCTCCTGCGCTGTAAGGACTCTATATTCTTAAAAAGAAAAGTGACAAGATCTGCAGCAGGGAAACAAACAATTTGGATCCTCGTATGAGTTATAGGACGGATATCAGAGGTAGGTTCTTTACTCAAAGAGTGATTAGGGAGTGGAATGCCCTGCCTGCAGCTGTTGTAGATGCGCCAAGTTTGGTGGCGTTTAAGAGGTTAGTTGATAAGTATATGGATGAGAAGGGAATGGTTTAGTTAGGAGGGGCATTGCTTTTTATTTTGGTCGGCACAACATCGAAGGCCGAAGGGCCTGTTCTGTGCTGTATTGTTCTATGTTCTATGTTCTATCCAATTGTAGAATCACTGAATCCCTGCAGAGCAGAAGTAAGCCATTCAGCCCATCAAGTCTGCACCAAAGCAACATCTTACCAGACCCTATCCCCATAAACCCTCCTATTTACTCTGCTAATCTACACATTTTGGGACACTAAGGGGCATCATCAATCCATCTGACCTGCACATCTTTGGACTGTAGGAGAAACCGGAGCATCTGGAGAAAACCCATGCAGACATAGGGAGAATGTGGAACCTCAACACAAACATGCAAACTCCACACAGAAGGTGACCCAAGGCTGGAATTGAACCCACGACTCTGACACAATGAGACAGCAGTGCAAACCATTGTGCTGCCCAATTGATCTCTCTTGTGTGCCCATTAGCTTCACCAGCCTTATTGTTTCTCATGTCCAAGAGAAAAATGTTGACTTCGGAAAGAGTACAGTGTCACTACATGATGTCCCCAGCCCCCCACTCATTGTCTATTGCTCCAGTGATACACGTACTGAGGAAGTGTACAATAAGAGTCAGTGAATTTGTGTGATGGAATCGAAAGCGCTCTATTTTCTCCAGTGAGCACATGTTAGAGTGGGATGGTGATAAAGCTTGCTGCTGGATCAATACGTTCACTATATATCTGGGCGTTGCAGCTGTCTGTTATCGCAGCTGTATCCCAGATTTAAACTATAAGCCTTCTGTAAATAAGCATGCAGAAGACCTCGCTTTGTGGACAAGCTTGATGGTTTCATTTCGTGGACAGGCAAGCAAGTGCCTTGACTGAAATATCTCTCTATTAAAAGCACGATGAAATGATTTTAAAAGAACATCATCAGTTCATTATAACGTGTATGTTACAACATTTTTTTCTTAGCCAATAAAAGGGGGGATGGAGGGCTTGAACCCCACAAGGCCCTGGTAGGAACAGTGCTTGCCAGGGATCCGGGTTTAATTCCCGGCTTGGGTCACTGTCTGTGCAGAGTCTGCACGTTCTCCCTACATTTACATGGGTTTCCTCTGGATGTTCCGGTTTCCTCCAGATCCAAAGTTGTGCGGGTTAGGCAGATTGGCCATGCTGAATTGCCCCTTAGTGTCAGAGGGATTAGTTAGGATAAATGCATGGGATTATGGGGATAGCACCTGGGTGGGATTGTGGTCAATGCAGACTCAATGGGCTGAATGGCCTCCTTCTGCACTACAAAACTCTGCGATTCTCTGTGAGAGTGGTTAGCACTACTGTCTCACAGCACTAGGGACCCAAGTTCGATTCCCGGCTTGAGTCATTGTCTGTGTGAAGTTTTACGTTCTCCCTGTGGCTGTGTGGGTTTCCCCCGGGTGCTCCAGTTTCCTCCCACAGTCCAAAAGATGTACAGCTAAATGGATTGGTCACATTAAATTCTGCCTCCGAGAACCCTAACGGGCACTAGAGTGCGGCAACTAGGAGATTTCCACAGTTTTTGCAGTGTTAATGTAAGTCTACTTGTGACTAACAAATAAACTTTAAACTTACCGAGTGCAAGGCCAGAGAGCTAGAATTGTGAAAATCCTCCAATGTCAATGTACTAATTTCTGTGCAGCTCAGGGGCCGTGGTAATAAATTATTTTCTTTGTGTGTGACATTGGACTAATTTATGATTCTGCTTTTCTCAACGTTTAACATTATAATGCCATTCACCAAAGCAAATGGCCAGCGTCTGAAGCTCGTCCCTCCTTTGAAAAGAAAGGAATAAGATCTTGGATCATTTTGTCTGCGGCAGTTACAGTTCTATATTCCACACCATCAACTTTGCCAGAATTGCTCCTAATATTAGAGAGAAAAAGCTTATTCAAAAAATGTTGGTTACTTTTATATTAGTAAACTAACACAATAGTGTCTGGCTATCTGTCTAAAATCATAGAATCCCTACAATGCAGAAGGAGGCTATTCAGCCCATCAAACCTGCAATGATACCCGCATCCTATACCATAACAGCACATATTTACTGTGCTAATCCCCCTGATACTGGGGGTTAATTTAGCATGGTTAATCAACCTAACCTGCACATCCTTGGAGTGTGGGAGGAAACCAGGGTACCCCAAGGAAACCCATGCAGACACGGGGAGAGGGTGAAAACTACACACAGGCAGTGATCCAAGGCCAGGAGTGAACCCAGATCCCTGGCGTTGTGAAGCCTTATGTATGAGGATTCTGGGACATCATATCTATGGTTTCCCAGTCTGCATTGGAAGTAGGTATGGTTCCCTGACTTTGGCCATTTGGGAGAATGTTATTTAAGTCAATCTGGGTAGGATAGTCAGCCACAGATGGCATCCACATATGAACAGGTAGACCAAATATTAGTGAGTGGCAACGTGCCTGACATTGCCAAGATAGAATGTCAACCAGAAGTAACAAGACATCATAAACGCTCGAATGCATCTAGATAAACTCTGAGATGCAGAGTTATGTTTCTGGTAATAAATCCCAAATGGCTTCACCCTGGCCCCAACAGTTGGTTCAGTTTAATATACTGTCCATGCCACATATCCAATATTACTACAGATGAAGGGGCGTTAATTTAAGTAGCCCTAATTTCTCCAGTCACCATCATCAGTAAACAGCAAGATGTTTTCCATTTGTTTCCTTTTTTCTAAGCAGTGGCATATTCCCTAACTCTGCAATGTGGAATGTGGCTATCAGTCTCTGCTCAGCGACTCTGCACACGACAACACAAAGTCGCTGAGCAGAGACTGACAACCAAGTGAGAATGGCCTCAGCTGGGATCTTGGGTTCACGTCACACTATCTGTAACCTCTCCGACTTGCCTGGGCTTGTAAAATCTCACTAACTGAATGTCTGGAGATAATACACATCTCTTTAATCTGTGCTTAATGATCTCTCCACTCACATTGTCTGTATCTTTTAAGACTTGATTAGCTGTAAAGACTCACATTCCAGCCATTATTTTGTAAATTGAGTTTGTGTCTTTATAAGCCCTGTTTCTGAACGGAACTCCCATTTAACCTGATGTAGGAACAGCACTCCGGAAGCTAGTGGATTTTGCTACCAAACAAACCTGTTGGACTTTAACCTGGTGTCGTGAAACTCCTTAGTGCAATTCTGGTCACCACATTATAGGAAGGATATAATTGCATTTGCGGGAGTGCAGAGGAGATTCACCAGGATGTTGCCTGGGATGAAACATTTAAGTTATGAAGAGAGATTGGAAAGGCTTGGGCTATTTTCTCTGGAGCAGAGAAGAACGAGAGGCAACCTGATTGAGGTTCAATTCCCATATTGGCTGAGGTTATTCATGAAGGCCCAGCCTTCTCAACCTTGTCCCACATACAGTGATGCTCGTTAAGTCACCAGCCAGCTCTTCCCCTCAAAGGGAAGAGCAACCTGTGGTCATCTGGGACTATGGTGATTTTGCCTTTTTAGTTTTACATTTAGTTGCTGTACAGTTTAATGTACATTCAGGAGGCAATCCTGACGAGAAGAACTTGCCCCTTTTCCAGCAAAGTTGCATTTAGCGTCTTCCTATTTGAAGGGATTGCAGAATGGCATCTCACACGATCAAAGTGTGTTCAGGTAGGGACATGTCTGACTGTGTGTTCTTTTCCTACACACACCCCACCCCACCCCACTGAAGGCGTTTCTTATTCTATATTGAGGAATTCTTCAATCTGTGAACAGTCAAGAGACTGAATGGACTGTGTTGTAATCTGTGAGATCAGTTCCTAACCTCATTCCAACTGATGGATTGTCAAACAAAAGACATTACTTGTGGTGTTGATGGTGATTAAGATATCTGACAGTATTACTTTACACTCTGGACTGACAGTTTAAGGGTTGGTTCACTCAGAAGGCAACACTATCAGATAACAGCTTCCTTTTAGAAACATGAAGGATATTTAACTACGTTCTGGATGCTTGCAAGGGGCAGTTTTTATCACTTGTGAAACAAAAGTTGTAACCTCCTGATTCTATCTTGATAGATTGAGGGATTCTAAGTTTGGGGTTATCTGATTATTATTTTTTCAATTCCTTTGCTTTTCCTCCTGTCCTTTTGGACCCCCTGGTGAAGTTCATCATTGTGGGGTTTGCCAATCCACCTAAATTTCTTAATAAAGATGTCACGCTAGCATATAAACAAAAAGCTGTTTAAAAACACTAAATGCTATTTAATTGAAAGGCAGATTTGGAATAATCTAATTACTGAATAATGTGGGCTGAATGTTGGAATGTAGAAGAATTAGTCAGTGAAAAGCAGCAATCTCAATGTGGTTTTCAGATCATACTGCAAACAGCGAACACTCCACTTTGTTCCATTATAAACATTTGAACAGTGATTTGCAACTGTAGCATGGAAATCACACCTATATTTTCATTATTTTCAAATTTATGGATAGTATTGTATAATTTTGGCTCCATATTCTTCACTTAAGATATTAAATATGCACTGCAGGCACTCACCAAGGCTCCTTCCAAACCCACAATTGCTACCACCGAGGACAAGAGCAATAGATCCCTAGGGAACACTACCACCTGGAGGTTTCCTTCCAACTTCCATCCTGACTGGGATATGTTAATATTAGCATGGGTGGCACCATAGCACAGTGGTTAGCACTGCTGCCTCCCAATGCCAAGGAGCTGGGTTCGTTTCCTGGTTTTTAGGTCACTATCTGTGTGGAGTTTGCACATTCTCCCCATGCCTGCGTGGGTTTCCTCTGGGCGTGCCGGTTTCCTCCCACACTCTGAAAGAAATGCTGGTTAGGTGCATTGACCATACTAAATTCTCCCTCGGTGTATCTAAACAGGTGCCGGAGTGTGGCAATGAGGGAATTTTCACAATAACTTCATTGCAATGTTAATGCAATCCCACTTGTGATACTAGTAAATAAACAAAATTATTATTTTTGTCACAAGCAGGCTTGCATTAACACTGCAATGAAGTTGCTCTGAAAATTCCCTAGTTGTCAAACTCTAGCATCTGTTCGAATATACTGAGTGAGAATTTAGCATGGCCAATGCACCTAACCAGCACATTTGCATACTGTGGGAGCAAACTGGAGCTTCAGAGGAAACCCATGCAGACATGGGGAGAATGTATAGACTCCACCACACAGTGACCCAAGCCAGGAATCGAACTTGGGTCCCTGGCGCTGTAAGGCAGTAGCGCTAACCACAGTGTCATTGCTGTTCCTTCACTTTCACCGGGTCAAAATCCTGGAACTCCCTCCTTAATTGGACTGTGGATGTACCTATTATCTCAAACTGCAGCGGATCAAGGATGCAGCTCACTATTGCCTTCTGAAAGATAAATACTGGCCTAGCCAGTGATGTCCACATCCCATAAATGAATAAAAAACATACAGTACTTATCCAATCGTTCTCTGGTGCTGAACTTACATCTTCCTCTACTGTCTGTCCTATCTCCTAGTTCATCTTGTGCATGAGATCCACTTCTTCACTTCTTGCTGCCTAGTCCTTGTCCCACTAAACTGCTGATCACCAAACTTCCCTTTCTAGCCCCAAGTGAACTGATATTGTTCCCCCTCCACTACCATTCATTATTGCACCCCACTCCCCAAAATGCTGACCTTCATTGCTTTGGTCTGCCTCAATTCCCAACCCGTTCCCAAGTACGCCTTCCATACAAAAGCCCCTGAATATGATGTCACTTTCCAAATCTGTGCCCCAATTCATATTTGGATCCCTCCGGTTGGATATCTGGCTCTGCCGCAGCTACGGAAGCAGCCCTGGCCAAACTCTCAAATGGGCTTAGTGACTGGGATAAACGATCGTACCAAATGTCCATTGCTCACAACAGCTTCCACATAGCATTGTTGACCTTGTCAGAATTTCTCGAGGTACTTTGTTTAAAGATGTCTGCACGTGGAACTTAGTAAGATAGAGGGTAAGCTTAGTAGGTAGGGACACGTTCGGTGCAACTTGCGGGCTGAAGGGCCTGTTTGTGCTGTAGTTTTTTTTTAATGCTTCTACATTTCCATGTGCACGGATGCATGGTCACGTGCACACATGCACAGACACAGTTTTTCCTTTTTGGGAACAGCGGATTTCCCAAGCTGATTATTTGCCCATTGAATGCTCCTTCTGTGGACACAACTCCTGGAATTTGTTCTGGAACGCTACCACTGTGTCACAGAACCTTGAGGTCCTTAACAGGAGTGGCAATCAGTCAAAAGGTGACCCTTTGCAGCACCAATGTAAGGTAGGAGGGCTTCCAGTAATATCGTGCACTTGGATTGCACCTTCAATGTAAAACGCCCAAAGTGCTTCGCTGGAAAATTCTCAGTTGAAAATTGACACTGAGCCTCATACAAGATGTCAGGTGACAGAAAGCTTGGAGTTTTTGAAAGGTGGAGGGGGGAGGGGTAGAGAGCAGGAGAGGTTTGGTGAGAAAACTCAAGACCTTTGGGCCCCAGGCAGCTGGTACGGTCCAAGTTGGAAGCAGGAATGCTGCCACTGAGCCATAGCTGACACTCTCATCAACTGTCTGCCAAGGCTGAGTGATTCACTTGGCTTTGTCGTGGTTGCTGGTTCATGAAATATACATTCGAAAAACACATTGAGGAGTTTGATTGTTTTACTTTCTGCTGGCAGCAGCAATATTTTGTAATGTTTGGCAATATAGATTCATGCATTTTCTAGCTTTTGCTGTTTACTGCCAGATATATGGTTATGTCAAAAATTCAAAACAATGTCCCATTTGCTGCCTTTATACAAGTATAGCATATTTCCATAGTGCTTTTAAGCTGAGATTTTATCTCTCTTTAAAAAGAATGTTCATGAGAAGAAGGTGTTGGATTGGAGCTGGAGGCTGCAGGAACATTGACATCTCAATTTCCATATTCAAATCTTTTAAAGCGGTAAAATTATAAAGTTTGTTTATTAGTGGCACAACTAGCTTACTGAATGAAGTGACTGTGAAAATCCTCCAGTCGCCATGCTCCAGTGCCTGTTCGGGTACACTGAGGGAGAATTTAGCACAGCCAATGCACCCTAACCAGCACATCTTTCAGACTGAGAGGAAACCTGCACAGATTGTGCAAACTCCATATTGTTACTCGTCCAAGCCAGGAATTGAACCTGGGTTCCGAATGCTGTGAGGCAGCAATGCTAACCACTGCATCACTGTCTTTTGGACTGAAGGGCAAGATAATGAAGCTTGGATCTTTGACTTCGTAAATATGATACGTATACGCAAAAAGGAGCGAGCAAGCCAAGCTGAAGCTCTATAAATCATTGATTAGATCTTAGGCCGAGTATTGTGTCTAATCTTTTGCAAATTCATTCATGGGACAGGGGAAATCACTGGTTAAGGGCCAGCATTTATTACCCATTTCTGATGGAGTCTCTGAAACTTTCTTCCTCCAAAGGCAGTGGAAGCACAGTCTTTGAATTATTTTAGGGCTGAGTTAGGTTGATTCTTGATTTACAATGGGATGAAAGGTTACTGAGGTTAGGCATATGGAGTTGAATGTAGGGCTGAAGTTGCAATCAATAGTTATAATTGAATAACACTAACGATACAATAGCAGGATATTAAAGGAATGTCAATGAGATTACAGATTAGAACTTGCATTTAATTCACTTCTTTCCAAGTCTAATATTTCCATATACAATAAGTCAAACAGTACCTTTTGTGATGAGGTTTAATTTTGGCTCTCAAATGATTTCAGTTTTCATAGAATCCCTGCAGTGCAGAAGAAGGCCATTTAGTTCATCTAGTCTGTGCTGACTCTCTGACAGAGCATCAGACCCTATCCCCATAACCCCACTTATTTACCCTGCTAATCCCTCTAACCTTGACATCTTGCAACACGAAGGGGCGATATAGCATGACCAATCCACCTAACCTGCACATCTTTGGACTGTGGAAATAAATTGGCCCATGAAGACACGAGGAGAATGGGATTAGTTTTGGGGCCAGCATTAGAAATGCAGAGTGCCTCTCCTAATCCAGCATTGGGGAGCTAGAAACTCCTCCTTCCATTTCCTAAGCTTAGTGGAATGGCTGGGTCTACTCGGGGAAGCGCTTGTGAAATGTATAGCATTGAAATGCAGTTCCATAATATTTCCTTATGCAGAATGGTGGTGGGTAATAAATGAGGTGGCAAGTCAAAACACCAGCTCAGATGAACATAAGATTTTAAAATCACGCCAATTTTTTAAAAATGTGCATCTGACAAATGGCTCCAAAAGATGATACTGAGTATTGTATGGCTCATTATCATTTAACCTGGTGTTGTGAGACTTATTTATATCTGTAACAGAGAGGAAGAGTCAAACTTGTAACCTGAAAAGTATGTTCAACTTGAGTATGTTTTCCTTTCGCATTTAAAAGAAAAATATTGTTGGAAACAAGCCTCAGGATGTCTTCTTTAATGCTTTGCATGCCCTCAAACGGTTTTGATAATGCAGTGGAATTTATGAGCCGTTTTCCTGCAATCCCTTGATGCCCATTCACAGGGAAACAAATGAGCGGTGTACCTTCCCAGGCTGGTGGTGCTGATGCCCAGCCTTTACCCTGAATGGGCTTCTCTCTTGCAATGGTCTCAGTCCATGTTCTCAGAGGGACAGCCCTGCTTTCCTGCGGTCTCTCGGCCAACGAGCATTACCGCATCCTTTCAAGAAACCGTTTCCCTTGCTTTCCTGGATGTCACTGTTAAGCAGAAGCAGTCATCACCACCTAATCTCGCATGCTTCCAACCATTTACTTTGGCTCTCCTGAGCTTTTTGTTCCCCCCTGCGCCATTTCGCTGAATGATTGTGTTAGGCAACTGTTTGGTGATTTACGAAAGTATATGCCTTTAATTTTGGAAAACATGCATATGGTTTAACGTTCATACTGGTTACTTTCACAATTCCTGAAGGTTTATGAGGAGAACATCAACTCCTTTCCCTGAGCCACAGATATTTACAATTGTATTTGAAACATGTTAGTTGCACGCATTCTTTCGAACATGGGTTGCCACGTGAATAATCTAACCCTGTTAAGTTGTGTGCTTTTTTAGACCTGATGCAATAATAGGGACTTATTGTTCCCAGAAAGTACTGAGACACATTCATGTCTAGACATTTATGACTGCTTAGAAATATAGGGCCAAATCTGCCTGGAAATATAATGGTGAGTTCATGACACATGGTGTTGCTAATGTGCAAATCAGCCAGCATAGACCCCATAACCAGAGGAACACATGAAATTGGAACAACGTTCAGCCATGTAGCCCTAGGAGAAAGTTTGCCCAGTCAGTTGGCAAACTGCCTTCGAATACAGTTCAATCGGCAGGCAAATGCAGTGTTAGCATTCATGTCGAAAGGGCTAGAATAGAAGAGCAGGAATGTACATCTGAGGCTATGTAAGGCTCTGGTCAGACCCTATTTGGAGTATTGTGAGCAGTTTTGGGCCCCGTAGCTAAGGAAGAACATGCTGGCCTTGGAAAGAGTCCAGAGGAGCTTCACAGGTACGATCCTTGGAATGAAGAGCTTGTTAAGGGAGGAGCGGTTGAAGACTCTGGGTCTGTACTTGTTGGAATTTGGAAAGATGAGGGGGGTACCCTATTGAAACTTGCAGGATACGCCTGGATAAAGTGGCCGTGGGGAGGATGTTTCCACTAGTAGAGAAAATTAGAACCAGAACGCACCACCTCAGGCTAAAGAAGTGATCCTTTAAAATAGATGAGGAGGAATTTCTTCAGCCAGAGTGGAACTCTTTGCCACAGAAGTCTGTGGAGGCCATGTCATCGAGCATCTTTAAGACTGAGATGGATAGGTTCTTGATTAATAAGAGAATCAGAGAGTATGGGAAAAGGCAAGAGAACGGGGATGAGAAAAATATTCAGCCATGAATGAATGGCGGAGCTGACTCGATGGGCCGAGTGGCCTAATTCTGTTTCTATGCCTTATGGTCTAACACAGCTTCAGTCCATGTGCTGTATACATCCAGAGTGTGGTTAGAAAGAGAATTTTAGGACTTTGATCCAGTGATAGCAAAGGAATGGTGATATATTACTAGATCATGATACTGAATGGTTGGCTGAGGGGCAACTTGCTGGAAGTCATGCTTGCTTGCACCTAATGTCTTTGTTCTTTGAGGTAGTGGAGGTGACAGGAACCTTGATGGGTTGCTGCATGGCATCTTGTAGATGGTGCATATAGCTGCCACCAGGCTCTGGTGTTAGAGATTGTATGAATCTATCCTCCGCCTCATTCTATCATTTTGCTACCCTCCGTCCCTCCTCCAATTGGGAGGAATTCCTCCTCCTCAACGTGGAGATGAACTGATTCATCAGTTAGGGGAGGATGTTAGGGTGGTCCTGACCTGTGGTTTGCTTGCCTGTGTTTGATCTGATACCATGAGACTTGAGGACTCCCAGAGCTACCTTCTCCCAAAAGTGTCCCATTGCATTGCCCCTTCTGTCCTACCGGTGACCCTCAGAAATCATAAGAAGTAGTTTGAAACATTGATTATAAGGTGTGACTTAGTTAGTATTAATGTTAGGTCATACTTGACTACTCTACGGACAACTCTCCCACTTTTGGCATCAAGTCCCTGAGTGTTGGTGAGGAGGAATTAGCAGGATTAACTCGGTACTGTATGCTATTGTCATATCCCAATGTCAAAGTTGTTATTGGATAGTCTGTGCTGTTTTGTTCTCATTTTACCTTTCGGGTGAAAGTTTGATACAATTGAATGGTTTGCTGGGTCATTTCAGAGAACATTTGAGAGTCAGCCACATTGTAGCTCTGGAGCTACAAGTAGGCCAGACCAGGTAAGGATGGCAGATTTCCTTCCTCGAATGACATCAAGTGAACCGACAATCATGGTCACCGTCATCCAAACCCGCTTTTTATTCTAGCTTTTAAAGAAAAGTAACTGAATTTAAATTTTCCAGCTGCGATGATGGGATTTGAACGCGCACCTCTGGGTTATTATTACTATGCTACCACTGCGCCTCCCCTGTTCTTGCCTTTTAACACTATGGGCAGGATTTTCCAGCCACACTCGCCCCAAAGCTGGAAAATCCCGCCTGAGATTAACAGGCCTTTGCATGGTACAATACTTGTGGCGGGCAGGATGAGAAAATTCCACCCTATAACTTTACCCTTCAAGTATTTATTCAATTCTCTTTTGAATGTTGCTGTTGAATATGTTTCATCTACCCTTTTCAGACAGTGCTTTGAAGATCATTACATAACAAAACATCTGTCCCTATCTCACCGCTGATTTCTTCATGAATCAATCTTCACCAACGGCCTCTGTCTATCTCTTTGCAATTGGAAGCAATAGTTCTTTATTTACTCTACCTCAATTCTTTATGATTTTGAATTCTCTCTTCATTTGCTTTACTCTGAAATGAATGACTCAAATGGGCGATACATTGGTTAGGTTGGGCGTGCTAAATTACTTCTTAATATCAGGGGGACTAGCTCGGGTAATACACGGGGTTATAGAGTTAGGGCCTGGGTGGATTGTAGTTGGTGCAAACTTGATGGGCTGAATGGCCTCCCTCTGCACTGTAGGATCCTATAATCATATCTGGTACTGTAATAAGTTCCTCTGCATCGTGCCAAAGGCACTGTCATTCTTTGTAAAGTGTGGAATCAGAATTGAATGCTTTACTTCAACTGATGCCTAATCCAAGTTTCAGAAAGGTTTAATATAACATTCTCTATTAATAAAGCCAAGATACTGTAGGTTTTTTGAACAGCTTTTTCAACTTGTTCTGCCAAAGGCTTGAATATATCAACCTCCCAGGTCTCTCTGTTCTTGCACCTTATTTTAAAATTGCAGCCTGTGGGTCAAAGAGTCCATGTTCCCTTTCAACATACTTTCCTTACTAATATTAGTTGTAGCAATTGAGGTTAAATACATACAGGTGGAAGGCATTGATTAAATGGTTACTGGGGAGGAGATGGCCTAGTGGTATTATCACTAGACTATTAATCCAGAAACTCAGTGAATGTTCTAGGGACTTGGGTTCAAATCCTGCCAAGGCAGATGGTGGAATTTGAATTCAATAAAAAAAGACATCTGGAATTAAGAATCTGCTGATGACCATGAAACCATTGGCAATTGTTGGAAAAACTCATCTGGTTCACTCATGTCCTTTAGGGAAGGAAATCTGCTGTCCTTACCTGGTCTGGCCTATATGTGACTCTAGAATCACAGCAATGTGATTGATTGTCAATTGTCCCTTGAACAAGGGCAGCTAGGGCTGGGCAATAAATGCTGGAAACCAGCAGTATCCACATCCCACAAATGAATAAAAAAATGTGCATATTAAGAAATATGCACACATGCATGAGTACATAAGAACTAAGAGCCAGGAGTCAGCCAACTGGCCTCTTAAGCCTGCTGTGCCATTCAATAAGATCATGGCTGATCTTTTCATGGACTCAGCTCCACTCACCACCTGCTCACTGTCACCCTTAATTCCTTTACTGATAAAAATCTATCTGTGCCTTAAAAACATTCAACTGCTTTGCTGGGCAGGAATTCCACAGATTCACAACCCTTTGGATGAAGAAGTTCCTCCTCAACTCAGTTCTAATTCTGCTTCCTCTTAACTTAGAACATAGAGCACTACAACACAACAGGCCCTTCGGCCCACAAGTTGCACTGATGATATCCATACCTATTAGGCTTACCTATAACCCTCAATTCTATTACGTCCTATGTACTCACCCACAAGTCTCTTGAAAGACCCTATCAAATTTGCCTCCACCACCACCGACAGCAGCCAATTCCACTCACCCCCCCACCCTCCAAGTGAAAAACTTATCCCTGATATCTCCTCAGTATCTACTCCCCAGTACCTTAAATCTGTATCCTCTTATAGCAACCATTCCAGTCCTTGGAAAAAGCCTCAGAGAATCCACCCGATCTATACCTTTCAACATCTTATACACCTCTATCAGGTCACCTCTCATCCTTCATCTCTCTCTAAGGAGCAAAGACTGAGCTCCCTCAACCCATCCTCATAAGGCATGCCACCCAATCCAGGTAACATCTTTGTAAATCTCCTCTGCACCCTTTCAATAGCTCCCACATCCTTCCTGAAATGAGGCAACCAAAATTGAGCACAGTATTTCAAGAGCGGTCTAACTAGGGTATTATAAAACTGCAACATTTTTCCTGACTCCTGAACTCAATCCCTCGATTGATGAAGGCCAATACACCATACGCCTTCTTAACCATATCTTCTACCTGCGAGGCCGATTTAAGAATCCTATGGACCCGGACCCCAAAGTCTTTCTGATTCTCTATGCTGCTAAGAACCTTACCCTTGATATTATACTTCTTCATCCCATTTGACCTGCCAAAATGGACCACTACACACTAATCCAGGTTGAAGTCCATCTGCCGCTTCTCTGCTCAGTCTTGCATCCAATCTATGTCATGCTGCAACTTCTGACATCCCTCTAAACTATCCACAACACCATCTCTCAATCTTGAGGCCATGCCCTCTAGTTCTAGTTTCACCCACCAGTGGAAATAACTTCCCTGCTTCGATCTTATCTATTCCCTTCATAATGTTATATGTTTCTATCAGATCTCCCCCCATTCTCTAAATTCCAATGAGTATAGCCCCAGTCTCCTCCTCCTCTCCTCAAAGCCAACACTGTTAACTCTGGAGTCAAGCTAGTGAATCTCCTCTGCACTCCCTTTAGTGCCAGTATATCCTCTCCCAAGTAAGGAGACCAAAACTATGCAATACTCCAGTTGTGGCATCACTAGCACCTTGTACATAACCTCCCTTGTTTTTAAACTCTCTCCCTTTAGCAGTGAAGAGCAAAATTCCATTTGCCGCCTTAATTACCTACTGTATCTGCAAACCAACTTTTTATGATCCAGGTCCCTCTGCACAGCAGCATGCTACATTTTTTTTTAACCACACAATTAATAGTCCATTTTGCTGTACTTCCTACCAAAATGAATGACCTCGCGCTAACATTGCACTCCAGCTGCTAGACACATTTGCGCACTCACTTTGAGTGAGGGATGTAACTCAAGTATTTATATCCCTTTGCAGACTTTTAGTGTCCCCTACACACTTTGCTGTATCACACATTTTATGTCATCTGCGAATTTTGACACACTATACTTGGTCCCCAGCTCTAAATCATCTATGTAAATTATAAAAAAATTGCAGCCCCAACACTGATCCCTGAGGCACATCAATGATCACCAACCAGAAAAATATCCACGTGCCCCCATTCTTTACTTCCTGTTAGTTAACCAATCTTCTATCCATCCTAATATGTTACCTGTAATGTCATGCACTTCATCTTATGCAGTACCTTCTCGAATGCCTTCTGGAAATCCAGATACACCACGTCCACCTGTTCCCCATTGTCCACCGCACTCATAACATCTTTGAAGAATTAGTTGAACATGACCTGCCTTTCATGAACCCATGCTTCTCAATGGGACAATTTCTATATAGATGCCTCACTGTTTCTTCCTTGATAGATTCAAGCATCGTCCCCACTTCAGAAGTTAAGCTAATCAGCCTATAGTTACCTGCTTTTGTCTTAGACAAAAGTGGTGTCACATTTGCTGTTCTCCAATCTGGGGCAACTACCCCAGAGTCCAGTGAATTTTGGTAAATTACCAGTAGTGCATTTGCTATTTCCCCCACCGTCTCTTTTTGTACCCTGGGATGCATTCCATCAGGGCCAGGAGACTTGGCTATCTTTAGCCCCATTAGTTTGCTCAACACCGCCTCTTTTGTGATAATACTTTCTAGGTTCTCGCCTGCCATATCCTTTTCATGATCAATTTTTGGCATGTTATTTGTGTCTTCCACTGTGAAGACCAACACAAAATACTTGTTCAATGCTTCAACCATTTCCTCATTTCCTGTTATTAAATCCCCCTTCTCATCCTCTAAAGGACCAATGTTTATCTTAGCTATTCTTTTTTGTTTTATATATTTGTAGAAATTTGGCTGTCTGGAGCTAGTTTACTCTCATCATCTATTTTTCTTGAGTGGAGTCAGGAGATATGTACCTTTGATGATTCATTCTGTGTATAAATTGATTCCAAATGAAGACTGGCTTTGGTTTCTTCCTTCATCAGCTGACTACTGGCAGTATAACAATGAGGAGAAAAGACTGCGTGGCCTGAGTTTTTGCTCAGATAGTGAGGGTGCCTGTCTTAGTTGAAATGCTGGCTAAAACCAAGGCTCCCAAAGCCCGAACACCACACCCACAATTTCACGGTGTTGTGGGGAGGGCCGAACTGGTCACAATTTGCAAATCTGTGGTTCATGGACACAACTGCACATTTAACATGCGTTGGCCTTCAGTCAGAGCCAATTTTTATTCATGGTTTGATCAAAATATGATTGTACATCAGGAGAAGGGCTACAGTTCGTGGAGTTCTTTGGAGAGCACTTTTGGAGAGGAAAGTTACCGTTTTTCCTCGGATGGAGAAAGCTAGCACGAGGGGACATAGCTTTAAATTAAGGGGTGGTAGTTATAGGACGGATGTCAGAGGTAGGTTCTTTACCCAGAGGGTGGTAAGGGTATGGAATGCCCTGCCTGCTGCAGTTGTAGATGCGCCAAGTTTGGGGGCATTTAAGAGGTCAGTGGATAGGTTTATGGATGAAAAGGGAATGGTTTAGGTTAGAGGGTCATTGCTTTTTCTTAATTGGTCAGCGCAACATTGAGGGCCGAAGGGCCTGTTCTGCGCTGTAATGTTCTATGTTCTATGTTTTGCATATGTTTCAAGGACATCATTTGGAGAGGTGCCTTTTCGGATGAGCTAAATGCTCCTTTGAGTGGTCAAGGGAGTTGCCCAAGGAATTTAAATCTCCTGCCCTTTAAATGTTTGAAAAAACATAGGCAGTGTTAAAAATAACAGTGCTTGCTATTTCATTTTGTCTGTTCAAATAAGCCTGAGGGTAATTATTATAAAATTATAAAATAGTACTGCATGACTGATTTAATAGCATATACTTTTCACAGTGAGTGTCTGCATGTTCAGTTTGATTGACAGTTCCAAATGCTTAAAAGTGGAACTGTGAAGACAAATTCATGTTATTATAAAGGAATGCTTGAAAGGATTTAGGTTAGGTTGATTGGCCGTGCTAAATTGTCCCTTAGTGCCAGGGGGTTAGCAGGGTAAATATTGCAGTTACGGAGATAGAGCCTGGGTGGGATTGGTGTCAGAGCAAGTCAAATAGCCTCTTTTTGTGCTGTAACAACTCAAAGAGCTGCCAGTAGAAATTCTATTACTTGATTCCATGATTTAAATGTACTGAATGGATTTTTATTAATGAGATTTTTTTAAACAGTGAATGCATTAATAGACCCATAGTGTTTTATTTTATTTCCTCTTATCATAGCTTTGGAGATATGCCTATGGTAGATGTGGGTGAGTTAGTTTGGAGAGTGTAAGGGTGATAGGTGGGAACACGAGTTGACACCAAATTGGCATAAGGTCTATTGAGAACCATTGGAGCTGGGAAGAGGGGTCCAGCTTGGGATGGAGGGTGTGAGAGGGAATGGGAGTGGGTGGAGATAGGGCATGGGATTATGTGGGGCTAGGGGATTGAGGATTTGAGAGCTGGATGGCTTTTTTTTTGTTTTATTTATAGTTTTGCAGCTGGGACAGTGCTAGATTCCAGATGAAGCCTTTTGCCCAGCCTACCTTGCACCCAACATCCCACAAACTGTTCCCAAAGATCGTTAGCTACCATCTCCCACAACTCCCACCTTTTGATGGAAATCGCAACTTCCTCGGCTGTTTAGGAGCTGAATCCACAGATTCGGGAATGCTCCTGACCCCGTGCTCCCAACCTAGGAGTGAAAAATTCAGGCCTGTGAATTCACTAACCTTGCAATTCAGAATCATAGCGTGTGAGCCACCATCAATGTCTTACTGTAAAACATGAACCAACTTGCAATAAGAACATAAGACATAGGAGCGGGATTGGCCATCTAGCCCCTCGAACCTGCCCTGCCATTCGACAAGATCATAGCTGATCTGAAGTGGATCAGTTCCACTTTCCCGCTTTCTCCCCATAACCCTTAATTCCCTTGTCTATCAGAAATCTATCTCTCCGTGACTGAAATATATTCGAGGTAGCCTCCACCACTTCAATGGGCAGAGAATTCCAGAGATTCACCACCCTTTGAGTGAAGAAGTTCTTCCTCAACTCTGATCTAAACTGCCCCCTCCCCCCTATTTTGAGGCTGTGTCCTCTAGTCCTGGTTTCCTTTCTAAGTAGAAAGAATCTCCCTACCTCGACCCGATCTATCCCCTTCATTATCTTATATGTCTCTATAAGATTCCCCCTCAGCCTTCTAAACTCCAACAAGCACAGAGCTGGTCTATTCAATCTCTCCTCATAGGCTAATCCCCTCTCGGTACATCTCCGGTATCAGCTTAGTGAACCATCTCTGCATTCCCTCCAAGGCCAATATATCCTTCCGCAAATGCGGCGACCAAAACCGCACACAGTTGGAGGTTAAGATCCAGTCTAAATGTACAAGCGAGCCATAGTAAAATCATAGAACCCCCACAATGCAAAAGGAAGCCATTTGGCTCATTACGCCTCCACCCACAACAATCCCACCCAGACCCTATCCCTGTAATCCCATGTATTAACCTGCTAATTCCCCTGATACTAAGGGGCAAATCAGCACAGCCAATCCACCTGACCTGCACATCTTTTGAGTGAGGGAGAAAACCGGAACACCCAAAGGAAATGCACACAGACACGGGAAAAAAGTGTAAACTACATACAGTCACCCAAGGCCGGAAGTCAATCTGAGTCCCTGGCACTTTGAAACAGCAGTGCTAATCACTGTGCCACCATGCTGACCCTTATAATGCACTCTTCGAAGGAATTAAGTTTCAAAATGTTATTTATTTATAAGTTATAAGTTAGTTATTTATAAGTAGGCTTACATTAACACTGCAATGAAGTTACTGAGAAAATCCACACTCCGGGGCCTGTTTGGGTACACTAAGGGGGAATTTAGTATGGCTAATGCATCCTAACCAGCACGTCTGTGGGAGGAAACTGGAGCACCCGAAGGAAACCCATGCAGACACAGGGAGAATGTCCCCACAAACAGTGATTCGAGCCAGGAATGGAACCTGGGTCCCTGGCACACTGTGAGGCAGCAGTGCTAACCAATGTACCACCCTTTGTAATGCGCCTTCAGAGGAATTAAACACAAGTTGTCTCTTTAGCTTAAACTCAAAAAAAAATCAGCGTCTCTATTTCAGAATAAAGTAATATAAAGAATAAAATAATGGCAGGCTGGTATTTATAATAAGAATGGTTTTTGGCTTCATAACCAGTTAATTTTATGACAAGATTAAATATAAAGCAGCCTTTGTGGTTGAAACTCTCAAACTAATAGATTAATTCTGAGTGGGAGACACACAGCCTGATCTTTATGATGTTTTGACCTGGCTATCAGATTTCCTAATCCTGTTATGGTGGAAGTAATTCTCGTTATCTGATACTTTGTTCTTCCTTTCTGGGGAACCGGACATGATGTTCTTTTTCACTTCTTTTGTCTCTGCTTCTTTTCACTTTTTACCTTACAATAAAAATGATTTAAAGAAATGCTGTGGGAGGTAGGTGCACGGAGTCCGTCCGCATAAGCAACTGAAAGGATTTTAGTTGGGGAGGCGACATCGCGATTGTGCTGGAAGTGATTGCGTTCAGTGACCCTGTCACTGATTTCCCCTCATGGAGGACAGCCCATCCCATTTGCACTGCAACGACCTGAGTGAAAATTCTCATTTCTTTCGAGTTGAGTGTTTATCGAAATAAGATGGTAAATTTCCATAAAGATTTTGTCGGATTATGAATGGGATTTTCAGGTCCTACCTTAGATAGGGCAAGTGGGACAGGAAAATGTGGAGAAAGGCAGAAAATCAGCTATGCGTTAGTGCGAAAATGCTTTTCTTATTCGTTTGTGGGCCATGGGCATTTCTGGCTGGCCAGCATTTATTGCTCATCCCGAGCTGCCCTTGAGAAGTTGGTGGTGAGTTGCCTTCTTGAACTGCTGCAGTCCATGAGCTGTGGGTTGACTCGTAGAGCTGTTTGGGAGGGAATGCCAGCATTTTGACCCAGCGATTGCAAAGGAAAGGCAGTATATTTCCAACTCAGGATGGTGCGTGGCTTGGAGAGGAACTTGCATGCTTTCCCATGTATCTATTACCCTTGTCCTTCTAGATGTAAGTGGTTTTGTGTTTGGAAGATGCTATCTAAAGATCTTTGATGAATTGCTGCAATGTATCTTGTAGGTAGCATACACTGCTGCTACTGAGCGTTACTGGTGGAGGGAGTGAATGTTTGCAGAAGAGAAAGTAGAACATAGAACATTACAGCGCAGTACAGGCCCTTCGGCTCTTGATGTTGCGCTGACCAGTGGAACCAATCTAATGACCCCCTACCTAAACTATTCCAATATTATCCATATGTCTATCCACTGACCATTTGAACATCCTTAAAGTTGGTGAGTCCACAACTGCTGCAGGCAGAGCAATCAACGCCCTTACTACCCTCTGAGTGAAGAACCTACCTCTGACATCCATCCTATAACTGCCACCCCTTAATTTGAAGCTGTGTCTCCTCGTGTTAGCCATCTCCATCTGAGGAAAAAGGCTCTCACTGTCCACTCTATCTAACCTTCTGATCATCTTGTATGCCTCAATTAGGTCACCTCTTAACCTTCTTCTCTCCAATGAAAATAATCTCAAGTCCCTCAGCCTTTCCTTATAAGACCTTCCCACCATACCAGGCAATATCCTGGTAAACCTCCTCTGCACTCTTTCCAATGCCTCCACATCTTTTTTATAATGTGGCGACCAGGACTGTACACAATACTCCAAGTGCGGCCGCACAAGAGTTTTTTTACAGTTGCAACATAACCTCACAGCTCTGAAATTCAATCCCTCTAACAATAAAAGCTAACACACCGTACACCTTCCGAACAACCTTATCAACCTGGGGTCCGACTCTGGGGGAGAGACTCTGGAGGAGAGACTCTGGGGGAGAGACTTTGAGGGGTTCTCCATTGCCGACTTTCTCACCATGCCATGTCAGGAACTGTATTTGCATTGATAAATGCTCATTATGAAGTCAGGCCATCAGACTCCAGCTCACACACCAGATCAGTAGACATGCCGGTGGCTAGTTAGGCTGGATATAAAAGATGTGCACCTGACTTTGAGGTGTTCTCACCTCCCTACTAGGTTCATGGCTACTCTGATTCCATGCCTGGCTACACAGGCAAGACCAGCAGCAAGGCAAAGGCTGGGGAGAGGAGGGTGCTGTTCAAAACCCAATATCCTCAATTCCAAACTGTATAAAGAGAGAAGCTGAGTTAATGTTTCAGACCATGACCTTTCATTAGAGGTTTGCAAATGAGCAAGCAAACGTAGGAATCCAGAATTTGTTGTCAATAACTCAGTACTTTGCCAGTGGGTGAGAGTTGCTAACAATTCATTCCAAACCCCACAGAGTGCAATCGAATCCAAATCATTGAGCAGGTTAAAACTTGTACCTACTATTGATTATGTAAAAGTTACACATTGTTAAATGAGAGATAATTAGAGTTTTAATGGCATTCTAACTTTATAAATACCGCTAAACACCCTCACTGGCCCTGCAAAATTAATCGTATACTTGTGAGATGTCAAGTTTTGGAAAGCTTTAAGTGAAAAATGTAGTGTATTTTACTTCCTTGTTTGCTGCCTGTGGGACTGCCTCCCTATAATTGGCTGATCACCCGGCTCGATGGCACCACTGTGACTAGATACTTGTAGATCCCATTGGTTTAGCACCAGATTCAACCGGTGCAGGGCAAATCCATGCCGCAGAGCTGGCGAGATCTTTCTGAGCAGCTTTTTTCAGGGTTAGCTGTGCATGGAGCACTGTCAATTTATTGCTGCCTGCAAAGTCGAGGTCTAAATAAAAGTGTAACTCTGTTCGATGTGGAGCAGGACTTTCCGGGCAAGCTCACCCCAAGTCTGGAGAACCCCGTCCAAGTTCTGTTCCTTACCCGCTGCGTGGTGGTGGAACAGAAAAATTTGTCCCGTCATCTGTGATACGTCAGTTTGCATGTATATACGACATTTATGGGCAGCATGGTGGCACAGTGGTTAGCACTGACCTCGGGAGACTGTCTGTGTGGAGTTTGCACATTCCCTCCATGTCTGTGTGGGTTTCCTCCAAGTGTTCCAATTTCCTCCCACTATCCAAAGATATGCAAGCAAGTGGATTGGCCATGCTAATTTGCCCTTCAGTTTCCAAAGATGTGTGGGTTAGGGGGATTAGCAGGATAAATATGTGGAGTTAGGGGGAAAGGACCCGGGTGGGAGGGAGTCATTGCAAACTTGATGGATTGAATAGCCACCTTCTGCGCTGTAGGGATTCTATGATTTTATATAGCGCATAGCAAGACTATAGCTATTCCCAAATGTTTTACAGCCAATAAAGTGGGTTTAAACTGTAATTGCTCTTTTAATGTACACAGCAAGGTGCCAAAAGTACAATCTAAATATGTTTTTTAAAATAAAGATTGATACCATAAGTGCAAGAATATATCTTGAGTCACTGAAATTCTTTTTCCACAACAAATGGTTTGAATCAATCAGCTTTTAAGTGAGCGGATTAGATAACTGTGATTTGCAATTGCGATGGAACTTTGGCAAGGCTTAGAGGAACAGTCCAGCTTTGATCTTCGCAGTTATGTTTTGGAATCGGTTGAAATTACTAAAATGAGCTTGTATCAACGTACTCAATAAAAAGGAGCAGTTGTACACTCGATTGTGGGCCAGCTGGAAATGCATCTATGGGAACGGAGAATGGCCAACCATCAAAATTTTGCATCACCAATAGAATTGGAATCAGGATGCCGCAGCGCCTTACGTTTTAACCAGCTGACTGATGTTGGATTGACAGCAAGGCTTCAGCGGTTGTTCCAGATCAGTTGTTTTCATTATCCCTTTGCATTCTCCCCATTTTGATTCAAGCATTTCCTACTTCTCTTCATTTTATGAGTGGGCAATTTTTTTTTTGCTTTGAACTGTGATGATGAAAGTGTGACATTACGCAATGCCTACAGGTGCAGGATGTTTAACATATGACTAAGCAAGCAGATGTGTGGTGTTGCGCACCAAGTCTCACAATGTGTCATTTGATAAGAACCGGAGCGCAGGACAGATTATCTTGACTTTGCTTCTCTTTTCTTGAAAGGTTTTTGCAAGACGTTTTAGAAGCTGCAAGGATTTGGGTGATTCTCCGCAGCTCGCTGTGCAGTTAGAGCAGTGTAGTGGGCCAGGAAACATGAACAGAGGTATGGAGAGGGCTTCTGGCTATGCGATAGGCTTCCACGCATCTCCAGCTGACATATTTACGGCTCCATTAGCTTCTCGCCAGAAATTTCCACAGAGCTGATTAAAATATCTAAATCTACATTTCAGTCTCATTGGCGGGCCTGGAACTGAACTCTCTGAGCCCCTTTTTCCCTCCTCCCAGCCAAAAGTGTTTCACCCCAACAGGGTTTGCAACAGCTCCCTGCTAACGGAGAGCTGGTGGCCTACTGGAGTGACAGGAGAACACAGTAAGAAGTCTCTCAACACCAGGTTAAGAAAGTCCAACTGGCTTTCAGAGCCCTGCCCCTGGAGGAGGCCATGATGGCCTCTTAGAAGTTTGGTGGCAAGGTGAGGGTTTGTGGGGGGAGATGGGGGTTGGAATGTCAAGGCATTGCTAGCTTGGCTGTACCAGCCTAGCCTTCTGGCACTGCCCAAGGGCAAAGTGGTTATGTCTAAGCCTTGGCTGGCCTGAACACGTCGAGGGAGTTGTGGGGGCGGGGGTCGCACGGCCAATGATGTGGGCGTCATGGGACTGACCAACAATCAAGCTGACCAGCGATCGGGAGATCAGCAGTGGAGGGTTATTGTGCATGCGCCGATTTTGGTATTGACAGATTGGACCATGTACAGTGGCTCGCTCAGTGCTATGCAGCCAGACTCCTGTGTGGGAATTGATTTTCCTCAAGATTCAGGCTAGCTTCCCTGTGACGCGCAGAGCGTGGAAGATTCATTCTGAAAACCCCACCGAAAAAACAAATTCGGCACTTAGCATGTTTTTGGGAGAATCCCGGCCAATTGTGTTTGGAAATGAATTGCTCATTATAAGTGTGGCATGGGAGAGAAGGGGTGTAATTTTCCCATCCTGCCCACCACGGGAATCGGAATCGTAACGGGTAGGGGGAACAGACCATGCAAAGATCTATTGACCTTGGGCAGATTTTTCGATTTCGGGGCAAGTGTGGCCAGAAAATTGCGCCCAGAAAATGTGATGGCAGGAGGAAAGCAGATTTTGAATATATTAATAGCAAAACCCTTGACATTACTCTGAATAAACCAGAGATATCTGTGTCTATAGACAAGATGCTGTGATGTGCAAAAAGTAATGCATAAGGTGTAAACTTACAGTAGAAAGTATATGCATATGTTGAACTGAAGTGAACATTAGTTTAGTTTGTTTGCATAGGTAGTTAACAAGCTAGTCTTCACAGCTCTCTTGGTGTTCACTGGTGTATTTTGACATCTGGTCTGATGCCCCAATTTCAAAACTGGCAATCTTGTTTTCCAATCCCTCCTTGGCATTACTCCTTCCTTGTGCATTAATCTCCTCCAGCATTTGCTGCCCATCTCTAATTGCCTTTGAACCGAATGGCTGAGTCATTTAAGAGACTCCAGACCCATTGCTGTGGAGTCACGTAGGCCAGACCGGTTAAGGATGGCAGATTTCTTTCTCTAAAGGACGTTAACGAACCAATTGAGTTTTTATGACAATTAGATTTTTATCTCAGAAATCTGCCTTAATGGGATTTGAACCTGGGTTCCCAGACTACTCCCCGAGTCTCTGGTTTACTAATCCAGTGACAATGCCACTACACCATCAGCTCTCTGATATGCAAAAACGACACCAGTTTCTGAACAGAAATTTTATTTACAATGCTTTTAAACGTTTGCACTTGTGCTTACAGCTTCTTGCTTCAGTTCAGTTACCTTTTCTCCAACCAAACCCACAGGCTTGATTAACAATAGACAGAACAATCAACAGTCACATACAAATGCCAAACATAGGTAGTACAATGGTTAACACCATTGTACTATGGGACTCAGGTATTATTTCAGCGCTGGGTGACTGTGTGGAATTTGCATGTTCTCTTTGTATCTGCATGTTCTCCCGGGTGCTCTGGTTTCCTCCCACAGTCCAAAGATGTGCAGGTTCGATGGATAGGCCATCCTGAATTGCCCCTTAGTGGAGGATTTTACAGCCTCGCTTGTCCCAAAACTGTAAAATCCCACCCAAGGTGTTCCGCCTCTTGCCCTCTCCAATTTCCGTCGTGGATGGGGCGGTAAAATTTCAGCCTTGGTTGGGAGGGGGGATGTGGAATTAGTAGGTTAAATATGCAGGGTTAAGGGGATAGCGTCTTGGTGGGATTATTGTCAGTGCAGGCTCAGTGGCTGTGATTCTATGAGATCAGCAGGTGATTTGGGGATCTCAGCCCAGATATTCCCAGGTAAGGTTTATATGGCAATTTCCCAGGAAGTGCAAACTCCTGATGGGCAATTTCCCTGCACTGGGAGCCATCGGAAAATGGGATTTAAATCTCAAACCTTGGCTGGTTCTAACTGTGTCACTGCTGGTTATCCAGAAATAGATACTCTCACCAACCCCACAAGGGACTGCTCGCAACTCCCATGTGGGACCGCCGTGTGGGAGTCTGCCGCCACCCTTAGGAAACATTCCCTTTTCCCCCAACCCCCGACTATTCTCCCAGGTTCCACTCAACCCGACCTCTTCCATCCTCCCCCACAACACCTCGACCAAACCTGATCCGATTCAAGCTGACCTACATTCCGATTGTGCATTCCACACTGACTGACAGCTCCCCCCCTTGAATGCCCAACTGTCCTCCCCTCCCTGACTGTCTGTCCTGCCCCAATGTCTTCATCCCTCAACTTAGTTTGTAGGTACTGGCTTACTTCTTGATGTACAATGAATTTCATTGATTCTGTCACCAACTCTGTGGTTGCATATGGAAGTTATCATGTAGCCTCACAGTTAAATGTCACAATAGTAATACTGGTAAGCGTGTCAGCTATTCCATTACAGGAATCTGCAAGACACTGAACTTTGATGTTGGATTGATGAAGATGATTTGACCATGTGTAGAGAATGATGACCAGATCCGAAGGTAGCTAACAATATAGTCAGTGATCTGCACAGAGAATGAACATGTAGAGATACGTGTCAATGTTTACAGCATAGATCCAGACTAGTGCTGTCCTTTTCCAATGACGTATTTGTGTTCAGTTTCTGACAACGGGTGTGAGGTGTAAGCAATTACAAGTTCTCTCCCTTCACTGTGCTTTGAGAGCCGTTCCAATCACATCTCCTGATGTATCTGTTGTGCCGTATGTTTCTGCATGTGGGTTGAAATGAGCGAGCACTGGCAGATATACTATCTTCACCTTTAATGTTGCAATGTTTTCTGTGCAATTCTGCGTAAAGTGGGCATCATTGAACAGTACCTATCAAAATGACTGCTGTGTACGTTGGAACACACTTGTGATGAAAGCTGGAAGTATTGTTGGACAATACCATCTCTCTCATGTTACATGGAGCCCAAAGCACATGAAAATTTTGACTTTGTCAAGAGTAGGCTTTATTCTAGTTGCTGCCATGCTGTGCCCTTTAGTCAATCTCGGGCATCGCATATGTGACTTTATCCTTGTTGAGCATCATACAGTTGGCATTCTTTTATAATTGGTGTTAATTGCTTGAATAATGGAGCAGGTTTTTGCAAACAAATACAAGGAGCTGAATTGTCCAGCTGTTCCTGCGAGCAGGAGCTTCCAGTTTCATCAGTGGTGACTCCCACCACTTCCATGGCAGGTTCCCTGCAGAGTGGCAGGTGAACAATGCGAAATGCTGTGTACATTGGCAGAATTGGGGTGGCACAGCAGCACACTGCTGCCTCACGGTGCCAAGGAGCCAGGTTCAATTCCAGCCTCGAGTGATTGTCTGGGCAGTGTGCACATTCTCCCCGTGTCTTTGTAGGTTTCCTCTGGAGGCTCCGTTTTCCTCCCATAGTCCAAAAGTATGTGATTAGTTGAATTGATCATGCTAAATTGCCTCTTTGTGTCAGGGGGACTAGCGAGGGTAAAAACGTAGGATTATGGGGATTGGGCCTGGGTGGCATTATAGTTGGTGCAGACTCGAGGGGCTGAATGGCCTCCTTCTGTACTGTAGGATTCTATGATTCTAACTGGAAATCCTGCCACTGACCAGTGGTGAGCCATCTTAGCCACTGGAATACACGCCACAGTGGGGGTGGGGGGCGGTGAGTGGAGGTGGGGGGCATATAGAAAATCTTGCCCAAGGACCTCACATTTGGTTTCTGTGGTTTGCCATATAAAATTGGTTGCAAATCAATAGGGATCAAGTCTCACATCTCTAAGCATGAGCACTAGACCAGTACACAGAACCTATTCTCGCAGAACACAGTGCAGGACAGAGGGTGAAACCATGATCAGCAGGGGTATGTGCTACCACCTGCAATCATGGTTTGCCTCACCTAAGTGAGCAGGGTAGCCAATGAGGTTAAACCGAGGCTTTACCTAGTTTTTCGAAGCCTTTTGGTTGGGATTAAGCATTAATCCAGCCCAGGATGAGATGGATCCTACTGCTTCATCTTAACAAAAGGTCAATTTGGATCTTGTTTGATTGAACCCAAGATGGATGCAATTTGTCTTGTCAGCTTGAATCTGGTTTGCCTCTCGTGTAGAAACCAAAATTAGACTTAACTTGAATTAACTTTTTTAATTAGAATTAAAGTACTGAAAAGTATCAAAAAATGCCTATTGTAGATGTATACCTTGAACATATGTATATTGTTAAAACATTTTCACGTTAACTATTTATTATGAATTCACTCTGGATAGTTTTGCAGGCAAATATTTGATTTATATAATTTTGTACGGAGCGGAATTGAAATTTGGAATATTTTTTTCGTTTTGGTAATATCTGTAAAGCATTTTCCCATATGTCATGTTTTAGCCTTGCCTTGAGTTGAAGTTGGAATAAGCTATTCTTTGAACAAGAATCACTTTACTTTTTGTGATTATCTCTGATTTTGGGGATATTTTCCTCTTTGCTATTGAAATGAGTTGATGGTTCCAGTAAATGTTTCAAAAACTATTTTTTCGATACCAGGCAGTTGATATTCCTTCTGCACAGAGTAGCTAATCTTACGACCTTGAACATCATTGTTGACTGACCACATCGAGTTCAGTTTAGTTGAGGAAGAATTGGAACGTATTCTTTTCAGCTGTGTGTGTGTTGTTGACAGTTATCTCTATTTTAAGATAAAAGCTTTGAGAAAGGATCATCTAGACTTGAAACTTCAGCCCTTGTCTCTCCTTACAGATGCTGCCAGACCTGCTGAGATTTTCTCTTCTGGTTTCTCTTTTTCAGTTCTATTTTAAGTGTTGACTTACAAATAATCCACTAGGATTTTCTCTTAAGGGTAGGAAAAAGTTGCACAATAAATTTTGACAGCACTTGCACGCAGCGAGTGAGCACCGAGGCCACGCAACTGAATGAAAACATGTTAATGTTTTATTATTAACAGTGTAAACAGGATTGATTCCCCCCGCGTTGCTATCAGAGGGCTCATGATTCATTGCCCTGTGGTAATACTAGTGGTGTCTTAGTAATGGAAGGATTTGATGGATTGTAAAGCCTCCCAGGTCTGGGGAGGGGCAATTTGTCTGTCACCAGACCAAATGCTGCAAGGAAGATGGGATCAGCCTTTAAGGATATCGGAGCAGATTTATTTCTCTGCTGCCAAAGGATTGATTAAATTCTAGAAGTCCTGAAAAATATGAGGGAGAGAGCCAAAGTCTGTAAAGTTGTAAGAAAAATGTGGTCAGGTTGGTTAACACTTACCCAATACAAAGTTTTCAAATTATGTAAATGCTAACAGAACCTTTGAATACGTTTTGTAGCGTGAGCTATTATAGGCACAGAAAGTTCAAGGATGGTTTCAGGTCGACAGCTGATGGAGGATGTTGCCTGGATTCATTGTACGTGAAAGAATTTTGTTTTTAAAAGTCAGTAATTGTAGGAATGGCACTGATGCCTCATAGTGCCAGGGACCTTGGTTCGATTCCTGGCTTGGGTCACTGTATGGAGTCTGCACATTCTCCCTACGTCTGCGTGGTTTCCTCTGGGTGCTCCAGTTTCCCCTCTCAGTCCAAAGATGTGCGGGTTAGTGGATTGGCCATGCTAAATTGCTCCTTAGTGTAAGGGGGACTAGCTGGGGTAAATGCGTGGGGATTGGGCCTGGGTAGGATTGCGTTCAGTGCAGACTCAATGGGCCAAATGGCCTCCTTCTGCACTGTGGGGATTCTATCTAACAAACGGACAACCAAGTGACGATATTATCCAAACTAAGTTTTAAAATATATGCATGAGTGTCACAAGTAGGCTTATATTAACACTGCAATGAAGTTACTGCAAAATTTCCTCAGTCCCCACAATCCAGCGCCTGTTCGGGTATGCTGAGGGAGAATTTATCATGACCAATGCATCTATTCCATACGTCTTTCAGAGTGCGGGAGGTAATCGGAGCATCCGGAGGAAACCCACACAGACACAGAGAGAATGTGCAGACCCTGCACAGACAAATCAGGTTGGGAATCGAGCCCAGGTCCCTGGTGCTGTGAGGCAGTAGTGCTAACCACTGTACCTCTCCTTCACTAGGTGTTTCCTTGCAACGTGCGATACTGAAAAATCCCGCAACCCACAACGGGCTCGAAGTGACGGGTTGCTCGTTGTTAACACATGATGTCAAATCATTCTGGGTTCTTTCTTCCCACTCTGGAGCTGCACCGAAAAGTGCTCAGACGCCCAGCCTCCAACAAATCAAAGTAAGGAAAGATTTGAACAGCAGTCAGCGAGTGATGTCTGCTCCCCAATCCCTTCGGCAGTCAGCAGACAGTGAACACATAAATTAGAAGGGGAACACTGCGGTGTCGAATCCATCATTTTGTTTTTTTTGTTGAATTGAAAGATGGAATGCCTGAACTAAAAGTGGTAACAGGAGTCCACGGGCAATTTCTTGTGTTCTCATGAAGTGTCTGCCAATGTTTCAAATGCTTGGGATAAAATGCAGTGATGACTATGCATCTTAATGAAGGGTGGAAATGAATTTCCTTAATCACCTCCCGGGAGTATGAAGGCAGAGGTGTGAGGTCCACGAGCAAACGAAAGCATTTTAGGAGATAACTTGTACCAATTTGCAGAGTTTCCATTTAGCATTGCAACTTTTTGGCACAATTTCCCTGATTGAACAAAACAGCACGGGAAACAGGCCCTTCGGCCCAACGAGCCCGCGCCGCCAATTGTGTGACATAAAGGATTGCCAAATTTTAAATCTGCTCTGTGTGGGGAGCTGCTGGCTCAGAACATTTCGCACTCTGCAAACTCAGGAAAATGTGCCTCCAAAGTTGGATTTTTGTTCCGGGGTTTTCTGGGAGTGGAGCCTGTTGCTTCCCGGGATGGTATACAGAGGCTGCTGGGTGCACTGTTGGGTTGAAAGCATTGGAACATTCAACAGCCCTAACCCCTCTCGCATCCCCCTCGCCTCTCGAACACTCCCCACTTCATGGTAATGAAGGAAGCTGTTCGACCCATGGTGTCAATGCTGGATCAGCATCTCAGCTTGTCCAACTGTGTTTTCCTTTAGCTCCTGTAAATCTTTCCTCTGTAGACAAATAGAGAATATCTCTTGAAAATCATATTTGAACCTACCTCCCTCTTAGGCATTGCCTTCCAGATCCTAATCACTTGCTGTGCATGGAGATTTTTGCCAGTCACCATTGCTTCTTTAGCCAATCACTTTAATTTGGTGCCCTCTGATTCTTGTCCCTTCCTCCAAAGGGAACGGTTTCTCCTCTGCCCAGACCTCTCATGATTCTGTACACTTCTATCAAATCTCCTCTTTCTCTCCTCAATGTGAAGAACAGTCCCAGCTTCTCCATCCAACTTATCCCCATAACTGAACATCCTTGTGGAACATTGGCCCATCGAATCTGCACTGACAACAATCCCACTCAGGCTCTGTCCGTGTAATCCCACGCATTAATCCTGCTAATTCCCCCTGACCCTAAGGCACAATTTAATATGGCCAATCAATCTAATCCACACACCTTTGGACTGTCAGAGGAAACCAGAGCATCCAAAGGAAACCCATGCAGACACGCAGAGAATGTGCAAACTCCACATAGACAATGAGCCAACACCAGAATTGAACCCAGGTCCTTGGCACTGTGAGGCAGCAGTGCTAACCCACTGTGCCACCTCAGATCTCTGGAATTATTCCTGTGACTCTGTTCTGCACCCTCTCTTCACATGCCTCCTAACTGCAGTGCCCATAAATGACACTACTCCAGTTGCACCAAAGCCAGTGCAAGGAGTTTTATGATCTTTTTCTAAGTGTTGTTTTGGGCAGGAAATGTGGAGAGTAATCTGACCTTGCTGGCTTTTCCTGCTAAATTTTCAAATACCTTGGGGGAAGATTTGGGGTGCTCAGTAGTGCAATGGGTTAGCACTGCTGCCTCACAACATTTTCTACCTGATACACCGCAGGAAAAGTTGTCCCGAAGCAGGGTACGTGCGGATGAATAAACACTGCTCGACAATCACCAGTCAAGAGTGTTCTCTTCCTGTTGGCGAACACTTCAGTGGTCATGGGCATTCAGTCTCTGGTCTTCTGGTAAGCATTCTCCAAGGTGGCCTTCATGACAGCACAGAGTTGCTGAGCAGAGACTGATAGCCAAGTTCCACACACATGAGGACGGCCCCAACCGAGATCTTGGGTTCATGTCACACTGTCTGTAACCCCCACGACTTGTCTGGGCTTGCAAAATCTCATAAACTGTCCTGGCTGGAGACAATACACATCTCTTTAATCTGTGCTCAACCCTCTCTCCACTCACATTGTCTGTACCTTTAAAGTTTGATTATCTGTAAAGGTTCGCATTCAACTCATTATTTTGTAAATTAAGTTTGTATATGCCCTGCTTCTGAACAGAATTTCCATTTACCTGACGAAGGTTCAGTGCTCCGAAAGCTAGTGGCTTGTACTACCAAATAAACCTCTTGGACTTTAACCTGGAGTTGTGAGATTTCTTACTGTGTTTACCCCAGTTACCTGGCATCTCCACATCTCTGTTTGTAGAGCCCTCCTCTGTTAACCACTTCCTTTCATGATTGGGGCACTTAAACCCACAGGTCCCTGTTTTTTTAGGTGACCCACCATCAGCTCACCTTTTAAAAATAAGGACAGGTTCAAATTATTGTAAGGAATAGAAATACTGAGCATTGTTGGTAAGCTGGTGGTAAACTGCCTTCTTGAACTGCAGTCTATCTGGTGGAGATGCACTCACCCGCAGTGCTGTAATGAAGGGGATTTTCTTTAAGAATTCATTCATGTGATGTGGCTGCCACAGGCCAGCATTTATTGCCCACCCCTAATTGCCCTTGAACTGAGGCAATTAGGTCAGAGGGCAATTAAGAGTCATTGCTGTGGATCTGGAGTCACATGTAGACCAGACTGGGTAAGGACGGCAGATTTCCTTCCCTAAAGCACATTAGTGAACCAGATGGGTTTTTACGACAATCGGCAATGGTTTCAGTATCATTAGATTTTTAATTCCAGATTTACAGAGATGTCAGGAGTATGTTTTTCACTCGGGGGGTGGTGAGCAAGTGGAATTAGCTAATACTTGGAGTGGTGGTAGAGGCGAACTCGCTGGGGTCTTTTAAGAGACTTCTGGATGAGTACATGGGATTTAATGGGATTGAGGGTTATAGATAGGCCTGGTAGGTTGGGATATGATTGGTGCAACTTGTGGGCCAAAGGGCCTATTTGTATTGTAGTGTTCTATGTTCTATCGAATTCAAATCTCAACATCTGCTGTGATGGGATTCAAATCTGGGATCCGATAGGATTACTATCCAGTGACAATACCTCTAGCTCACTGCCTCCCTGCAACATTGAAAATGTGGAGGTATCTTTTACCACCTCGCATCCCCCTCAAAATCGGAGCAAGCGAGGCTCGCACAACAACACACTCCATGGGCCCTGGATAGGCGAGGTGGTAAAATTCCAGCTGTAATTCCAAATCCGGATGGTGTTTGGTTGGGAGAGGAACTTGCACGCAGTGGTGTTACCATGGATCTGTTGCCCTTGTCCTTCTGGTTGACATGGCATCACACAGTGCTGGCTGAAAGATTGGTCACGAATGTTAAAGAGCTGAATTAGCAAGGGCACAGTCAACACAAGAAGATAATTACACGTTCATCTGAAGCTGCCTCTGCTACTCTTGACTCCAAGTGTTAAAAGTGCTAAACCGTGGCCTAGATTTTGGTTGACACCGTATCCATTTTACAAGTATGAGGGAAGCAAACATCCGCTGTGACGAGCAGTGGGCAGAAGTGCATCACCCATTATTTTGGCAAAGGCTCCTCTTTAGGCACTAGAGTTATGGAACAGGCAATTAGACCTTTTGCATTTGGAAATAGAGGACATAGCACCTGTTTTGAGGGCCTGATGCACCAATATATTCCCCCCCCCCCCCCCCCCCCCCCGGTCAGTGTCCCCACGCTCTGACCAAACTAACTGTCCTTTAAAAACATATATTTCTGAAGGTAACATCCCTTTAGAATCATAGCATCCTCATAGTGCAGAAAGAGGCCATTCAGCCCATCAAGCCTGCACCGAGCACAATCCCATCCACATCCTACCCCCATGCATTTATCCTGCTTGTCCTCCTGACATTGAGGTGCAATGTAACAGTGCTAATCAGCCTGACCCACGCATCTTTGGACTGTGGGAGGAAACCCACGCAGACATGGGAAGAATGTGCAAACTCCACATGAACAGTGACCCGAGGCCAGAATTGAACCAGGGTCACTGGCGGTGTGAGGCAGCAGTGCTAGCCACCTAAGGATTTGAAATTCTTGATCTTATTTGGTAAATGAGCAATAAAGGTGTTCGATTCCCAATTATTGATATTCTCGGAACAGAATTTATTTTATTTTTGAACAAGAGTTACCGTTGAGGGAAGGAGGTTGAAGGAATGAAGTTTATTGCCTCAATTCTTCCTCCCTCCACCCTTTCCAAAGCAGTTTATTTTCCTGAACCACAGAGGCAGTGTAACCGAGAGAGAACCTAATTTCAGGCTATTGGCAACGTTAGTGAACCATCAGCAAGGGACAGAGTATACCATTCCCTAATTTTCCCCCTCTCCAACATGAAAGCAAATTATAGAGCTAATTTATTTTGCTTATTCATCACACTGTGTACATTGCGAGTGGGTGCAATTCTTTAACCTGCTGTACTGCTGGAGGCTATGTATGGAATGCATTATACAAATGGAGGGATTAGTCTGTCATTAAAGAGGCAGTAAAGTATGTAGCAATTTGCAATCTGAACGCAGCCAGGACTGCTGGCTTTGAAAGCTTGGAACGGCAAGAGGAGAGAACTCGATCTGAGCAGCGTTAATATCTTTGTAAACTGAGCTCCCCAGGACTTTAAAACTGCCGCAAATTAGGGAAGAGAGCAATTTTGGGGTTGGTTTGAGTTCCCATTTAGAGACGGTATTAAAAGATTCCCCTCCTTCCCACAAAAAATATATGCATGTCGTCCACCTTCACAGTCACAGCCAAAGGTGTTTCATTTGAGTGCTTATTTACCAGCTGTTTTACCCATACGTCATTTCGTCTGCAGAATGTGTACACTGGTTCTGATTGCCATTTTGCCAGTGAAACGCTGTCTCTTGAGGCCATTTCTTTTTCGATAGTCTGCAGGTGCAGGGACTGGTTGGAAAAGCCAACCAGCGGAGCGGGAAAGCTTTCTTAATTAAACACCGAAGAATTACGGCTGTTTATAAAATCTCAAACAATCTCGCGCCGATCAAAATGTCAACGCTCAGCCCCAAAATGTCTTTTTTTTATTTGAAAGAGGAAGGTTGTTGCCTGATTTTTTTTTTTTTTTTGATTGCAGTCTGGCAATTAGAACAACGATCGGGATCCTTTGGTCAGGAGCCAGGTTACACGGCGAGAGGTTTGCGAGATTCTGTGTGACCTTCGCAGCCCTCTCCCTGAGGCAGAGCTTCTTTCAAGCATGAATCGTGGAAGGGATGTGTATTTTTGTTCTAAGAATTGAGAGGGATTTGGAAATTACCTCAAGCATTTGATTTAAATCCAACTGGTATCCAATGGTTCATTTTTTTTTGATGCAAAAGCAGCTCTGCAATATGATCTAGATGTTTGTTTTCCAATATTGCAGGACTGCTTGCAGTTGTTGGATGGCTAAGTTCATGCCTTTTACCTTTTCTAATGTGTAGATTCTCAGTAACGTCAGTCAGAACTCTTAGCTTGGCTGGCAATATAGAACTTTCTCAACGCCCTGCCTGTCAGAACAGGATGACAGTTTTATCGGGGGGAAAAAAAGCATGGCTAACTCTTATTTATCTTGCTCCTTGCGATGTTTTCTCTCTGGAGGCAATAAACAAAACCATGTTGTGAGATAATATTTCTTCCTCAGGAGATGTCAGTGCCACCTCATAAATATAGTAGCTCGGCTGTCTCGGGAGACTGGACTGCGATATAAATAGGATATAGGTTGTAATTTGCTAAAAGACTTTGTTCTCAGACTGGGTCCCTGGAAAAGGTGGCTTTGAGTGAGTCGTCTGTTTATTAATAAAACGGTGAAGGATTATGTGAGTGAGCCTCCGACAGAATATATCATTCAGGAGCGCCAAAGAGCACGTTTTGTCAATTATAGACAAAGTTTTTTTTTGCAGAGTCGGGAAGACAGATCCTATTTTTTGCTATTGGGGGGTAAGGGGGCAGGGCATGATTCACACATATCTGAATGCATCAGGGCTGTTTGAAGTTCAAATGCACCCCTTTTTGGCTGTCACAAGGCCACAGTGTGGGAATCAAGGAGTGATCTTAGAATCTCTTAGCTGTTCAGAAGGAAGCCATTCAGCCCATTGAGTCTCTCATTGACAATCCCACCCAGGCCTTATCCACATAACCTCATGTACTCCTCTGCACTCTTTCCAGTGCTATCACATCCCTCCTATAATGTGGATTCTAGAACAGCACACAATACTCTAGCTGAGGCCTAACCATTATTTTATACAGTTCCTTGCTCTTGAACTCTGTGCCTCAGCTCATAAAGGGAAGTATTCCCTATGCCTTCTTAACCATTTCAATTATCTGTCCCTCTACCTTAAGACCAGGAGGAAGTCTCACAACACCAGGTTAAAGTCCAATAGGTTTATTATGTAGAAAAACTCACTAGCTTTTGGAGCACTGCTCCTTCGTCAGGTAATTCCACAGCATCTCTGTCTTAAGGGACAGGTGTATATGCACGCCAAGGCCTATCTGGTCCTCAATCTTGCTAGAGTCTTGCTGTTCATCTCCCTTATTTTGTTTCTCCTGCCTAAGTGCACCACCTCACACTTGCCCAGATTCATGGAACCTTACAGTGCAGAAAGGGGCTCTTTGGCCTATTGCATCTGCACTGAACATAATTCCATTAGGCCCTACTCCTATATCCCTACGTATTATACCCACTAATCCCTCTAAGTTACACATCTCAGGACACGAAGGGGCAATTTCTTAGCATGGCCAATCAACCTAACCTGCACATCTTTGGACTGTGGGAGGAAACTGAAGTACCCAGAGGAAACCCACACAGACACGAGGAGAATGTGCAAACTCCACACAGACAGTGACCCGAGTCAGGACTCGAACCCAGCACCCTGGAGCTGTGATGCAGCAGTGCCACTGTACTGCCTTGATTCCATTTGCCACTGATCAACCCATCTGACCAGCCTACATATATCCTCCTGGAATCTAACACTATCCTCCTCACTATTTAACACCACACACACATTGTCTTACCATTGTTACTGTCAACCAGCTCTTACAAGAAGCTTAGCACTCTGTACAAGGCATCTGAAAGCCGTGAGGGGAGTGTCTTTCCTTAACTAATTAGACTGAAGAATTGTTTGTGATTAGTGCAGACTCAGCACCAGAAATAATCAGTTAGGATATTGAATTCAATGTCAGGTCAAGCTAAAATGAAAGTATAGAATGGAGAATGAAGATTGGATTAAGAGGCAGACATAAAGAAAAAGTTACAAAAATTAGTTTGTAAAAAAAACTCCAACAATAATTAAAATCTGAAGGATTGATACTTCTATGCATCCATACTTTTAAAAGCTCATTTTCAGTGTCATAGAGGTTGGTTAGGAGTATTTAGAATTTATCACAACTTTTAAAAAAATACTGGGATGGACAAAGCTTAACTTTTTCTGACAAATTTATCCTGTTTCCATGAGATAAACACAGCAACTTCACAATGCTTTTCGCCAGGGACCTGGATAATACAGAACCATTTTGGGAAGCTTTCGAAAGAATCTGACATGTTGGACAACAGCTTACGGTTTTTCATGTCTATCTTTGCGTGTGTGATCATCAGAATTCCCTGTCAGATTTCCATATAAATAATCTTAGTTCTGCTACAACATCCGGCCCAGTGTGCATTGAATTGGTACCAGTTTAGAAGCCAGAGTGCTGTTTTAAAATTTTGAACACTGGTCAGAAATCAAGAGAACAGTGTTGCTCAATTTTTGCTGATGAAATCCACTGCAGTACTTGGCATTATGAGAGGATCCTGGGCAGATTCTCTGCAGCAGTAGACGTATTTTTCAGAAATTATTAGCAAAGTGCCAAATATAAAAAAGGCAATATTTTGTTGAGGGCCTTGACATTTAGGGTAAAGCATACTTGCTGCCTTTGAAGAAATACAGGAGGTGGGAGTAATAGCCAAGTGTATAATTGAAGGAAAATATCCAACATTGTGATACGAACAACTAAATAGTTTCTACTGTTTTTCTGTGCACCTAAAAGCTGAACACTTCCCGAGACTGAAGGTTTTTTGTGTGGGAAGTCTTGTTACCTGAGCCAACCCGGACTGTGCTGTCCACACCTGACCTTTAGTGCACAAAGTCAGTGACCCAAGCAGGCACGAACCTGGCCAACAAGACTCGACCTTCAGAATGGGCAGTCAGTGACCCAAGCCTTGCCGCTCGGACCTGACCTTTAGCTCGGGAAATCTAATTGTTTGCTTTACCTTGTTAATTTTGTAGTTATTTAGTGATTTAATTCCACCGTGTCAAAAAGACTATTTGCGGTATGCATAGCACATTGGAAAACTGAAAATATCCGAATGCTGAAATGCAATTGGCCTCAAGGGTTTTGGATACTTGACCTGAGCATCATCCATCAGTGTGAATTAAAAGAGTGATATTAATATGTACAAACTAACCCAGGCTAGCCTTCTAACAGTCATATCACTTCAAGCACCCAAAAAAGTGGTTCTAACCCAAATGTTGTTCTCTATTTCATAACATTTGAGCTTGGTCTCATAGTTTAAAGTGTCTATTTATTAAAATACTTAGAGCACATTGCAGTCAGATTGTAACACTATCATAATGCACGTGTTCATTTTCAACAGGCTTAAGATCTCACGTCTAGGCACTGACAAGGATATTGTTTGATTCTTTGGCAATGTCCGTGCTGAATAAATAATGCACTTGTACGTAACATTGAGGTATTAAGCAATCTTTCTCCACACCCTATCTGTAACTGTAACACTATATTCTCCACTCTCTGTTCCCTTCTCGATAAAAGGTATCCTTTGGCTGTACAGTGCAAAAAGAAACAATACTTTTCACTATATCCCAATACACGTGACAATAATAAATCAAATTGCATTGTGAAAATGAAAGACATGAGTTGGATTGGAATGCTGCTACATTGTATCATTCATAATTTCATACCAAATTTAACAAGCCTCCAATGAGCCTTGAGATTAAGAGAGAGTTAAAATATATGGAATGGGTTTCCAGCTGAAATAGCTCATATCGATAAGCTCATTTTTAAAGATTAAAGCTCCCAGTATATGCCATTGGAAGTATACATAGTCAAAGATTTCTATCAATAAGTTCAAATAAGAATGAAAAATGATTTGTGCAACATGACAGTTTGGATACGGTGAGCTCAGGAACGTCACCAGTGAATGATGTGGGCCACGAGGATAGATATTGTGAATTTTTCTTCTGGAATTCAGCGATTCTGAGTAAGACCATATGAAATGGATCAGGTTATTCCTCGCTGAGAAGCACTTTTTTTAAAGTGGAAAATTTATTGCACTTGCATATAAGGGAATGTTTGAGTGCTCGCCCACAGTGCGTTACCTGGCTCGCTGTAAGTGTGGAGCAAAGAATGGCAACTTTTCAAACCATGTTGATTGTGAGCCAAGTCATGAGCGAAGGCTCTACCCTTCAAATCAAAATGCAAAATGTATGGCGTTACGTTCAGATCACATCGTAGATACCTCGCGCCTAACTGGAAGGATTTCCCCTCTTTTAATGAGGCCAATTGTAAATTGAATTGAATTGATTTATTATTATCACATAATATACAGCTTGGGATACAGTGAGAAGTATTGTTTCCACCAAGCTTTACAGACTAAACATACCATTCATAAAGTACATAGAAAGGAAAGAGTTGTAGGGTATAGCGTTGCAGTTACTGATGGGGTGAAGAGAAAGATCAGTTTAGTATACGATTCAGTTGTGAACTTACTCAGTGTTATTCACTCTCTTGATCCTGTAGACATCAAGGATCACCCGTTCAGATGAGGATAAAGATTCTGGCTGGGATGCATGGGGATCTTGGAGCGACTGTTCGAGAACCTGTGGTGGAGGAGCCTCCTACTCCCTGCGACGATGCTTAAATGGCCGGTGAGAATGAAGTTCTTAAATTAAAAATCATTCCTGCTCCACCTTTATTATGTACCTCACAAATTACTTAAAATTTATTGACTTACTTTGAAAACATTGCTGAATCTCAACAATGTTCAGAGGTTGCAAGTGGCCCAGACATGTCAGTTAAGACAAAGGAGCAGAATTAGGCCACTCGGCCCATTGAGTCTGCTCCACCATTCAATCATGGCTGATAATTTTCCCATCCCCATTCTCCTGTCTTTTCCTCATAACCCCTGATCCCCTTACTAATCAAGAACCTATCTATCGGCAGTGGGCAAACATTAATGGTATAGAACGCAGTGTCCAGAAGAACAGAAAGGGTTTATATTGAAACACTTCGCACTTGTTAAGTCATAACCAACATTGAAAACAACACCTGTTCCCTAGGCAGCAGCCCTGGGTTGTACAGTGACATAATGGTTAACACTGCTACCTCACAGCACAGCACAGGGACTCGGCTTCAACTTTGGCCTTAGGTGACTATCTGTGTGGAGTTTGCACGTCTTCACCGTGGGTTTCTTCCCGAGTTCTCCAGTTTCCCTCCACAGTCCAGCAAAAAATGTGCTAAAAAAATTGCCCCTTAGTGTCAGGGAGATTAGCAGGGTCAATATGTGGGGTTTTGGGGATAGGGCTTGAGTGGGATTGTTGTCAGAGCAGACTTGATGGGCTGAGTGGCCTCCTCCTACACTGGGGATCTTATGACGAGGCAAACAGATATTTGGTGCAGAGCACAATTCCACAAATAAGAATTGGGCAGTTTGTGGGGGGAGAGCGGTGGGGGTGACCAATTCCTCTGGTGGTGTTTATTGAGTAAGAAGTCAGATCCAACCGATTTATTTGGTAGTAAACTCACAAGCTTTCGGGACTTGCCCCTTCGTCAAGTGAATGGAGAGTTCTGGCCTCAGACTGAACATATAACAGCACAGACTGTTTACAGATTACTGATTAGAATGTGAATCTTTACACCTAACCTGCTATTCAAGTCTTAAAGTGGCTAACAATGTGAGTGGAAGGAGCTTAAAGAGATGTGTATTGTCTCCAGACAACACAGTAAGTGAGGTTTTGCGAACCCAGGCAAGCCATAGGAGTTACAGATAGTGCAACATGAACCCAAGATCCCTGTTGAGACCGTCTTCGTGTGCAGAAATTGGCTGTCAGTCTCTGCTCAGCGACTCTGCGCTGTTGTGTATCATGAAGGCTGCCTTGGTGAACGCTTATCTGAAGGTCAGAGGTTGAATGCCCGTGACCGCTGAAGTGCTCGCCAACAGGGTGGGAAACGGTCTTGCCTGGTGATTGCCAAGTGATGTTCACTCATCCTTTGTCATAGCGTCTGCATGATCTCCCCAGCGTACCATGTTTCGGGACATCCTTGCCTGCAGCGTGTTAGGTAGACAACGTTGGCAGAGTTGCAAGAGTATATGTACCGTGTACCTGATGGATGGTATTCTCACATGTGATGATGTCATCCATGTTGATGATCCGGCATGTCTTGCAGAGGTTGCTGTGGCAGGGTTGTGTGGTGTTGTGGTCACTGTTCTCCTGAAGGCTGGGTAGTTTGCTGCGAACATTGTTGTGTTTGAGGTTGTGAGGTTGTCTGAAAGCCAAGGTGTGGGGATGGCCCTGGCGAGATGTTCGTCTTCAATGATATATTGAAGACTCCGGAGAAGATGTCGTAGCTTCTCCGCTCCGGGGAAGTACTGGACGATGAAAGGTACTCTGTCCACCATGATCCGTGTTTGTCTTCTGAGGAGGTCAGTGCAGTTTTTCGCTGCGGTGCATCGGAACTGTCGATCGGTGTTTATTGAGGCAAGGATATTGATCAGTGTGAAGACTTTTTACTCACTTAAAATAGGGACATGTTAATATTTCTGTCAATAAGCAGATGTAACACCTTAGTGACTGCCTTTTTGCTGTATGGCAAAACATTATGGGAAAATATGTTCATCCTCCCAAGGTAAAACTGGTACTCAGTTGCACCAGTGAGAGTTTGTGCAACATCTATAAACTGGTCTGACTCTGGGAACTGGCAAGTAGTTTAGGCATATCAGTAGTGGGCAAGCGTTAACGTAGAAAGCAGTGTCCGGAAGAACAGAAAGGGATTATATTGCAGTTGTTAAGTGACGACCAACATTATGCCATTTAGGCCAACACCTGTTTCCTGAGTGGAGGTCACAATGCTTTCATTTTAAGATGACTATCTGTTCGCTTGAATGTGAAGCAATTGTCAAAAAACATTTACGCGGAGACCAAAGTGATTGGCTTTTCATTTGGTTGAGGACACATTGCAGCAGAATGGATGGAAGCAGAGTAAAATGCAGATACCGAGATGATGGTGAAGCATTTCATCTGCACCTAGAGCAGCACTCAGTGGATTGGGGGGCAGGCTTATGGTGCATCTCCTGGTTTATTAGCATCGAGTCAGCGCAGAAAAACTGCTTAATACAAAGAAGGCCTAATTTTACAAGATATGGAGGACAAAAAGGCCAACTATTTAAAGAACAAAGAAAATTACAGCACAAATTAAGCCAGAAGAAAATTTTGAACTCAAAAAAAGCTGACAAGAACTCAAGAAGGTGGCACAGTAGTTAGTACTGTTCCCTCATGGCCAGAGGGTTTCATTCAATTTTGCTTCCAGCCTTGGATCACTGTCTGTGTGAATTTTACACGTTCCCCCATATCTGTGAGAGCTTCCTCTACTTTCCTTCCATAGTCCAAAGATGTGCGGGTAGGTTGGCCATGCTAAATTGCCCGTAGTATCCGTGGCATTAGCAGTGTAAATGAGGGTTATGAGACTATACCTTGGGTGGGGTTATAGTTGGTACAGACTTGATGGACCGAATGACCTCCTCCTGCCTTATAGGGATTCTGTGACAGCCCAGGCACGCATTGGAAAGACATTTAATTGAGTGTGTGAGCTTTAAGGAATACCCTGTACTCAAAAAGACGATTCTCAGTTGATAACGATGTTTATTTTTTACTACACTGCTTTCTCCTTCCAACTGCTCAGAAAGAAACAGTCAAGAAACATCAAGTGCTTTGTAACAATTTATTCACATACTTTGCAGAATGTGTAGTGCTGTTGATATTCTCCTGAAACCCCCACTGACCCTAAATGGCTTTACTCTGTGCGAGTAAGTTATATAATTCTTTTTGTTTGTAACCTGAAATTTTTAAATATTTCTGTGCGGAAGGATTAAGTACGTTATCACAATGCTGACCTTCTATAGGAGCCAATTAGCATTTGAGTAGTCATGATATATCATTGCCTCAATAGGTCCTGGAAGGAGCAGCAACTTTCAAAAGGGAGCTGGATTTACTCGTTGAATAAAAAATTTCTGGGCGATATGGGGCTGGTTGGAAAGCTCTTTGAAAAAAGCTAGCAATGGGCTGAATGGCCTCTTTCTGTGCTGTGAGCTCCTACGTGCCAGCCTTGCTCTGGGATTCTGAGAGAGTTCAATTCCAGTACTTACCTACTGTGTCTGTTTGGGCCGCCTGATTTCTGGTAAATTAGTTGTCGTTTGGACATTCCTCTTGTCTTCCCCTCGTCCGCTTTGAGGGCGGGGTGGTAGAATTCCAGTGAATGTGTCTTTGCCCAGAGAATTTCATTCAATTTTGCTTCCCAGAAATTTGAAGGCAGATGGGTATCTCCTGCTAGTAAGTCCAGGAGCATTCTTTTTCCATGTGTCACTTTATATAATAGAATTATAGAATAGAATCACAGAATCCCTACAGTACAGATGGAGGCCATTTGGCCCATCGAGTCTGTACTGACCACAATCCCACCAGGTTCTATCCCCGTAACCCTGTTAATCCCCTTAGCACTCAGGTGTAATTTAGAAGGCCAATCCATGTAACATCTTTGAACTGTAGCAGCAAACCAGAGCACCCAGAAGAAACCCTTGCAGTTTTGACAGGAATTGGAAACATTGAAAAGGGTGCAGAGGAGGTTTACCAGGATGTTGCCGGGTATGGTGGGAAGATCTTATGAGGAAAGGCTGAGGGACTTGAGGTTGTTTTCGTTAGAGAGAAGAAGGTTAAGAGGTGACCTAATTGAGGCATACAAGATGATCAGAGGATTAGCTACGGTGGACAGTGAGTCTTTTTCCTCGGATGGTGATGGCTAACACGAGGGGACATAGCTTTAAATTGAAAGATGATAATTGTAGGATGGATGTCAGAAGTAGGTTCTTTACTCAGAGGGTAGTAAGGGCGTGGAATACCCTGCCTGCAACAGTAGTGGACTCGCCAACTTTAAGGGCGTTCAAATGGTCAGTGGGTAGGCATATGGATAATATTGGAATAGTTTAGGTTAGAGAGTCATTAGATTGGTTCCACTGGTCGGCGCAACATTGAGGGCCGAAGGGCCTGTACTGCGCTGTGATGTTCTATGAATGTGCAAATTCCATATAGACAGTCACCCAAGGCCGGAATCGAACCTGGGTCCCTGTGACACAGCAGTGCCAACCTCTGTGCCTCCCTCTTTCGTAACTGTGTTGATGCTCAAAAGCGGCCATTTCACTATCGAACTGAAGTGTTTGCTACAGCCTGCTTTATTACCCCGTACAGGCTACCTGCAAAATAATGCACAATGATACAATCGCTTTGATAATGGAGGTCATACCAAAGAGAATCAGCCAATAGATCAAAGCCTGGGGAAATATTGTTAAGTGTAAAAGTTTAAAGCTTTGTGAAGTCCACTCTACAGCTTGAGCTGTGCAAATGTTTCTCGTTTGTTTGTTTAGATAGACTCGTGAACCGAGACAACTCTTGTGGTTTGCTCAGAGGGGAAAAGAATGATTGGTTACACCAGACTGCAAATCAGGATGTTTAATCATCAGCCAAGGAAAGAAAAGCCAAAATCTGAGCACATTGCTGGGGCTCCTTGGGTTCCACCCATCTGAGAAGCAATCCCTTGTTTCAGTGGCATTAGAACAAAAAAAATGATAAAATCGGACTGTAAAAAGTACATTTCTGGTGTTCCAATTTTCTTTGCTTTACGTTCCGATTCATGTACTGTCAATTGTCAGATTGTTCCAGCCACATCCTCTCTCACACCAGCTGTCATGTAACCCTCAAAAGGGAGAATTAAAGAACTCCAGTCTGACAGTCACCTGGCCGCTGCTCAAACTTTAGCAGCTACTGACCTGCACTGAACCCTTCAGCTCATTCATTGCTCAATTGTGACACCAGGATTACTTTTACCTGCTTGCCAATCTGTCAGATGACAAACTGTATAGTTTGTATAACTGTATAGGTGGTTAGCACTGTTGCCTCACAGCTGTAGGATCTCAGGTCACTGTCTGTGTGGAGTCTACACGTTAGAACATTTCAGCACAGTACAGGCCCTTCGGCCTTCAATGTTGCGCAGACCAGTGGAACCAATCTAATGACCCTCTAACCTAAACTATTCCAATATTATCCATATAGCTACCCACTGACCATTTGAACGTCCTTAAAGTTGGCGAGTCCACAACTGCTGCAGGCAGGGCATTCCACGCCCTTACTACCCTCTGAGTGAAGAAGCTACTTCTGACAACCGTCCTATAATTACCATCCCTTAATTTAAAACTATGTCCCCTCGTGTTAACCATCACCATCCGGGGAAAAAGGCTTTCACTGTCCACCGTAGCTAACCCTCTGATCATCTTGTACGCCTCAATTAGGTCACCTCTTAAACTTCTTCTCTGTAACGAAAATAACCTCAAGTCCCTCAGCCTTTCCTCGTAAGAAGTTCTCCCCTGTGTCTGCATGGGTTTCCTCCGAGTGCTCTGGTTATCTCCAAAGATATGCAGGTTAGGTGAATTGACCATGCTAAATTGCACCTTAGTATCAGGGGGACCAATAGGGTAAACATGTGGGGTTATGGGGATAGAGTCTGGGTGGGATTGTTATTGGTACAGACTCGATGGGCCAAATGGCTGCTCTCTGCACTGTAGGGATTCCATGTAAAGCTCAGCATGGATCTTTTTAATTATTCTTTCATGGGATGTGGACATTGTTATCAAAGACAACATTTATTGCCCATGCCTATAAGCTCTCAAGAAGAATGGTTTGCTTGCGTATAGCATTTTAAACATCGACCGCATTGCTGGCAGTCAGACTGAGAAAGGATGGCAGATTTCTTTCCCTGAAGGACATGGGGGAGAAAATTCTTTTTCAATGGTTGTTGCATGGCCACGTTACTGAGACTGGCTTTCAGTTCCAGAAGATTTCATTCAAATGATTAATTATTTGAATACAATTCTTACCAGCTGCCATAGGGGCTGTGAACCCATGGCTGTGGTTTTCCAGCCCTGCTCACCGGCAGGATCTTCCAGTCCCGCCGAAGGTGAGACGCTTTCAATCCCAATGGTTAGTTCCCTGAAGGTGCGGCTAATGAGCAACGCAAATGGCCATTGACTTTGGCAGGACTTAAAGATCCCAGTGCGTGTCCCCAGGTGCATCACCAGAATGTCACCATATCCCCCTGTTCATCAAATTTTGGTTGTGGTGTTTGTCTATCCATGCTGAAACGTGGGGACTGGAAACTGGGGAAAGTAGGCTAAGATTATTTCTAGAAAATGCTTTTTTAAAAACAAACAAGAATTACTATTTCCGAATTAGCTCCTGACCACATGGCTCTTTTATAACTGTCAAACCTCAACACAAGGATCTCCCATCTCCAGCTACTTAGTCCCGATCATCTCCTGAAGTTTACGATCCAATAGTTTTATTGCAAAGACTAGCAAGGAAGATCTCCCCCAGAGTGCTGCCTCGTATTTATCACTCAACTAGCATTACCAAAACAGATCATGAAAATATTGCTGTGTTGGTGGGCACATGTTGTTTGCTGTGTTTCCCAACATCACAACAATTAATTTACTATAAAGGATGTCCCAACCCTGTGAAAGATCTGATTCTGCCCACTGTGACTCGTTGGGACAATGAACATGATGGAAAAATTAAAGGCCTGTTGATCTTGAATGGCAAGTTCCAGTCCTGGTGCTGGGGGACTGGAAAATCCCACCCTTAATACAAACAAAAGTCTCCATTTCTTTGTCCATTATTTCCAATGTGGCTTGCTTCAAAGTGAAGATGCAACAAATGTACTTTTAACAGTCTCTTAAGTTGTACATCACAGGAGCGTAGCCAGTAAACCAATGCTGAAGAATCAACAGCAACCAAATCTGTAGAACTGTATACGTTACAATCAGTTTTGGAATTTAATATCTTGTTTGCAATAAACACAGTGAACGGGATATTTGTGCTGCTTGACTTGTCAAATAGCACAATCAACTCGTGAACTCAGCGCCATTGTGGAACTAAATATTCTAAATGGCAAGCTTTAATTTCAGCACTTATCTCTTCCAGTCTTCAGTTTCACAGACTGGAATGTGCAGATTGTGCATGTACAACATTTTTCCATCGTATAAACAGAAAGATTTGTAAATGTTGTTAACCCCAGAGTTCTGATGGAAATGTATGTGATATAAAGATATGAGAGAGGAAGAAGTCTAGTCGAAGCAGCTGATGGTTTTTAACATATTTGGATGTGCAAAGTAAGAAAGTAGATCAGAGAAGTTGTGAACTTTGATTTTTAAACAATGTGAGCTCAGATAAATACATGCGTGATCCATTTGCATGTTTTGTTATTCCCATAGTGTAATATCTTTGATCCGAGCATAGTATTTAAGTTTATAATCCCAGTTTCACTAGGCTCAGTACTTAAATGGAGCAAATTTGCTTCCATAGACCATAATACCATAAGACATTGGAGCAGAATTAGGCCATTTGGCCCATTGAGTCTTCCAGATGTGACAACACACCGGTTAAACTCACTAGTTGCTCTTTGGATAGAGGAAAGTATTAAACTAGGAGGGCAAAAAGGCCTATGGACCTATTAGCCCCACACGGTGGCACAGTGGTTAGCGCTACTGTCTCTTAGTGGGAGAGATAAGGATTCGATTCCCGGCTAGGGACACTGAGTCTGCACATTCTCCCCACGTCCCCATGGATTTCTCCCGCATGCTCCAGTTTCCTCACACAGTCGGAAAGACGAGCTGGTTTGGTGCATTGGCCGTGCTAAATTCTCCCTCAGAGTACCCGGAGTGTGGCAACTAGGAGACTTTGACAGCAACTTCATTGCAATGTTAATGTAAGCATACTTATAACACTAAGAAATAAATATTAAATCAGCAGTGAAGAAAGGCCTATGGAGCCATCAGCCCCACTTTAATTGAGAGTTCTTGCATGATTATTTGGTCACGGATTCCACTACCCTCACAACCTAACTCCCAGGCAGTGTTAATTGATTTTCTACTTCCCATTGTCACCCACCCCCACCAGTGAAGTGGCCGGTTTGATATTAAATCTCATTTTTTGTTCAGTTGGCTGACCTGAATCCAAAATGACAGTGAGAAGATTAAAATTGATGTGTTTCTTTGGGGTAGGAAGTGGACGAAGGAGAAGTGAGGTCAAAAGAGTGTAATCATCATCAGCTCACCTGTTCAAAAGTGCAAATGTAGTCTTTAGATGTGAATATGGAGGTTTGCCATGGTTTGCTTTGGGTCAAGAAACTGCTGACACAATAGGCTTACACAGGAACAAAGGCCAGGTACAAGAGGATATTTGGTGTACTATCATAATTGCTTACTGATGAAGAACAAAACATGGTCAATCACAGAAAGACTACAACACTAACAGGCCCTTCAGCCCACAAGTTGAGCTGATCGTATCCCTACCTACTAGGCCTATCTATAACCCTCAATCTCATTAAGTCCCATGTACTCATCCAGGAGTCTCTTAAAAGACCCTAATGAATTTGCCTCCTCCACCACCGGCAGCTGGTTCCACTCACCCATCGTCCTCTGAGTGAAAAACTTATCCCGACATCTCCTCTGTACCTACTCCCTAGCACTTTAAACCTGTGTCCTCTCGTAGCGACCATTTCAGCTCTGGGAAATAGTCTCTGAGAATCCACCTGATCTATACCTCTCAACATGTTATAAATCTCTATTAGATCACCTTTCATCCTTCGTCTCTCCAGGGAGAATAGACCGAGTTCCCTCAACCTATCCTCATAAGGCATGCCACCCAATCCAGGCAACATCCTTGTAAATGTTCTCTGAACCTTTCAACAACTTCAATCAATATTTATTTTAGAAGTGATCTTACCAACCATTCACGCCACGCTCCTGTAGCAGCGAGGTTGGAGAATTTGGCACCCAGCGAGATTTCCATTCCTGGCAGCGGGATGGGAAAGTCCCGCTGTAACATTCCAACCTTTCCTTAAGCTTCCAATTTAACTTATTGACTGAGCAATGGTGTAAACTGTGATTTAAAAATCCAGAAATGTGTACGATAGCATTGTGGTTGTGTTACTGGGCTAATGATCCTGAGACAAGAGTTCAAATCCCAACACGGCAGTTGGGAAATTTTAATTTTAATTCATTAATAAATGTGGAATTAAGAAGCCGTGTTAACTAACGGGGACCACAAAACCACCAGATTGTTGTCAAACATTCTTTGGCTCACTAATGCCCTTTAAGGAAGGAAATCTTCTATCCTTATCCAGTTTTAACCTGTATCTAATAAAACTCTTAACTTTTAAAATGGTCTAGCAAGCTGTGTGACGTTGGTGTTACCTCGAAGCGAATAAGGAAGAATAATAGATGTTGAGAATACCATTGATGCAAATTGCATGGATGTTGGCTTCTGTAGAAATCCCAGACAAAACATTTCTTGGGAAATTAGTTATGCGTTGATTGTTTAACAGTAGTTGATACTAATCCAGGTCCCGGGACTACGCTATTTGAATTGTCTTACGTTTACTGAGAATTTTCTGCTTGTTTGTAGAGCAACAGTGACAGCACATTTGGAGAAGTCCACGTTATAAACTTGCTCACTTTATTAGCTGTAGGGCAATATGTGATAGTGAGCAGACATCTATTGGCAACAAAAGAGCAAAGAAAAACTGACAAAAATGAACTAGAAGGGAACATGTTTTGACTATTTTTCTGTCCCTCAAAGTCAGTAAACTGATTTGCAGCTTGTGTTGTGGTGACACTTGGCATTGTGGTAACACATGGTGCTGTGGTGATACTTGGCTGGGATTTTTCCGATGCTTTTTCCACTGCAAAGGCAGCCGCCGTTGATCACTGGCACAATCTTCCAGTCAATGGCCATTTGCGTGGCTCGTCAGCCCCTCTGCCAATGGGAAACCCACCACGGGGGATCGACCTCAGCAGGACTGGAAAATCTTGTGGTGGAAAGGGCTGGAAAATCCCGTTCTTTGTGTTGAGTGAAGACTTTGCTTCATTTGAGTTTGTATTCTTCGGATCAATCAACAAAACTGGGATGCTGTTATGAGCATAATGGGCATGCCAGCACAATGCTCAGCACTGTTGTGTCAGGGATTCTATAACACCACTAGGCTATCACTTCCCAGGCAACGAGTTGCATATGCTTATCGGGGAACCAGGTTCAATTCCAGCCCTGGATGACAGTGTTTCTCCCTGTGTGGGTTTCCTCTAGGTGCTTTGGTTTCCTCCCACAGTCCAAAGATGTATAGATTGATAGATTACCCATGGTAAGTATATGTGGAAAGGGGAACCTGGCTCTTTCAGCAAATTGGTGCAGACTCAATGGGCTGAATGGCCGCCTATTGCACCCTGTGATGATTCTTATCCACCGACAAAGATGCTTCATTTGAATCCAATTCAAGTTTGGAATTTGTTCTTTGGGATATTCCTGTAGCAAGTTTCATTTAGTTACCTATTGGGGTTTTTTTACAAGACATTGAAGCATTGAAGTGGAACCTATTCTTTAGATGTGTAACTATAAGTGACAGGAACACTCATTATAAATTATGCATTTCCAATCCAATAATCACAGCTTCAGCCTGCTCCTGTATGCCTGAGCCTGGGTGAGTTCCTCAATCAATATCCATCACTCGAATCCTGACAATTAATGTATAATTAACACTGACCACCTTTAGACAACACTGAGGACAGATTGGAGATTTTTCAGACAATATCCAGTGATCTATTTCCGTGCAGGAAGCTGGACACGCTCGAGGACAGCCTAACCTTTGAGAGTGATGAGTGTTAGACAGCTGCCTCTTCCCCACCTGTCCACCCCAACCGAATCCTCTCTAAGGCCGGGAATAATTGTGATGTTGTGAGCAGGAGAAGGCAGGCAGCTTAACTTTCAAACATACTGCCAGCAGCTGTAGGTCCATCGAGTGTCTGAGCATCAGGAAGAGCGGGTCATCCGTATCTTTGTTGATCCGCAGCCTGTTATTATAAGTATTCCTCCTACTCAACTATCACTTCACACGCACACTGAATGAGGATACAAGGGGACAGACATTATGAAGCTCAATGAAAGTACCGTGTCTGAAACATTAGTTAAGCACAAGCAACTCGCTGCCTGGGAAGCGATGGCCTAGTGGCATTATAGAATCCCGACAGTGCAGGAAGAGACAGTTCAGCCCATCAAGTCTGCACAATCCCAACCGGGCCCTATTCCTGTAAACTCCACATATTTACTCTGTTAGTCCTCCTGACACTAGGGTCAATTTAGCTTGGCCAATCAACCTAAACCGCACACCCTTGGATTGTGGGAAAAAAAACTGGAGTACCCAGGGGGAAACCCGCGCAGACATGGGGAGAATGTGCAAACTCCACTCAGACAGTGACTCAAGACAGGAGTTGAACTTGGGTCCCTGGAGCTGTGAGGCAACAGTGCTAACTACCGTGCCGTCCCCCCACTAGATTACTAATTCAGAAACTCAGCTGATGTTCTGGAGACCCAGGTTTGAATTCCACCACGGCAGATGGTGGAATTTGAATTCAACAAAAAAAATCTGGAATTAGGAATCCACTGATGACAATGAAATCATTGTTGACTGTCAGCAAAATCCATCTGGTTCATTAATGTCTTTTAGGGAAAGAAATCTGTTGTCATTACCTGGACTGGCCTACATGTGACTCCAGAGCCACAGCAATGTGGTTGACTCTCAACTGCCCTCCAAGGAATGGGCAATAAATGCTCACCAATCAGTGAAGCCAATGTCCCATGAAGGAGTAAGAAAAAGTACATGATTTGAATGTAATGTTGAATTCAGAATGTTGATACTGAGACAGGTTCCCAAAACAAAAACAAGATCACTAGGTTCGAATTGAAGTGAGGAAACCTCTGTTAGGTTCCCCCTTCATCAGGAGACCTGTTACTCCAGAAACCAGGTTAGACAAGGTGGATTCAGGAAGAATGTTCCTGATGGTAGGGGAATCCAGAAGTAGGGGTTATAGATTGAAAATAAGGGGTAAAACCTTTAGAACTGAGGTGAGGAGAAATTTCTTAATCCAGAGATTGATGAACATGTGGAATTCACTACCACAGAAAGTAGTTGAAGCCAAACTTTGTCTGATTTCAAGAAGAAATTTATTATAGATCCTGGGACTAAAGGGATCAAGGGATATGGGGTGTAAGCGGTGGGGGGGGATGATCAGGATATTGAATTCAATGATTAGTCATGGTCAAAGTGAGTAGAGGAGCAGGCTCGAAGGGCTAAATGGCCTACTCCTGCACCCAGCTTCTACATTCAACTACTAGCATCATGAGACAGGACTGAAATTAACACAGAAAATGCTGGATAAACTCAGCACATCTGCAAACATCTGTGGAGAGAGAAACAGAGTTAACATTTTGGGTCTAAGTGTTGCTCCTGCCAAGACTTTGAGTCGATGTAAGGAAGCAATGGACAGATTTTTATTTGGTGAGGCTTTGAAGAGTTATGGCAAGGGGGCAGGTAAGTGGAGTTGGGACCGAGATGTGATCATATTAAATAGGGGGCTCGAAGGGCTGAATGGCTACTCCCGTTCCTAGTTCTTCTTAACGAATCTTCTGATGGAAGTGTAAAGAATTATGTAGTTGGAAAAGGAACAAAGGAGGTGGGGCAGAATAGAAGACAAAGGCTAAGCTGGGGAGAAGTAGATATGGACAAACTTGTCACTGACATAAGATTAAGGGGAATGGTAATGATGCCATTATGGAATGTAGAGTGGCAAAAGGTGAGATAGCAGAATGTGTTAAGGGGAGCAAATGAACAGCAAGTGGTGCAGATGGCCAAGTGAGGGCGGAATGGGGTTCAGCCAAGCCAGGGAGCTGAAAAGGAACTCGCAACAAACTACAAGAAGAGAAAGGTCACAGTGTTAAAGTTGTTGAATTCAGTGTTGAGTCCACAAGGCTGTAACTTGCCCAATTGAAGAATGAGGTGTTGTTTCTCCAGTTTGCGTGGGGCTTCACTAGTACGTTGCAGCAGGCCAGGGACGGACATGTAGACATTAGAGCAAGAGGCTGAGTCGAATTGGCAAGCAACAGAAAGGCTGGCATCATGAGACAGGACTGGCCATTGGCAGTCTCAGAAGCAGGAGGAAAACTTGGGTCAGGCCAGAGAAACAAGATATAAAAGTTGATAACTAATGTCAAAGACATTAGACCATCAAATCTATAAAGTGTCCATTTTATTTGGTGAGCAGCAATAGGAGAGAAGTAATCTTTCCAAAACTATCAAATTATTTGTCAGAGCAATTACTCTCCAGTTTCATTGGTTTAAGTGTGCAATTAGAGAGACATTGCATAAGGTACAAGATTGCAAATCCAAAATTTAAGCTATGCAGCTTGTTTGATCAAGTATGACTGTCCATGGTGAGTTTCGCACTAAGACTTTTTTCTCTTCCATGGGCATCGTTGGCAAAGTCAGTATCTGTTACCCTTTCCAAAATCGCCTTTAAACCGATTGGTTTGCTACACCATTTCAAGGTGCATAGTCAAAGTCACTGATGTGGGTCTAGAGTTACAAGTAGGCCAGACCAGCTAAGGACAGCAGATTTCCTTCCCTAAAACACATTAGTGAACCAGATGAGTTTTTACAACAATTGCCAATAGTTTTACAGTCACCATTACTGAGACTAATTTTACATTCCAGATTCATTAACTGAATTTCAAGTCCATTAGCTGTTTTGGTGGGATTTGAAACTAGGGTTGGAATGCTCCAGCCAATCACACCAGCGGGATTCTCTGGTTCCACTTCAGTGTATGAAAATTCGGCTGAGCGCCAAATGCAGCGGGGGACAGGGCATGAGCAGGTGGAGAATCCTGGCCCTGGTGTCCTTAAAACATTAGCTTGGGTTTCTGGATTTAAAAGCCCAGTGATATTACCACCATGCTGTCATCTCCATGTTGTCCTGGGGCAAGTGTCTGGCAATGCTTGCAAGACGACAAACTTGGAGAGAGACTGAAATTATTGTCCTGCACGCTTAAGTAAATAGTACCACATCCGCCAAGTTATTTCAACTATACTTTGTCCCTTGGCTTGTCTTCCAGCAAAGAAAACCACATTAATTTGTTTAATTTTGAAGCTTAGCATTTGGTATTGAGATTGTGCCTGTGTTTACCCAGGTTTACATTTGTAGCTGGAGATTTGTAGTGCTTTATTGTACTTGCGATGTTGGCATAGATGGCTGGCTCCACAGCACTGAGGTCGGCTGGCAATGTGTTTCGGTAATTTCACATTAGAAACTGCTTGCATAATGAATAATCAGAACAGTACTTTCTTGTGCAATAGACTTGTTTGACAGAAGGCAAAAAAAAACAGATTATTCATTATAATCTTGAACAGACTTGGATTTTTTGTTTCTCCTGGAAGGAAGTTCATTTTGAAAGGCCTTAATTGCAACGAGTAGAAGAGATAAAATGGAAGCTAATACGTTCTGCTGCCTGTCCTTTAATGGTGATTAACTACACATAATAAATTTATTCAAAAAAAAAAGTCAGCATGGAAGGGAATTTTATTTGGCCAATGAACATTTGATCATGATAGTTGTAGGAAATGTTTTGGGGGGGAGAAAAAAGGGTTTTATAAGCTCAGCCTTTCAGGAGTGACTGTTTGCCTCCGCTCAGTGGGATTTCAGTCAATGACTGGCTTCATTATACATAGGGCCTGGCAGGTATTTTCTACGAATGTTTTGACAGGTGAAGAAAAAGTCAGCTCAATTCAGAACCAGAGCGAAAGCCCTTGTCGAGAATGATTTCATTTGCTGCGCCGGGCTTATGGTCTTGGCTGATGACCCAAATTTATTAGCATTGAAGAGCATTAAAAATTATCAGGGATTAGAGGATTTTGAGCATGGAGCCTTCCTTTGTTGAGTCATGCGCATATGTTAAAACCGGTTTATAATGGGGGCTTTTGTAAAGTGCCTGACACATGTTTCTTCAGTGCTTTGAAAGACTGTTCTCTGTGTCATTTTTTTTTTATTATTTGCTCTCTCGCAGGCGCTGTGAAGGGCGGAACATTAGGTATAAAACCTGCAGCAATGTGGTAAGTACGCCATAAAATGCATCTGATTAGTCGTTATTATGAATTACGGTTCTCTTCGCTGTCACAGATGGAGAAATTACACTAAGTGAGCATGCTTCCTTTCACATGTGCTTTGTTAGCGTGCATGATGTTAGCATTTATGAATAAAATGCTTTCTCAGTCTCACACTGAGAGCCATTTACTGGTAGTTTGAAGGCAGTGGCACGATAAAATGGGAATTATCGAATAATCCCTTGCTTTTTTTTTTGCCTCCTAGTATCCAACATTGGCACTCACAGCAAGTCGCAGCACTTTTACAGCTGATTGCACACGAATGGATAAAAGCGATCCCAATGCCCTGTTTTCACTTATTTCCACTCGCTTGTGTTTCTTTTGTGTATCTTGTGTGTCCCTGAGGACCAAGACCTACAACCTGCTTCAATCGTGGGGAGGCAGTGGCGTACTGGTATTGTCACTGGGCTAGTAACCCAGAGACCCAGAGTAATGCTGTGGAGCCTGAGTTCGAATCCCACCGTGGCAGATGGTGAAATTTAAACAAAAAACAAAGAACAGCACAGCACAGGAAGCAGGCCCTTCGGCCCTCCAAGCCTGTGCTGCTCATTGGTCCAACTAGACCACTCGTTTGTATCCCTCCATTCCCAGTCTGCTCATGTGACTATCCAGGTAAGTCATAAACGATCCCAGCATGTCTGCCTCCACCACCCTACTTGGCAGCGCATCCCAGGCCCCCACCATCCTCTGTGTAAAAAAAAAAGTCCCCCTGGATTCAACATAAGATTTGGAATTTAAACAAAAGGCCTAAGGATGACCATGGTCAATTGTTGCAAAAGCCAATCTGATTCACTCATGCCCTATAGGGAAGGAAATCTGCTATACATACCTGGTCTGGCCTGCACTTGACTCCAGACACACACAATGTGGTTTTCTCTTCACTGCCCTCTGAAATGGCCTAATAAGTCACTCACTTCAAGGGCAATTAGAGATGGACAATAAATGCTGGCTCAGCCAGCGATGCCCATATGCCATGGATGAATAAAATAAATCGCAGACTGATAAGGTCACAGCTATTTCTTTTTTTTGGTATGTTTATTGAAAATGTTCTTACATTTTACATAGCAAACAAACACAGATAGAGATCCACACCGTGCTCGTGTGTGACTGGGCACAGAACTCTACATTGCTTGGGGACAAGCCCCTGATATCTCTGGCACCCATCCTGCCTAAGTCTAATTGCGCTGGTAATAATATAGAAACAAAAAGCCAGAGAAATGCTGTTGGAGAACCAATTGATTGCCCAAACAGCCCAGGCTATAAACTAGCGAGCGGAGGAAAGGGAGAAAGAGAAACAGCAAAGAAGAGGGAAGAAAGAGATTGAGAGGCAATAAAGTTCTCGTGTTGGTCGCCACACCTCGGCAAGTTGGGTATAGGGCTGAGGCGTGTCCACCAATCGAGGGGTTGGGGGGTTGGTTCTGTGGGAGCACCCGGGATCCTGTGATCATCGAATATCGAGTCACTGGCTCCAATTGTAGTGTCCCAGTATGCACTATAAATGGTTGCTACTGATAGAACCCAGCAATGGATCCATGTAGCATCCATCTCCAGCCTAATGGTGTCTACCACCTCCTTCACCCACTCTGAGTGCATCAGGGGTGCATCTGATTTCCACCTAAACAGAATTAGTCATCTTGCCAGGAGTGTAACGAAAGCTACAAAATGCGTTTGGAATTTCAGCAGCAGTAGATTTAAAGGCACGGCCCCAAACAGAGCAGCGTTGGGGTAGATGCACTTATGTCCCGATCTAACGTGGCTACCATTGTCTCAAAGATCGATACGCAGTAGTTATACAGTGATGGGCAAGCCCTGAACATACGTAAGAGGGTGTCAGGAGCTTGCTGGCACCGTTCACCAATGGGGCTTGTGCCTGGATACATTCTAGAGAGTTTAATCCTAGTTAGATATGCTCTGTGAAGGAGTTTACGTTGTATCACACCCAGCTTGGCACATATTGAGGAAGAGTGTACTCGATGCAGCACCATGTCTCAATCCTCCTCCGAGAACTCCTCCCCCAAATCTCATTCCCATAAAGATTTAACCACTGATAGAGGATGTTGTTGGGATGGAATTTGAGAATGAAGAACAGAAATGATACCACGCATAGTAATAGGAGGCTCTAAAAAGGTGTCAAAAAAAGGCATGAGGTGGGAGCGTCGGAAATTGGGGGTATGCACAATCTCAAATTTGCAAATATCTAAAGCAAACTTATCCACCACCTGCTGGAATGACGCAAACACGGCGTCCACATACAAATCCCAAATGCTATGATCCCATGCTTGATCCACATGTTGAAGGCACTATCCAAAATAGATGAGGAACTAAATGGTTAGCTGATGCTGGGGAGGCCAGTGATTAGGCCTGAAACTCAAAGTGGCCTCTAAATTGCGATCAAATTCTAAGAGTTGACTTGCCAAGTGCACTCTTCCCTAGACTATTGGGAAGAGGGAACATTTACTGGGGAACACATCAAGGTAACCAGGGAAGACGGAGCACAGGAGGAGTATTCCAACTGCAGCCAACAAGGAACCTCCTGTTCCCTCTCTCGCTGCACCCAGCACGTTACCGCTCTCATATTAGCTGCCCAATAATAAAATGGAAAGTTGGTCAATCCCACATTTCCCTACCGTTTAGGGCTTTGCAAGACTGTCCTCCGCATTCATAGGTTTTTCCTATTTCTGACAAAGCTTGAAGTGAGCCGATCAAGTCAGTGCAAAAAGGATTTGGGGATAACACTGGGATGCACTGAAAGATGTAAAAACTTAGATAGTACCTCCATCTTCACCGCATTGATACAGCTTGTGAATGATAGCAGGAGGATGGACCAATGTTTGAGGCCCTGTTCTGTCCACCCTTGAGTGGAATGAAGTTAGCTCCAAAGAGCCCACTAAATTTGCTAGTCACTTGTCCTCTAGTAAACTGCCTACTGACAATCTTGTAAGGCAGAGTGTGGAACAGGAGGCTATGAGTGGCTGCATTTAAAGGAAGGAGCTCACTCTTGTTCAAGTGAAGCTTATATCCTGAAATATGACCAGACTTCTTGAGTATAGGTAAGACTCCAGGAATCGAGTCGGACGGGTTGTTCGCCTACAGCAATACTTTTTGCTCGCTTCTCTCCAGACCAATCCCCACTATTCATTTGCTGTTGCGAAAAGCCAAAGCAAGAAGTTCAATAGCAAATAATGGGAGAGAGGGGGCATCCTTTTCTGGTGCCCCAGGACAGAGGGAAAAAGCTAAATGCACATAATTTGTCCAGAACGAGGCCAGAGAGAGACAGAGTACAGCAGGAGATAAGTTTTGGGGCGGATCCAAACCTCTCGAAGGCATAAAATAAATAAACTTGTTCCATCTGATAAAATGCTTTCTCAGAGTTCAGCGAGATTAACATCTTTGGTAGCTTGGAGTGGCCGGTGCATGCATAATGTTAAACAGAATATTCAAGTCCACGTATCTATTTTTAATGAACACAGTCTGGTCACACGAGACGATAGAGGGCAGAATGTCCTTCAAGCGAATGGCCAGAATCTTAGACATCGGTTTGAGATCCACATTCAGCAGTGAGATTGGTCTATGAGTTGCAGATTTGAGGGTCTTCATTCTTTTGAAGCATAATTGAAATTGCCGCTTGCCTCAAAGTCTGCGGGAGAGAGCAGTTCTCATTTGATTCTTTGATTGTGTGGTGTAGCAGGGGAGCCAACCCATCCACAGATTTTATTTTTGTAGAATTCATTGGGATACCCATCTGATCCCGGACAGTTTCCACTCGGCACTGTTCTGGCTGCCCAAACAATTTCTTCAATATCGATTGGTTTCTCCAGTATTGTGGCCTCTCCCCTGTCCTCCACGGGGAGATTCAGCGCCCCAAAGAACTCTGGAAAGTCTGCCTCATTGGCAGTACTCTCCCAGCTCCTGAGGGTTGAGTAATAGTCCCAAAACAGTTCATTTATTTGCTGTGGATCAGTAGGGACCGTATTCGGAGTCTGCATTTGTCGTATTAGACTTTTGGTGAAGAATTGGTGTAGCTGATGAACAAGTAGCTTGATTGCCTTGTCCCCATGCTCATAGTGTATGTGTATTTAGACTTGAACAGCATCACTTCCGCTTGACAGGAAGACAAGCTGTCAAACTCCGCCTGTAGAGTAAACATTCAAAGAACAAAGAACAAAACAGCATGGGAAACAGGCCCTTCGGCCCAATGAGCCCGTGCCGCCACCCTGATGCTCCCACCTCTACCCGTGATCCCTGTCTATGTATATAGATCTATGGATTAAAAACGAATTTGAGACAATTTAGGGAGAATTTGTTTTGCCAATTTGCCTAAGAGCACATCTTTGGGATGTGGGAGGAAACTGGAGCACCCGGAGAAAACCCACGCAAGCACAGGGAGAATGCGCAAACTCCCACAGACACAGCCCCAAATCCATGTATCTGCACAGCACAGCGATAGTCACTGAGCTGTTGTGTTGCCCATCAAATGGTCCAGATCAAGCGTACACTAACAACATGAAGCACTAGTATACTCTCGAAAAAAAAATCCAAGAGCAGCGCTCTCACGACCCATCGCGTGTATGCCCCTTGTTAGACAACAAAGTGGACCAAAGCACCGGTAGGATAAAAACAAGTATATCAATATCATCATCTATTTACACACTTCCCAGGGACTCCCAAGGCTCATGATCCCTATTTTAAATCAGTTTTCTATACCCCTCCATTCCCATTCTGTTCATGTACCCATCTAAGTATTTCTTAACTAACTCCAAAGTACCTGCCTCCACCACTTTACTTGGCAGCACATTCCATACCCCCACCACCCTTTGTGTGAAAAAAAACTCCCTCTAGCATCCAAATTATACCTTACTCCCTTCACCCTAAGCCCGTGACCCCTCGAGCTATTCGAGTCCATCCTAGGAAAAAGATTAACCCTGTTTACTCTATCTATACCCCTCATAATCTTGTACACCTCTTAGATCTCCCCTAAGCCTACGTCTTTCTCAGGAAAACAGTCCCAATTTGCCTAACCTCTCCTCGTAACTCAGATCTTCCATACCAGGCAGCATCCTGGTAAACCTCCTCTGCACTTTCTCCAGAGTCTCCACGTCCTTCCGGTAGTAAGGCGACCAGAACTGGATGCAGTATTCTGGAACGGACCCACAGCATCAACTTGAGTGTTACACCCCAGCAATTCCGATAACCACCTACCTCTGCTTCACCTCATGCGCTGAATAAGATATGATCTGGCCCCTTAAATAAGCCTTCAATATCTTCCATAAGGTAGTTGCTGAACCTCCCTGAGCATCATTAAACTTGATGAAATCATCGATCTGGGTTATGAGAAATCTAACAAATTCATCATCAGAAAACAGACAAGCATTAAATTGCCAAGACGTGCAGGGGCCCACTACCAAGTCCATTGTCAAGGGAACATGGTTGGAGATTACAATGGATTTGTAGGAGCATGAGTATGCAGCTGGGAGCAATTTATTATCTACCAAAAAATAATCTATACATGAATACATGTGTTGGACAAGTGGAAAAAGAAGAATATTCCCTCCTGGTGGGGTTAAGAAACCTCCATGGGTCTGACACTGCATATTCCGTGAGAAATGATTTAATAATTTCTGCCGACTTGGAAGATACAGTGGTCCTGAGGGAGGAGCGATCCAGGGCAGGATTCAAACAACAGTTGAAATCTCCACCCAGAATCAACAAATTTTCATAATTGTGTAATTTTCATAAATGACCTGGATGAGGAAGTGGAAGGAGGGGTTGGTAAGTTTGCCGACGACATGAAGGTTGGTGGTGTTGTGGATGGTCTGGAGGGATGTCAGAAGTTGCAGCGTGACATAGACAGGATGCAAGACTGGGCGGAAGAAATGCCAGATGGACTTCAACCCGGAGAAATGTGTAGTGATCCATTTTGGCAGGTCCAATGGAATTAAGGAGTATAATGTCAAGGGTAAGACTCTTAGCAGTGTAGAGGATCAGAAGGACCTTGGCATCTGGGTCCATAGAACTCTTGAATCAGCCTCACAGGTGAAGGATGTGGTCAAGAAAGTGTATGGTGTACTAGCCTTCATTAATCGAAGGATTGAGTTTAGGAGTCGGGTGCAGAGAAAGTTCACCAGGTTGATACTGGGGATGAGGGGGTTAGCTTATGAGGAGAGATTGAGTAGACTGTGGACTCGTTGGAGTTTAGAAGGCTGAGGGGAGATCTTAGAGAGACATATAAGATAATGAAAGCGATAGACAGGGTAGAAGCAGAGAAATTATTTCCACTTAGAATGGAAACGAGAACTAGGGGGCACAGCCTCAAAATAAGGGGAAGTCAATTTAGAACACAGTCGAGGAGGAAGGTAGTGAATGTCTGGAATTCTCTGTCCATTGAAGCAGTGAAGGCTACCTCATTAAATGTGTTTAAGTCACAGATAGATTTTTGACCAATAAGGGGAATTAAGGGTTATGTGGAGCAAGTGGGTAAGTAGAACTGAACCACTATCAGATCAGCCATGATCTTATTGAATGGCTGGACAGGGTCGAGGGGCTGGATGGCTGACTCCTGCTCCTATTTCTTATGTTCTATAAAGTGAGGGGTACAGATTAGCTGGATAGTCAAAATCTTTTCCTAAAGGTAGGGGAGTCTAAAACCAGAGGACATAGGTTTAAGGTGAGAGGGGGGAGATACAAAAGTGTCCAGAGGAACAATTGTTTTCACACAGTGTCTGGAACAAGCCACCAGAGGTAGTAGTAGATGCGGGTACAATTTTGTCTTTTAAAAAGTATTTAGATAGTTACATGGGTAAGATGGGTATAGAGGGAAATGGGCTAAATGCGGGCAACTGGGATTAGCTTAGGGGTTTTAAAAAAAAGGATGGCATTGACAAGTTGGACCAAAGGACCTATTTCCATTCTGTAAACCTCTATGACTCTATAACTATCTAAATGCAGAGAAGACTCTCTATATAAACTTCTTGATCTAAGTCAATGGACCATTCCTCAAGCCTAAGAATCATGTAAATATGTGCATTATTTTAATAAACAAAGACAGAAGAACGAAGTGTTCAGCTTTGACGTAACATCATAATAAATATACCATGAAAACAAAATCAGCTAAAGCTGAGTTTAACTGTCCAGTGTAACAGATGTAAACATTTAGCAGGATGTGCCACAGATCCTACACAGAGCGACGAATGAAGTAGCTGATGGGAAGAGGAGATTGGTGCATAGAATTGGTGCAAAGAGAGAAAGATGCAGTGCTCCAGCCACGTCATTAGACGTATAGAGAGACTGTTAGTGGAGGAAAATTTCAATGGAAGAAACAGGAGAGGGAAGAGAGGAGTGAATGGATGATGGATATAATGAACTGTATGGACTTCTGTGGAATATGTAAGGGCAGCTTAGAACAGACAGAGGTGGGACCCACAACAGCCAGCCTTCTGTGAAGATAATGATACCAATGAATGTAACAGGGTGACAGAGGAGTGAGAAGTGAGCCAGATTTGGAAGCTCTGTATTTGCAATAGGAGTACAAGTTTAAGAACTTGTTGGAAGACAAAGGTAAGGTGCTGTATAATAATATGCTATATTATTGAGACTAGCTTTTCTCTAGATTTACCAATTGAATTTAAATTCCACTAGTTGCTCTGATGGGATTTGAACCCATACCCCCTGGAGCATTAGCCTTGCCCTCTAAATTACTACTCCAGTGGTATTTTGCCACTAGCTCCCCAAGAATGCAAGGAGTAGTGTGCTGCACATGTACGTGGCTCTGTATATTCCATTTCTCAATTGGTCAACAGACGTTAAAGGAAAATATTGCATTTCCTCAACGCACAGCTTGTTGGAAAGCAGCAGCTTGTAAACTGTCTCTTTCCTGGGAGGGAATATTACAATAATAGCTTTTTACTGCAATCTCCAGTTTCAACATGTTTTGATTCAGTGACACAGTTCTCAGAGTGCTCTATGAGAATGGTTATGGTGGCAGCCTGCAGTCATGATGATTTGTGAGGTAGGATATGAGCTTATCATCGCAACAGTAAAGTCCTTTTAACCTATACTGAAACAGCACACTATTGATGCTCTGAAGAAATGCTGTATGTCTCTGATTCCATCCGTAATTAAAATCGAGCATTTTTGGCGGGAGGGATTGCTCATAGATTTAAAGTTTATTCATTAGTGTCACAAGTAGGCTTACATTAACGTTGCAATGAAGTTACTGCGAAAATCCTGCAGTCGCCACACTCTGGCGCCTCTTTGGGTGCACTGAGGGAGAATTTAGCACGGCCGATGCATCTAACCAGCGCGTCTTTTGGACTGTGGGGGAAAACCCACACAGACACGGGGAGAATGTGCAGACTCCACACAGACAGGCACCCAAGCCGGGAATTGAACCTGGGTCACTCGTACTGTGTGCCACTCTGCTGCCCACTATTTCTTGCTGAACAGAAAGATGTTAAAAGAAAACAGAATTTCCAGGATGGCGGGGATTGGGTACAACAATCTATGTCAACTCCAATAAGCTGAATAGCATTCCATGCTCGATAAAGAGTGTTGATTGGTAGAAGGCAGGACCATCACCAGGTCTAACCCCACCTTGGTAAACTGTCGGTCAGTCTGACTGACTGGCAGCTTTCCAGTCCTCCCAGGAACAGCGCTGCAATGGCCAGAAGAGGCACTGCAGTTGGCCGAGTGCAGCCCAGTGCTGGGAACTGAAGGAAAGGTAAATGGCAGGGGGCAGGGATCAAAGGGGGAAGCCATACATCTATGGAAGGCTTGGGGGTTCGTGTGGAAGGAAATCAAAGTTGGTGGTGAGTGGTCCAGAGATCATTGGGCCCTAAGAAGTGGGGGCTTCTGATGCTTCTCCACCTCTACCACTTTTCACCCAAAATTGAAGTTCGGTTAATTTTGCGATTCCCCCCCCCCCCCCCCCCCCGCATATATCATCTGCCCACCAACCTCAAAATTGACACTGTGCAGGGAAAGACCATTAAGTGGCTATTTAAGGGCCTTAACTGGGACAAGAGCAAGCAAGGGAACCATAACATACCGCTGGCTTAAATGGCAGCAAGATTTCGGAGCAGGAATTTCACTGTTCCTATATTGAAGGTGAAGACTGGGAATGTAGAGTACACCACACTATGCTATGGACATTAATGTTGAGCAATTGAAGGTCTTTGAGAATGAGGGATGACTGAGTGTAAAGTGGTGGATGTGATGATATAATACCATCATTAACTGTCTGCCTGACCTAGTAAGGACAATAAAGCTCTTCCTGCACTAAGTGGGTTCCATGCAGAACGATTCCGTTCGTGCTCACATCTATAGGCAACTGCCGTGAAAGGCCTGCGCTACTCTCTGCTTAATAGGGTTATAAGCTCTGCCTCCTAAGCAGCAGTTCTAGGATTCACAATGACAACATTTCTTCTGAGCACCAGAACCCACTTTTGTACCTTAGAAATTGCTCTGAGTCGTCAGTACCTCAACTGCACAGTATTCCCTATCCCTCGGATGTATTTGTAACACTTTGAGCTTGTCCAAGACATTTTAATGAGACTCAAACTGGAAACTATGGCTAGTTTATTGTTCACGAGGTCGGGCAGTGCTTTGACTATTTCACATCTAATCAGAGAATCTACGCTCCAGACTTCAACTAATTTGCAGATTAGTCATGAGGAAACTGTGTGCTTTCAAAAACACGTTTCCGTAAAATAAATTGCTATTTAATTTGTTTACAGCTGTCTATAGCTCTAGTGATCATTGGGCTTCATCGTGTTTGTGGGTTGGGTTAGTTCAGTTGGCTGGTGAGCGATGCAGAGCAACACCAACAGCTTAGGTTCAGTTCCTGCACCAGTTGATATTTGTGAAGGCCCCACCGTCTCAACCTTCCATTCTTGCTCATTGTTGCATTGCATTGGTCCCTCAGCTCCTCCTCCCCTGTGAAGAAGGATCACCAATGCCTATACTTCCTAAGGAGGCTAAAGAGAGCCAACATGTTCCCCCTGCACCTCCTTTACCGGTGCACAATAGCGAGCATCTTGTCGAACTGCATCACGGTGCTGTATGACAGTTGCTCCATCTCTGACTGGAAAGCTCTACACTGGATAGTCAGACCTGCCCAGCTACCAGGATATTTATCACAAACGCTGTCTGCGGAGATCTCTCAGCATTGATAGGAATACCAGCCACAGACTGTTTGCTCCCCCTGCCATGCTACAGATGCATTCAAGCTCATACAAACAGCTTCTTCCCCAGAGCTGTTACCCAGCTGAACTCCATCCTTTAACATATAACGTATTGTGCAATATGCATCTATGTACTTAATGACTATTGGCACTATTCTATAATGACTACTTGCATTTGCTTTTTTCTTTGTATCTTGAGAGCCAGCAAGCCCATTTTTCCTTGTGTTTGTATTTGTGCGCTATACAATAACAATAAAATTGAATGGAACTGAAAGGAGAAATGATCGTGGACAATTTTGCAGCAATGTTTTCTGCTGTGATATGCATTCACCATTTTCATTCATAGAATCAAACAGTGCAGAACAGGTTCTTTGGCCTATTGAGTCTGCACTGACACACGAGAAACAGCTGACCACTTACCTGGTCCTATTTACTTGGCCCATAACCATTGATATGGATGAAGGGCTGGTGATCACTTACTAAGATTAACAAACATCGCATTACCCAGAAGCAAGCGATTTAGACTGTACTGATCTATAATATTGTTTACAAGCCACACAAAGCTCCTTCAACCCAGAATGTGAAGGTGATTTGCCTTCAGAGTTTCCTTTTCACATAACGAGCGCGCAATGTGTGTTTGACTGCGGTGGCTGATTGATGATCAGTTTGTTTGGCTTAGAATTGCAGTTGCGTTGTCAAAATGTGAGCAGCAGCATGGAATTACTATATGTATGGCTAGTAAACTTAGTGAAAAGCTTGAGCAAGCCTTGTGTTACAGTTGGGTTACATATTTCCTTCTGCAAAGATTATATCCCTTGGCTGTCTCTGAGAATTCAGTTTTTCCATCAAACAAAGGTAGGCTGGAGCGCGTCACTAGGCGGAAATGCATCAAGATGTTTAAATAACCTCATCAATTTAGAGGCCAAAGTTCAAGCAGTTTATCAATGTCTTGTGAATTCAGAGATGTATTGTGCCCTCGCAATGAACTCCAGCCTGCCTTTTTTTTTCCCTATGCGTGTGTGGAATGTATACACAGTTGGGGTTTGTGGTGGCTGTTTTATTCCACTTTTGGCAAGTATTGTTTAATTGCCAGCAGAGGGTGTCTTGTTGACAGTGATGGATGGCAGCCCTCCTTGTTAAGTCACATGACTTGATCCAGTGGGCGGCGCGGTCATCATGGAGTCTCGCCCACTTAGGAATATGTTATCGGCAATCGGGAGATGTACTGCTTTCCCACGTTGCTGCAGGACTTTTCCACCCAGGGTTTACAACATACAGTTTGAGGCTCTCAGTTCAGAATGCAGAGTCAGAAAAGTGTTAGGTTTTTATTTCACTGCATGGCACTGGGGAAAAAAAATTGCTGTCTAAGTGCAGCATGGGTGCATTGGGAAGCAGAAGTGGCACAGTGATTAACATTGCTGCCTCAAAGCACCAGGGACCCGGGTTCAATTCCAGCCTCAGGTCACACTGCCTGTATGGTTTGTACGCTCCCCCCATGTCTGTGTGAGTTTCCTCTGGGTGTTCCGGTTTATTCCCAAGCTCCAAAGATGTGCAGGTTAGGTGGATTAGTCATGCTGAATTTCCCCTTAGTGTTGTGGTGGTAGGGAGTGGAGGCTAGCAGGGTAAATACATGGGATTGTGGGGATAAGGCTTGGGTGGGATTGCTGTCAGTACAGACTTGATGGGCTGAATGGCCTCCTTCTGTGCTGTATGATTCATGTCATAGGGAAAAAAAATATTTTCTACCTAAAGGAAAACATTGAGCCACTGTAGGGTTTCTGCAAATACTCAAGGAAATGATTAATGCAGCAGGTACAATTGCACAGAGCATTACATGGTTTATCAATATCACCCCAGTCTTGAGATTCATGACCATCTGGAAATATACTGCCTTTCTATCTGCAGTTCTCAAAAAATTAAGATGTTAACTACTTCAACGTCAATGGCAACCTGAGGATGTGGAGTTTAATTTTGCTCTTTGCTTTCATGCAGTGTTCATTGAAGTGGTGCACGTTTCCTCACACACATGAACCCTCTGGGGTCTTGCTTACTTTCGCCCACTCTGTTCTTCCAACTGTCCCCATGAGCAAAATCTGTGGTCTTCTCCTTGCCTGCCACACAGCCAACCAAAAGGGGAAGACAGCCAAAGAAGCAAAAGATGGCGAGAAGTAAACCAAAAAATGAAATCAGAATTTTTTCAGTGCTTCAATTCATTTCATACCTCTGCCAACAAATAATGTGTTTCTCTCCAAGACCCTTCTCCAATTTGACCTTGAAATCTAAGCAACTGAACTTCTCTAACCTCGCTTGGTAAACAAGAATTGGAAATTGACCTGCTTCTTGATAAATAAAGAGTCTCTCATATTCCAAGCCTTATTTTACTTGTGCTTATTTGTTTTCATAATGAGATGAAGATGGAAGCAAGACTGGGAACACAAACATCAACATGAAGATAAGAATCACTCAACTCAACCACAATGCAAACAAAATCATGGGATATATTCCAGTAGTAGAATTGAGTCTGTTCAAAGATGTGAAACCTGGATTTCTAACCCTTGGCAAATGTTTTTACTTAGAACTTGTAACGTAGGCTTAGGAGCATAGGCCCTTTGAGCCTGATTTTTATTTGATTTTATTATTGTAAAATATTTCCCATGTATACTGTGGAAAGTGTTGCTTCTTGCGCACTTTACAGACAAAGCATACTGTTCATAGCGAAGGAAAGGAGAGGGTGCAGTATGTAATGTTACAGTCATAGCTAGGGTGTAGAGAAAGATCAATTTAATACAAGGTAAGCCCATTCAAAAGTCTGGCAGCAGTAGGGAAGAAGCTTTTCTTAAATCGGTTGGTACGTGACCTCAGACATTTATATCTTAATCCTGAAGGAAGGTGGAAGAGAATATGTGTAGAGGCCTTGATTATGCTGGCTGCTTTGCCAAAGCAGCCGGAAGTGTAAGGCAGAGTCCGTAGATGTGAAACTGGTTTGCGTGATGGACTGGTCTTTATTCATGACCCTTTGTAGTTTCTTGCAATCTTGGGCAGCACCAGTGTTATACCAAGCTGTGTTGCAAACAGAAAGAGTGCTTTCTACGGTGCATCTGTAAAAGTCGGTGAGAGTCATAGCAGACGTGCCAAATTTCCTTAACCTCCTGAGAAAGTAGAGGTGTTGATGGGGAGGGACGAGGATAGCTTGTTGGTGATTTGGGCACCTAGAAATTTGATCCTCTTGACGATTTTCGTTCTGCCTTTCTTCACAAGCATGGTTGATCTGGTTGTGATCACAGCTCCACTCTGCAGCAACTTCACTTCGCATCAACCCCTTCAAAACCCTTGAAGTCCCAGAAATCTGGCTAACCCTGCCTCAAACAAATCAATTACTTTATTCAAGGCTCAGTTAGGTGAGAGTTAGAGTGTTTCTCCTGCGTGTTGCTACAACTGTAAGGCAGCAGCATGCTTCCCCGCATCTACTATTGAAGCTTCCTAGCTGACTGCTATACAACCCACAGGAATGACCGCCAGCTTTTTCCCAGTTTTTCTCTGGGAAAATGGATCACTGCCACTCATGGCGCAGCTGAGAGTTCCTGTTCTTCGGAAGCATGGCAGCAATTCCGGATCGGAGCACCAGGCAGCCACGTAATGTTGTTCTTTTCGTGAATTTATTTTCCTAGTTCAGCCTCATTCCAGGGTTTCCCTGGAATAAGTTAGTGAGTGGAATGTTTCAAATCCTGAATGCCGTCACCTTTTCTTTATTAAATGAAGGTAAAGTTTCGCTGACTTTCTTCTGAAGGAATATCTTGCACCAAAAGGCATTCGCTGAGAACTTCCAAACTTGCTGGGATTCTCCACTGCCGCTGATGTGATTAGAATTTTGGCTGAGCGCCAGATTCTCCATTCTCGCTGGCAGCAGGGCGGATACGGAGGAGATTGGAGAATTGGATGGGGATTTTCGGGCCCTGCCAGAAAGAAGCTAAAATGTTTGACCAGCTAATCTGTTGTTAGTTAAAAGAAGGCTTTTGGCCAGTTCATCCCATTCTCCAGTGAATAATGTTTTGCCTGAATTTATATCCAACTGAGTTACTGGTTCAACTGAGAGCAAGTCAGAGAATGTAGCATCTGATTTGACTAAGTTTGCTCGACAAGAGAGAGTTTAACTGTAATTCAGTGGCATTGCCATCACTGAATCCCCCACTATCAACATCCTGGGGATACCATTGACCAGAAACAGAACTGAATTAGTCATATTGGCTACAAGAGCAAGACAGAGGCAGAATTCTACGACAAGTAACTCCCCAAATGTTGACCACAATCTAAAAAGCGCAAATCAGGAGTGTAGTGGAATAATTCCGCTAACACTCGAGAAGCTTGACACCATTAAGGACAAAGCAATCAATTGACTGCTACCCCTTCAAGCATTCAATCTTTCCACTACTAACAAACAACGGTAGCCGTGTGTACTGTTGACAAGATGGATTGCAGGAATTCAACAAGGTTCTTCAAACAGCACCCTTCAAACTTACAACCACCACCATTTCAAAGGATAAGGGCAGCAGCCACCTGGGAATACCTGAAGGTTCCCCTCCAAGTCACTCATCATTCTGACTTGGAACTATATCGCTGGTCCTTCAATGTTGCTGGGTTAAATTCCTCCCTAAGTGTACTGAGAGTGTACCTACACACCACACAGACTGTCGCGGTGCAAGAAGGCAGCTCACTACCACCTCCTCAAGGACAACCATGCATGGACAGTAAATGCTGGCCTAGCCAACATGTATTTTTAAAAGTTGGCAACACATCATCTCACTCCAGAGACTTGAGCACAATCCAACTGACACATCTGTGCAGCACTGACTGAGTTGCTGCTGTCACATGTCAAACAGTTGACCCTCTTGCTGGACAGAAGACATTCTATTGCTGAATTCGAAGAATCTCCCTGCAAATACTAGAACCTGAAAAAAAACAACAGAAATGCTGATCATTTCTCGAACGCTGCTTGTGAGAACTTGTTGTGGACATAGGTCCCATCTTTACAAGAGTGACTATCTGTTAAATGTAATTAACTAGGTGTAAGGTTCTGTCTTGAAGTTGAAGTAAATTTGTGAGCTTTTCCTTTCTTAGGACGTGGTCTGATTTTTTTATATTCACAGAGACTCACTTGTGCAATGCTAAAGATGTGACCATGAGATGGGTTCTTGTGTGGACAGAGATTAATAAAGGACCCAGTCAATTTACCCAAATAGATAAGTTGCAACTAGGTCACTGGCTCATCCACAAGAACATAAAAATGGTTTAATTTCTGTGAGACGTCTTTCCAGTTTGCTGTGGAGGCAGAGAGGGATGCACATCATTACGATGCCTGTGTCTTCCACTGTCAAGTGAGGTTAAAAATGAGGGATGACTGTCTCTTGCCTTAGTTGAAATGACAACAAGACCTTGGGTAGGAATCGTGAAACAATCCAAGGAATTGTGTGATCGAGATTGTTAGTGGAACCAAAACGTGGCTTTTCAAGTGGAAAGAGTGTCCAAGAATTCAGAGTGTTTTGATGATATTTAGGTCTTAATTTGAGATTAGGTGTGGTATTTTATTGAGGCAATGGAGTTCTTGACAGTTGCTGGCAAACTGATGAGAGCTCCATGATACCTCTTTTAAGGAAGGCCCATTGAATAAAATGACACTAGGCACTTCACTGGATGGTGGTATGCCTTCCCCTGGTCAAAGATTCTGGGAACAGAAGTCTTGCCACCAAGAGCTGTTGGCTGATCAGAAGCTGGCAGCACTGTTGAATGACTATGCTGGCAGAGAGGCATGGTGGTACAGTGGTTAGCACTGCTGCCTTTCAGCGCAAGGGACCTGGATTCTGGCCTGGGCTGCCTGTCTATAGAGTTTCTCCCCATGTCTGTGGGGTAGGGGTGCTTCAATTTCCTCCCACTGTCCAAAGGTCTGTAGGGTTAGATGGATTAGCCAAGGTCAGCACCACTAGGAACATAAAAAGGGTTTAATTAATTGATTAATGGTTACAGGGATAGGGTGGGGGAGAGATCTTGGGTAAGGTATTCTGTCAATGAGTTGGTGTAGACCTGAAGGGCTGAATGGCCTCTTTCTGCACTGTGGGCATTCTATGAGACAGTGACTGGTGCCAGGATGACACCAACCCAAGGTCTGGTGTCATCTTGGGATCCTAGGCCACAGATGAGTGGTAGGTGTCACCCTAAATGTCCAATGGGAAGGAATTATGGTTATCTACCTGAATAAGGGCAGCAGGATGAGGTTCACAGATCCTTCCCAATGTCAAGTTCCTTGCTCAGGCATTGAGGGCCTTTGAAAGAGGGCACTCCCTTAGCAATCCTGCACAATTTTAATTGTCTGACATCCCACATGGTAAGTTCCCAGTATTAACTGGGTTAATACCAGCAGTGAATAAATGAGACCCTTTAAGCAGATATTAAAGGGATATTAAATTAAGATATTAAAGATATTAATATCTGGATAAAGTTAAAGTGGATAAAGTTGTTAAGAAGGCTTATGGAGTCTTAGCTTTTATTGGTAGGGGGATTGAATTTAGGAGCCGCAGCATCATGTTGCAGCTGTACAAACTCTAGTGCGGCCGCACTTGGAGTATTGTGTGCAGTTCTGGTCGCCACATTATAAGAAAGATGTGGAGGCATTGGAGAGGTACAGAGGAGGTTTACCAGGATGTTGCCTGGTATGGAGGGCAGGTCCTATGAAGAGAGTTGAAGGATTTGAGGTTGTTTCGTTAGAAAGGAGGCGGCTAAGGGGGGATCTTATTGAACATATAAGATATTAGAGGTTTGGATAGGTGGACAGTGATAGCCTTTTTCCTAGGATGGAAAAGCTAGCACGAGGGGACACACTTTAAATTAAGGGGTATGAGTTATAGGACGGATATCAGAGGTAGGTTCTTTACTCAAAGAGTGATTAGGGAGTGGAATGCCCTGCCTGCAGCTGTTGTAGATGCGCCAAGTTTGGTGGCGTTTAAGAGGTTAGTTGATAAGTATATGGATGAGAAGGGAATGGTTTAGTTAGGAGGGGCATTGCTTTTTATTTTGGTCGGCACAACATCGAAGGCCGAAGGGCCTGTTCTGTGCTGTATTGTTCTATGTTCTATGTTCTATTAATAGAATTTTGTTGAAAAGTATCAGATTAATAATCATTAATATTATTAAGTGTTAATATTGCGATGATTGATTTATCAGATATTTTGTAGAATATTTCCTTTAAGCTCACAATATGCTACTTCCAATTCGATAATTCTCCTACAAATGCTTTTATCATTAATCTTCATAATTATTCTTGCCATATTATCAGCATTCTTGTTGGATTGGGTTTGATTGAAAGGAGTACACTATCTTGGACTTCTTAAGTTGTGGATTGGATTTCCTTCTTGCACATACAACACACTAAATCATTAAACTTTTGCCAATTGTTATTTTTAAACCAGTTATGAGAATGCATAATTTGTATGCTTGCTTAAAATTGGAATTCATAGAAGTTTCCTAAAGCTAAGGCACCACCAGTGACCCATCTCAAAAAACAGTCAGATAAATGCTTAACCATATGACCATTTTGTCAGTGTAAGATGTGCATAACACCCCAATCCGTGTGTAATTTAAAAAAAATTCAGTCATGGGACATGGGTGACACTGGATGGCCAGCATTTATTGTCCATCCCTAGTTGCCCTTGAGAAGGTGATGGTTCACATATCTTCTTATAGAAATGTGTGGAGAGTACAGATATTTCTCAGATATGATTCATCATAGACCCTTTGCAGGGAACGATCAAAATATGTGGTCCCGTCACAGAACATTATTTGGTAAGCTCCAAGAAATCAAGCAATTAACACACCACATCAGAGAAAATAAACAATAAATGATTTTGGATCCTAAGTTGTTTCCCTGCGTGGGACATCCCATGTTTAAAAATTAGGCGTCTCCCAGTTAAGATAGAGATGAGGGGAATTCTTTTCTCTGAGGGCCCTAAGGCCTTTACGGGTAGCATGGTGTACAGTGATTAGCATTGCTGCCTCACAGCACCAGGAACTTGTTTCAATTACCGGCCTTAGGTGATTGTGTGGAGTTTGCACATTCTCCTCATTATCTGCGTGGGTTTCCTCCCACAACCCAAAGATGTGGGTTTCGGTTGACTGGCCATGCTAAATTGCCTCTTACTATCGGGGGATTAGCAGGATAAATACATGGGGTTATGGGACTAGCTTGGGATTGTTATCAATGCGGGCTCAATGGATTGAACGACCTCCAACCATCCCTCCCTCCCCCCACCTCGTTCAGTGTACACGAACAGGCATTGGAGTGTGATGACTAGGGGATTTCCACAGTAACTTAATTGCATTGTTAGTGTAAGCCTACTTGTGACTAATAAGTAAACTTTAAATACGTCCCATCAGTAATTCTGTTGGCGCAACCCCTGTAGTCACATTTGAGGTGGTATGTGATCATAGAAAATTGACTGCACGTAAAGACCCGTCCACCTGTTTTTTCATTGACGACTTAATGTTTGTGCCACTTCACTGATGTTTGTGCCGCTTGAACTGCCAGTCTACTTGATGCTGGATGGGAAGGTACTGAACTTGCAGGGTAAATGCCATTGGACTTGAGAAATCTTCCGAATTCTTCCACCATAAATGATGTGCCATTGTCCGACACAACCACTTCTGAAATGCTATGGATGACAAATATCATCTTTTACATGTCAGCGTTGGCTGTTGTGGACTTCATCAATTGCACATCTAACTACTTGAAATGTGTGTATACTGGTATAAGAATCATATGACCCATAAATGACTCAGCAAAATCTATGTGTAACCTCGCCTATGGTCAGTTAAGCCAATCCCATGGATGCAATAGTGGTGGTAAAAAGTGTTGAGCTTCGAAATTAGCACATTGATTAACTATCCATTCTATTTCCTTATCAATGCCTGGCCACCACACATACTCCTAGCTACGGCTTTCACTCTTCTTTGACCTGCATGAGATCATGCAACTCTCGTGACAGAAGTCATCTCCCCTGTGGTGTGTTTATAACTCTCACTCCCAGAGTAATACCACTGTCTGACTTAATAGGTTAATTCCAACCTTTATCATTGCTGTAGGGTTTTAACAACTCTGACTTCTTGTACTGCCACCCTTGCATGACCGTCCTCTTTAATTTCACCAACACAAGGTCTTTTTCTGTCCATAACTTTACGTGTTTTGCTAAGTTTGGCAAGGTCTCTACCAAATGAAGTGCCAGTATTATTCTTGTGGAACTGGAACTGGTGCTACTGTTTGCGGCAAAGGCAACTGGCTAAGTGCGCCTGCATGTGATATCTGTGTTCCAGAGTAATGCTCAGATGTGCAACTGTCAATCGGTAACAAAAGACTCCACGTCTGCACCGATGCAGAGGCAAATGGTGGCACTGGTTTATCTTCTCTGAACAGACCTAACAATGGTTTGTGGTCTGAGTTGATTGAGAAATCATAGAATCCCTACAGCGCAGAAGGAGACCATTCAGTCCATTGAGTCTGTACCAATCGCAAACCCACACATCTACCCTGCAAATCCTCCGACACTAGGAACAACTTAGCATGGCCATTCAACCTAACCGCACATCTTTGGACTATGGGAGGAAACTGGAACACCCAGAGGAAACCCACGCAGACATGGGGAGAGTGTGCAGACTCCACACAGACAGTGACCCGAGGCTGGAATTGAACCCAGGTCTCTGGTGATGTGAGGCAGCAGTACTAACCACTGTGCCACCTGAAATGTTGGCCAAAAGTATATTGATGGAACTCTTGACTGCATAGATGAGAGCCAAGCTTGGGAGTATTTCCACTTGACATCAGGCAACATTCTTGAAGTGAAGGTAATGGACCTCTTTGTGCCATTTAGTGGGACATTTCAGCTCCCACTCCATATGGTGCAGCATTGCAGCTTACTATCACAAGTTTGTTTGGGTTGAAAAGTATCAACGAGCCAGGCAACAGCAGAGCGTGTTTAATTTATCTGAAGGCTTCCTTTTGTGTTTTCCATTTCCATATTTCTTCAGGCAAGGTACCAGTCATAGTACATCATCCAGATAAACTATCCCACTGGGGATGTCTCACAAGGGAGGTTCCATCAGAGGCTGGGAACTAGCACAGACTGCTGAGACCCCAAAAGACAACCTTGTAAACTGGTACAAGCCCGTGTCATGTGCGTGTTGATAGTCACCAGCTTTTGTGAGTCCCCATTCAACTCCAGCTGCTATAGGCACAGCTGAGGTTCAATTTAGTAAACTTTACACCTCCTGTTAGTTTAGTGTAGAGATCTTCAATTCTGGGTATGGGATACCTGTCTATTTATGTTCCTCTACTGACAGTTAATTAGTAATCCCTGCAAATTCTTACTGTCCAGCCCTGTTTAAAATGGGGACTATGGGTGCAGCCCATTCGGTCAATTTTACAGGCTTCTTGATACTTTAATCTCCAGTCTCCTGAGCTTGATTTCCACCTTCTGATGAAGGGCATTAAGCACAGAGCAGGCCCAAAGGAATGTAGACATCACTTCCCGATCCAGATAGATTTTAACTTCAGTTCCTCTTGTACATTCTAATTTATCTTGGAAGACTGGGGAATATTCATACAGCAGTTCCTGGAAACCTCCATCCCTCAGATTTAAAATGTTTAGCTGTATCTGTTTTAACCAATCACACCCTACTAAACAAAGCCTGTAACCCTTGATTGCCAAGAAAGGCAGATTTGCTGTCTGATTCTATATGTACCATTACTGCTGCTACACCTAAAATCTGCACAGTCTCTCCAATGTATATGGTCAAAATGAATCATTTAGTCTGAATGGTTAGAGTTTTATTTTGAGGATAACAAAATGTGCCTGTTCCCCTTTAACTGTGGCCATTGCCCACCCCGATCGATCTCCATTTCGAATGCTTTACCATTTACTAGCAGCCACTTTGTTTAGCTGGACCTGGTTTAGGGTGAATGACTTGGATCCCTTGCTGGACACCTCTTCCAGATTGTTTAAGCGAGTTAAGCTAATAGCCACTGTCTTTTTTTCACGTTGATTGTACTGATTGCTTTGCTCTACACCACATTTTTGAGTGACCCTTATGGTTACACCTGAAGCACACACAGTTCATGCTCCAACAAATTTCCTGGGAGTTTTTTTTTATTAGTGTCACAAATAGGCTTTCATTGACACTGCAATGAAGTATTAATGCCCTAGTCGCCCACTCTGACGCCTGTTTGGATACATTAAGGGAGAGATTAGCATGACCGGTGCACCTAACCCGCACGTCTTTCAGATTGTGAGAGGAAAGCAGAGCACCCGGAGGAAACCCTGGCAGACGTGGGGAGAATGTGCAGGAGCCAGCCAGACGTTGACCCAGGCCAGGAATCGAACACGCCCCTGACATTGTGAGACGGCAGTGCTAACCACTGTGCCATCGTTCAGTGTGTGTGTTTTTCCTCACAATGAAAACACACTTCAATCCTCACTGTTGCACCTTTTCTATCAGGCACTGTTACACCCGCTCTTAGGCTGTTTTGCACCACAGTCCCTTCCCACTTTCCCTTGTTTAGCCTTGTAAACCTTGCAGCTTGGTTGCACCCTGTTCTGCATATTCAGTTGCCTGTCCCAGTTTCACAGCTTTTGCAAAGATGATTTTGGTCTCTGTCAATAATTTTTTTTTAGTGTTATGAAGCTGTTTATATCACAGACCGTTTAGTCCCTCAACATTTCTATTAATGTTGGGCTGAATTCACAGTGTTTAGCTAATCACTGAGTCTATCCACGAAGCCTGAGAGTATCTCCTGTGGCTCAGGGATTACTGTATGAAATATCTCAGCACAATGATTGAGGGACGGAGATCAGAATGGTTTTTTTGACCAGCTCCACAGTCTGTGTATGGAGCAATTGGCGATGTTTAGATTCTCACTAAGCTGTAAGTCTGTGAACCGCAGACTACAAGCAAAATACCTTTTGCTTTTCTTCAGTGGTTCTTTCTTTCTTTACAAACGTGTAATGTCGCCTTTCTATGTATTGTCTCCAGATTCTATCTAAGGGTCAAATGGCTCGAATTTTCTGATTTAGGCGTGGTGCTAAATTAATGTACCTTACTTTTTTTATATTCTCGATAATTAAGTCTCTTCCCTCTCCAGTTAGATACTGGGATCCCTGACAACTTCAATGTCTTGCCTCGTTGCCAATGTAATAGATCGAGGGCGACTCAAAGTGGCTTGAATCAACAAAGGCTTTGTTGCTAAATGAAGAATAATATTTGTACAACAAGGTCATACTAAATCTGACTGCTCTACTCGACTCCCCAACTCCCACTCAGACTCCCGCCTTGACTCATGGTACATGCCCTCCTGATGATTGGCTAAGCTTTCTGCCGGGATCATCCATAAGGTACTTGCCGATCCCATGGCCCTTGGGAAAGCCCAACTCCCTCCACTCCTCCTCCTCTTCCCCGCAAGTCAGCCCACTATTGCACACAAACATCAGCAGGTTTATCACTTAGACAAATTGACATTGTGCAATTCATAGCCAGTGTCTGGATAGTAATTTGTAGTTTCACATTTACGCAAATGAAGGCTTGTCATTTTTGCCCACAACACAATCTTTAGTGGAATTCTTGGGATTGAAGGTGCAGCACATCTCAGATATGTAACTAACCCAGGGATGCAGTGCTGTCCACACAGGCACTATTCCCTAATCCTATTTCTTTTCCAGTTAGGGGGTACACATTGTAATTCATCCAGTTTACCTGTTTCAATCATATAATAGTCTTCATGGGTTTGTTTCCAGTTGTATCCAACGCTGCATCAGACACTGTGTAAACCCTTTACAGATAATTTTTGACACTAGTTGAGATCCTAATCTCAAACTTGAATGCAGATTACATGGTCAATGGCAATGTTCTGAGGAATGTGGAGGAAGAGAGAGACCTTGGCGTTCATATCCACAGATCTCTGAAGGTTGCCACTCGTGGGTAGAACCGTGAAGAAGGCTTATAGTATGTTAGCGTTTATTAACAGGAGGCTCAGTTTAAGAGTCGTGGGCTTATGCTGCAACTATACAGGACCTTGGTGAGACCACGTTTGGAATATTGTGTTCAGTTCTAGCCACTTCGCCATAAGAAGGATGTGGAAGCATTGGAGAGAGTACAAAGGAGATTTACCAGGATGCTGCCTAGTTTGGAGAGTAGGTCTTATGAGAAAAGGTTAAAGGAGCTGGGGTTTTTCTCTTTGGAGTGAAAGAGGCGACTTAATAGATGTTTATAAGGGGATAAACTTATCTGCTGAGGGGGTTAGATAGAGTGGACCTACAGAGATGATTTCCTTGGGTGGATGTAGCTGTTAATAGGGGGCTTAAGTATACCGATAACGGTGAGAGATATAGGAGGGATGTCTAAGATAGGTTCTTTACTCAGAGTGGTTGGAATGTGGAATGGACTGCCTGCTGTGATAGTGGAGTCCGACACTTTAGGAACGTTCAAGCGGTTATTGGATAGACACATGGAACACATCAGAATGATAGGGAGTGGGATAACTTGATCTTGGATTCAGACATAGCTCAGCACAACATTGAGGGCCAAAGGGCCTGTACTGTTCTATGTTCTAATTATTTGTTGCCAATTTTAATAACTCTTATGTCATGCCTATGAAGAAGGGACATTTTTTAGTGTTGCAAATTTATATTAATGGTTGCACTGTATCTTTAAATATAGCATACACAATGAAATCTAAGCATGTATGGTTGGTGAAAGAACAAAAGATAAATTTAGGCTTTTATGGTCCCTTTTGTGACTGAATTCCAAAAGGACACGCAAAGCATTTTGCAGTCAATTATGTACTTTTCTTGTATCATCATTGTTGTATTGTAACAATAGTGGCTGCCAATTTGTGCACAGTAAGATCCCACAAACAACAATGTGGTAATGACCAAATTAACTGCGTTATTGATGATGTTTGAGGAATAAATATTGGCCAGGACATCAGGAAAAACTCAATACTTTTCTTCTATTAATGCCACGAGATCTTTTACAACCACACATGAGGGCACATTGGGTGAAGCATCTCATCCACATGACTACATATCGAAATTTTCTTTTCGTTTTTTCACAGAATGTGGGTGTTAGTAGATCAGCGTTCATTACCCATCTCTAATTGCCCTTGAGAAGATGGTAGTGACCCGTCGTCTCGAACTGTTGCAGTTCATATATAGTGTAGGTGCACCCACAGTACTATTAGGGAGGGAGCTCCAGGATTTTGACCCAGCGTCAGTGAAGGAACAGCGATTATATTCCAAGTCAAGATGATGTGTGGATTAATGGGGAGCTTGCAGGTGATGACATTCCCATGCGTCTGCTGTCCTTAAACCTGTAGATAGTAGAGATCGCTGGTTTGGAAGGTATTGCCGAAGGAGCCTTGGTGAGTTCCTGCAGTGCATCTTGTAGGTAGTACACACAACTGCCACTGTGCGTCAGTAGTAGAAGGAGGGAGTGAATGTTTATGTGATGAATGAGGTGTCAATCAAGCAGGTTACTTTGTCCTGGATGTGTCAAGCTTCTTGGGTGTTATTGGAAGTGCACTCATCCAAGCAAGTGGAGAGTATTCCATCACACGCCTGACTTTGCCTTGTAGATGATGGACAGGCTTTGAAATGTCAAGAGCTGAGTTATTGTCCACAAAATTCTACACCCCTGGTCTGCTCTTGTAGCCACAGTATTTGTATGGGTGGTCCAGTCAGCTTCTGATCAATGGTAACCCCCAGGATGGCGATAGTGGGAATTCAGTGATGGTAATGTTTTTGAAAATATAGAGGAAATGGATAGTTTTTTTTAGGTTGACAATGGCCATTGACTGGCATTTAAGTGTCAGGCTAGATGATGTGCAAATTGCTGGATTGTGATGAACTTGCAACACTCTTACTCAGAGGTGATTGCGCTGTTACTGAACCACGTGTCCTGATAGCACACATCTAACCAGAGCACTGTGCCATTGATCAGGACATCTTCTGACTTGCATTCTGCATTGCTGGCTGTGTAGTTCAATATTCTTTGTCGTTTTTCATTGTTACTCTGCAATATTCAGGCAGTTTGGGATCAAAATGAGATAGTCCTCTAAAAGCAGGGAGCGATGAATCACAGGCAGTTAGCCTATGCTCTTTCCTTGCAATCTTTTGGCAGCAAGATAAACTCCAAGCCCCTCTCAGCTCCACAACTCTCTCACTCTCCAGGTTTTCACTATGGGAGGGGGGGGGGTGGTTGGTCACACCAACTGGGGGAGTCACAGTAGGAAGAAGTTTGGGAAGCTCTGCTTTAAAAGATAACTTTGAGAAGGATCTGCACGCAGACTGGGCTCGAATTGTCTATAGTCCCAAAACCTGTTGTTCTATAATGCTACATCTTTCAAAAGCAGTGTTTCCTGCCAATATTGCATTTTTACTCTGTATGTGTGTGTGCATACAGTTTCAGCCCAGCATACTTTGTTTATTTACGTACAGTTAAATCACTTTCCTGGTTGCACCTCAACCTTAGAGCAGATTTGCAATGTGGGCCATTGACAAGGTTCCTCGGTGCTAGATTCAGCTTTTGTGTTGTAACCTCCCACAGCATCAGTTCATGACTGACATATCGCTGATTTCTGGGTGTAGCAAAAGCACACGGTGAAGTGTAGCGTGCAGTAGCTTTGATCTTTCTCACATTCGCGTTTCATTTCTATCTCTGCTTAAGGATTGTCCCCCGGAGGCTGGTGACTTCAGACATCAGCAGTGTTCTGCGCACAATGATGTGAAATACCAGGGTCAGTATTACGAGTGGATTCCTCTCTACAATGACCATGAAGCTCCATGTGCACTGAAGTGTAAGGCCCGGGGAACATCACTGATTGTGGAGTTATCGCCAAAGGTGCTGGATGGTACCCGATGCAACACGGAATCTCTGAACATGTGCATCAGCGGAATTTGCCAGGTAACTTACGTACTCTTCTCTATTCACCCCTGGTGAATGTGTGTTTCAAAGTAATTCTTTATTGGAGCCAGTCTAGATACTATGTATTACAAAGAAAATATTCATTATTAATAACTGTGTCACAATGATGAGCACTGCTGCCTCACAGCGGCGGGGACCCAGCTTCAACTCCGGCCCTGACTGCCTGTGTGGAGTTTGCATGTTCTCCCTGTCTCTGCGTGGGTTTCCTCCAAAATTCTCTCTCAGTCCAAAGATGTGTAGATTAGGTTGATTGGCCACGCTAAATTGCCCCTAAGTATCAGGGTAAATACATAGGATTATGGGGATTGGGCTTGTGTGGGATTGTTGTCGGTGCAGACTCGATGGGCCGAATGGTCTCCTTTTCTGCTCTTGGGGTTGTGTCATCCCATGAGCATGTTTCCTAAAGCTTTGGCCAAATCTGACTGCCAAAAAGATCTTTATCTTGCCATTTTTATCCAAATGGATGTGAAACAATGAAGGAAAAGGTTGTTTTCGGAGGCGTTACCCTAGATAAAAATTAGCAATTAATCTTTATCTTAATTTCTGATATCGGTTCATTAATGCCTCAAACTATTATAGAATTATTTCCTGTTCCTTAGTGTAATTTTCTTTCATCTCTTCAGAGTTAGTAAGATAGTTTGTTCATTATTTTGAGGTCACTAATACCGCATCATCATAAGAACCTGAGAAATGGGAATGGGGTTAGGCCATTTCTTCTTCCCAGCCTGCACTGCTGTTCAATAAGATCATGGCTGATCTTTTGCCTCACATCCACCGTCCCTCACTATCCTCTCAGCTCCTTTACGGAGGAACAGTCTGCCGATCCATGTCTTGAACGTGCCCAGTGACTGAGCATTTTCTGGGATACAAAAATCCAGAACATTCACAATCCTTATCTCAGTTTAATGGCAATCCTTGAGAGTGTGAGCCCCCAATTTGATGCGTTCCAGCCTGGGGAAACATTCTTCCCGCATCAAGTTTGTGGAGCCCCTTCAGAATTTTTAGTGAAATCATCTTTCATTCTTGTACGACAGAATTTTTCGAAAAAAAAAATTAAACGTCAGAATGGCGATAATACTGGAGCGATCCGAGATGGTTGTTGGCCGCACTCCGCACTGCATTCAACCTACACTCGGTGAAATTTTACCATCCCGCCCGCTACGGGAATTGTAGCAGATGGGGCACGTACTATGCAAAAGTCCATTGTCTTTGGACATGATTTTCCAGCTTTGGGGTGAGTGCAGTCAGGAATTCCTTCCCTCAGTTACTTCTTGGGAAAATGGTGGTCTGCATACTGGTACCGAGGTGGGAGTTGCTGGGCCTAAATAAGCCGGTGAGCTTGGCTACAAAGCGCTAATGCACCATTTTGGATAGATGCTTCAATCTCTTACTGCAGTAGCAGACCCTGTTCCCCATGAACATGAACAAATCCCCATCGGTGGCGGCATGTTTCACCAACCCCACGCCAACATAGGCACTGGAGCCTTTTTAATGGGCTCTTCTGCCTAATCCCTGACATACACACCCCTCCCCTGATATCCGCCCTCCCACATAATGCCCCCTTCACCATCCAAACCTACATGACTCTTCCCCTCATAACCCCCAACACACCAGTCCCATTACTGCCCCCCACATCAGAGACCATGCTTAGGTCACACGCTGCAGGGTGTCTAGTGGGCAATGCCACCTAAGCACTGTCCAATGTCTCTGTCCAAGACCACAAAAAACTACAAAGGATCATGAGCGAGCATGAACTGGCCCATCACGGAAACCAGCTTCCCATCCATTGACTCTGCCTATGCTTCCCGCTGCTTCAGAAAAGCCGCCAGCACAATCTAGGACACCTCACATCCTGGACATTCTCTTTTCCATCTTCTTCCTTCAGAAAAAAGATATAAAAGCCCTTTCTGGACATGATGTGGACACGCACCAACCGACTCCTGAACAGCTTCTTCCCTGTTGTCATCAGATTTTTGAATGGACCTATCTGATATTAAGTTGATCTTTCTCTATTCTGTAGATGTGCTTCTAACACTACGTTCTGCACTCTCTCGTTCTCTATGAATGGTATGTTTTGTCTTTATAGTGCGCAAGAAATGATACTTTTCACAATATTCCAATACATGTAACAATAATAAATCAGGTCAGATGTCCATACCCCTGACCACCTGGGACCTTTAATGGCCTCTGAGCCCACTTTCTCCCCACCACCCACCCTCCTCCTGGTGTGATCATTGCGCCTAGTCTTTGCTAATGGAGACCAGTTGTGATTCTCACCACTCTTGCGCTGTGCCCGAAGGTCAGCAGATCTCGGGAGCTGGAGAATCCTGTGTCGAACTGGCTAAGCATATTTAAATGCTACTTTGAACATATTAATTGAGCTGAAGCCCTTTCTGGATATGATGCGGTTTGTACCATGAGAAAGGGATCAGGACGATTGCAAACTGTTTGGCGCTGGGCGCAAAATCAATTTTTCAACCTGCAGTCTATTTTTCAGGATTGGCACGATGCGTGGCAAGGTTGCAAAAGCTCCCCCGCAAATTCTATGGAAGATTAGTCTCATCTACTCACATGTCACAGTCAGGGTAACTCCGTCATCCGAGAAGTCAGAATAAATCAGCATTAATTTTCCATAAAAGATGATGTATTAGACAGGGGAAGGGTGTAGTGATTAACACTGCCTTTGCCTAGTGGTGGGAAGCAAGTGACCCAAGCCTTTTTTTCAAGGGGAACTGTTCCATGAAGGTAAACTGAAAGACCATTCTTAAGAGAAGTTTATTCTGGACAAAGTACCGGCAACCACTGGCCCACATTTTTGGCATTGGTTATTAAAATATGGATTTGTTGGCTTGGACATGGCTCAGCCTCAATGTTGGACACGAGACAAATTATTATCGTGTGGCATTCTAACAAAGTTGTATTCATGTCTACTCAGTTTCTCCTTAAATGACTTCACCTTAGTACCTCATCCACTGGATCTTATTTCAGTCACTCCAAGAACCCCCCCTGGCATTGCAACCCCTGCCTGCCCAAAAAGCAAGGCTTTATGCTCTGTTCCACTCAATAGCAATTGTCACCTCAACTCACTAAATCTTCCCAATCTCTTCATGACGTGCATTTTGCAATTGTTTGCTCTTGGAGGATTGTGTACCTTGCAGCCCGAACTCCAGTCCTCTTGCAGAACAGCGGCTGTGATGCTGCACCTCTTCCATGCCCCTCAATACAGGGAAGAAAAACTTGTTGCTTCACGTTCTGCAAAAGACGCAGGGGTCAGTTTTCCACTTGCAAGATCCTGGCACGGAGCATTGTCCACTGGGAGCTTGCAGCAGTAAATTGTGTAGACAACTCATGATTTTTACATCCATTTAAAATTATTGGAAAGAAAGTTGTGGGCTGTGTTTGCACAATTTCCTGATTTGCAATCCCAGGCGGTTCCATGCCAGAGACGTGTAAAATGGAAAATTTACTCCGTTTTTTTGTGTCTTTCACGTGTTTAATGTTGAGGTACACATTTATACTCTGACTCCACCTTACTCATTTACTTTATCAATATTCTTGGCCTCACTATATTTACTAACCTGTAGTTTCCCGTTTTGTGCCAAATATTTTTTCACCCTCAGTAACTAGTTACTCTCTGTTCAGCCCATCTCTATTCCAGATTTAAGTACTGCATCCCCTCCAAAATGAGTCCTTAAGCATCTCACTTGTGCCTCTCAGAAACACCAGCAATCCTTCAGTGACCTCTAGTCTTCAATCTCTCCCTCTCTCACTTATTCCCCATGACAACTTTTCCTATGTCTCATTTTTTATCAATATTAATATCTTGCTTTAAAAAAATGCCAGCATTTACCTCAATAATTTTCCAATTTCTTTTTCCAACATGAACCATTTCACCCTTCAATCTATGCGTGGGATTCTCTGCCTGTGCTCGCGCCAAAGCTGGAAAATCCCTAAGGTCAATGGACTTTTGTGTTGTCTATCCCCTGCCCACTACGATTCCTGTGGCGGGCAGGATGGGGAAGTTTCCCCCTAAATCTCCACTTGACTAAAATCAAAAGACATCACATCGCTTCATATTTTTCTTTCCCGGGAGCCCAACGCTGCAAACTCTGGAATTCCCTTCACACCTCCTTGGCCTACAATCTTCAGCGCTCACAAACCAAAGCATGACCTCAGCTAATCACTGCTTCATGACTCATGTATTTATCTCTGGGGCTTTACGCAATGACTCTTGGTCCTTCAGCTTGGCTTTTTATTTAGAACAAACACAATTGCATCCACAATTTTTCTTGGGTTCATTTATTGATCAGAGCCACGCCTGTACAATGAGTGTATAAAATCGAATGCTGGAAAGCAGAAAATGCCAGATAAACCCATCAGGTCTGGCAACATCTGTGGACAGAAAAACAGAGTCAATGTTTTGAGTCCATGTGAACCTTCTGTAAAACTGTTCTGTCGAAGCGTGAGATGAGAACAGTGGGCAAGAGTTTCTGGCTCCATGCCCCGAGACTGGAAAATCTTGCCTGAGATCAACAGACCTTTGCATGGTTCTGTCCCACTTGATTCCTGTGGAGGCAGGATGGGAAAATTCGGCACATGAACTCTGTTTCTCTCTCCACAGAAGCTGCCCAGACCCGGTGAGTTTATCCAGCATTTTCTGTTTTCATCACATAGGCCCCAGCAGATATTATTAGAGTCAATGTTATCCAATTAACATCACTTTCCTGTGTTTCCTCATCGCACTGAACATTTCTCCTTTTCTAGTATTTATCTAATTGAGTGTTATTATCATATCTGCTTTTTCCATCTTCTAAGGGAGAACATTCCGGATCATAACCCACTCCTGCTCCACTGTTCTTCACTCATTATGCGAAAGAAAATCTTGATTCCTTCTTGGTCCCTGCCTTAAAGGATTAAGCTCAAAGAGCACCCTTTTGGTTACACTTCAGGTAATAAAGGAAAAGATATTGGCCGGAATTTTACCGACCCGCCTGCCACGGGATTTGGAGTGGATCAGGGACAAATCACAGAAAGGTCTTGGCTTTTACAGTTTCAGGACGAGCGAGGCCATAAAATCACACCTATTCCTTTTTGCGAAGCTATTTCCGTTTTGGCCTTTACTTTGTCGCAAGACCTTTTTAAAAATATTAAACAACAGTTAGTGCTATTCAATCCATCTCACATTATAAAGCAAAGACAGTACATGTAGACAAGAAGCTCTTCCCTAACCTAAAAATTAAACCCTGCAGAACTTGTGGCTTGATAAACAGAGTGTGGCGTAAATCTTAATCTTTACTGTCCTCCCTTAGAAGGCATTTATCTTACTCAGTGAAGCTATGAATAAGAGATAAAGGATCACTGATTTATCGACAGAAATAGGAGAGATGTTTTTCACATAGTCCTCACTGTTTTGCTCTTTATGGCTGGCTATCAGTTTGCAATTATGGAATGCACTCAGCAAGGTTGTTCCTGAGTGTCATATTTAGTTTCGATTCAGCCTGCATTTGGGTAAATGTTCTTCAGGGCAGCTAAATGGTCTTATTCAGCTGTAATTCACAGGACACAAGATCAGTCTTTTGTTCAACACTGTCACTGACCCAAATAATTCAGTAACTGACAACTGGCAGTTGAATTATAAATAGTAACTTAATTCTGCAATTGTTAACTTCATTGCTGAAGGGGGATATTTCAGCTGAATGGCAGAGTGCATTTATGTGTGGGAACTGTTGGATAGGAATGTACAGTTCTCTCCAGATCTTAGTCCCTCTTATTCCCAGGCATTTTGCATTTTCCCGCAGTGACATTAAACAGATATTTTTTACTGTCCCAAACAGAATGCAAGAGACAAATGGCATTGTTCTGTGATACATCAGTACTTAAAACACTGGAAGAATGGAGCGCCTGTTGTAAAATGTTGCAAGGGATGAATAAACAGAAAAGCTTAGGATTTGGGGAAGGAAGTATGCTTTTGAAAATCACTTCTAAGCCAGTGTGTCTCAGGACTTTTATTTTTAAAGATGATTTATATACATTTTCAGCATCACCACCTGGAGATGCTCCACCACGTCACTCACTATCCTGATTTGAAAATATATTGCCGTTCCCACACTGTTGCTGGGCCAAAATCCTGGAACTCACTCCCTAACAGCATAACACAGGGACTTCAATGGTTCAAAAAGACAGCTCATCCCCACCTTCTTAAGGACAATTAGTAACTGGCCATGAATGCTGGACTAACCACTGTTACCCCGATTCCGTGAATGAACTTTTTAAAAGCTGCAGTGGCCAAAGTACAAGCCTGTGTTTAAGGAAACCAATTGGCTGCACGTAGTCCGAATTTAGCTAGTGTCGCTCATGAAACACTTGCAGTGGGAGACTCAGGTAGGCAGGCGATGTTGATTTTAGCCCACGTCCATCTTTCTGTCAGTGCTTCTGATCATGTCACCTGGTTGCCTGACCAGCTGCCTGACACCACATCCTGTCCTCCAATCTATTCTTCAGCTGATCATCAAAACCAAAAAAAAACACAAAGCTGTCACAAGAAATTTGGGCACTGTCTCTGTTTCTCTAATGATGTGGAGATGCTGGCGTTGGACCAGGGTAAAGAAGCCTCATAACATCAGGCTAAAGTCCAACCAATTTATTTGATAGTAAACCCACAAGCTTTCAGGGTTTGCCCCTTCATCAGGTAAATGGAAACTTGCATTCTAATCAGTAACCTGTAAACTGTCTGTGTTGTTATATGCTTTGTATGAGGCCAGAACTCTCCATTCACCTGATGAAGGGGCAAACCCTGAAAGCTTGTGGGTTTACTATCAAATAAATTGATTGGACTTAAACTTGGTGTTGTGAGACTTCTTACTGTGTCTAAATGCAAGCAGCTAGAGCAAAGCGATGACTGCTGGATTCAGTATAAAAACACTGTCAACCTCATGTCCCCATACAATCAGATATCCTGCTCCAACTCATCCAATGTCATCCTATGTGGATCCTCCGCTGCTGTCAGACGTTTGAATGGACCTACCTCGTATTAATTTGATCTTTTCCTACACCCTAGTTATGACTGTAATGTTACATTCTGCACTCTCTCCCTTCCTTCTCTGAGAACATAAGAATGTAAGAAATAGGAGCAGGAGTAGGCCATCCAGCCCCTCGAGCCTGTCCCGCCATTCAATAAGATCATGGCTGATCTGAAGTAGATCAGTTCCACTTTCCCACTTTGTCCCCATAACCCTTAATTCCCTTGTCAATCAAAAACCTATCCACTCTTGACTTGAACATATTCAGCGAGGAAGCCTCCACCACCTCATCAGGCAGAGAATTCCAAAGATTCACCACCCTTTGCGTAAAGAAACCCCTCTGCAACTCTGATCTGAACCGCAGCCCCCCCCCCAATCTTGAGGCTGTGCCCTCTAGTCCTGCTATCTTTGCTAAGCGGGAAGAGTCTCTCAACTGTACCCTATCCATCCCCTACATTATCTTATATGTCTCTATAAGATCCCCTCTCAGCCTTCTAAACTCCAAAGAGTACAAACCTAGCCTATTCAGTCTGTCCTCATAATCCAACACCCTCATCTCCGGTATCAGCCTACTGAACCTTCTCTGCACCCCTCCAAGGCCAATAAATCCTTCCTTGAATGCGGCGACCAAAACTGCACACAGTACTCCAGCTGCGGCCTCACCAGTACCCCCTATACAGCTGCAAAAGTACCTCTCTGCTTTTATATTCTATCCCCCGAGCTATAAAGGCCAACATTGCATTTGCCTTTTTAATTGCCTGCTGCACCTGCAGACTGTGTTTTTGCGATTCGTGCACAAGGACCCCCAGGTCCCTCTGCACCATCGTATGCTGCAGCTTTTCGCCCTTTAAATAATAATCCCTCCTATTATTATTTCTACCAAAGTGTGAATGGTATGCTTTGTCTGTATAGCACACAAGAAACATTACTTTTCACTATATGTACTATTCACTATATATGTATGCTAATACATGTGACAGTAATAAATCAAATTAAACCCCATCCACACTCTGGCTTACAATCCCTCAGCCTTCTGTTCTCTGAATCCCCCTTCCTCCTGCCCCATATACAGTGTTCAAGTATGCATAGTACCTGAAACAAAGAGAATTGAACCGCAGCGAAGCAGTAGCTGAATGGTAAGATTCAGATGCTGAAGAATAAGGGTAAACAAATATTGGAGTGAAATTGTGAAAAAAGTGGAAATAAAGATTCAATTTTTTTTAGATTATAAAATTCCATGGAGAAAATTAGCAGACTTGCAGAAAAAGAGAATCCAAGTTCATTCTATCAAAGAAGTGAGTGAACAATCTTTTCAGAAGGAAGCGGATAAGCCCATGGGATCTGATCAAAGACACCGGGTTGTCGATTATAGGGAGGTTCAACTCAAGGAGAGCAAAGAGCAAAACCAATTGGTGACACCCACATTGCCGGTGACACACAATACTACAACATTACCTCCAAACCGAGAAAAGTTTGCCCAAAACAACTGATCCTGATCTCCCTCCAAATGTGAAATTAGCATGGTCTGGAAGAATTGTGAAGCTTCCAATTCACAAAGTAGTTGGGGGGAGGGGGAGGGGTGGGGGAATGTGTGAGGAGAAAGGGTAGAATGTGAAGCAGATTTGTTTAGTAAATATATGTTGGGTAAAGACTTGATGGGGGATGTGGAGTATAGGGTGTCTGGCAGAGTAAGAGTTAATGTGTGACTGGGGTGTATCACCAGCAGTGTTCTTCACTAGACATGGGGAAAAGGAAATGCCAGAAGTGCCCTCCTATGTCCCAGAGTGTTCATATTTTCCAAGCTTTTGCAGCATGAGTTCTGTCGGAGTCATGTGAAGCTCCTGCTCTGCAATAAATGAATATCTGCTCGGATACCCTTCAAATATGGTGCAAGGATCTTTTCTCCCATGACTTGTCCGTTCAATCACAAGATTCTCCAAGCTCCTCACTAAGACACAATTAATGAGCCGGAAAGCAGAAGATCGTGTGTGTTCACACGATCACAGGGTGGACGGTGATAGCCTTTTTCCTAGGATGGAGAAAGCTAGCACGAGGGGACACAGCTTTAAATTAAGGGGTGATAGTTATAGGACGGATATCAGAGGTAGGTTCTTTACCCAAAGGGTGGTTCGGGAGTGGAATGCCCTGCCTGCAGCAGTTGTAGATGCGCCAAGTTTGGTGGCGTTTAAGAGGTTAGTTGATAAGTATATGGAAGAGAAGGGAATGGTTTAGTTTGGAGGGGCATTGCTTTTTATATTGGTCGGCGCAACATCGAAGGCCGAAGGGCCTGTTCTGTGCTGTAATGTTCTATGTTCACCCGATCCCCTGCCCAGCGGGAACCAGGCACCACTGGATTTAGTCTACAGAATGGAAAATTGCACCCACAGAATTTTTACAGTGCCGAAGGAAGCCATTTGGTCCATTGTATCTGTACTGGCTCTCCAGTTAAGCACTTCAGAGCACCATTTACTCGCCCTCTCCATATCCGTTCTTCCTTTTCAGATAACAATCTAATTTTCCTTGCATGTTTCAATTGAATCTAACTCCACAAAATCTTAAGCAAAGCATTCCAAGTCCTAACCACTCACTGCATGTAAAGATTTCTCATCATTTTGCCTCTTTCATTAATTACTTTAAATGTGTGCCCTTTGATTCTTAATCCTTTCACGAGTAGAATCAGTTTCTCCCCATCTACTCTTCCGGACCCCTCTTAACTTCAAGTTTCCTCTCAGCCTTCTTTCCTCGAGGAAAGACAATCCGAGCTTCCCCAATCTCCCTCTATAACTGAGATTCTTCACCTGGAGTGATTCTTGTCAATCTTTTTCGAGCCCTCTTCAATGCCTTCACAGCTTTCGTAAACTGCTGTTTCCAAAACTGAACACAGTATACCAGTTGAAGCTATATTGGTGACTTATTCCAATTCAGCATAAACTCTTTGCCCTTGTACTCCATGCCCCTATTAATAAAACCCAGCGTACTATATGCTTTATTAATTGGGCTGTCAATCTCCTCCTGCCACCTTCGATAACTTATGCACATATCCACCCAATCCCTCTGCACTCCCTTTAAAGTTGTGTCTCCTATTTAGTTTTGTCTCTTCAAGTTCTTTCTATCAAAATGAATCACCTCACATGTTTTGTCTTTAATTTGAACGTCAGACAAAAGGCCTTTGATGATGTAAGCTAAGTAAAGGGGTTCCCATTTTCGTGCCAATGCCACAGTCTTCAGCCAAGGAATGAACATTGACTTGAAAATGGTTTACCTTATTTGCCAACGGTGAAGATAGTGAGGAGTGAGGAGGATGTGGGGAGGACAGGGGGGGCGGGGTTAGTTTCTCTGCCACAGTGGTCAGAGTTTAATGACTGTTGAAAAAGGACATTTTATTAATATATTGGTGTGTCATAAAAGTCTAGCTACATGGCTGTACCTCAACTTTAAGTGGCATGATAGCACAGTGGTTAGCACTGCTGCTTCACAGCTCCAGGGATCTGGGTTCGATTCCTGGCTTGGGTCACTGTCTGTGTGGAGTTTGCACATTCTCCTCGTGTCTGCCTGGGTTTCCTCCGGGTGCTCCGGTTTCCTCCCACAGTGCAAAGATGTGTGGGGTTAGGTTGGTTGGTCATGCTAAGTTGTTTCTTAGCGTCCTCACATGCATAGGTTAGAGGGATTAGTGGGTAAAATATGCAGCAATATAGTGGTAGAGAATGAATGGGATTGTGGTGAGTGCAGACTCAGCGGGCCGAATGGCCTCTTTCTGTTCTGTTGGGATTCTATGAAAAAGTAATATTGGATGTGATGTCGATCTAATGTAGCTTTCCAACAAGTGGGCTAGGTAAACTTGATTCCTTGGAGTTATAAGGTTATAGGGTGGAATTTTTTTATCCAATCACGCCTGTTGGATTTTCTGGTCCTGTTGCAGTGAATGAAGATTTGACTGAGTGCCAAATTCCCCGTCCTTGATCACAGCAACGGCAGGGCGCAAACAGGTGGAAAATTTCAGCCATAGTGTTTTACAGCACAGAAAGATACCCTTCGGCCCATTGTGTCTCTGCCGACCATCAAACACCTTGCCATTTTCCAGCACTTGGTTTGTAGCCTTGTAGCTATGACATTTCAAATGCTCACCTTAATGTTTCTTAAATGTTGTGGAGGTTCCCGCTTCCACCACCCTTTCAGGCAACGAGTTCCAGATTCCCTCCATCCTCTGGATGAAAAAGATTTTCGTCAACTCCCCTCTCCCTGCCCCTTACCTTAAATCTATATCCCCTGGCTATTGATCCCTCTACTCGGGGGAAAGGTTTCTTCCTATCTACTTATCTATGTCCCTCATAACTTTCTACACTTAACCAGTCTTAACCAATTTGGAAAAAAAAGAAATCCTTCACTGCAGAAAAAGTAGTGTTTGAGTGCTAAGAGAAAATAAAATGGGCAGACGTTCAGAGAAGAAGAGGCCTTGAATTTTAACATTCTTTTTCCAGGAGTTGGCACAGTGGCACTGCTGCCTCACAGTGCCAGGGACCCAGGTTCAATTCCGGCCCCGGGTCTGTGTGGAATTTACACTTATTCCCCATGTCTGCATGGGTTACCTCTGGGTGCTCTGGTTTCCTCTCACATTCCAAAGAGGTGCGGTTGATTGGCTATGCTAACCTGACCCTTAATGTCAGGGGGATTAGCAGAGTAAATATTGAGATTACGGATGGGATTATGGTCGGTACAGACATGATGGGCCAAATGGCCTCCTTCTGCACTGTAGGCATTCCATGAGTCCCTGAAGTGAACCGGTGGTGTGAGCGAAATGGTGAAGTCTTGCGATATGCAAAGACTTTCTGTTTTGTTGAAGGATGGGATATGATTGTCTCCTGTTGTTTTTATGAAAGAGGATTTTCCCAATATGGAAATGGACTTTGAATGTAGAAATATTTTTGAGTGGTTATTTGAAGTGTGTTTAGCCATCAGTATGTTTTTGTATTCTTTAGACATGTCAGACATTCCCCCGTGCCTTGCGAGCAGTTAAGCCCTGCAGAGAAGCCAGATATGAAACTTATAATTATAGAAATACTGCCCACCCATTATGTTTTTTTAGGCTTCCCGTTGTCATGATTCAGATGGTATGTGCATGTGATTTATTTCTAAGCTTTCTTGACAATCTTGCACTGAGGCCTAGCTAGACTGGCTTGTCTCCAGGTATCATCCTCCTGCAGTAAAAGCATAGTCAATGCTTAATATTAGTTCTAAAGACTTGGGATGAAAAGGCTAAGTTCTTTTACTTTAGTAAAATTGGGATTTGTACCCAATTTTCTAGGCTTAAGTTCAGTTGCCTCATTTTATTAGGCCCCTGAAGTACACTGGAATTAAGTGAATCAAGAGATAAAAAGGGCCTCGGGGGCTTTGCACCTTGTACTGGTGACCACTTTGGCTGACGTTCAAATGCTAAAGACTTTGACTGGGCCATAACCTAAACAAGATTGGATGTATGTGCAGTGTCAGCATAGCACAGATTGCAAGAAGTAGATGAAATGACATATTTTAGTCATCAGCACATTGTACACACTTCACCTTGAGGTAGAGGTTCATTAAATTTTAACTCCACACCCAAAAGAGCTCCCTCTGACAATGTAGCTGCCTCCATTAGTGCTGCACTGCAGTTGACACTACTGCCCATATTCTACAACCCGTCACTTTCTTAAGAACTCCTGGAGGCAAGCAGGAATTAATGTAGCTCAATTGAAAAATCGTAGACAGGAGCCTGTATCGCACGAGGCAGTGCCACAGAGCTCTGCTGTGCAATTAAAGGGTCACTGACATGATTTAAAACCTGAGGCAATAACTCACGTGCCATATTGGGAGGAGAAGATTGGTGAGTACATTTCTCCTTCAAGAAAATGACTTCAGGGATATCTTAAATCCCTAAATAATATTTACTTTGCAACTCCCTGTAAGTTAATGCTGGTGTTTAAAGCTCGTTTCTGATCCACGCTTCAGGTTTCCTTAATTACCGGTGTCCTCCAGAATATTGAAAGATTGAGGTTGGAAGTTACACAGTGTGTGTGTTGTAGGAAATCTTCCTGCATTATCAAATTTCTGTCTCCATTATTTTGGTGGATAAGCCACTCAATTTGTTTTAAATATGTGTAATAATAACACAGTAATTAGAAGTCTCGCTTAACTAACATTGAAATCCAGCAGGTTTAGTTTAACTCCGATTTGGAGTCATCACATTTCCAAGTGAATCCTCATTGGTCACAGAATTAAAGCATTCCCGATTGCGTGTGGTGGATTAAGATTTAGGCCACTGTCTTTTTTAAAAAAGAGACAGATAATTCTGCATGAGTTTCCTCCCGCAATCCAAAATGTGCAGGGTGGGTTGATTGGCCAGACTAAATTGTCCTTTAATGTCCCAGGATGAGTCGATTGGAGGGATTTGGCACAGCTGCTTCACAGCACCAGGGACGTGGGTTCAGTTCCCAGCTTGGGTCACTCTGTGTGCGGACACTGCATGTTCTCCCCACTTCTGTGTGGGTTTCCTCTGGTTTTCTTCCACAGTCCGGTTAGGTGCATTGGCCATGCTAAATTCTCCCTCAATGTACATGAACAGGCGCAGAATGTGGCGACCAGGCGATTTTCACAGTAACTTCAGTGCAGTGTTAATGTAAGCTTGACTCGCGATACCAATTAAAAAACTTTAACATTTTTAATGAGGTAAAAGTGTGGGACTACGGGGAATAGGGTCTGGGTAAGAAGCTCTCTTGGAGAGTCGATGCAGATTTAAATAGCCTGCTTCTGCACAGTAGGGAATTGTTTAAGTAGCACACCCCCCCCCCCCAACCCCCTGACCCCCCATTTGTTCATAAGTTTCTGCATGGTAAAATTTAACCTGGCTTCCTTAAATTAAAATGAATGTTCCTCTTCATGCAGTGAATTTTATAGCTCTTTTGTTTGGATTTGATCTTAATGCTTTCTTGGGGTTACCAAATTCCATTTTCACTACATCTCAGTTCTGACAGGTGCCATTTTGTACTATGAGCTGTAGTAATTCATAAGGTTCTGTTACATCCTGGAATGATGAATGGAGTTAATGGGCTGTATCGTGCACAGGTCAAAGCTGAGGAAGCCATGCCTCAGTGGTATACAGCCTTGGTCAGACTCCATCTGGAGTATTGCTTTCAGGGCTTGGACACCCAACCACTGGACGGATATATTGGCCTTGTTGGGGGTTACCAATGTTGCCAGAATTATACTAGGACTTAAAGGTCGCGTAAACCCAGGCTTGCGTTCTCTTGCATTTAGTGATCTAATCGAGTTGTTTCAAATGATAAATAAGTGGACGCACAGCAACTATTTCCTCCAGCGGGAGAATTTAGAAACGAGAAAGCATAATTTTAAAATTAGACAAGGTCATTTAGGAGTGAAGTCAACAAGGAAAGTGGAAATCTGAAACTCCATGCCCCCAAAAGGCTGTGGATGCTGGGTCAACGAAAACGTTCAGAGATTGATGGATTTTTGTTGAATAAAGAATACAGAACAAAGTTAATTTGGTCAGGTTCTGGTACAAATTAGCCAGTTAAATGGTGAAATGTGTTTGAGGAATTGAATTATTGTCAACAGACATTTATTCAACAGTAATCTGCTTACTGGGTTCTGGTTTAGTTGAATTATTCAGCTAAATTGCCTCACCAATAAGGCAGTAGAGTAATGAGAACAGTTATCTTCGATCCAAAGACAGTGCTCAAATTAAGTGATGTTTGAAAAAAATATTCATGGGATTTGGGCACTACTTGCTGGGCCAACATTTATTGCCCTTGAACTGCGTGACTGAGGCCATTTAAGAGTTGCTGTGCATTTCTATGGGTCTGGAGTCACATGTAGACCAGACCAGGTAAGGATGGCAGATTTCCTTCCCAAAAGGACATTAGTGAACCAGATGGTTTCATGATCATCGCTGAACTTTTAATTCCAGATTTTCATTGAATTTAAATTTCACCATCTGCCGTGGTAGGATTTGATCCCACGTTCCAAGAGCATTAACCTGGTCGCTGGATTTACTAGTCCAGTGACAATACCACTATGCCACCATCACCTCCCCTGTGTGCTCTAGACCTTACATTGAATGAAGTATGGTTGAAGTCTAATGACCAGTACTGTAGAAAATGTGGCAGTTAATTTGTGCACAGCAAGATCCCACAAGCAGCAAGTAAATAAATAAGTAGATTTAGGTGTAGGTTGAGAGGCAAATGTTGGCCAGGAAACAGAAGATCTTTTCTCTTAATTCCTGTTGCAAGACATTTTACGTCCATCTGAGAGGGCAAACAGAGTTTTGATTTCTTATCCCCTAGAAAAGACATCCTAAATACTGCACCAAAGTGTCAGTCTGGGTTATGTGCACAAGGTTCTGGAGTCAGCATGAACTCAAAGAAGCTTTAAATAGCTGAGGTCAATGGAGTTCAAAGGAAAAATCCACCAACAGTTGCAGTTACGCCATACCTTACCGTGAAGGAAGATGTGTGTGGTTGTGTTTGTTTGTAGCTAAACATTGCGCCACAGTCCATCACTGAAGGAGTTCCTCAACTAAATAACTTGGACTCATTCATTCTCAACTCTTCCAATAATGATGTGGACATGCCAGCTTTGGGTTGGGGTGGGCATAAAAAGAAGTCTTACAAAACCAGTTAAAGTCCAACAGGAATCACAAGCTTTTGGAGCGCCATTCCTTTATCAAGTGAGTCTCACGTGATGAAGGAGCAGTGGTCTGAAAGCTTGTGATTCCAAATAAACCTGTTGGGCTTCATCCTGGTGTTGTGAGACTTCTTACTGCTTCCAACAGTAACCCTACATCATAAGGGAATGGTACCATTTACCTGTGAGGTCAGTGTTCAACCCCATTCACAATTCTTTTGAAATCACCCATGTTTGTCCTGTGGGTGGAAATCAGGGCAACTTCAGACTTGTGCTGAGCATGCAGATAAAACTTCCACCATGTGATTGGCAGGTAATGGTATCTCCATCAAGATCAAACCAAGCTATCTCTTCAGCTTCAACAGAGGCATCATTACCAATTCTCCCCCATGAACATGTTACAGTGTACTCACCAGAGGTTTAACTGGGCGAGTCATTTCAAGAGCTGGGCATATGTTGAATACTTTATGACAAATGCCCAATCTCTACCCAGAAGATCATCCATTTGATGGAGTACTCATCAATAGCCTGGCTGAATGTAACTCAGCAACACTTAGGGATCCCTGCACTGTTTATTATAAAGAGGTTCTTCTTAATTGGTGCTCCTACTGTTGTGTTTAATATTCACCACTCCACTTAAAGTTCACTCTGGCAGCGGTAAATAAAATCGGTAGCATGTATAATCTACAGGATGTATTTTTGCTGATTGATAAATTTATTGAAACACTACAACCCACCCTTGTGATTCCGCCCAGCAAATAGAACAAAAGTGGCAAATTTGCAGCACTTGTTTAGGTTTATTTATGTAGGCTTACATTAACACTGCAATGAATTCACTGTGAAAATCCCCCTAGTTGCCACATTCCAGTGCTTGTTCGGGTACACTGAGGGAGAATTTAGCACCTAACCAGCACGTCTTTCGGACTGTGAGCAGAAAACCCACACACGCATAGACACACACGGGGAGAATGTGCAGACTCAGGACAGACAGCAACCCAAGTCGGGACTTGAACAAGGTCTCTGGCACTGTGAGGCAGCAGTGCTAAGCACTGTGCCATTTGTCTCCTGCTTTTTAATTGACCTGCCAGTCCAAGAGATCAGCATTCTAATCTGCAGTGAATCCATTCAATGGACTCACGAGTCATTTCAAGAACGTAGGGTACTTTATGCCTTCTAGCCTCAAAGTCACAACCACTTAAACTGTATTTATAACTTCCTGTCCTCCCATAACTGCCCCTGCTCTGATTTATGTGAGCATTGCAATGAGAGATGCAGTAGCAGTTAATGAAAAGGTGATTTCTACGTTCAGCTGTGTTGTAAAGAGCTCTTGAGTGCCTCTGAAGTATAGGAGAGGATGTGAATGAGTACTAAAGAGGGCATTATAAACATTGAACATAAATGTCATGTTGCCATTTGTTACGCAAGATAAATAGTATTTTTCTCTTGTGGGTATGGAGGGTGGAATTTGAAAATGTACCTCAGTCTTTGAGAAAACTGCAACCAAAATGTGATTAGAATATTCTTTCACATTGAATCTTTACCCATTGTTTAACATACTTGGATATTTAGCTGCACCATATACAAGTTACAGATGTGCGAGGGAGAGTCTTTCAGACAGAGAGTGATGGGACATGCTGCCATAGGAAGTGATGGAAGCAGGCATATTAACAGAGGTATTTGAGTGGGTTCTTGAATAGGGAGAGAAAAGAGAGTTATGTGCCAAGTAAGGGTGGGTTTTTTTAGTCTAATTCGGCCAGCATGGGCCCAGAGGGCCAAAGGGCCTGTTTGTATGCTATACCTCTCTTAGTTCTTTGAATTTTGATGGTTGTTTTGAATTCTGCTGCTGTTTTTCAAGCAAGAAAAACATTATTATGTAAAGGCTACAAACGCTACAACCCAATCTTTGGAGCAGGCGGACGGTTGGGGGAGTTGGAAAGAGTTTCAGGTCCAAGAGGCATCTTAACAGGCGGGGTAATTTAGAATCCTCGTGTACGCCTCTCTGCTCAGGAACAGTAGAACAACGATGACCACTGCTGACTTTAGTCAGTGCCATACAAAATTGTGGCACGTTATTCCCCAAAATTAAAATCAGGTCAGGATTACTGTGTTGCCTCCCAACGGATACTATGGATATAGGTTAATCCTTTTTAATATGCTCCATTGGTGCTGCCAGCAGCTATTATTTTCCCCTAGTGTTGTGCAGACTCCAGTTTTGCAAGGCTGATACATACATCATTGGAGAGGCACTGTAACTATTAGGAAACGTTGACAGACTTATTAGCCCAAAATTATTATTGGTGATGTTTGCAACACATGTTTCTCAGGAGGGAAAAACAACTGTTCCAATTCAACAAGAATTAAAAGCTGTAACCAGTAATAGTTTTATTAAACGCAACTACTCAAAACTCGAGCACCAGAATGCTCCATTCGTGCTGGCAGCGCATCTCCGCCTGCGGGTTTCTTGCCGGGGTGAGGTTACGTCAATGGGAATTTCCATTGAGAGCAGCAGGATAGGGAATCCTGTCACTAGCAAACAGCGAGCCACCTCCCGCTGGTGGGAAACATACGGCTGGTAGGTCAGAGAATCTTCCTGGGATGTGTAAGAAGATAAATTAACACGTGGAATGTTGTGGCCTATCATTGCCACCCAGGGTATCATTCAACTCAGCAACCTTGACTGACGCATTCTCGGCTTCCGTATATCTATTGTTTGGTACAATATAGGGTCATCGAGGTTTACAGCATGAAAACAGGCCCTTCGGCCCAATTTGTCCATGTTGCCCTATTTTTTAAAACCTCTAAGTTAATTCCAATTGCACGCATTTGGCCCATATCCCTCTATGCATGTAACTATCTAAATGATAGTCTTAAAAAATAAAATTGTACCTGCCTCTACTGCATGTTGCTTTGTTATTCTTGTTCTGTTTTATTATGAAGAAATCTAATCAGAGCCTCTTAAAGACCAATTAGTCACCTTTAAAAGGCATCCACTGCGGTTATGGAGGTAAAGATGGCAACCAATCTGAGTACAGAAAGATCCCACCAACTGTAAATGAGAGAATAGTTGAATTTTTGAGCAAGGCAGGGGGGAAGAGTCCCTGTAAGTAATGCCTCAGGCTTTTTGGACAGGCAGACGGAGAATCGGTTTCACATTTCAAGCTGACATTTTCAATCCTGCCCCAATTTTCAATTTAGGTTCGGGTGCGCCACTGGTATTGTAAGACATAGGAGCAGAATTAGGCCACTCAGCCCATTGAGTCTGCTCCATCATTTAATCATGGCTGACATGTTTCTCGACCCCATTCTTCTGCCTTTTCCCTATAACCTTTGTTTCCCTTACCAATCAAGACCTACCTATCTTGATCTTAAATGCACTCAATGACTTGTCCTCCAAAGCCTTCTGAGGCCATGAATTCCATATTTCACTGAAGAAATTCTTCAGTTCTGAAGTGTCACTCCCTTTACTCTGAGACTGTGCCTTGGATCCTAGTCTCTTCCACTATTGGAAACATCTTCCTCATGTCCATTCTATCCAGGCCTTTCAATATTCTATAAGTTTCAATGAGATTGCCCCCTCCACCATCTTTCTAAATTCCATTGAGTGCAGACCCAGAATCCTCAAACACTCCTCAAATGTCAAGCTTTTCATTCCCAGGTTCGTTCTCATGAACCTCCTCTGGACCCTCTCCAAGGCCAGCACATCCTCCCTTGGATAAGGGACCCAAAATTGCTCGCAAAACTCCAAATGTGCTCTGACCGGAGCCTCAAAGCCTCAGTAGCACATTTTTACTTTTATATTCGAGTCCTACGGTTGTATTAGCTCCAGTCCAGTAGTGTTTAAAGGGTACCGGTTGCACAAAGTGGCACAGTCACTTTTTGGAATCTCTGTTTACACAAGGAGTAAGGTCTGTCAAAGTCCTGAGCTGTAACGGCATGCTCTAGTTGCAATCTCATTTTCTCCCCCTTTTTGTTAGTCTTAGCAGCAACATTAACCATGTTTTTATAGCTTGTAAATTACCCTGAGCAGCGTTGTTGTACTTATCACTTAACACCTCCGACTGGAAATTGCACTGTGCGATGTCACGGTATGTGCACCCGATATGTTTGTATTAAATTATTTGCTCCGTTGTTTTGAGAAAAGAAAATGAATTAGAGCTCCCATCAAAGAGCTTTCACACAAACACGCTGGATGCTTAGACTGTAGTGTCTCTTAAAGCCCGTTGAAGCTTAACACTTGGTGTTTTACTCCAATGTATCGGACTTTAAAGCTTTCCTATTGTTTTATTAAATCCGGGTAATTCCACAAGGACAGGCTTCTATTTACGTGACACTTTAGCAGACCCCCAGAATGTTTCACGTCAGGTGAATTACTTTGAGAAATGGAATTGTTCTGGCCACAAACACTGCAGTCAGTTTGTACGAAGCCAAGTCACAGACCGAGAAGTGGTTCATCTGTTTCTGGTTGAGGGAGGAATGCAGACAAGGATGCTGGGGAAACTCCCTGCGAGTTTGACGCGAGCTGTGGGATCTTTCGCGTCCACCTAAATAAGCAGAAGGGGGCCTCCGATCAATGCCTCGTCAGACAAATGGCCCCAAATAATGGCACCTCTGGCAACGCAGCACTCCCTCAGTACTGCTCTGGAATGTCAGCCCGGATTATGAGCTCGGTTCCTGGAGGCGGGCTGAAATCCACATTTATCACAACTGACTTACAAATTACAAGCCATTGGGCCACCCGTAAGTGTGTGTAATCTTAGAGTGAGGTGAAGATCCGCACAGTGACGGAATTCATTTCACGGACTCGATACAGATTCTCTGACTTTCTTTTAAAAATGCAACGCTGTGAAATTCTCCAGAAATCAAACCACACGTTAGGCATTCCAAGCAAATTAAGAGTCAAATAAAATGACAGAATGAGGCCAGCTTCAGAATGTAAAGGGGAACGTAAAAATAAACAGAATTCCTGTAACCTGAGCGTGTGCTGTGAGCTCCAGCTTTTTTCCTCACTCTGATGTTGTTGTTGGCAGGTGGTGGGCTGTGATCGGCAACTTGGGAGTAAGGCCAAGGAAGACAACTGTGGAGTTTGTGCCGGCAGCGGTTCAACGTGCAGACTTGTACGAGGACAATCCAAATCACACGTGTCGCCTGAAAAATGTGCGTCTACCATTTTTTATATTATTTGACTCCTTTTTTTCTTCAAAGTCACCTGCCTTTCTAACAAAACATTTATCCCACGACCTCAGTACAGAACTACTTCGAAAGGAGATAATGCCGTTGCTACTTTCTCAGCCTGCTTAAGGCTTCTCTTCAGCTCCTCCATCAGCAAGCACGGTGGCACAGTGGTTAGCACGGCTGCCTCACAGCGCCAGGGACCCGGGTTCGACTCCTGACTTAGGCCACTCTCTATATGTGGAGTCTGCACATTCTCCCCGTGTCTCTGTGGGTTTCCTCCAAATGCTCCCAGAGATATGTTGGTTAGGATGATTGGCTGTGCTAAATTGTCCCTTAGTTAAATTAAATACTTTTGAAATATAGTCACTGTTGTCAAACACAACATCCAAATCTGTACACAGCAAGGTCATATGATAGCTAGATAATCTGTTTCAGTGATCCTAGATAATAGATAAATATAGGTCAGGACACTGGAACTCTCAAACAATCATAGGATCTCTTACATCCATCCAAAAAGGAATAGGAGGCCTGAGTATAACATTTCATCAGAAAAATGCCACCTCTATTAATGCAGCACTCAAAATTAGTGTCAAGGGGATTTAGCAAGGTAAATATGATAATGGGGATAGGATGGAATTGTTGTCAGTACTGGGCTTGATGGGCCAAATGGCCTCTTCCTGCCCTATGGGGATTCTATGAACTAGCCAGGTTCCGTGATGGGCAGCCTAGATTAATGAGTGGACCATATGAAAGCCCCCACCCATCTCAGTAGGCCGCAAGAACTGAAATCGGGCTTCTTCACTAACCATGTCCCCCCTGGATAAGATTAAATACATTAAACGCACGCCAAATATTTCATAATGAGTTAGAGAAAATGCTTATTAATTTGTACATTAATAGAACTCTCAGCGATGGTTATAAATAAAGGAAGTTTTCATTTCACTCACCCTCTATTAAAGGGTGAATGAAGTGAGGTGCTCTCACAGTCAATGTTGTGAGTAATTAGCACACACCTCACTTCACTCACCCTTGTTTTATGCGTGAACCATTTCACTCAAGGAGAAGAAAATTACACAGGTAAGTAGCAGCAGAATGTGATAACCTCACACGTGGGAAGCAGTCAACAAAATGTCTCATGGGCTGCACTCAGAACCCAGGTGGGCTACATGCGGTCCCCAGGCCCACCACTGTTACAGTTGCCCACCACTGATCAATCATACAATCCCTACAGTGCAGAAGGAGGCCAATCAGCCCATCGAGTCTCTGCAGAGTATCTTACCCAGACCCTCTTCCCTGCCGTTTGCTCATAACTTCATACGTTTACCATAGCTAACCCATCTACACATCTAAGGACACTAAGGGGCAATTTACCATTGCCAATACACGTAGTCCACAAAACTTTGGATTGTGGGAGGGCACCCATGCAAACACGGGGAAAATATTCACTTATACAGTAACCCAAGGCTGGAATTGAACCTGGGGCCCTGGCGCTGTGGGGAAGCAATGCTAACCTCTCTGCCACCTGCCATCCCTTTATTCTTGATCCAATAAAAAGCCAACTGGACAGGAAACCAGGAGAGGCGGCAACAGAGAAAGAAGATAAAGCTAATAGGCAGCTCAAGTATGAGTTGTACAGCCTCAGTGAGCCAATTAGATGCAGATAAACTGACAAGTTTTTATATCCCCCTAGCCAGGGTATTTCAGAGTTGGGCAGGGGGATGTGGTACATAAAGCGGGTGGCTAACCTTTGAGCTATCCCCATCCCTTGGAGGTGCAGGTAAGGCATCAGACAGTGTGTCTACCTGCCCATAGACTTCAAGGACCTTAGGCCATTTAAGGAACCGCATCCTGCCTCTGCTACAATGATGTGTCCGGCTGGAGAAGGTGGGAAGATGCCCAGCAAAGCATGTCGGAAGCAGGGAGGGTACTACTTTTTAGAGACTATCTGAGCTCGTTGGAGGGGCAGTTCCCCACTCCCGTGTCTTCCCTACACCCAGTTTCTGAAGACCCATTTCCCTTCCCCCAGCCCTTTTTTCCAATCCCTGCCTGACAAAATTCCAGGGCTTACCTCTGAGTCTCAAAAGACAACCTCCTTCCTCTCAGCAACGTAAAGCTCTGCCCTTGAGTGACTTTTCATTCCAAGTTTTCATTCCAATGTCAGGTAAACGGAGTCAAGAAATTCCTGACTCTACAAACCCAGAGACTGCCTCAACCCACCGCTGCATCTGGGAATGGGTACTAATGGGTCAGGCCCGGCATCGCCGGAAACAGTGCAGAGGAAGCCACAAAGGTGATGGGCTGTTTAAAAGACCTCGGTGCTCTGGGACTTGATCACAATTGTGTTGATAACAATACAACAAAAAACAGCCCTCATCCCTAGTACCCCTCATCACCACCATCCCCTCCCCCGCCCCCCCACTTTCCCCCACACTGCCTATGCACCATTCATGTCAATTCAAGCTCCCAAACCACCCCCTTGGTTCCTTATATTCCCTCTACCTCCCCCATGGTTCCTCATATGCAGCTATATGCCAACCTATGCCACTACCCACCCAATGGCTCTTCATACCCACCATGACAACCTATGACCTCCCCAATCATCTCCAAGACCCTTTAGAACTAAGCCCGTGATCTCTCGTGCTATTCGAGACCATCCTAGGAAAAACCTTAACCCTGTTTACTCTATCTTTACCCCTCATAATCTTGTACACCTCTATTAGATCTCCTCTAAGTCTACATCTTCCTAAGGAAAACAGTCCCAATTTGCCTAACCTCTCCTCGTAACTCAGACCTTCCATACCAGGCAGCATCCTGGTAAACCTCCTCTGCACTCGCTCCAGAGTCTCCACGTCCTTCTGGTAGTAAGGCGACCAGAACTGGACGCAGTATTCCAAATGAGGTCTAACCAACGTTTTATACAACTGCAACATTGAAGGCCAGTTCTTGTACTCTTTACCCCTTCCTATAAAGGCTAACATACTATATGTTTTCTCCACAACCTTCTCCACTTGCTCTGCCACCTTCAGAGACTTGTTCACCTGCACCCCCAGGTCCCTCTGCGTTTCTATACTCTTAATAGGTCTACCCTTTATCATATACCTCCCCACTACATTTTTTCTCCCGAAATGCATCACCTCACATTTATCAGGATTGAATTCCATCTGCCATCTGTCTGCCCAAGCTACCAGCCTATCTATGTCCTTCTGCATCGCCTGACAATGCTCCTCACTATCCGCAAGTCCAGCCATCTTTGTATCGTCTGCAAACTTGCTGATCACTCCACTTACTCCCTCTTCCAAGTCATTTATATATATTACAAATAGAAGAGGTCCCAGTACCGAGCCCTGCGGCACACCACTAGTGACCGAACTCCAGCTAGAAAAACACCTTTCCACTATTACTCTCTGTCTCCTATTACCAAGCCAGTTACTTATCCATCCAGCTACCTGTCCTTGTATCTCATTAGCCTTGACCTTCTCAACTAACCTTCCATGAGGGACTTTGTCAAACGCCTTACTAAATCCATATAGGCAACATCAACGGCTCGCCCTTCGTCCACCGTTTTCGTCACCTCCTCAAAAAATTCTACCAGATTCGTAAGGCACGACTTCCCCTTAACAAATCCATGCGCGTATTCCTAATCAGATTGCAACGCTGTAAGTGCCTATACATCCTATCTCTAAGAATCCCCTCCAACAGCTTCCCTACCGCTGACGTCAAACTCACCGGCCTATAATTTCCAGGATTATCCCTACTACCCTTTTTAAAAACGGTACAACATTAGCTGTTCTCCAGTCCTCTGGGACTTCACCTGTGTCCAAAGAAAAGACAAAACTTTGCGTCAGAGGCCCAGCAATTTCACCTCGCACCTCCTTAAGCAGGCTGGGATAAATGCCATCAGGCCCCGGAGATTTATCTGTTTTAATGCTACCTAGAAGCTCTAACACTTCCTCCCTCAGTATAAAGCATCTTTCAGAAACTTGGGTCACTAAAATAGCTTTGGATGGAAGATAGATGTACTTTTAAATGTGCCACAGCCCCCATGATGTGGCTATGTGAATTTCGCTATGATTATCCTTCATTCCCACAAAAAAGTGGCAGGCACCAATTTCGGAGGTGGAACTTCCGGATTATGGAATCTGCCATTATGGAATTGGCCATTACGCAGAGCCCGCCCAGCTTTGTGAGGATTCAGGCTCTTGTGCCCAGGAGTATTTACTATCCAGACATGAGTTTTTATTTTAACCTCGTCTCAGTTCTCGACCCAATGCCCTCGGCAGGATCCTGTTCATTCCCGCCCCGCTGCCAGCACGAACGGAGAATTTGGGGCTTTTCCATTCACCGCAGCGGCACTGGAAAATCCCAGTCATAGACGAGGCCAAAGGTTTTTGCTACATTTTCCCTATGACTACCTGCTGCTCACCAACCTTATTTAACATGCTCCTAAAAGTCACATACGTGCATTGTGTACCTAATTTAGAACTCACTGCATTCCCATTTCCTCTGACCCTCAGCCTTTACCTTACTTTCTCTATAATCCTGCTTTCGATTCCCCTTCTGCCAAAGTCAAACCCACCCACAAGCAAACCAGTCCACAAAGACTTTGATTACAGCCACTTTAAGGTGCAATCCATTGCCCAATATGATTCCAATTTCCCCTTGATCCTATCTTGATAACCCAGACTCAGAAATCTCAGTCCTCCTAACTCTACGCTCACTTTTGTGTGGAATCAGGGATAATATTGGAAAGATGCCACAAGATTCCTCCATTTTGAATCAATTCCTTAATGGTTCCATGAAACAAATTAATCCTGCACCACAATCTGATTCTAAAGTTGATATAACTATCTCAATTTAGAGCAAATCCTAAATAAGGTTACTTGTTACAGAAAAGAAAACACACGCAGCGAGTTTTAAATGGAATATCCATTACCTCAGCCGTTTTTATCATCTCACTAAAGATTGATGTGATAAAATGATAAGGTTGATTTTCCTTTGTCGTGTCCCAGATTGAACCTCTGGAGATGGCTTACACTTATGGAAGCACGTTGATTTTCCAATAGGTTTGCATGTTGAATGGCTGGACAGTCAAACTGGGTAGTGCTCAAGTTCGATCTCTGTTCTGGGCCGGATTAGCAGCAGGGGGGGTACAATTTACTGGTACCCTCGATGCCTGGTTTGCCAGCGAAGGGCAGTGAAAGTCAAGGGGCCAGCTTCTCAGCGCTGTCCAAGTCCCCCTGATACGAAGCGCGTGTTTGAACATGAAGCAAATGCAGAACTCCATCTGGAATCTAGCAACAGCTGAGAGGCTTAATGGGGGAAAGAAGTGGGGGGGGGGGGTGGTGATGAGGGGATATTATTAGGGATGAGGACTGGGGGCTTCTTTTGTTGTATTATTATCAACACAACTGTGATCAAGTCCCAGAGCACCAAGGGTCTTTTAAACAGACCCGCAGTGGCTTCCTCTGCACTGGTCCGGCAATGCCAGGCCTGACCCATTAGTACCCACTCCCAGAACACAAAGGCAGCGATGGGTTGAGGCAGTCTTTGCCGACTTGGGTCTGTAGAGTCAGGAATTTCTTGGCTCCTGACGTCGCAATGAAAACTTGGATATTAGAAACTGAAAATAAAAAAATGAAAACGATGCAAAAATTGATTAGTTCTAAGTATTGAAATTGTGTTGTGGAAACGTAAGTACAAACAAACTCTGTGATCCATCTTTAAAAGAAACAGGGCATCAGTCACTGAAAGTAAGCACGTAGGTACAGCAGGCAGTGAAGAAGGCAAATGGCATTTATAGTGAGAGGAATTGAGTATAAGGATAGGGATGTTTTGCTGCAATTGTATCGGGTATTGGTGAGGCCACACCTGGAGTATTATAGAACAAAGAACAAAAACAGCACGGAAAACAGGCCCTTCGGCCCAACGAGCCCGCGCCGCCACCCCGATGTTCCCACCTCTACCCGCGATCCCTGTCCGTGTTTGTAGATCTATGGATTAAAAACCAAATTTGAGACAATTTAGGGAGAATTTGTTTTGCCAATTAGCCTAAGAGCACATCTTTGGGATGTGGGAGGAAACCGGAGCACCCGGAGAAAACCCACGCAAGCACGGGGAGAATGCGCAAACTCCCACAGACACAGGCCCAAATCCATGTATCTGCACAGCACAGCGATAGTCACTGAGCTGTCGTGTTGCCCATCAAATGGTCCAGGTCAAGCGTACACTAACGACGTGAAGCACTAGGATACTCTCAAAAAAAATCCAAGAGCAGCCCTCTCACGACCCATCGCGTGTATGCCCCTTATTAGACAACAAGGTGGACCAAAGCACCTGTAGGATAAAAACAAGTACATCAATATCATCATCTATTTACACACTTCCTGGGGACTCCCAAGGCTCATGATCCCTATTTTAAATCAGTTTTCTATACCCTTCCATTCCCATTTTGTTCATGTGCCCATCTAAGTATCTCTTAAATAACTACTTATTTAATAATTTAAATAACTATTTATTTAAATATGTGCAGTTTTGATGACCTTATCTGAGGAAGAATATTCTTGGTAGAGAGGGAGTGCAGAGAAAGTTTACCAGGCTGATTCCTGAGATGGCAGATCTGTCATATGAGGAGAGACTAAGTCGGTTAAAATTTATATTTCACTGGAGTTTTAAAGAGTGAAAGAGGATCACATAGAAACTTATAAAATTCTAACAGGCTTAGACAGGGTAGATTCAAAAAGAATGTTCCCAATTATGGGGGAGTCTAGAACTAGGGGTCATTGAGAATAAAGAATAAACTTTTTAGAGCTGAGGTGAGGAGAAATGTCTTCACCCAGAGAGTGGTGAATGTGTGGGATTCACTACCACGGATTGTAGTTGAAGTCAAAACATATGATTTTAGGAAGAAATTAGATATAGCTCTTGGTGTGAAAGAGGTCAAGATTAAGGAGGGAAGGGAGGATCAGGATATTGAATTTGATGCTCAGGCACGATCAAAATGAAGGGCAGTGCAGGTTAAAAGGGCTGAACGGCCCACTCTTGCTTCTGTTTCGATATTTCTATGATTTTCCTGCCACATGTGCCCCAAGAAATTCCTGCCAGGAGCTCAATCCATCTTTACTCGGTCTGCCAAATGTTCTGTCTCGCCCGCTGTGATTCCCATGGTGGGCAGGACGAGAAATTTGTGGCCTTAAAAACAGAAAATGCTGGATAAACTCAGCAGGTCTGGCAGAATCTGTGGAGAGAGGAAGAAGGAGTTAATGTTTCGAATCCGTACAATCTTTAAAAGATTTAAAAACTGCTTTGTGCTTCCACTAACGTGAAAGGCTCGGTGGGGAGGGGAGGTGGGGGGAGGTGAAGGTAATTTCGCAATAAGAAAGTGTTTGTATCTCTTATCCTGCGGCATGATTTCCCAGCCAAATCTGATGTGACTGGAGACTTTATTTTTAAAAAGTAGCCTAAAAATAAAGACAGTAAGCAGCGACTGCCAGAGCCACATAATGTTCCAATCAGCTTGATTGTGTAGGTGGACATATGGGCCATGAGTTGAAACTGAGATGAAAGCAATCGAGGACATGGAAGACTTGGAATTGTTTTAAGTCCTGCAAAACGTTGACATTATTTATTCTTGAGGTCACTAAAAATACCCTTTGTGCCACATCAGTCTGAAATCCAGCCTGAAGCCATCCCACGGCAATAGATTTTCTGACTTCTGGGGCTGTCTAGATGATTAACAAGATCCTTATTGTTAAAAGCTACCTGGTAGTTTTGTAGTAGTGCGGGCAGATTCATTTTTATCCACACACAATGTCCGACGTAACAGTCAATAGATTGCAAGTCCAATTCCATCCATCTGTCATAGTCATATCAATTCTCTTTACTCCGTGTACGAGGTGTACAACTGCGAGACTGTGTGTTGTTCAAACAGCCATAAGAAAGCAATCAACAGTAAGGAAGCATCCAAAATAGCCAACCTAAGAATGATATTCAAGCTGTTCTAAATTTACAGTGTAATTTTATTACGCTTGGGTTAATTGGCTCTGTGGCTAGTGTTATGTTAGTGCTAGCAAATAGCTAAGACAACTATATGTTGTGTCCTGTTTAAGTGACACCTATATAATGATTTATAACTTACGTACCTGAACCTACATTGAAATTTGATTCATTTTTTAAAAATATTCTTTTAATCGCACAGCAAAAAAATGCTGTTTTTGAAACATCTAACACATTCAGAGGTTTATTTTGGAAATGTAATTCCCTAAAGCTTTCAAAGTTACTTTCAAGATGTAATGTAAACATAACTTTATTGCCATTTTAAAAAAAAAACGTGCCATGTACCTCCAAGCTCCCGGTATGGAATTTGGCACAATCTCAGTCTTGCTAAGTGCTATGATGAGTGAAAACAGAAATGGCAACCTCAGCACTTAATGTCAAAGGTAATAACTAGCAGAAGCAGCAGGAATGTGGCAACTTTTTTTTTCACATGGTCAAGGCTGTGGGCAACAAAGCTACTTTTTTTCTCCAAAAGGTCAAAATTTCAGCAGATGTGTAATTTGCGTAATGCAGTTCCCAGAATTTTATCAAAATCCAATAATATCTGCCACATATTACAATCTGAAGCGTACAAGATTACTTGTAACGAAAACTTTGTCGTCCTACCTGGTAAGTGAAGCTCTCAACAATCCTGTCTAAAAATTAAAATTAGAAATTGAACTGGGAGCCTCACAAGCAGTTTGTACCACAAACGCGCTGAATGAGAATCATATCGGCTATGATTGAATGGCAGAGCAGACCCAGTCATAGAATCCTACCATGCAGAAGGAGACTGTTTGGCCCATCAAGTCTGTACTGACCACAATCCCACCGAGAGCTTATTTCCATAGCCCCATGTATTTATCCTAGCCAGTCCCCCTGGCGCTAAGGGATAATTTGGCATGGCCAATCCACCTAATCTGCATATCTTTGGAGGAAACCCACACAGAAACAGGGAGAATGTGCAAACTCCATACAGACAGTGATCCAAGCGGAGAATCGAACCTGGGTCTCTGGCGCTCTGAGGCAGCAGAGCCAATCACTGTGTCATCATGCCTCGATGGGCCGAATAGTCTAATTCTTCTCCGATATCTTATGGAAACCGGCTCTTAAAATGTACAAATCATACGCATGATGCCATCTCTCTATGGGTTCTTTTTTGTCTCTTAACTATAAGGCAAGTTATTCATGGTTAATGAGTTATTGCAAATCATGCTGTCAGATGTTTAGATTTAGGAGGTATTTAAGCTTTAGAATGAAGCCACAGACAAGTTCATGCTCAAGATTGATCTCTCGAGTTCTAGTAAGGAACCTGAATCAGATTCAATGCAGTCTCTTGTGCAGCCACACTTCCTGATAGCTCACGGTCAAATGAAATGTCGTATGAACATCCAGGGTTTTTAGCAGTGTGCGGTGTGATCGATTAATAAATGCTAGCCCACACATTAGTCCAACTGACCTTTGTTTCTGTAACCTTGCAGTGGAAGATGTGGTTATTGCAGTTCCATTTGGGAGTCGCCACGTGAAAATCACAGTGAAAGGACCTGCTCACCTTTGTAAGTTCAACTTTAAAATGCTTTCTTGCAACCGCTGAAAAGATTGAAATGTGAGCAAAATTTTGGCAGTCATCAATATACACAGTGTCAGTGGAAACATCAGATCTGTATTGGTGCATCTCCTCAGACTTAAACAAATACTGACTTTTCTGCTATCACTTAATTTCCATGAAGCAATTACCTTTTCCCACCTGCACGAACTACAGGAATTGTGTCTTTACAATAAATGAGAGTCATATAAATTTTGGACAAAGGAAAGTTTATTTATTAGTGTCACAAATAAGCTTACATTAACACTGCAGTGAAGTTACTGTGAAAATCCTCTGTTTGGGTGCAGTGAGGGAGAAAATTTAGCCAATTCATCTCATCATTCAGACTGTGGAAGGAAATCCACATAGATATGAGGAGAATGTGCAGACTCCGCACAGACCGTGACCCAAACCTGGAATTGAACCCAGGTCTCTGGTGCTGTGAAAGCAGCAGGGCTAACCACTGTGCCACGTGATCTATCACATTCTGTTCCTCAAAGGTAACAATATGTTCTCAAGTCTGTAAATTAGTGCAAAAACCTCTCCTGGTGCGAACAGTAATTCTGTTTGATGGGAAACATATTTTGATAAATCTCAATCAATTCGGACCTGTTAACATCATCTAAATAACTTAAATCAGTTTATTTTAATTATTTGATTGTTCATCTGATTTATTTTATGCAGAAATGATCAAATTTGTCACCTTGTGTAAAGAATGTTGTATTCAGTAATTATAAAATCCACTTACCAGAAAAGCACACTGTTAGTGTCATTAAGCAGCAACATTCAATATGTTCAACCTCAAATGGATTCCTGGATAACTATGTATTTCTGAAATTGTTGACATGTAATCTGCTGATAATTCCCATTTTGATTTTCAGACCACTGTGCAGTATAAACTTCTCCATATTATTTCAGGTCCCACAGCGTAGAAGCTTCCATGCCTGAGGGCTTGACTGCCTTTGATCTGTTACCAGGGCCCCTGCTCATATCGATTGCAATCCTGACGCCAGAGGCTGCAAATTTTCATCAGAATTTATTCCTCCCTCGTCACAACTTTCCCAAGCAGCCAAACAAACCAAAACAAAGGCGGAAAGATATTCAATTAAGTTTTATTTATTAGTCACAAGTAAGGCTCACACTGCAGTGAAGTCACCCTGAAAGTCCCCACACTGCGGTGCTTGTTTGGGTCATTGCGACCTTTTAGACTCCGGGAGGAAACCGGAGCACCCTGAGGAAACCCACACAAACACGGGGAGAATGTGTACGCAGACATTGACCCAAGCCGGGAATCGAACCCAGGTCCCCAGCGCTGCGAGGCAGCAGTGCTAACCACTGTGCCACCGTGTTATCCCTCTGCAGCCGTTGCAGGTCAGGCAGCAACTGCAGAGAGAGGAACTGAGTTAATGAGTCACAAATTCTTACAGTGCAGAAGAGGCCCTTCAGCCCATTGAATCTGCACCATCGCATGGAGTGGAGTTTTACTAGGAGGGGTTGGAGAGTGGTGGAACATATTCGCCCCCAAAACCCTTCTGATTTAAAAGTTGGTTGAAAACCAGTCAACAGAAAAGAAAAATCTGCTGTGCTTAGGCTACAACAAGGAAACTGTGGGACTCCCACCCCCTCGCTACAAGGATGTCCCACCCTCAGGAGCCGCTGGGCAATTAGATTGACCGACACATCTTGCAGCCCCAGCAGTGCCGGAACTCATTAGCGGGATGCCCGAGGGGGAGGCTCTAATGGATCCCACCCTCGGGTAAGTCAGAGATGTTGGGCACATCAGGTTGACAAGGGAGGTGGGGCTGCTGGTGTTGCAGAGCAGGCAGGGCGGATGGAGGGGACTGTGCTCCCCAGGCAGCATTGTGGCACATTGGTTACGCTGCTGTCTCTCAGTGCCTGGGACCCGGGTTTAATTCCTGGCTTCGGTCACTGTTTGTGTGCAGTCTGTACATTCTCCCCGTGTCTGTGTGGCTTCCCTCTGGATGCTCTGATTTCCTCCCACAGTTTGAAAGACATGCTGGCTAGCTGCATTAGCCAAGCTAAATTCTCCCAAGGGAGTGCAGCAACTAGAAGATTTTCACAGTGCAGTGGTAATGTAAGCTGACTTGTGATACTAATAAATAAACTTAAAAAGTGTTTACCCCTTCAAGAGGTACCAGGGGCCCAGATTCGATTGCCAGCTTGGGTTATTGTCTGTGAGAAGTTTGCACATTCTCCTCCAGTCTACATGGGTTTCCTTCCACAATCCAGAGATGTGGCCATGCTAAATTCTCCCTCAGTGTACCCAAACAGGGACCGGAGTGTAGCAACTAGGGGATCTTAATAGTAACTTCATTGCAGTGTTAAAGTAAGCCTACCTGTGGCAATAATAAATAAATAAAATAAACAAAAAGAAAATTAATTGCTCCATGTCATACTAACCCTGTGAGTGCACATCATGCTTTCCTGTAACCATTGCAACACATTACAGTATACAACAATATCCCAAACAGACATGTGCTACTAATCTCAAATGATGTTAATCTTGATTTAGCCAGTGCCTAACATGGTAACCATTTGCTCCACAATTTTGACACTGGCTTCTGCATACCATCATGTGAGATACTTTGATCTCAGTCATCCAAAATATTTCTCTATTGTTAATCCTGCTATCTGATTAATTCAGCTAAGTGCCAGCAATGGGTGGGGAGGAATATTGGATCTGAATGAGTCAAGTCTATTTCTTTCTCCTCTGAGAATGTGGTGCAGTGACCCCGTGTACAGTGAGTGACTCGGTGCTTTTACAGAACATTGCAAAATCTTTTTTGCAGAGTATAGGGTGGAATTTTCTATCCCTCCCCATGAGTGAGATCTTCCGATCCGTTGAAGGCGACCCAGCAACCCCCCCCCCGGTGGGTTCAGAGCGACGGAGTGGGTGATCCATGCAAAACAAAACGGCGTAGACTTTTGGCAGGACTGGAATATGTTGCTGGTGACCAATGGCAAGCTGCCTCCGCTGATGGAAAACATGCTGTAGAGGGGCTGGACGATGCTGCCCACAATCATTAACAGTAGATGCGATTCTGTGATTGGACAGCACTTACTAAATAATCCCAAGCGTGTTAATAATTATGCCAACAACTGATTTAATATTATCAGTCGGGTTTACGATGTGGCTCACTTACTTGAAGCTGCATGTAGTCATGTGCAAGAACCTGATCTGTGCAAACAAAAAGAATATGTCCCCACTTTGTACCTTTTTTGTATTAAGCAAAAGCTTTGGAGACATTCCCCTGGTGAATTCACCATGGCAATGCTCGACCAATCAGAGTTAGCTTGCCCCTTTTCTTAGACTGTATAAATTGTTGCTGTCTCAGAATTTTGGTAGTCTGGCATCTGTCCTGATGAGTGCAGGATGAAAAGCTTCAACAGTATGTCTTTTTTTTTATTTCAGAGGTACTCAAGTTCTCTACCAAATGACTAAAATGCTTTTATGGTTCGAATGGGAATTGAACAATTTTTCCTTTAACCATTTAGTTACAAGCCCCACTGAAAAGATCAACTAAGCCGGCTAAAGCAATTCCCCGATTCTGCACAATCCTTTTGTAAGAACAGACAACCATGATAGATACAGGAATTTTTAAATTTTGTTTCAAGACACTGTTAAGGACTGAAAAACAAAGGTAATTGAATCTAATCACTGCGGGTTGCTCAACTAAATTACTGGAGGAACCTTGTGGAAGTCATTGTTGAAACTGCAATGTGAAAAGGTGATGTAGAGGTCAGATTCAGCAACAAAACATATGCTATTATTTTAACCTGGTTATGGAGGCATCTGTATGTTTGAAGGGAGGATGATATTATAACTTTTTTTCCTGATCATTTCCCCCTTAGGTATAATGAAAATTCCATATTTTTCCTTTGCAAATAATGCTGATGTGGAAAATATAAAAGCCTTCCAAATAACTATGATGACGGAATAATGACACAGAAATGCCTTGGGATCACTGAGCAGTTACCGACTCTTAACTGTGACTGCAGACTGGAAAATGTGCCAGAAAATAGTGGATTCTGGTTGCTCCAGATCCCCTGGCCATTATTGACAGTTTCCTGGTCTTGCCTTGGCAATGTAAATAATGGTAATGCACAGAGCTGGGTTAAAAGTGCCTGTGCCAGGAGTTATGCTCCTTATAATAGACTGGGACCCACTGTGTCAGTGGAGGTCAGCCAGCTGAGTGAAGTGTACGAACCAACTTGCAAACCAAGGGCATGCCTGGCATCCACGCACCCTAGCGACAGGCAGGCACAAGCCTAAAATTATGGGTGAATGTGTACACAAACATGCACCAGAAGTAATGCATGTGTTTGGTTGTCTTGTGCTAATTAGAAACTTTTCAATTTCTATTGCAAACTCCAGCAGGGTCAATGTAGGTTGGACCTATAGATGCAATGCTGCTATTGATGGCTGTGCCTTTAGCTGCCTCAGTCCCAAGTTCTGTAATTCCCTCTCTGCACCTCTCCACCTTTTACCTTACTTTCCTCTGTTAAGGCACTCCTTAAAAACTACCTTATCGACCAAGCTTTTGATCGTCTGACCTTGTGGATGGGCCTTTATGGCGTCGCTTGTCCCAAAACCATAACATCCCACCCAAAGTCAATGGCCCTTCCCATTGTCCGCCCCTCACCCACTCGGATCCCTGTGGTGGGCAGGATGATAAATTCCGGCGAATATCTCCTTTTTGTGTCTTGGTGTCATCCTTTACTTTATGATGCTTTTGTGAAGTGTCATTTCATTATGATAAAAGCGTTATATAAATAGCATTGTTGTTATCATCTTAAGCTGGTTCAAAGACTTCCAGACCAAGTACACACATAGCCATCTTTTAATTTTCCAATTGTTTATAACAGGGTTTCATATGGAATTATCTAGAATTTACAGAATCATTTGTATTTGATCCAACTGTTCCACGCCAGTGTTTATGCTCCATAACAGCTTCCTCCATATCATCTAAATTTCTGAACATATCCTTCTATTTCTTTCTTTATTTGTGCTATGTTCTCATCACTTTTCAGTAAGACACTTATCCTGGATTTTTTATTGAATTTATTAGCGTTTATCTTGTATCCTGAGCTTTTTACCCTCCTACAACTGAGGACATTGTCTCTGCACCTGCGCTACCAAATGTCTTTATCGTTTTAAGCACTTCTAGATTATTTTCCAGGGAAAAGACTTACAGCTTATCCAGCACCACCCCCCCACCCCCGATACTTGTATGTAGTTTACATACAAGTTTCAATGTATTCTCTCCCTCTCACGGTACCTTTGATCTCAATGAGATATTGTGTTCTTGTTTCAATTTCAGTTCTCTCTCATCTTGGTAAAGTTGGTTCTGATAGGGCAGAATTTAATGCCCTCCCCCATTGTGGGTTTGGAGGTTGGGGTGACCGTGGGATTGGGGGGGGGGGGGGGGGGGGGCAAGGAATTGTGCCCTATTAGAGCAGATTGGGTGGATGTGTGGCCATTGGAGTCCACACCACCTTCCTGCCTCAGTGCCCCTGATGAATCCAGGGTAGGAAGCTCGTGAATGACCTTCCCACACCACCCTGCTAATTGAAACCCATAAGTGGCCAGCTAAGAGCCATGTAAAGACTTATAGAATCCCTACAGTGTAGACAGAGGCCATTCGGCCTATTGAGTCTGTACCGACAACAATCCCCACCTCTGTGATTTTACAAATTTACCCTAATCCCCTGACACCAAGTGACAATTTAGCATGGCCAATCCATCTAACCTACAAATCATTGGATTGTGGGAGAAAACCCATGCAGAGGCAGGGAGAACATGCAAACTCCGCACTGATGGCCACCCAAGCCGGGAATCGAACCTGGGTCCCTGGTGCTGTAAGGAAGCAATGCTAACCATTTTGCCACCGTGCCGCACATTAAGGGCTTCATCCTGCTGCTGATATTCAATCAATGGCGATAGGCAAATGGTTTACCATGCAGAGAATGCAAAAAGGAAAATCCTGTCAGGTTTGTGGTCTCCAGGGGGCACTCATTGCCAGGCATATACTGTCTGATCAACTGGCATTAGGAAGAGGGGTGGGGGGGTGGTGTTGGCTGCTGAGGCCACACCCTTGACCAGTATGGTCAAGGGAAACCAAAAGAGAAAATGCTGGAAAATCTCAGCAGGTCTGGCAGCATCTGTAAGGAGAGAAAGGAGCTGACACTCTGAGTCCAGATGACTGTTGGTCAAAGCAGAAGTTTTTTTGATCTGATTTCTTATTGTCACATGTATTGGCGATACAGTGGAAAGTATCATTTCTTGCACACTATAGAGACAAAGCATTACCGTTCATAGAGTAGATAGAGGAGAAGGAAAGGAGAGGGTGTAGAATTTCACGTTACGGTTATAGCTAGGATGTAGAGAAAGATCAGCGTGATATAAAGTCGGCCCGTTCAAAAGTCTGATGGTAGCAGGGAAGAAGCTGTTCTTGAGTCCGCTGGTACGTGACCTCAGACTTCTGTATCTTTTTCCCGACGGAAGAAGGTGAAGAGGGAATGTCCATGGTGTGTGACGTCCTTGATTACGCTGGCAGTTTTTCCGAGGCAGCGGGAAACATAGACAGAGTGAACAGATCGAAGGCAGGTTTGCGTGTTGTACCAGGCTACATTCACAATCCTTTCCAGGGGCGCTGGGAATGACTTCACTTATTGATGGACTTGTTTTTATCCTACAGGTACTTTGGTCCACCTTGTTGTCTAACGAGGGGCGTACACGCGATGGGTCGTGAGAGGGCTGCTCTTGGATTTTTTTTTCGAGAGTATCCTAGTGCTTCACGTCGTTAGTGTACGCTTGACCTGGACCATTTGACGGGCAACACGACAGCTCAGTGACTATCGCTGTGCTGTGCAGATACATGGATTTGGGCCTGTGTCTGTGGGAGTTTGCGCATTCTCCCGTGCTTGCGTGGGTTTTCTCCGGGTGCTCCGGTTTCCTCCCACATCCCAAAGATGTGCTCTTAGGCTAATTGGCAAAACAAATTCTCCCTAAATTGTCTCAAATTTGGTTTTTAATCCATAGATCTATAAACATGGACAGGGATTGCGGGTAGAGGTGGGAACATCGGGGAGGCGGCACGGGCTCGTTGGGCCGAAGGGCCTGTTTCCCGTGCTGTTTTGTTCTTTGTTCTCCGCTTTGGAAAAGCGCCACAGGATGGTTTTTGCCCATCAGAGAGATTAGCCAGGGCCTCAGTTTCATGTCTGATCTGGAGGACAGCATTTCTGACAGTGCTGCATTCTCGCACTTCCATGACAACCTGAGACATGTTTAGTTCTGTGCTATGGGACTGACTGACCCAGAGGTGTGTGTGTGCTGAAACAACGTGAAAATGACTGAGAATTCATTTTACTGTGGTGACACCCATGATAGCCAATGAACTGAGTGATATGTCACCGTTATTGAAAAGCTTATATATTTTTGATTTAAACTAAACATTATTTTCAGCTGGAAATTTTTATGAAACGTATGAACCATTTTCAAGGCAAATACCAGCAGGAGGTTCAGCATGTGTTGGAATACTTCAAAGTTAAATAAGGAAACATTGGATAGGTCTGTCCAGCGCTGCTATTCACAGTCTGAGCTGTTCACTGTTCCCCCCAACTCATTTCCAAACATTTCGTAAAGTTTGCTTTTAATTTCTACTCCGCTGTTCCAATTCAATAAAATTTTGTGCAAATGTTTTTTTTCCCCCCTGACAATATATGGTGTTAAGTATGTGGTATTAAAAATATGAATCCGTTTGCTTTTGGGCAAAGATCTCATGATTGTGTATGGTGTTAAATTTCGACCAAGATTATCCAGCTTCCCCTTCTCCACCGTTGCCGCCGCAGTGGGTTCTCCAGCAGCGGAGGTGGTGCACCATTGGCCACCCGTGGGATCTTCCAGTCCCGCCAAATTCGATGACCATTTGTGTTGCTTGCAAACCTTGCTAACCGACGACAAGATCCTGCCACCAGGCAGTGCCAGAACATCCCATCCATTGTGTAAGTTTCCGAATTCAGATAGCGACACGGAATCAACAAGAATAAACTTCTGGAATCGCTGATGAACCAGGTACTTGACTATTGGCCAACTGCTGATTAACCAGTTAGTTGAGTTCATAGAATCCCTATAGTGCAGAAGGAGGCCATTTGGCCTGTCAAATCTGCACCAATTCTCCGAAAGAACATCTTATGCAGGCCTATCTCGCAACCTTATCCCCGTAACCCCATGCATTTATCATGGATAATCCATCTATCCTGCACATCTTTGATGGTGGCACAGTGGTTAGCACTGCTGCCTCAAAGCACCAAAGATCTGGGTTTCATTCCCGTCCCAGTTTTTCAAGTTTTCCCCCTTCTGCGTGGGTTTCCTCCGGGAGATCCAGTTTCTTCCCACAGTCCAAAGATTTGTGGGTTTGGTTGATTGGCCAAGATAAATTGACCCTTAAAGTCGGGGTTAAGCAGGTAAAAGTGTCAGGTTACGGGAATAGGACAGGACCTGGGTAGGATTGTGGTTGGTGCAGACTTCATGGGCCGAATAGCCTCCTCCTGCACTGTCGGGATTCTATAATACTGATTAATAAGTTAGTTAAGTTTGGCTAACTGCAGGTTAATCAGTTGATTGAATTTGATCGCTAACTGCTGATTAATCAGCTAGTTAGGATTTATATAGCAAACCACTCATTGACTAGTTAAGTATGTCCGTAGCCAGCTAATAAACATTTCAATGGTTGAAAAACATGGGTCATACCAGGAGAAGTGGAGAGAAAGTGCGCAAACATTTGAAGCTGTCGTTGGAATCTTTTAATGATTCTCAGGCCCTTGTAACAAGGCAGTCTGCGTGTTTAGCCACGATAAGAATGCTGAGCTCACCATCAGTTCTGCAGTCTCTTGCCAATGTATTTTGAACACTGCTGTTAGATTAAATATTGGTTCACATTAATGCTTGGTGCTTGGTTCCATTTGATGTTGGGGCAGCTGCAAAGTCAGGGCAACAATATGAGCTCCAGCATTTCCTATTAAATCCAGTGATGACCTTATTGAATCAGGGTATCAGATTTGTGACCACTATATTTTGCTGCTGATTGAAATCAGTTGTCATCTTCATAAGCCACGCTGACCATCTAGAATGCTTCGTGCTGAACGAGTTTTATGTCCAACCCAAAGGTCCTTACTTTGTCTGTAGTCGGTAGATATGATATGGAGATGCTGGCATTGGACTGGGGTGAGGCACAGTAAGAAGTCTCTCAACACCTGATGAAGGAGCAGTGCTCCGAAAGCTTGTGATTCTATATAAACCTGTTGGGCTTTAACTTGGTCTTATGGGATTTCATTCAGTAGATAGATCTTGAGAGAAATCTCCCTGTCAAATTCCCAATGTGCAGCAGTAAAATAGAACCTCTCCAGCTTTACAAATGCTAAACTTGAAGGGTGGTTATGTTTGAAACCATCTCCTTTAATTCAAGGTATGCTGGAATGTTTTGGAAACGGAGAATGTGACCTCCTACAAAACCTGCCCCAAGATAAACCCATGTGACCTGGACCGCTGTGTGGAGTTGTGGAGACAGCAACTCAAAACTTATTGGAAGTTACGTTCAAGTTTTAATGCCTGCACACAATGGAAAAAGCAACTGCTGCATTCAAAGTAGTGGAGTGGGATTTTCCTCACAACCCACTCTGTGCACTGCGGAGGTAGCCCACCGTTGACCTGTGGCATGATCTTCTAGTCCTGCTGTTGTCAGCAGAGTTTCCTGTTGAATACACTACTTGGCACCAAGAAACCCTTCTCTGTGGCATTGCCAACAAGCCGTTGATCATTATGAGGCTAGTCTCAGTTGGTCAGGGTGAGATGTTACTGGCCCTGGAAAGGGATGATAGTAGAGTATAGGGCTAATGGTAGGATTCTTAGTAGTCTTGATGAACAGAGGGATCTTGGTGTGTATGTGCATAGATCCCTGAAAGTAGGCAGTCAAGTCGAGAAGGTTGTTAAGAAGGCATATGGAGTCTTAGCTTTTATTGGTAGGGGGATTGAATTTCGGAGCCGCAACGTCATGTTGCAACTGTACAAAACTCTAGTGCGGCCGCACTTGGAGTATTGTGTGCAGTTCTGGTCCCCACATTATAAGAAAGATGTGGAGGCATTGGAGAGGGTACAGAGGAGGTTTACCAGGATGTTGCCTGGTATGGAGGGCAGGTCTTATGAAGAGAGGCTGAGGGATTTGAGGTTGTTTTCGTTAGAAAGGAGGCGGCTAAGAGGGGACCTGATCGAAACATATAAGATGATTAGAGGTTTAGATAGGGTGGACAGTGATAGCCTTTTTCCTAGGATGGAGAAAGCTAGCACGAGGGGACACAGCTTTAAATTAAGGGGTGATAGTTATAGGACGGATATCAGAGGTAGGTTCTTTACCCAAAGGGTGGTTCGGGAGTGGAATGCCCTGCCTGCAGCAGTTGTAGATGCGCCAAGTTTGGTGGCGTTTAAGAGGTTAGTTGATAAGTATATGGAAGAGAAGGGAATGGTTTAGTTTGGAGGGGCATTGCTTTTTATATTGGTCGGCGCAACATCGAAGGCCGAAGGGCCTGTTCTGTGCTGTAGTGTTCTATGTTCTATGATGACAATAGGGGGCCATGCAAGCAGGAATTCCAATCAAAGCATCCCCTCTTCTCCTCCTGGCAACCCACCCTCTCCGGTCCTAAACCGTGACTCAATATTGCTGCCTCATCTCCTGATTGCTGAACCTGCCCCTGCGCTGGGTGCCATCTTTAAGTCCAGAAGCTATAGGCTAGAAGCAGTCAGAGCAGCGATCTACCTTGATCCCAGCTGATCCCACATGGAATGCACTGCATAGAAGCAATAGGAATCTTTCATCGGACTGAAACCATTCTCCTTCCTCTCATTGCCCTTGCCCTCGGGTGACTGTGTGGAGTTTGTAGTTTCTCCCTGTAGCTGGGTGGGTTTCCTCTGGGTGCTCTGGTTTCCTCCCACAGTCTAAAGATCTGTAAATTAGATTGATTGGCCATACTAAATTGACCCGAGTGTCAGGGGATTAGCAGGGTAAATGTGTAAGGTTATATGAATAGGGCCCGGATAGATTGTGATCGGTACAGATTCAATGGGCCGAATGGCCTCTTTCTGTACATTAGGGATTCTATGATTCTGTTTCTCATCAATGTTCTCCTCGTCTGAGAATAATTGATGAACACCTTTCTCTGGCTGCTCCAATTTCCTCCCACCGGAGGTTTGCCGGGTAGGTGGATTGGCCATGATCAGTGTACGAGGTTACAGGGATAAGACAGGGAAGCGGGCTTAGGTAGAATGCTCTTGCAGAGGGCCAGTGCTGACTCAGTGGGCCAAAAGGCTTCCTTCTGCACTGTAGGGATTCTATGATCTTCCATTTGTGAAACCTCCGTTCTGCGTAAGATGAAGCAAGATGTAGCACACTCTTGTTATTCTGGCTCCTCTCGTGGTCGATCCTGAAGGGTGTCTCCATCCTAAGCACATTTTCATCATTCCACTTGTTTTCTCTGTGACACATTTGGCTTTTGTAGAGACTCCTCGCTCTATCACAGTTCAGGTTTGAAGGGGGATATCCCGTATTTCTCACGAACCTGTCCTCAACCCTGTTTCCTGGAATGAAAAGGTCTGGAATGTTGGCCTGCCGGGGTAGGAAAGTTCCCAAAGAATCTGGCTCACATCTGCGTGAATCTTTTCTTGTGGTTGCGCACCAGCTGTGCACTGATGGAATATTATCCGTGGCGGTTGATTAAAACCTCCTGATTATGTTAATGGTGCTCAGATTGCCATATGTGTGCAATCAATGGCACCCTGTAACTGAAAAAAAACTCTGCCAGAGAGGCAAGTGTGATGCCCACTCATCCTGGCTATTGCAATTGCACAAAAAATTGCACCACTCTCAACATTGGCAAACAGTCCATCCATCATCATCTGCCCTGTGCACTTATGTACACCAGACTACACAAGTCTCAGTATATCTCTGTTAGTACCCTAGAGAGAGCCAGAAGCAAAAATATTGAGGGCGATGGTAACTTTGCACAGCCACTGAGGATGGACAGTTGCCAAGTCCAGGGAGCAAGTGAGAGACTGCACATCACAAAATGAATTGGTCTATCTTGTTGTCTAACGAGGGGCATACACGCGATGGGTTGTGAGAGGGCTGTTCTTGGATCTTTTTTGAGAGTATCCTAGTGCTTCTTGTTGTTAGTATACGCTTGACCTGGACCATTTGATGGGCAACACGACAGCTCAGTGACTATCGCTGTGCTGTGCAGATACATGGATTTGGGCCTGTGTCTGTGGAGTTTGCGCATTCTCCCTGTGCTTGCGTGGGTTTTCTCCGGGTGCTCCGGTTTCCTCCCACATCCCAAAGATGTGCTCTTAGGCTAATTGGCAAAACAAATTCTCCCTATATTGTCTCAAATTTGTTTTTTTTAATCCATAGATCTATAAACATGGACAGGGATTGCGGGTAAAGGTGGGAACATCGAGGTGGCGGCGTGGGCTTGTTGGGCCGAAGGATCTGTTTCCTGTTCTGTTTTATAGAATATATAGAATATATATTTTGTTCTTCGTTCTTTGAATCACGAAAAACAAGGTCCAACCAATCGTTAAGAAGGCAAACGGCATCATTGCAAAAGGGTTGGAGTTTAAAGATGGAGGTTTTTGCTGCAATTGTATAGAGCATCGGTGAGGCCACATTTGGAAAATGGTTTGCTGTTTTGGTCCCCTTACCTTGAAAAGGATACAGTAACATTGGAGGCAATCCGAAGGAGATTCACCAGGCTAATAGAACTAGAACATAGAAAAACTACAGCACAAAGAGGCCCTTCAGCCTACAAGTTGTGCCAATTCTATCCCTACCTACCTATTCTATTAAGTCCCATGTACTCATCCAGAAGTCTCTTAAAAGACTTTATCAAATTTGTCTCCACCACCTCCGACGGCAGCCGATTCCACTCACCACTACCCTCTGAGTGAAAAACTGATATCGAATTATATCTAATGATCTAATTCCTGAGACCAGAGGGTTATCCTAACAACAGAGGCTAAATAGTCAGGCTGTGTATTCCTTGGAGTTTCAAGAGTGAGGAGTGACCTTACACTAATATATAAGATCCTGAGGGGCTTAACAGGGCAGATGGTGAGATGTTTTCACTAATGGGAAAGTCTTGAATAAGGGGACATAGCTATATGATAAAGGGCTGGACATTTAAAACTGAGGGGCACAAAAATTTCTTCTTTCAAAGGGTCATGAGTATCTGGAATTCACTGGCCCAATAAATCATCAGAAGTATTCAAAGAGGAGGTGGATAAATATTTGCTAGACCGAGGAATATGAGGAAGCGGCACAGAAAAGGAATTGAGCCAACGTAGATCAGCCAAGCTCATATTGAATGGCGGAGCAGGCCGGAAATAGCTTGGTAGCCCACTCCTGCTTCTATTTCTTGTATTGTTGTGTGCAGATGCCTGCAGAACGCAAAAGGGTCAAAGAAGTTCTGTCTCTGTACACTTAGATACATGAGTTGTTCTTCTCTGTGACCACAGTCTCTCTCCCCTCCACCTCGTCAATATGTACCCACTGATCCCCCTACAGCATGCTGTCGCTACTGTGGCTGGTAATTATCTTCATTCTGTTAGAAATGTGCAAGGCACCACTCATTCTGCTTTCTATGAAAATACTCCAAAATATGTATAAGTGAGAGGAACTTCCTGTTAAACATTGTCAGAGAGAACTGACAAGGCAGCTGCAAGAATTGGGCATTTATTAAATTCGGCCTATCCAGAGTAAGTCAAAGCCCCACGAAGAGTGCCTGTAACCTGCCTCTTTATACTGATTAGCTTTCCGGGCCCTGGGAAACTTGTGTTGAAGAAGTCAAACTGAAGGAAAGTTAAGTTGCTGTGAAAAGACCTGACTCTGCACCCAGTTATTAGCTATAGCATTCACGTCTACATATCAAAAGATCCTGGGTTCAACACCCACTAAGAGGTCTGACAACACCAATTTTAAATCCAACCAATTTATTTGATAGTATTTATTTGCAAGCTTTCAGCCTTTGTACCTTTCGTCAGGCGAATGAGGTGTTCTGCTCTGCAATAGCACACATATCAGCACAGACAGTTTACAGATTGCTGGTTAGAATGCGAATCCTTACACCTAACCTGCAATATCTCCACATCATGACATTTCGACACCCACTCCAGGGCTTGAATGCAAAGATGTTGCCTGATGCTGCAGAGCAGTACTGAGGGAGTGCCGTACCATTGGAAGTGAGATGAAATGCCAAACTCTGGGTTCAGGAGGCTGCTCGGGACCCCAAGCACATTTTGTAAAAGAGAAAGGGAGTTATCCCTCATGTCCTGGTCAACATTCAACCCTCAATCAACACTAACAGAAACAGATCATCTGATCATCATCATTGCTGTTTGAGAGTATTTCCTGTGTGCTAATTGGCTGCCGCTTTCCCATAAGTGCCATACTTTGAGATTCCAGGCATCATCTTTTGTTTCAGTTCTGAGTCATTATTCTGAGTAATGATCTTGTTGGTTCCTCAGAGCAGGTTACTTGCACACAGCCAAGCATGCTCAAGTGAAACCCAGGTAGCAGTTTGCACATTCTCCCCATGCTTGCGTGGGTTTTCTCCGGGCGCTCTGGTTTCCTCCCACATCCCAAATTAGGCTAATTGGCAAAACAAATTCTCCCTAAATTGTCTCAAATTTGGTTTTTAATCCATAGATCTATAAACATGAACAGGGATCACGGGTAGAGGTGGGAACATCGGGGTGGCGGCGCGGGCTCGTTGGGCCGAAGGGCCTGTTTCCCGTGCTGTTTTGTTCTTTATCAGCAGGATAGAGTCAGTAATTTCTCTCCTAATTTAACTGGCCACTGGTATAGGGTGTTGCTTCTTGTTTGAGAAGTCTTTCTATCCATATAAGGGATAACTCAGTCTTTGTAGACTGATATTTACAAAGGTACAAGTTAGAAACTGTCTCCATGTTTGCTTGGACACTCTGCTGTGTCCAACACTGGACTGACTCTGGGTGGGGATCATGCATTTGTATCTCTGTGTGGACTGCACTGCACTCAGTCCCACATTAACCCTACATTTGCTACACCCTACACACAGCAGCTCCCAGCCTATCCATTTTTGCCTATTAAAGTACTTCACTGCCCCTCATAGCATCATAGAATCCTATGATACAGGAGGAGGCTGTTTAACCCATTGAGTTTACACCAACCACAATCTCATTCAGGCCTATTCCCACAGTCCCATGCATTAACATTGCTAGTCCCACTGACACTAAGGGGCAATTTAGCACGGTCAATCCACCTAACCCGCACATCATTGGAATGTGGGAGGAAACCCACGCAGGAGAATGTGCAAACTCCACACAGACAGTGACACAAGCAAGGAATCAAACCCGATTCCCTGGCGCTGTGAGGCAGCAGTGCTAACCACTGTGACACTGTGCCTCCGAATCCCACCCCCTGTGACTGTTGGAAATAAGGATCAAATACATCAAAAGGATGGGAGAAGGTTACAGCTTTCTGCCTCATCGTCCTATCTTTTGGATTGTTCAGAATATGGATATGTGAAATATCTGTTCCATACTGGAAAATTCAGCCTAGCAATTAACCTCTCCAAGATAATGGATAGGATTCGCTGGTCACGCTCGCCCAAACGCCGGATTATCCCACCCCATTTCAATGGGGCGGAATAATCCGGTGTGGTCAGCCCGCTTGCCTCCTGCGAATCCCATGGTGGGCAGGATAGGAGAATCTGCCCCCACCCCACAATGACTGGAATAAGATCACAGAGTTGCCAATGCTTAATGTAAACCATTACAGTGCAATATTAGTTCAAGGTTCCAATGAATCCAAGAAGTCTGCATGATCTGTCTTGCACTTCTCTTGCCTCTGGAACTCCTTTGCAGGATTTTTTGTTGTCTCTTTAATAGATAAAATCTCAAAGCCAGAGTTAATTGAAATTTGCTGAAGATTATGACGCCAGTGCAGTCTTTTCAACATCTCTCTGTGTGTCAGCGATCATGATCTTCTTCCTAGTATTTGACACCAGTCGCTGCATGCTGCAATCTGTACAGAGATTGCCTTTAAAAAAAAGCAAATACACAAAATCCAAAACAACTGAATAAACATACCTAGTCACTGTGTTCACGATTATAGTGCCAAATGAAATCTGTATCTTGAAACTAAAACTTGCAGTCCTTTATGAAAGGCAAAATACTTCTGTTTCAGCTGAAACAGAAAATGCTGGAAAATCTCAGCAGGTCTGATAGCATCTATGGAGAGAGAATAGAGCCAATGTTTTGAGTCGTTTGTTAGAGTTCTGCTGAGATTTTTTCTGAACGTTTTCTGATTTTAAGAATAACAAGTATTACAGCATAGGAACAGCTCTTTGACCATCCAACCGCAAACTTTCTGCCCTTACTCAGACCAATTCATATATCCATCCATATGCTTCTTAAATGTTGCTCATGTGCCTGCTTCCACTTCCTCCTTTGGCAGCATGTCCCAGGCACCCATCACTCTCTGCATGAAAAACTTACCCCACACATCTCCCTTAAACTTTCTCCCTCTCACCTTGAATCCATGCCCCCTTGTAATTGACTCTCCCAACCTGGGAAAAAGCCTCTGTCTATCCACCCAGTCTGTGCCCCTCATAATTTTGTAGACCTCTATCTGGTCTCCCCTCAGCCTCTGTCTTTCCAGTGAAAACAATCCTAGTCTATTCAATCTCTCCTCATAGTCAACACCCTCGAGACCAGGCACCATCCTGGTGAACCTTCTTTGCACTCTCTTCAAAGTTTCTACGTCCTGAATGCTCAGGTGGGTAGGGGGAATAAGAGATTGGGCCTGGTAATTGGAGACTCCATAGTTAGGGGGACAGATAGGAGAGTAAATAGTAATAAACGGGACTCAGGGCTGGTGTGTTGCCTCCCAGGGGCCGGGGTCCAGGATGTCTCAGAGCGGGTTTTTAAGATTCTTAAGGGAGAGGGGAGTCAGCCCCAAGTCATAGTTCATGTAGGGACTCATGATGTAGGTAGGACAAGGGAAAAGGATATTAAACAGAAATTTATGGAGTTGGGGTGGAAGCTTAGGGCCAAAACAGACAGAGTGGTTATCTCTGGACTCTTGCCTGTGCCACGGGATAGTTTAGAGAAGAACAGAGAGAGGGAATGTTTGAACTCGTGGCTGCGGGGATGGTGCAGGAGGGAGGGGTTCAGGTTCTTGAACAATTGGGGCTCATTCTGGGGTAGGTGGGACCTCTACAAGAGAGATGGTCTACACCTGAACCAGAGGGGAACCAATATCTTGGGGGGAAAATTTGCAAAGGCTATGCAGGGGGTTTTAAACTGATTCAGAGGTGGGGTGGGATCCTGAGTAGCTTGGATGTTAAGAGGGACGAGAATACTTACTGGGGTTGTTTTCCCTTGAAAGACGTCGGCTTAGAGGGGATCTCATAGAGGTGTATAAGATTATAAGGGGTATAGATAGAGTAAATGGAGGTAAACTTTTTCCACCTTCAGAAATGGATAGGACGAGGGGTCATGGCCTTCAGGTGAGGAGGGCTATGTATAAGACGAATATTAGAGGGCAGTTTTTCACACAAAGGGTAGTGGGGGTGTGGAATGCACTGCCGAGTAAGGTGGTGGGAGCAGGCACGCTGGGGCTGTTTAAGGGTCTCTTGGACAGCCACATGAGCGGTATGCAGATAGAGGGATATAGTAGGACTGTTTAACTACGGCTTTTTTTCCACAGGTAATTCGGTCCACACTTGACCAACAAAGAGCATGCATTCGGCAGGTGGTGCGAGGACAGCTCTTGGATGTTGATTCATGGGTTGCCTGGTACTTCATGTCGTAAATGAGTGCTTTATGTGGACCATCTGAAGGGCACCATGACAGCTCAGAGACTATCGATGTGGCTGTGCAGACACTTGGAATTGGGCCGGTGTCTGCGGGAGTTTGCGCGTTCTCCCCGTGGTTGCGTGGGTTTTCTCCGGGCACTCCGGTTTCCTCCCACAACCCAAAAATTCGCTCTTAGGCTGATTGGGAAACAAATTGTCCCTATAGTGAGAGTCTTCCATATTAGGAATAACCTAAATTTATAATAGGATAATGGAATTGCTACTATATAGTTATGATGGCGGCGCGGGCTCATTGGGCCGAAGGGCCTGTTTCCCGTGCTGTGTTGCTCTTAATAATAGGGGGGTCATAGATGAGAACTGTAAAGCACAGCGGCGTACGGGTGGAGTAGGGCATGGTTTGAAATGCGTATACTTTAATGCAAGAAGTATTCGCAATAAGGTGGAGGAACTTGCAGCTTGGATCAGTACCTGGAACTTCGATGTTGTGGCCATTTCAGAGACATGGATAGAGCAGGGACAGGAATGGTTGTTGCAGGTTCCGGGGTTCAAATGCTTCAGTCGGAGTAGAGAAGGAGGTAGAAGGGGGGGAGGAGTGGCATTATTAGTCAAAGACTGTATCACAGTGACAGAAAGGAAGTTTGATGAGTCTTGGGCTGAGATTAGAAACAGGGGAGGAGAGGTCACCCTGTTGGGAGTCTTTTATAGACCTCCTAAAAGTTCTAGAGAAGTAGAGGAAAGGATTGCAAAGTTGATCCTGGACAGGAGTGAAAGTAATAGGGTAATTGTTATGGGGGACTTTAACTTTACTAATATTGATTGGAATAGCTATAGCTCTAGCTCGTTAGAGGGGTCAGTTTTTGTACAAAGTGTGCAGGAAGGTTTTTTGACTCAGTATGTAGATAGGCCAGCTAGAGGTGAGGCTACATTGGATTTGGTGCTGGGCAATGAGCCAGACCAGGTGTTAGGCTTGGAAGTTAGTGAACATTTTGGTGATAGTGGCCACAATTCGGTTACATTCACCTTAGTGATGGATAGGGATAGGCATGAAGCTGGGGGCAGTAGTTATAGCTGGGGGAATGGTAATTATGAGGCCATAAGGAGGGAATTAGGGTGCATAGGTTGGACTAGGAAACTACAGGGACTGGGAACATCTGAAATGTGGAGCTTATTCAAGGAGCAGCTACTGCGAGTCCTTGATAAGTATGTCCCTGTCAGGCAAGGAGGAAATGGTCGAGTAAGGGAACCATGGTGTACTAAAAAAATTAATTCGCTGGTTAAAAGGAAAAAGGCTTATGTCGGGATGAGGCTTGAAGGCTCAGTTAGTGCAATGGATAGCTATAGATTAGCCAGAAGGGAGCTAAAGAGTGAGTTGAGAAGAGCTAAGAGGGGACACGAGAAAACTTTGGCTGATAGGATCAAGGAGAATCCTAAAGCTTTCTTTAGATATGTTAAGAATAGAAGATTGGTTAGGGCAAGATTAGGGCCAGTCAGAGACAGCAGTGGGAAGTTGTGCGTGGAGCCTGAAGAGATTGGAGAGGCACTGAACAAATATTTCTCTTCGGTATTCACGCAGGGAGATGTAAATGTAGTTGTGGAGAACACTGAGATACATGGTTGCAAACTGGAAAGTATTGAAGTAGATGAGGAGGATGTGCTAGATATTCTTGAGGTTTGAAGTTAGATAAGTCCCCTGGGCCGGACGGGATTTACCCTAGGATTCTCTGGGAGGCGAGAGAGGCGATTGCAGAGCCTCTGGCTCTGATCTTCAGGTCGTTGTTGGTTACGGGTATAGTGCCGGAAGACTGGAGGATAGCGAATGTGGTCCCATTGTTCAAGAAGGGGAATAGAGACTTTCCTGGGAATTATAGACCGGTGAGTCTTACTTCTGTTGTGAGCAAAGTATTGGAAAGAATTATTAGGGATAGGATTTATAGTTATTTAGAGAGAAATGAATTGATTGGGGATAGTCAGCATGGTTTTGTGAAGGGTAGGTCGTGCCTTACTAACCTTATTGAGTTTTTTGAAAAAGTGACCAAAGAGGTGGATGGGGGTAAGGCAGTTGATGTGGTATATATGGACTTTAGTAAGGCGTTCGATAAGGTGGCCCATGGAAGGCTTCTGCAGAAAATGCAGATGAATGGGATTGAGGGTGATTTAGCTAATTGGATTAGGAATTGGCTAGCTGATAGAAGACAGAGGGTGGTGGTTGATGGAAATTATCCATTGTGGAGTTCGGTTACAAGTGGTGTACCTCAGGGATCTGTTTTGGGGCCCCTGCTGTTTGTAATTTTTATAAATGATCTGGATGAGGGTATTGAAGGATGGATTAGTAAATTTGCGGATGACACCAAAGTCGGAGGAGTGGTAGATAGTGAAGAGGGGTGTTATAGTTTGCAGAGAGACTTGGACAAGTTGCAGAGCTGGGCCGAGAGGTGGCAAATGGAGTTTAATGCGGAAAAGTGTGAGGTAATTCACTTTGGCAGGAATAACAAATGTGTAGAGTATAGGGCTAATGGTAGGACTCTTAATAGTGTTGAAGAACAGAGGGATCTTGGTGTATATGTGCATAGATCCCTGAAAGTTGGCAATCAAGTCGATAAGGTTGTTAAGAAGGCATACGGAGTCTTAGCTTTTATTGGTAGGGGGATTGAATTTCGGAGCTGCAACATAGCTCCTGTACAACTGTACAAAACTGTACAACTGTTGCAACTGTACAAAACTCTAGTGCGGCTGCACTTGGAGTATTGTGTACAGTTCTGGTCCCCACATTATAAGAAAGATGTGGAGGCGTTGGAGAGGGTACAGAGGAGGTTTACCAGGATGTTGCCTGGTATGGAGGGCAGGTCTTATGAGGAGAGGCTGAGGGATTTGAGGTTGTTTTCGTTAGAAAGAAGGCGGCTAAGAGAAGACCTTATTGAAACATATAAGATGATTAGAGGTTTAGATAGGGTGGACAGTGATAGCCTTTTTCCTAGGATGGAGAAAGCTAGCATGAGGGGACATAGCTTTCAATTAAGGGGTGATAGTTATAGGACGGATGTCAGAGGTAGGTTCTTTACCCAGAGGGTGGTAAGGGTATGGAGTGCCCTGCCTGCTGCAGTTGTAGATGTGCCAAGTTTGGTGGCATTTACGAGGTTAGTAGATAAGTTTATGGACGAAAAGGGAATGGTTTAAGTTAGAGGGTCATTGCTTTTTCTTAATTGGTCGGCGCAACATCGAAGGCCAAAGGTCCTGTTCTGCGCTGTTATGTTCTATGTTCTATGTTCTGGTGGTGTGGCAACCAGAACTGCACGCAATACTCCAAATGTTGCAGTCCATTTTATTACTTTGAATCCGTTTAATTTGAGAATTCACATCCCTAGATTTGAGGCATGCCCAGCCTGTTTACTCTGAACATCTTCAGATGGAGTTAGCCCTTGAAAGCATTGTTACACTTCAGCATTTGGTACCATTCCAGTAATAGATGAAGCAGACCATGTAGAACTGGTGTACTATGACTCTCCAAATTGACAAGTGAGCAATAAAGTACTGATTGGTTTTCAGTGAATGAGGTACCCTCAAGCTAATCTCCCGAGCTGTGAAACCAACACCTGTGAATTGCCCTAATAAATATCAGGTTTCACATTTGATGCACTAAATAATTCAAAACTCTGTAGTCAGCAAAAGAAAATGATAAAATGTGATGAAGGTTTGCATGGTTTCGGGAAAAAAATGAACATTAATTCACATGTAACCAGGTGAATACATCCCTCAATTTTTTTTTCACCAGAGTAGACTTTTTTTTAGCTCTTGGGATCAGGGCATCACTGGCAATGTCAACATTTGTTGCCCATCCCTGATTGTCTTTGGATAAAGTGGCTTACTAAGCTATTTCAGAGGGTCATTAAGATTCTACTGTATTGTTGTAGGTCTAGAATTACTAGATAGGCCACACCAGGTAAGGATGGCAGATTTCCTTCCCCAAAGGGCATTGGTGAACCAGCTGGCTTTTTATGACAACTTGGTAGTTCTGTGGTCATCGTGAAATGATGTTAGGAGGCTTCAAGTCGAGTGAGTAAATACATGGCAGATTCAGTATAATGTGGATAAATGTTGAGTTATTCATTTCAGGCAGCGAAACAGAATGGCAGAGTATTATTTAAATGGTGACAGATTGAAAAATGTTGACACACAAAGAGATCTGGCTGTCCTAGCACACCAATCACTGGAAGCAAATGTGTTACTCAAACAGTTAGGAAGACAAATGGCATGTTAGCCTTCATTGCAAGAGTACAGGAGCAAAGATGTCTTATTGCAGCTTGGTGTGATCACATCTCGAGCATTGTGTGCAGCTTTGGTCTCCTTTTCAAAGTAAGGATATATTTGCCACAGAGGGAGTACAGCAAAGGTTCACCAAACTGAATACTGGGATGGCAGGATTATCATATGAGGAGAGTTTGGATTGGTTGATATTCACTGGAATTAAGAAGAGTGAGAGAGGATGTCTTGCATTTGATAATGTGAATTTTAAACATTAAAGTGGATCTATGTATACATTTGATATATACATTACATATATCATATATATAACTGCATGCAGGTGTGTGTTTTCTTTGGTTGAGGCATCCAAGTGGAAATTAGCCACTGATTTCCTTCTCTAAAGGGCGTTAGTGAACCAGCTGGCTTTTTCCGACATTCTGGTAGTTTCATGATCTTTGTGAAACAATATAGAAGCTTCAAGGTGATTTAGATAAGTTATGAGTAACTGCATGGCAGATACTGTGAATCAGAATGAAATAGATTTATAAACTCTAAAGCCATCAAGAGGTATGAGGAGAATATGAAATTATGGCAAAGAGATGAAGGATCAGCCATGAAGATGTTGAATGACAAAGCAGGCTCGAATTTACTCCTCCTATTTTCTGTGAAAGAACCTCCCAACTCCAGATTTATTAATTGAATTCCAATTTCACGAGCTGCCCTAGTGGGATTTGAACCTATATCCCCAGAGCCTCTTCCGTCCAGTGACACAACACCGCACCATCTTTGTAATTGTCAGCTGGTTGAACCTTCAAGTGATGTATGGAGCCCAAGCTACAGTTTGATTACAATCCACAGGCCTGCAGGGCTTTGGTTGGTGGGGAGGCCTCTTTGGAAGGATCTCAAAAATAAAGTCAGAATATTTTTCTCATTATTAATATTTTGGTGTACTCGTGTGCGAAATATAAGCTTTATTGAGTGGACTTAGTGGAAGAGACTGGTGGTTGAATTCATAGACTCGCTCCACCTCTAATGAAATCATTCTCATTCAACTTGCACTTTAGTGATTTAGATATTTGATGAAATCACCCCAGATAATACCACAAATGGTGACTATTGCTTTTGATTGTGTAATGTTGCTTTGGTATGAGGCCCTTTTCCTGTGTTGCAGGATTCTATGAAACAATGCACTGTTTGGGGACTGTCAGGCAATGTCTTGTTTTTAACCCTCTCCGTAGCTTTGTCCCTCCTCTCCTCCAGTATCACAATCCTCTGAGATATTTGGACTCATCTGTTTCTGCCATCTTAAGATACTTCCCTCGTTTTAATCACTACAGCCCTGCCTTCAATCCCTATTCCCAAACACTGGAATAACACCCCCGCACTCTCCTTTATGCCTCTCTAATTCACTTCCCCTCTAACGCACTTCCCCTTTCAAGGTCTTCATCATGTTCTGCATCCCTGATGAATTTTTTGACTATCTGCCAAGCATCTTCTTACGTTGCTTGGCCTCATACTTAGTTTCATACTGTTTCACTGAAATACCATTTTATTTGCATGGTGGCATAGTGGTTAGCACTACTATCTCACAGCACCAGAGACCAGGGTTCCCAGCTCGGGTCACTGATTGTGTGGAGTCTGCACTTTCTCCCTGTGTCTGTGTGGGCTTCCTCCGGGTGCTCCGGTTTCCTCCCACAGTCTGAAACACGTGCTGGTCAGGTGCATTGGCCAGGCTAAATTCCCCCTCAGTGTACCCGATCAGGTGCCGGAGTGTGGCAACTTGAGGATTTTCACAATATCTTCATTGTGGTATTAATGTAAGCTTACTTGTGAACTAATACTTAAACTTTGCATAGTTATTGCTATACAATCCCCTCTATTTTATTAAAACATTGATGCAAGGCTTGAAGGCTTACAAAACTAAACTTTAAATGTTACATTAAAATTGCTACATAAGTAAAGGCTGTTGTTGTCTTGAGGCATTGTTTTACATCATTCTATTTTAGAAAAATAATTGAATTTATATTACACCTTTTATGACCTCAGGTATCTCCAAAGCACCTTACTGTCGATGAAGTGTATTCGGTACAGCATTATAACAAATATTTAAATATATAGTTATCATGTTACTTTGCTGTCGGTTATGCAGCAGTTGGGGTTTTTCCCCGTCTATAAAGCTGTATTTTTAGATTGGGCTGATCATTTTTTAACGGTGAAAAATAAAGGCCTCACGGTAGAGTGTTTATAACTCTGATATTTATCTACCATTCTCCAAAACCTGCAGGTAATCTTTGTTTTTTTCCTGTTTCCACTGTAATACTTGCTGTTTTGGAAATGGTAACTTTGGAAAACAAACTGCAGTGTATTTAGTTGTGGTGTTAGGTGGATATTGATTCTAAGTGTTTTCCAGTAACCCTGTTACTTATCAAGTTCACACTTAGTCAATGGGAGAATCAGTATTGTTAATATTTTCACAATTTCAGGTATGATACTTTTAAGAAGTGTGAGGTTTCAATCCCACTTTTAAGACTTTGAATTATTTAATTCACCGAATCACAGAATTGTTAGAGGGCAAAAAGAGACCATTCAGCCCATCATGTTTGGACCAACACTCCAAATGAGCAATTTGCCTAGTCTCATTCCACTACTACCTGACTGTCATCTTGCAGATTCATCCCACTCAGATAACAGTTTCATAGGATCATATCCCTACAGTGCAGAAGGAGGCCATTTGGCCTATCTGCACCTATCATAATCCCACCAAGGCCTTATTCCAATAACTCCACATATTTATCCAGTTAATCCCCTGACACTCGGATCAATTTAGTATGGCCAGTCAACCTAACTTGCATATCTTTGGATAGTGCAAGGCAACAGGAGCACCCAGAGGAAACTCATGCAGACGTGCAGAGAGTGTGCAAACTCCACACAGTAAGCTGAGGCCGGAATTCTGTCCCAGTCCCTGGCACTGTGAGGCAACATGGCCATTGTGCCGCCCTGGTCCCTTTTCAATGACCTCGATTGGAGTGGCCTCCTCCACATTCTCAGTGTGTTCTTGACCCTAACTACTCACTGGGTGAAAATGTTTTTCCTCCTCCTGCTTTTGCTTCTTTTTCCAATGACTTTAATTCCATTCCTTCTCCTTTCAGTCCTTTCATGAATGTGGAATTCCTCTCTATCTACTCAGTGCAGACCTCTTGAATACATACTTCAAATCTCCCCTTGGTTTCTCCAAGCTTCCCAGTTTATCTTTGAAGTTCCTCATCCAAGGAAGCATTTTTGTGACTCTTTTCTCTGCGGTCCCCAATACCTTCACTTCTTTACAAAAGTGCAGTTTCCAGAGAAAGCTGTACTCCAGTTGAAGCTGAATTAGTTTCTCATTTAAGTTCAACAGAAACTCTTCAGCCGTGTACTCTCTGCCCCTACTCATAAATCCTCAGATACTGTATGCTGTATGACCACTCTCTGAAATTTCCTGCCATATTTAATGAGTTGTATCCGGGTGCACCCAAGTCCCTGTATTCCTGCCCCCATTTAGTGTTGTATCCTCTCTATTACATTATCTCTCCATATTCTTCCTACCAAAATGAATCACGTCACATTTCACCACATTGAATCTCATCAGTCACCTGTCTGCCTGTTCTACCAACTAGCCATGTAGTTGGCATAGGTTTAAGATGCGAGGGGCAAGGTTTAAAGGAGATGTACGAGGCAAGTTTTTAACACAGCGGGTGGTGGGTGCCTGGAACTTGCCGAAGGGAGGTCATGGAAGCAAATATGATAGTGACTTTTAAGAGGCGTCTTGACAAATACATGAACAGTTTGGGAAGAGGGATACGGTCCCCGGAAAGGGTAGGGAATTTTAATTCAGTTGGGCAGCATGGTCAGTTCAGGCTTGGGCTGGAAGGCCTGTTTTCTGTGTTGTAATTTTCTTTGTTCTTTGTTGTTGATGCCCTTTTGACGAATTTCCTCACAGTTCACGATGCTTCTGAGTTTTGCATCATCTGCAAATTTTGAAATATACACCAAAGTCTAGGTCATTAAATAAAACAAAAAGAGGCTCTTTCCTCAATTGCCAGATTACAAACAATCTATATTTTAAATTCTACGATTTCTTGTGTTTTCCTTTACTCTGACTTTTCCTTCTTACTTCTATTCCAACTAAAAAAAAACCAATTCAAACTGAATCCAATTCATGGTTCCCATGTGGGGGACAAAAAGACCTGAGCTGACAAGATGAAACATTACACTCCCCTACCATTCTTGATCTAACACGTCACCTCAGCGAAAAGGCAGAGATGGCTTTGAAATATTTGCATCAGGTAAAGCCTCAGTTTAACTTCATTGGCTCCCCTGATCCTTTATTGCACCCTAGCCCTGGTCAGCTAGAGTGACCCTCAGTGCAATGGGCTAGCCTCATCCCCTGCCTGATTTCTGCCTACAAAAATGGAAACTAAGACTGATCTTGAGTCACGTTTGGTGCAGATCAGGATTATTTGATGCAGTTGCTTTGATTACATAGTCCTGGGCTTTAGCACGTTGGCCATTAACAAGTGTTTAAAAAATTCACAGGGTCATTTATGCTATCTATTGGATGTAGTATTTCCACTAGATGATTAAACAGATCACTGACCTTGCAGTCAACTGGCGATACAGTTCCACTGTCAGTGATCAAACACAACTCCTGTGTAACATGGGAGTAATTCCTACAACAGTGACTACACTTCAAAAGCACTTCTTCGGCTGTAAATTATTTTGAGGTTTCCTGAGGGCATGAAAGAAGCTATATAGATGGAGGTTCTTTATTTCTTTGCTTGGCCATGCTGAGGAAATTGATATTGCAGGAACAAGCCTTTAAAAAAGCTGAAGATTTCAGCAGGTAAGCAGCGAAAATGCTGCCAGACCGAATTCACTGCCAGATATGTGTAACAGATGGCTTATGTGGGATTTTGTGGCATTTTTAGTGCATGTTTTAAGTTTACAAAGCATTTGGCTGAAAGATTCTCCTGATTTCCTTACAAAAGAAAAGCTATCTTTCTCAGCAGCTTCCACCGATAAAAAGGAACAGAAGCCCTGGATTATGTAACGCTGTTCATTACCTGGGAGCAAACTAAAAAACTTTGGCGGAGCTGGAAGATCTTGTTGTGGGAAGAGCTGTAAAATCCCTCCCAGGGTTTCAGTTCAACTACCACCGATGTACTTGAATCATGTTCTGTCTAAATTAAATCCACAATTTTAGTTTTCTTAATATATATATATTTATGAGCATCATTGGAAATGGGAGCCGGCGTGGGTCACTCAGCCCTTTGAGTCTGCTCCACCATTCAGTATGATCATGGCTGATCATCCAGCTCACTACCCTGATTCTGTCTCTCCCCCCCACCCCCCTCCCTCAACCTCCCACAGGTCCTTTGATCTCCTTCGCTCCAAGAGCTACATCTAACTCCTTGAAAATATACAATGTTTTGATCTCAACTGCTTTCTGTTGGAGCAAATTCCACAATGGGAATTCCTTCTCTGTTGAAGAAATTTCTCCGCATCTCAGTCCTAAAGAAGTGTAGCCTTTATCCTCCCCCGCCATCAAGAGCACCTTTCCTGCATCCACCATGTCAAGTCCTGTTAGAATTTTATAGATACCGATGATATCGCACCCTCCCTCCACCCCTCCTCATTCTTGTAAACTCCAGTGAATATATTCTTAGTCAATTCAATCTCTCCTCATTAGTCAGGGATCAGTCTGGTAAACCTTTGCTGCATTTCCTGTACGGCAAGAACATCCTTTTGCAGATAAGGAGACCAAAACTGTGCACAATATTCCAGGTTTGGCCTCACCAAGGTCCTGTATGGTTGCAGTAAGGTGTGCGTGCTCCTGGACTCAAATCCTCTTGCTATGAAGGGAACATACTGTTTGCTTTCTTTACCGCCTGCTGCATCTGCATGTTTACTTCAGTACGGGGACACCCAAGTCTCACTCTTCAATCTGTAGCCATTCAGCTAATAAAATGCCTCCCTGTTTTTTGCTACCAAACTGGATAACCTCATATTTTGTCCACATTTTGCTGCATCTATCATGCACTGTACAACCTTATATTTGCCCACTTACTCAGCTTATCCAAATCACACTGAAGTATTTCTCCATCCTCCTCACAGCTCACCCTCCTCCTCTTGCCCAGTCTCCATTGTGTTGAGCAATGGCAGGGAGTTTGGAGCACCTATTCGGCAGCCAGTGACAATCGCCAACTTCTCCATGCAGAAAGCCAAGTCATTGCCCATGGGAGATATCACAGAACTCTGTGCCTGTCTGCACAACACCTCTGGCAGCTCTGCTCGATGTTCTCCTGTCCAGCACAACGCATAGAACATCACAACGCAGTACAGGCCCTTTGGCCCTCAATGTTGCGCCGACTTGCAAAACCAATCTAAAGCCCATCTAACCTACACTATTCTAATATCATCCATATGTTCATCCGATGACCATTTAAATGTTTCTGCATCTGCAGTAAGTTTTCTGTGGTCATCACCACAGTTTTGTCATCTTCTGCAGCTCTTTGTAGTCCTGGCTTTTAAAAGTCCTCTCTGCATCTGTTGGGCCCCCCTCAATTGTCACAGCCCCCACCAGCGGCTCCAGAGTGTGTGCAATGTGCTCACTAGATTGTGACCTCAATTCCAACTACGATCACCTGTCCACTGAGGTGACTGTATTTGTGCTGATGGAAGGTTCGTGAGAAAGTCGTGATGGTGCACCCTCACAGGCCCAGCCCTCCACCTTAGGTTGCATCGTGGATGATAGGACATGCCTTCCCTCCAGAATGCAAAGATCCTCATTGGAGAACACAAAGAGTTAGGTACATGTTATTTATAAACTCTCTTCCCATCCCTCCTTCTAACACACAGTGCCTTTCTGCCAAATGGTTAATACCAAGCTTGAGACCTCCTCATTCTCTTTTCTCTGCACTCTTATCTCACTGTAAGGAGTCTCACAACACCAGATTAAAGTCCAACCAGTTTATTTGATAGTAAACCCACAAGCTTTCTGGGTTTGCGAACTCCCAAAGCTTTTGGATTTACTATCAAATAAACTGGTTGCACTTTAACCTGGCGTTGTGAGACTTCTTATTGTGTTTACCCCAGTCCAACACCAGCATCTCCACATCATGACTCCTATATCACTGTAGTGAGGGTCGGGCAATCATGCTCTCTGGCCAATTCCACCTCTGCCTCCGCTGCAAGCGTGAGCATTTTGGGACGGAATCTTGGTTACGGCACCGGGAGTCTCACCTGCCACGTGCAGATTGGCAGGACCCCCGCAGTGTCACTTTTTTCAAAAAGACTTGTCAACCGACGGGTCAATCCGGCAGTGGTGAAGACAGCCTTCCTCTGGAATTCAGGACCCCAGCCTGTAGAGAGCCAATCAGAGGCGAGTGCCACTAAAGGAGGCCTAGACTGTTGCTGGAAGAACACACCCCAGAGTCCCAGGGACACAGAGGAACAAGGCTGCGTATGGATAATGTGGTTTCATGGGGGTCATTTAGAGAGGAGGGCAGGGGTTAGCTTTCTGCAGACTCTTTCACTTTCTGATATTCAGTCTCTCAATCTGGCATTGAGTGCTGTTGATTGAGCCCCCAGCCCTCACTATGGCAAGGTGACAAATGGGCCCTGCAGGTTCACCTGTCATGCAGGTCTATCTATAGTTGATTTGATTTATTATTGTCACATGTACGGGGATACAGTGAAAAGTATTGTTTCTTGCGTACTAGATAGACAAAGCACAGAAAAGGAAATGAGAGAGTGCAGAATGTAGTGTTACAGTCATACCTACGATGTAGAGAAAAATCAACTTAATGCGAGATAGGTCCATTCAAAACTCTGATGGCGGCAGGGATGAAGCTGTTCTTGAGTTGGCTGGTATGTGATCTCAGACTTTTGCATCCTTTTCCCAAAGGTCGAAGAGGGTACATCTGGGGTTCATGATGTTCTTAATGATGTTGGCTGCTTTGCCGAGGTAGTAGGAAGTGTAGACAGAGTCAGTGGATGGGAGGCTGGTTTGTGTAATGGATGGCCTCATCCAAGAGCTTTTGTAGTTTGATGAGCTCTTGGACAAAACAGGAGCCATACCAAGCTGTGATATAACAGAAAGAATGTTTTCTAAGGTGCATGTGTAGAAGTTGATGAGAGTTGTAGCTGACATGGCAAATTTCCTTAGTCTTCTGAGAAAGATGGGTTGGTGGGTTGAGTTGGGAGATGAAGTCCTTAATTTGTCATCAGTTGGCCGCTGAGGTGCCTCAATTGGCAGCAAGGCAGGAGGTTGACTAAAAGCCTCCCTTCACAGAATGTAATTCTGGTGGAGACAGGAAGGGGGCAGGATTCAGGGGTACCAGCATGCCCTTCCCATCTCTAAGCTCAGCCCCATCGAGAGATGGAGATTCAGCCTCCACCAGTGGCTCCAGAGTGTGTGCTCTGTGACCTCAATTGTGACCTCAATTCCAACCACAATCACCAATCAACTGAGGTGACTGTATTTGTGTGAAGCCCTCCTCCACCTGTCTTTGCACATTCTCTGGGATTCTGTGCCTTTTTCTCCTGCATCAGGGTGATAATGCAAATTCCTCTCAGCTGCTGGAACATCAATGTGGCTGCCTTGAAATTGCTATAAATATGTCTGGGTGCTGCGTAACAATGGCATCACAACCTCCCCACCACCCTGCCCACCTCTCAACTGATGGACGGGTCAGTGAATTTTAGTCTGTCCCTGTGATCTTATTGGCCAAGCCATGTGATTTGCATCCTGTTTATTGGCTGGCGCTACATAACTGTGGTTGGCCAGTCACTCCTGTCGTGGGTGGAAGTGTTTGAGTCTGCTGTCTCAGAGCGTTGAAATTCTGCGCCTGATGTGTAAGAGGTTTCCTAGGGACAAAGTCGAGCTTATTAAAGGACCAAAGAGTGATCTTTGTACATTGGCAGAGGATATGACTAAAATACTAAATGAAACGCTTTGCATCTTCACAAAGCAGCAGATGATGCTAAGGTCACACAAGGAGAGAGAAGTTATCAACAGTTTGTTAACAGATAAGACATAATAAAAGGATAAGCCTCCAAGGTTGCTGAGAGAAGAAATAGCAGAAGCATCATTAGTCATAATCATTCTAGAGATAGAAGTAGTGCCAAGCGTTTTTTGATTTGATTTATTATTGTCACGTGTACTGGGGATACAGTGATAAGTTATTGTTTCTTGTGTGCTATACAGACAAAGCATACCATTCATAGGAGAAGGAAAGGAGAAGGTGCAGAATGTAGTGTTGCAGTTGTAGCTCGAGAGGGTGTAGAGAAAGATCAATTTAACATATGGTAGGTCCATTCAAAAGCCTGATGGCAGCAGGGAAGAAGCTGTTGTTGAGTCAATTGGTATGTGATCTCAGACTTTTGTATTTTACTCCCGACGAAAGAAAGAATGTCTGGGGTGTGTGAGGTCCTTGACTATGCTGCTGCTCTTAAGAGGCAGTGAGAAGTGTAGACAGTGACAATGGATGGGAGGCTAGTTTGCATTATGGGTCAGGCTTTGTTCATGACCATTTGTAATTTCTTGTAGTCTTGGACAGAATGGGGGCCATACCAAACTGTTGGAGGGTTGCCAATATAATACCAAGAGAGGCGGGATGGATACAACTCCAATTTCCTCCATGGAAATCAAATTAAATTAAATTTAATAATGGACCTTGTATATCAGGTCCATGGTATTCCAGCTGAATGAAATGATACATTACTTGCCATCCTTGGATTTAGACTTTGGAAAGTTTAATTTTTTTTATATGAACTGTGCTGAAGTGTGTGCTCTTTTGCGCTGGAATATGATATCGTACAGCACACCATGTTTAACAGTCTGTGCAAAATGTATGGTCAGGGAAATAAATGGTCAGGCATATTTTCCTCTCTGGAAGCTGCAATATCAAGATTTGAACTTGGCAAAGTCACACAAAAACTCCTTGGTCAAGAATGACCTGACATCCTTCTCAAAGGCTATGTCCCTATATTGAGACTTCACACTTTTCACATTTAAGAGTGAGCTGGTTTTTCAGCCTTCTGCAATCATTGAAAAAGCATGCTAAGTCTGCTGATGCATCTGAAGGGGTTTATTACTCACATGTACTGTGAAACTGAACTGCAGTCCAGCATGGATGGAGCATTTGGCAGACCCAGAACCATCTGTAGCACATCTGGACCATTCAGACCCCATCCAGTCAAATTATGGTAGATGTGCCAGAAAGCAAGCAAAAAAAAAAAACAGCTTACGCTGTAAATGCGTGCACGGTCGAACCCAGATGCACAGTCATCTCGTGGGGCGGACACACACACACACTGAAACCCAATAGACAAGCACTTCACTTATGGCTTTTTACCAGTAAGGAGCAGAAGATGAGATGCTGGGAATAACAAACAACATATAGAACACACACGTTTCACATGCTCTCACCTTGTGGTGGATTATAACCCTGCCCTCTTTCTTTGGAACAATCCCAGATACATCCCAGATGATTCCTTTCAATATCCGGTTGAAAAGCATATTACCAGAAAATGCTAAATGAATCTGAAGGACTGATCCATCTAAGGATGTGATCTATCTTCCCGCTAAACGAATGGATCCCTCTGGAAGTATCCAAATAAGCGTCTCAGGTAGATTATAATATCCTGGATATTATTAGGGTCAGGTGACAATTCCACAATAATATACAACCCCTCCCCCCCACTCCTCCATCACCACCACCACCACCACCACGTACAATACACAGTTGGGTTCACAAGCTAGCAATAAGAAGATTATGTGGTTTGGCAAAAATTCTAATATCTGTCAAAGCTTATTAAAGAATTGAACATGTAATTCACAGGTGAAAACAGTCCACCACAATGTTAAAAAGTTCAAGGAAAGGAGAGAAAACAATTTTAGTAGAGAATCCAGTTTTAAATCCAACTCTTATTACAGTAATATATTTCAAGGAGGATATCTATCAATTATTTTAGTGGGACTTCCCTTCATCCCCAAGTGAAAGTAGAGAGTTAGTTAGAGTTTGCTGCCTCTGGAAACCTCAATTATCCTACCCTTTACCGCGAGAGTCCTGGAATCTTGCAACTATCCACGTTGGTGGGATTTTCCCATCCCACCACAGTGAACGGAGATTTGCCTGGATGCCAAATTCTTCGTCTTTGCTGCAACGGGAGAGAGGCGTGAATGATAGATAAGATCACACCCTAGAATATAATCAGCAAATCTCAAAATACATGTCCTAAGTATTTGCAGCATTTCATGGGACTCCGTAAGTATTTTAGGTGTGGGATGGCATTTTAATTGTAATTAGGCTTAGCCTCTTATGTCACAAATGAGGTTTGTAACACTGTTAATTTTGAAACAGATCCATTGTTTGTTGATTTCTAATTGTATAGTGGCTAATTTCCAAGGAAGGTCTGTTCCTCATTGATTCAAAGAAGACCAGAACTCGTGATGCTCAATTTTCATTCGTCAGATAACTATGTTTTGATGTTATAATGTATTTTTTGGATTGGTCTAGCTCTGTAAAGTTGTTTGTAATATAAGGCTATTACAATAATATGCTAAAACATAGAACCCCTACAGTATACAAGAGGCTATTTGGCCCATTGTACCTGCACCTACTCTCTGACGAGTCTTACCTAGCTCCCTCGCTATAGTCCTATAACCCCATACATTTATCTTTGCTAATCCACCTATATACATTTGGACACTAAGAGGCGACATAGCATGGCCAAACCGCCTAACCTGCACATCTTTGGAGTTTGGGAGGAAACCAAAGTACCCAGAGGAAATCCACGCAGATATGGGGAGAATGCCATGCAGTCACCCAAGACTAGAATTGAACCGGGCTCCCTGTAGCTGTGAGGCAGCGGTGCTAACCATTGGGCAATCATGGTGCCCTTGTGACTGAATGCCTGACAGAGTTGTAAAGGTGATGATTTACTTTTGGGACTTTGAGTTTGGATCGTTCTTATCAGGAGCTTTTGTTCATTCATTCATGGGGAAGTGGGCATTGCTGGCTGGTCCAGTATTTATTGCCCATCCCAAACTGAGGCCACTTTAAAAGTCAACCCGCATTGCTGTGGGCCTACAATGACATGTTAGCCAGATTTCCTTCTCTATTAGTGAAGCAGATAACAATCAAATTAGATTGTTGATTCCAGATTTCTTTTAATTGAATTCAAATTTCACCAACTGTTGTGATGGGATTCAAACCCAGGCTCCCCAGAGCATTACCCTGAGCCTTTGAATTACCAGTCCAGAGACAATAACTCTGTTGGGCCTATTGCTGTATGAAGAGACAAGTTCCTTCATGCAGAGGCCCATAGCTATGGAGTGTGAACTGTATTTTACATTTAAAAGAAAAGAACCCTTTTTGATTTTGTTTAGACTTTCGTTATGAGAAAAGTAATTTTTTCCACCTTAATTTCTCGTTATAGCCAAATTCCTTTACAGGCATTGCTCCACAACAGAGGAATCGCCACAAGGGGATTCAAAGACCACACATAGTGGACGTGTTTTTTGCAAATTTTTTTGTGTCTTGTTGTTATAACATAACCAATGGTGACATGCTGTGAGGGTCAGCTGACCTGTAGACAGTGTAACAATGATGTGGTGATCAGCTGACCCAGTATAAATAAAATGTAGGTAGGAACTGTGAGGAGCTTGTGTGACTCAAGGTGTGGCCTGAGAGTTGATATAATGAAGTTTCTTTCTTAAACCTTTTTTCTTTGATTTACCTTGTGAAGTTAATTATTTTATTGCTTGCAACTGAAGTTCCTTACTGCCAGATGGACATTTCATAGGTCCTAGACTCCTATAGTGCAGAAGGAGGCCATTCAGCCCATTGAGTGTGCACCAACCATAATCCCATCCAGACCTGACCCCCACAGTCCCATGCATTTACCCTAGCTAGTCCCCCTGACACTAAGGGTCAACTCAGCGTGGCCAATCAACCTAACCTGCACATCTTTGGACAGTGGGAGGAAACCGGAGCACTTGGAGGCAATCCACGTAGACACAAGGAGAATGTGCAGAGTCCACATAGACAGTGAGCCAAGCTGGGAATCGAACCTGAGTCCCTGGCGCTGTGAGGCAGCAGTGCTAACCACTGTGCTGCCCCTATGTTATGTTCTAAATTGTATGTGTTGATGTTAGAAACAATTTTCAAAGGTAGCTGGAGCAATTTAATTGATCCTTGTCTTATCTCTTATCAGTAGCCGTTTGGTGACTCTGGTCTGGAATGTCTGGATTTTATATTTGGTCAATTTTATTGTATAAATATAATATCAGTCATATTTATTTATGATATGGGGATCATGAGGGGAAGGGTACATCCAGCCAAAAATAAACAACCTGTCTACAACAACATTAAGCAGTCCTCCGTAGGGTCCAATGTCTAGCTGCCACAAGCCCAGGATGTTACAATAAGGGTGCAGCAGTTTGATGTACAAGTTACAGCACGTGACCCCAACCATCTCCAAACGCCGCAGGTTTTCCAAAACTCCATATTCGACGTGCAGCGCCTCCTGCAGATGGTGTTGATGTTGAGGTTTTGATAGCTTCTTGCTATTTTCCTCATTGGCACATTACTGAATTACAGGTTTGGTGTTCCATTAAGTATGTGATATTTGAAACATACATTTCATATCCGGTGTTACGTGATTAGGAGCATAGATGACTTGTCAGGTGTGTTTGTCAGCCGTAGCTCAGTTAATGGTGTTCTTGCCTTAAGGTTGTGGGTTTAAGTCCCACCCCAGAACTTGAGCACAACAATAAATCTGCCTCTGGTATGGTGCTGCACTATTGGACATGGTTTCCTTTGGGTGAGGTAGTAAACCAGATGGATGTATAATGATCCAATGGCATTATTTTGAAGTAAGAAATCTCACAACACCAGGTTAAAGTACAACAGGTTTACTTGGAATTGCGAGTTTTTGGAGCACCATGCTTTCGTCCGATGAGTGGATAGTCACCAGATGAAGGAGCGATGCTCTGAAAGCTCATGATTGCAAATAAACCTGTTGGACTTTAACCTGGAGTTGTGAGACTTCTTACTGTGCCTGCCCCTATCCAACACTGGCATCTCCACATCAGGGCCTTACCCGCTCTTGTCCTAGCTAATTGTGCCCCAATCAACACCACAAAAACAGATTATCTGCTCATTATCACTTTGCTGTTTGTGGAAGCTTGCTGTGCGCAACTTGGCTACCCCATTTTCCAAGTTAAAGCAACTACTTCAACATTACTTCATTGGCTGTTAAGTACTTTGGGATGTTCATGAAAACCGTGGTCTAAACACAAGTCTTTTCTTTGTTTTGAAATGGAATGCGCGTAAGATTTAGATGCAGGCTCCAACTTTCGTCCTGGGTTTCTGAAAGAGGGCCCCTGAAGAAAAACATTAATAAAGATATTGGTAGCAGTGGAAAGGTAATGCAGTTTGCATGTAAAATATGTAACTTGATTTTTTTTTTATTATGTGCGAAGGCTCACTTTGAGCCTGGTATATTGGAGTTTGTGGCTATAAGTTAATTGAAAACAGATTGGAGCGAGCATTTTACACCGTGGATTAGAGTTACGGTGGTGTGAATTTTACGGTATTATTCGTGAATGAGGATGCTCAAGAGGAAGTGTGATGATGGCACCCGGAAAATTGGCACAGTCTGACAACGGTGGGAATCTCCCATGATGTTGCTGCACGTTAATCAAATATTTATGTTGGTGCAGGGAGTGGGTCCTGCAATGTAAAAGAAAGATGTGCAACTCCAGTGAACGCACCAAGATTTTGCACTCAGGGCCCAATTTTATCATCAAGCTGCGCCCATTTTCACGCTCAAAAACTTGGTAAAGTTGGGCATGCAGCGAGTAGCGCGATCCTCGCCCATTCTCCCTTTGCCAATCACCAAAAATGGTGGCCATTTGGAGTGCAATATCAATTTACATGAATTTAAATTGACATAATGGGCTGCATGCCCAATCTTACCAGCACATCCCCCTTTACCACCGTGTTCACCCGTCCAGATTCGGCGAGAAACAAACATGGTCCACAAAGGTCCAATTTGGGCGCTCCATCTTCTGAGGAGGTAAGTTCAAAGATTCTGGTGGTTCTCTGACACAGGTGAGTGGTTGGGGAAGTGGAGGAGAGGGTCAAATGGCTCTCTGGTGGGGGGGAGGAGGGAGGCGAGTAGGATGACTCTGTGGCTGGAGGGAGGTGGTGGGAGGAAGGTCAGATGGCTGTCTGGTAGAGGGGAGAGAGGCGGGTCAGATCACTCTCTGGTGGAGGGGACAGAGAAGCGGGTCAGATGGATCTCTGATTGGGAGAGGAAGGGAGACAGGTCAGATAGCTTTCTGGTGGCAGCGGGGAGGGAGGTAGTCCAATAGTTCTCTGCCGGGGAGGGAAAGGAATTGGATCAGATCGTCCTCTGACGGGAGGAAGGAGAGAGGCAGGTAGGATGGCTCTCTGGTAGGTGGGGGAAGGAGGTGGGTCAGATCAGTCTTTGGTGGGGAGAGAGAGGTGGGTCAGATGGATCTCTGGGGGGGGAGATGGAGTCATATAGAATAACTCTCTGGTGGGGGGGAAAGAACTGGGGAGAAAGAGGGATGTGGGTAGGATGGCTTTCTGGTGGGGGAGGGTGGGGGTTGTCCACTGTCACTTTGCGCCAAGTTTGGTGGCGTTTAAGAGGTTAGTTGATAAGTATATGGAAGAGAAGGGAATGGTTTAGTTAGGAGGGGCATTGCTTTTTATTTTGGTCGGCACAACATCGAAGGCCGAAGGGCCTGTTCTGTGCTGTATTGTTCTATGTTCTATGTTCTATGTCTGCTGCGTGCCATCAGTTGGGGGGGTGGGGTGGGAAGGGGAGATCTGGTGGCACTCTGTGTGCCATTGGTGGTGGGAAAGGTGGGGGGCAGAGGGTTGTAATTGAACTGGGTAGCGGGGGGTTTGTGGGGATAAAGGGATCTGTTATATTGTGGGGGTGTGACAGTGTCTGTTATGTTGTGGGGGCCAGGGGGAGGTCTCATCCAGCCTGGGAGCAAAGTGGCAGGGCAGAATTACTGCTTTTTTTCAGGCATTTGGGGGCATCTGAAAACGGGTGTAAAAGTTGGATCTGATTCAGCATTTCGAATCAAAATGGTAACATCGGTCCCATAATGATTATGATTAGAGGATGGTTAGAGGTTTAGATAGGGTGGACAGTGATAGCCTTTTTCCTAGGATGGAGAAAGCTAGCACAAGGGGACATAGCTTCAAATTAAGGGGTGGTAGTTATAGGACGGATGTTAGAGGTAGGTTCTTTACCCGGAGGGTGGTAAGGGTATGGAATGCCCTGCCTGCTGCAGTTGTAGATGCGCCAAGTTTGGTGGCGTTTAAGAGATTAGTAGATAAGTTTATGGATGAAAAGGGAATGGTTTAGGTTAGAGGGTCATTGCTTTTTCTTAATTGGTCGGCGCAACATCGAAGGCCGAAGGGCCTGTTCTGCGCTGTAATATTCTATGTTCTATGTTCATAATGTCAGTAAACCTCCTCAGGAGATCGGGAAAAACATTATTAGAAACCAAACAGCAGAAATTTGTTAGGATTTGATCAAAGATGCAGATTTTATGCAGCAACTTCATAAAACTGTAGAATCCCAACAGTGCAGAAAGACGCCATTCGGCCCATTGAATCGGCCATGACTCTCTGAAAGAGCATCGCACCCAGGCCCAATCCCCATGACCTCAAGTATTTACCCCACTAATTCCCCACCTAACCTACACATATTGGGACACCAAGGGGAATCTAGCATGCCCAATCTCCTAATGTGCCATTTTTGGACTGGGAGGAAACCCATGCAGACACATGGAGAACTTCAATCAAACCTGTGAGCCAGCAGTGCTAAGCTAACCATTGTGCCACTGTGCAGTACACGCTGAAGAAGGAAAGGCAGATGGAAAGGTTTAGAGAGGAGATTCCGCTGCTTTGGGTTTCGGCAGATGAAGGCACAATTGCTAGTGGTGAAGCAAAGCAAACAGAGGTTTCTCAAGAAGCCAGGATTTGAGGAGATCCTGGAGGGCAATAGGAAAACCAAATCCCTAATGTTAATTGAAGATCAATTGTGTTCAATTATATGCAGGAGAAAGGTCTTAATTGTGGTTTCACTCAAGCAAATATAAAGAAATACTTAATGACACTGTAGTGTAGTTAAATTAGGGGGAGGCGATGGCCTAGTGGTATTATCGCTAGACTATTAATCCAGAAACTCAGCTAGTGCTCTGGGGACCCAGGTTCGAATCCTGTCATGGCGGATGGTGGAATTTGAATTCAATTAAAAATTATGGAATTAAGAATCTTGGTGGCCACGATTGTTGGAAAAAGCCATCTGGTTCACTGTAACTGTGCAAACAGATCTTTATGTAAAACAGTAACATCAGGTCTGTCAGCATCAGAAATGAACAAAAACAGGTTCACATTTTGAAGGGGCATTATCAGCATTGAAAATGATGCAGAAAGAAAAATGAGTGAAATATATTGATAAGCTAATCAGAGAAAGAAATGATTGCAAATTGTTCTGGAAACACAAGGCAATGAGAAAACACTTGCTTCCCTCACATGAAACAGTAGGTCTGTTCTACGCTGAGGGCAGCAACTGATTCAACTTATGGCTGTCAGGACAATGCACTGATGCTACCCAACTAAACTGGTCACCATATCTATTAATGACTCGGATAACTCAACACTAATGCAACTGTGCTACCTTCCTGTAAACTCTGGTCATTTACAAATGATCAAATAACCAAATTGAAACTTGCCACCTCTTGCAACCAAATGAAAGACACATTGGTTTATTCACGTCATTTTAAAGTATATTGGGGGCCACGGGAGCACAGCGGTTATCATTGCTGCCTCACAGTGCCAGGGACCCAGATTTGATTCCCGGTTTAGGTCACTGTCTGTGCGGAGTCTTCACGTTCTCTGTGTCTGCGTGGGTTTCCTTTGGGTGTTTCGTTCCCTCCCACAATCTGAAAGACGTGCTGATTAGGAGGCATTGTCCATGTTAAATTCTCCCTCCGTGTACCTGAACAATTACCGGAATGTGGTGACTAGAGGATATTGACAATAACTTCATTGCAGTGTTAATGTAAGCTTATTTGTGACAAAATTAAATAAACTAAAACTAAAATATTTCTATGTTTTAAAATATTTTCAGTCTTAGGTATTTGAAAAAAGTGACATTTATGTTTGGTCATCTTGTTTGCTTTTTATTGATAAAGTTTGATCACTTCTCGTAATTTCTGGAGCCTGACTTTAAAATCATGCAGCGCAGAAAAGGACCTTTGGCCCATCAAGTCTGCGCCAACAATATCTACCCATGAAGGCGCACTAATCCCATTTTTCTGCATTTGCTTCCTACAGTTGAAAAAAATATTGGAAAATACTGCGTGGTTTAGGTTCTACTGTTTTCATTCTTAGGCTTTTGCATATTTCTTTTTGGGAAATGTTTGGAATTAGAGGTTATATTGCTTTATAACAGCAATGTAGTCAGGCCTTTCTAAAAAAAAACCTGTGAAATCGAATAATGTTTACAACATGCATACTTTAGTGATCAAATTCTACAAATGTGAACCGTACATCAATGATTTTGGTTTACATTTTTACTAATTTTTTTTGTTTGAAAGCTCTGACAGAATATATAAGTGTGCTTTTAAAGAACATACTGATCAGCTAGTGCACATTCTTACTGGTGTGTATGTGTATGTTTGTAAATACTATAATATGATCATCTGGTTTCGTGTAACTCCCTAAATTTGGCCACTATATTTGGATTTGGCAATTGTGTAAAAGAAGTATGGAAGCAATCTTTTCAAGAACATGTTTGTATCTGTAAATATGGTGCTTTCATGAACATGTGGCCAGGCTGTGGTAGCAGTGCCAGTTATTATAACAGAGTTATGCTGTTTTGGGGTTTGTATCATGGAGAAAATATGAAAACCACTGTGTTCTTTGCTGATTCAAGTTCCCAGTGTAATTAGATCCGGTGTGTATCTGCTATTGTACTGCTTCGTACTACCAGCATCTAAAGAGACATGTTCATACATAGAACTATTGTTAAAGTTGCAATTTCCACAGTTTTTTTGCTTTTGCAAATTGAAACGCCCTCCAATTATTGGTGTGCCTAAAGAAAACCTCGGGTAAATTGTGTTCTAATATTAGGTCTTTTATTGTTTACACAGAAACGTATTTGCTTCACTTTAATTTGCCTGTAAAGCTGTGCTAATCATCAAGGGCAATAAATGCTGCTCTAGCCAGCGACGCCCATATCCCATGTACGAATAAAAATACACTTAAAAACTATCAATATACTGTGTTAACATAATTACACTACTTGCTAAAATAATTATATAATATTATTGATTCGAATTCAAGTTTCATTTCTTAGTGATACTTTTATTTAAAACTCAATGCTCTATGATCCCATTTCATAGACATTTACAGCGTGGAAACAGGCCCTTCAGCCCAACTTGTCCATCCTGCCCTTCTTTTTTTAAAACCCCTAAGCTAATCCCAGTTGCCCGCGTTTGGCCCATATCCCTCTAGACCAATCTTATCCATGTAACTATTTAAATGCTTTTTAAAAGACAAAATTGTACCCGCCTCTATCACTATCTCTGGCAGCTTGTTCCAGACATCACCATCCCCTATGTAAAAGAAAATTGCCCCTCTGGACACTTCTGTATCTCTCCCCTCTCACCTTAAACCTATGCCCTCTAACTATTTCCTCCTACTCTTTGCGTATATTCTCTTTGTCTCTTGCCCTTTTTTCCCTCATCTTCCTCTCTAACTTGTGAAAGGCATTTTTGTAATTCAGTATTGTATTCTCTCCTTGTCCCCTGTGAGAAACCGAATGCATAGTTGGAACAGCACAGTGGCTAACTCTGCTACCTCACACCATCAGGAATCCGGGTACGATTCCGAGCTTGGTTGACTGCCCGTGTGGAGTTTGCACATTCTCCCTGTGTCTGTGTGTGTTTCCTCCGGATGCTCTGGTTTACTCCCACAAGATACGCAGGTTAGGTGTGTTGGCCATGCTAAATTTCCCCGTTAGTGTTCCAAGATGTGTAGTTAGTTGGATTAACCATGGGAAATATGTGGGGTTACAGGGTTGGGCAGGGGAGAGGACCTGGGCAAGATACTTTGTTAGAGAGTTGGTGTAGGTGTGATGGGCCAAATGGCCTGTTCTGCACCGTAGAGATTGTATGATTTATAAAATTATGATGATACCCCTAAACCACAATCAACTTTACAGAATTAGCCCAACCCAAAAAAACAGTTACGTGACTAATGAAAGTTGAGTATCATGAGTCCTCACAGTGAGCCAGTATGGGTAGGGGGATTGGCATCCCAACATGTGTAAGGGGATTAGTGGAGTAAATACGAGGTGTTATGGGGACGGGACCTGGATAAGATGCTAGCCCGTCACAGAGTCAGTGCAAACGCGAGTGGACCGAATGGCCTCCTTCAGCATTGTAGAATTCTGTGAGTCTATAACTGTTGTGAAAAATGTTAATATCTGGTTGGCAGACAAGCTGTGAAAAGCAGATAAAAGCATGAGAGTAAGGCAGTTTTGCAGGTTAACTAGAAATAACCTGAAGTTTGCCTGATAAAGAATTTTCCCGCGAGTTTTCACAACTTTCATGATGCCTGCAATTCTGTTTGCCAAGTCAGTCCAAACTCTGGCATTTGCAACTTCGAGCTTGTCTGAAGTCACACTGCAGAAGTCAAAGCAGCTTTCTCGAAGGTCAACCTGCAGAAAGTGTCTGGCCTGAATGGGCTGCCCAAACAAGCACTCAGATCCTGCGCAGATCCACTGGCAAGGATATTTACAGACATCTTCAACCCCTCTGTACAACAATCTGAGGTCCCTATCTGCTCTAAGAAAGTGACCATCATCCTGACAGCAAAGAAAATCCAGGCAGTGTGCCTTAATGAACAAGCTGCCAGAGGTAGTAGTAAAGGCGGGTACAATTTTGTCTTTTGAAAAGCATTTAGACATTTACATGGGTAAGATGGATATAGAAGGATATGATTCTGTTAAAAGGAAAAAAATTAACATTATTTTCCGATTCTAAAAAAATGAGTGCATCTGAAATTGATTAATTTCAGTCAGATTAGCTCAGTGGATTTCAATAGTACAGTCAGCCTTCACATTATTGTGACTGATGATTAACGAAACAGACCACATCTCCAGAGCATTGATCACAGTTTTGGGAACAGCGACTATCAGCTCCAATTTCACACAGCAGTTTTTTTTTAATCATCAAATCAAAGATTGTTTTCAAAAGGATTTGTGACACTAATTTCAATGGTGAAAGGCTGTAGAATATAGGGTGGAATTTTCCAGCCCCAATGCCGCCCAGATGGGTTTTCCCACAATGGAAGCCATTGGCCCATGGCGCAATCTTCCAGTCCTGTTGAGGGCAATTTTTATTTTTCGCCCATGCCACTGCGGCAAGGGTCGACTTTGGTGGGATCAGAAGATCCCGCCAGTGGGAAGGGCTAATGAATTCCGCTCATAGTTCTTGGATACAACTGACAGCAACACGTTCGAGAATGGGTTAATATATTGTCTTAAACTACAGTAGGGCATTCACTTTCCTTGTGTCCGAATAAATTAAGTATTCTCTTCTGCCAGAAGTTTTTCTGGGATTCATTCCCAGGATTGACTCTTTATGAAGCTTTGTGTCACTATGACAAATGATAGGCCTAAAGTTCAACGGCCTAAATTTGCCAATATAATTGCAATTATCTTGAATTACGGGAGATGTGCAGCCTTGGGTATTGAGTGTCCAGTAGTTCATAATGGACTAATACATCACAAAGCATGCAAGGTTATCATTAGGATCCAAAGATAACCAATTAATACAAATGTGCTTATTGAATATTAACTCATTGGAGAGCTAAGAATGGCAAAACCAGCCAGATGCTTTGAACTGCACGGCTGAAATTGCAGGAATGATGATTTTGTTCTTAAATTGCTCCCATAAGGTAGAGCTCATGTTAAAGGAATTGATTACTCAGGAAACAGGCGGGCTGGGGGGAGGGGAGTTTAGAAGCTAACTCCACCAATCATTATGAAGTTTCCGGATTCAGCTGAAAAGCTAAGTGTGCTGAACTTTTAAATCCACAAGTTGGGAAGGAGCTGGAAGAGAGAAATAGCCTCGTGAATGAAAGCAGGCAGTTGTCGCTCTCGTTCTGAGCCCTGGAAAAAAAGGTGCAGGGAGCAAATCATTTCATCGGCCCGCCCCCCCCCCGGATCACATTTCAAACAGGGATCGGAAATTGAGATCAAACCAGCTTCAGCAGCATCAAAGCAAGTCACCGTGAGCTCAGGCTCGGTATTGACAGAAGTACACAGAAGGAGGTAGTGCAGGACCTCAGCAGGTTTTAGAGAGTGATAGCAGGGGCACCAAGATCAAAGTCCAACCTTGTGTAGATTCACCAGGCTGAATCACACTCTCCATTCTTACAAAAAATACAACGGAGTTAGAGGAATACTTCCCAGACAAGCATATTGCCAAGCTTGTGCTCTGGAAGCCACGATGATAACCCTCTATCCCTTATCCACCTCTCAGGTGGCACAGTGGTTAGCACTGCTGCCTCACAGTGCCAGGAACCCTGGATCAATTCCTGGCTTGCGTCACTGTCTGTGTGTAGTCTGCACGTTCTTTCTATGGGTGCTCCAGTTTCCTCCCACAGTCCAAAAGACGGCCATGCTAAATTCTCCCTTAGTGTACCTGAACAGGCATTGGAGTGTGGAGACGAGGGGATTTTTTGCAGTGACTTCATTGCAGTGTTAATGTCAGCCCACTTGTGACAATCATAAATAGAAATAAAGAATGAACCCATATTCATGTTTTCCCTTCAATTTCCACTCAGATTAAAACCATGGAATCCCTACAGTGGGAAAGGAGGCCATTCAGCCCACCAAGTCTGCAATGACCACGATCCCACCCAGGCCCTATTCTCGTAACCCCAAATATTTACCCTGCTAACCCCCCCGATACTAGGGTCAATTTAGCATGGCCAATCCATCTGACTCGTACATCTTTGAAGAGTGGGAAAAAGCAAGTCATCAGGTCTGCACTGACCATGATCCCACTCAGATGCTATTCTAGTAATCCCATGTAATTATCCTGCTAATCCCGCTGACACTAAGGGGCAATTTTGCATGGCCAGTGCACCTAACCTACACATCTTTGGGCTGAGAGAGGAAACTGGCGTACCCAGAGGAAACCCATGCAGGGAGAATGTTCAAACTCCACACAGGTAGTCAGTCGAGGCCAGAATTGAACTCGGGTCCCTGGCCCTGCGAGGCAGCAACGTTATCACTGTGCCACCCTTTGTGAGATGAAGCAGAGAAGATATTGCTTGCCACTCCTTTATCAACCCAGTTACAAAGGAAAACTTGATTTTGTTTCAGGAATAATTGAACTTTGAATTTTGCACCTACCTAATTCTGTTGCATTGACAAATACAATACATAAAGAGTAAAATTTCCTGTTCACCGCACATATTATAAGAGGGCCAAGTTAGTTTTCTCTAGCAGCACTCCATACATCTGGAAAAGTCTCGATTGTGAATTTCAGTCAGAAGGTGGTGAGTGAATGGAATCGGCTGCCATCAGTGGTAGTAGAAGCGAACTCGCTGGGGTCTTTTAAGAGACTTCTGGATGAGTACATGCGATTTAATGGAATTGGGAGTTACAGATAGTTGTATGGCCTGGTAGATGCTGATATGATTGGCACAACTTGTGGGCCGAAGGGCCTGTTTGTGCTGTAGTGTTCTACGATCATAAACAGTTTAAATGCGCATGAGGATGATAAGTGTAAACCATTGGGGGTGTGAAGTATCCCACTGATTTTGGTTTAATTTTAAATGTTATCGTGCTCGGATCTCTCAGAGTTCACATTGTTGCAATTTTGGCTTGTCAATTGTTATTTAGCAGAATTGTCAGTTGGGAAAAATCTGACAAATTCCAAATTCCCCAATGTCATCTAGAAAGTCAGGCTGTTAACAGAAATCTTGAAGCTGCGATGTGAGGGATTTTTTTTTTCAAAACAGACTTCTATCAGTCCTTTCAATCTAAGGGGAGTGGGGAGTTGCGTGATTCCAATTTTTTTGCACCGCTCTGGCAAACTGAATTAAAGAGATGTTTGAAATATAATTGCATGTGGCATTGTTCACGGTCAGATGATAATCAGATTCTATTTTTCTGTTTACATTGGCGTCTGACTGAGGTCTGTGAGCAGAAGTTACTCTGGCGCCTGGATAACCATGGGGCACAGTAGCAGAATAAAAATTCCGACTTCAACCCCCAACTTGCATATTAACAGTGGCACCCTGCCCTAAACAGGCAGGTGTTCTGGCTGCTATTCTCAGGACCAGGCTAAACATGGTAGCAGCTGGCATGCCAGTGGAAACTAGCGATGAGAGCCAGACTTTACATTCAGCTTGCTACCAACCCGCTTATATAAGGCACAGGCAGCTAAAGTCAACCCCTCCGTTAAAATCAATTGGGCAGTCCCTCGGAACGCTATGGCTATTTCAGCATAGTGGAGCACAGAACTCGACGGACAGAGGTCAATAAAGTGCAAATGTAATTTACTTCCAATGGAAAAGGCTGCTCCTATAGAAGGGAGCTTTGATCAGCATACTCTAGAGCTGCACTAGACATGACAGGATCTGTGACAGCTCACTGATCAAGTTAAAATGAGATTGCCTATGCAAAACATCATCTACAAGCATGATGGGGAAGGCAGACAGCTAACCAGACATTTTCATATTAAAATTCCATAGGAAATGTTTATATTGTAGTTTTCAATTGCGTATATGAGGCACATAAAAAAGTTATTATTATACCGTTATTTACCATTGATGACTGTGTCTACAGCTGCCAAAACCCCAAGCTCTGGAATGTCTGCTGCTAAACCTACCTATTTTTTTGCCTCTTTTAAGATGTTGCCTCATTGACCCAGCTTTTGGCCAACCATCTTCTCATGGGATTTAATGTCAAACTTTGCTTTTACAACGCAACTTGTAACATTTTCTTACAGTAAAGGTGCCATATGAATACAAGTTGTGAATGGGCAAACGTGGTTCTTAAACTCTATTCAAAGTTTTAGCCTAACAAAATAATTTGATTTCATCAAATCCTTCAAGAAATTGAAGTTTTATGCGCAATCTTGTGTTTACTAAATTGAGAGACAGTGCAAGTTAAATGATATGAGATTTTGCATTCTTATTAAGTAGCCCAAATTATTAACAAAATCTTAAATTGTTCAAATTTTGCTATGATTGCTGAGTGGTTGACATTGGACTTGAAATCGAATGGGATTTCCCTGCGCAGGTTTGAACCCTGCTTGCAGTGACTGTAATATGAATTCTAGGGGCGGTACAGTGATTAGCACTGCTACCTCACAACGCCAGGGACCCGGGTTCAATCCTGTCCTTGAGCCACTGTCTGTCTGGAGTTTGCACATTCTTCCCCATTCTGCGTGGGTTTCCTTTGGGTGCTCCAGTTTCCTCCCACACTCCAAAGATGTGCAGGTTGATTGGCCATGTTAAATTGACCCTATTGTTAGATGGATTAGCAGGGTAAACATGAGGGCTTACAGGAATAAGGCCTGGGTGGGATTGAAGTTGGTGCAGACTTGATGGGCCAAATGGCCTCCTTCTGCACTGTAGGGATTCTATGATCTCAAACTGGGTGTGAATTTTAATTTTAATCTTATCCCAGCAGGAAACATATAGGTTTAAATGGGCTGTCTATTTAAGTTTTGGGAATTAAAATGTGGATGGCGTGAAAGGGTATAAAATGGGGGGAGCAAACTGATCCCATCAGTTTCTTATTCAACAAGTTAGGTTAAAATTAACCTCGAGGAGCAAACTTGGAGAATTTACTTCTCTTAGTCGTTCTAGACTGGTTAGTCCCTTGAAGGAAAAGCTTTGCTTTTTTTCCTCATGGACACTCAGAGAAAATTGAACAACTATCTACAATATAAGTTTACCATGATACAAAATCTTTGGATTAACCATCACTTAACATATATTTGGAAATTGAGGTAATAAATATTTTTCTCTTTCTCAGTAGATAGGTCAAAACCTCTTTGTACATTTGCTGCGTCAAATCTGTCCACAAAGCAACTGTCTGAAATACTGTATAAATGTTCAAAAGCATAACTTGTGTTAAAGACTGAACAAGAAACGCTATAGGACTGTAATAGTCAAAGTGATCTGGTCATATGGTTCTAAAGAACTTTACTACTGGTTGGTATATTTCTATTTGAAGAAATTTAACACATCAGCAAATTTGGTTGGTTATAGAATATGTGACTGTGGACTATTTTCCTTAAAATATGTTATCTACATCCAAGAACTTGCACCCAGTCTATCCTTGCATGCTTCTTTTCTGAGCTAGTGGTCCCAGACATTTGTTGTGCCTTGTATTCACAATCTCAATGTTTTGCGTTGTTAAAACAAATCACATTCAGAACGCATTGTTCCATGCAATTAATCAGAATGAAGAAATTCTCCAAAATTCGCTGATCAGCCATGATCAAGCTGAGTGATGGAGCAGGCTCGAAGGGCCGAATGGCCTACTCCTGCTTCTAGTTTCTATGTAAAAAGACATTGTGTTTGGACGATCCGCCCATTTTGAGATGGTGTTTTAATTATATGTGAGCACTGAACTGATTCACCAGACTGATCCCTGATCAGACTGATGTGATTCCACATATTGTGCTTGAGATTTGTGAATTTTGAGTCAACATTTCTCCATGAACATATTAGAAGGATGGAGCTGTGAATGCATCTGTCTAATAACATTTCCAACGTCAAACATGTTGGAAAGCCTCAAACGTATAACTCTCTGAATCACATTTATTTCAGATATCGAATCAAAAACCTTACAAGGGCATAAAGGAGATCACATGCTAAATGCGTCAGGAATATTTGTCATTGAGAATACGACGGTCGAGTTTCAGAAAAGCTCTGATAAAGAAGTTCTGAAGATGCAGGGTCCACTGGGCGCAGATTTTATCATTAAGGTAATTACGGAAGTTTTGACATTTCTTAACTCGCACGACTAATAATTTACTGGGCAACTGCCACCCTCAAAGTTACGTTGTTGATATCAATCTAAAGAAACTGGAAGGAGCAGTCAGGAGGATTTAGCTGTAATGGGTCACATGTCACCTCTTTGTGCAGTTCTTGGAAGCAATAAGCAAACAAGAGGACAAGGGCTGGACGTTCTATAAATTTAATTGGATTTTCAGCAGGCGCTGACAGAATTCTTTTGAGAGACAAAGAAGGCTAAAGTTCACAAAGTTAATGACAAATTAGCTAGCTGAGTCCAAAACTAAGTTGGCGACAGAAAAGAGAATATAATGGAATTTCGGCACAGGGCAGTGATTAGGTGTTGAGTTGGGGTTTTGAGTGGGGGGTTTGGAAAGGCTCTAACTCAAATATCCTGCTGTTTAAACTGTTGGAAATGGTCTGAGTGAGAATACTGCCGGTAATCATCATAAACCACTCATCATAGTGCACTCAACCTTGGAATACCTAAATAACAAAGACACCTATGTCAGATTCCAATTTATTGACTGCAGCTCAACTTTCAACACCATTATTTCTACAAAACTCCTCTCCAAACTCCATGGTCTGGGCCTCAGCTCCTCCCTCTGCCACTGGATTTTGAAGTTCCAAACTCACAGAACGCAATCAGTAAGGATAGGCAACAACACCTCCTCTACGATCACCCTCAACATCAGTGCCCCATAAGGTTGTGTTCTCAGCCTCTCATTATATGCCTTATACTGTGTGGCCAAATTCCCCTCTAACTCAATTTTTAAATTTGCTGACGACACCACCGTAATGGGTCAGATCTCAAACAATGACAAATCTTTTTTTTTGAAAAAGTGACTAAGGAGGTGGATGGGGGTAAGGCGGTTGATGTGGTATATATGGACTTTAGTAAGGCGTTTGATAAGGTGGCCCATGGAAGACTTCTGCAGAAAATGCAGATGTATGGGATAGAGGGTGATTTAGCTAATTGGGTTAGGAATTGGCTAGCAGATAGAAGACAGAGGGTGGTGGTTGATGGGAGATATTCATCGTGGAGTTCGGTGACAAGTGGTGTACCTCAGGGGTCTGTTTTGGGGCCCCTGCTGTTTGTAATTTTTATAAATGATCTGGATGAGGGTATTGAAGGATGGATTAGTAAATTTGCAGATGACACTAAAGTCGGTGGAGTGGTAGATAGTGAAGAGGGGTGTTATAGTTTGCAGAGGGACTTGGACAAGTTGCAGAGCTGGGCCGAGAGGTGGCAAATGGAGTTTAATGTGGAAAAGTGTGAGGTAATGCACTATGGCAGAAATAATAAATGTGTAGAGTATAGGGCAAATGGTAGGATTCTTAGTAGTCTAGATGAACAGAGGGATCTTGGTGTGTATGTGCATAGATCCCTGAAAGTAGGTAGTCAGGTCGAGAAGGTTGTTAGGAAGGCATATGGAGTCTTGGCTTTTATTGGTAGAGGGATTGAATTTCGGAGCCGCAACGTCATGTTGCAACTGTACAAAACTCTAGTGCGGCCGCACTTGGAGTATTGTGTGCAGTTCTGGTCCCCACATTATAAGAAAGATGTGGAGGCATTGGAGAGGGTACAGAGGAGGTTTACCAGGATGTTGCCTGGTATGGAGGGCAGGTCTTATGAGGAGAGGCTGAGGGATTTGAGGTTGTTTTCGTTAGAAAGGAGGAGGCTAAGAGGGGACCTGATCGAAACATATAAGATGATTAGAGGTTTAGATAGGGTGGACAGTGATAGCCTTTTTCCTAGGATGGAGAAAGCTAGCACGAGGGGACACAGCTTTAAATTAAGGGGTGATAGTTATAGGACGGATATCAGAGGTAGGTTCTTTACCCAAAGGGTGGTTCGGGAGTGGAATGCCCTGCCTGCAGCAGTTGTAGATGCGCCAAGTTTGTGGCGTTTAAGAGGTTAGTTGATAAGTATATGGAAGAGAAGGGAATGGTTTAGTTTGGAGGGGCATTGCTTTTTATATTGATCGGCGCAACATCGAAGGCCGAAGGGCCTGTTCTGTGCTGTAATGTTCTATGTTCTATGTTCTATGACGAGACAGAGTACAGGAATGAGATAGAAAATCTGGTGAACTGGTGCAGCCACAATAACCTTGCTCTCAATGTCAACAAAACTAAGGAGATTGTCATCGACTTCAGGAAGCACAGAGGAGAACATGCCCCTGTGATGAAGTAGAAAAGATTGAGAGCTTCAAATTTTTAAGTTTGCAGATCACCACAACCTGTCCTGGTCTCCCTATGCCGACACTATAGTTAAGAAAGCCCCCCAACGCCTTTATGTTCTCAGAAGACTAAGGAAACTTGCCATATCCACTACGATTCTCATCAACTTTTACAGATGCGCCATAGAAAGCCTTCTTTCCAGTTGTATCACAGCTTGGTATGGCTTCTGCTCTGCCCAAGACCGCAAGAAACTGCAAAATGTTGTGAATGTAGCCCAGTCCATCACCCACTGACTTTGTCTACACTTCCTGCTGCCTCGGCAAAGTAGCCAGCATAATTACTGACTACCCCACATGTTCCATACATTCTCGCTTCGACTTTCTTCCGTCAGGAAAAAGAAATAAAACTTTGAGGTCAGGTACCAACCGACTCGAGAACCGCTTCTTCCCCGCTGCTGCCAGACCTTTGAATGGACTTACCTCGCATTAAGTTGATAGCTTTCTCTAGCTATGATTGTAACATTACATTCTGCACTCTCTCATTTCCTTCTCTAGGAACGGTATGTATGTTTATACAGCATGCAATAAACATGCTTATACATGTGACAATAATAAATCAAATCAAAAAACCATTACAGGCGATATCAAACAATGTGACGGCAACAAAAATAATGAAGTTAATTGCATTCAAAAATGTCTAGACCAATGAAGCAGATTGAAGAAAGAATCTTAGAATAATGCCAATCCAATCTAATGTACACTGGAATGGAAAACAACAGATTTCCACCTACTGCTGTTAAGGTAGAGAAGGAAATTGTGCACAATCAGCTTGTAGCACTGTTTGCCTGTAATGTAAAAGTTTTGAGCATTTGACCATAGAATCATAGAATCCAACAGTGCAAAAAGAGGCCATTCGGCCCATCGAGCCTGCACTGACAACAATCCCACCCAAGTCCTATACTTGTGACACCATGCATTTACCCTGCTAATGCCCCTGACACTAAGGGACAATTTATCATGGCCAATGAACCTAACACACACCTTTGGACTGTAGGAGGAACTAGAGAAGACACCCAGGCAGACACAGGGAGAACAACATGCAAATTCCACACTGAGAGTCACCCAAGGCGGGAATTGAACTAGTCTTGCTCGTGCTGAGAGAGCAGTACAAACCACTGTACCACCATGCCACCATAAAGCTAAGCTGATAGTTAAAAGTAACATGACAAAAGTGCTGCATTGTCAGATGAGACTTTAAACTTAGATCCTATCTACTTGCTCAGTGGACATAAAAGATCATCAGAGATTGGGTTGCTAGGCCAACATTTCTCCCTCAACAACATTATCAAAAACAGATTAACTTACCATTTTCCTATATTGTCATTGTAGGATATTTTCTGTCAGTTGACTGTTTCCCTACATAACAGAAGTTATACATCAAAAATATCGAGTGTTTTAGGAAATTGCAAGGGCATCAACAGGTTTTTTTTTCTCAAACCTCTTTATCAAAAACTTGATTGAGTTGTTGTCACAAAAAAGGATTAAACCCAGCTCCCAAACATTACACATCAGAAGTTACTCTCCTCAGATAGAGCAATCTTGAGGACATATTTGGAGTTTTGTGTACAATGTTCTGTCTGCCTTTCAGGAAGGGTTCCGAATAGAATGACCAACTTGAGGCCAGGGGCGTTTTATTTTAAAATAAAAATACTTCTTATTTTGTCCAAGCTAAAATAAAAGATGCAAAACTTGAGGTTCCTTTCATTGGAGGAATGAAAGTCGAAGGCAAATGTAATCCAAGTCATTGAACTGCTGAGCGGAAGAGATGACATGGACAAAAGCAGGTCTTTTGATTCCCCTGTAGACACAGAATTCGCATTAACAAGCTTGAGATTCAGGATTATGAGAAATAGTTTTCCCCAATTGTGTTGTAAACGTGTAAATCAAATTGAGTAAATACAGATCAGCATTGCATATATCCTTCAGAAAGGAGTTGATTATACATCGCGTTCAACATTGAAGTAGATGTTATTGAGGGAGAGAGGTACTGTGTAGTCAAATACGCCAAGGAAAAAATAGTTCTGTACTATCCATAGCTGATGCAGTGCATCAGAAGGGAATATTGAGTAAAAAAATGGAAAATGGATAATGTCCAATGAGACCAGCGAACATTGTGAAGTGTAAATTTTTTTTATTCATTCGTGGGACATGGGCGTCACTGGCTGGCCAGAATTTATTGCCCATCCCTAGTTAATAGAACATAGAACATAGAACAATACAGCACAGAACAGGCCCTTCGGCCTTCGATGTTGTGCCGACCAAAATAAAAAGCAATGCCCCTCCAAACTAAACCATTCCCTTCTCTTCCATATACTTATCAACTAACCTCTTAAACGCCACCAAACTTGGCGCATCTACAACTGCTGCAGGCAGGGCATTCCACTCCCTAACCACCCTTTGGGTAAAGAACCTACCTCTGATATCCGTCCTATAACTATCACCCCTTAATTTAAAGCTGTGTCCCCTCGTGCTAGCTTTCTCCATCCTAGGAAAAAGGCTATCACTGTCGTTGTCCTTGAGAAGGTGGTAGTGAACTGCCTTCTTGAAGTGCTGCAGGCCATGTGGGAACGACTGCAAAGGAATGGCAATATATTTCCAAGTTAGAATGGTGAGTGGCTTGGAGTGGAACTTGCAGTTTGTGGTGTTCCCATATGTCTGCTGCCCTTGTGCTTCTAAATGGAAGATGACAAATCAAAAATGATTCCTTCGGAAACCACATTCAGTGCCATCATTGCTGAAGCTTCCATTGCCGCAATCCCTAATAATTGTGTTCCTCCTGCATGATACTGGCAGTTTTGGGAGCCGTTTTGGACTAAGCATGTGCAATATTAGGAGAATCTTGGAATGATTGACCGGGGCAGCACTGGAGGTAGCGAAAAGGTGAAGGAGATGAAAAGGTAAACTCTTAAACAAAGAATACTCTTTAGTTCAACCAACTTTGGATGCTTATTTTCCCTCGTAAGCCAGCCAAAAAAGTTCAAAATAGCTCACTCTCTTGACTATGTTACATAAACTCACAGTTGGCTAGGTTGGTGGCTCAAATACCGTCTCAGGGCTCTTGTGTCTGAACTAATCAATCAAACTTGGCCTGCATGATCTGATTAGATCTGCTTTATGGTGTTCAGCTATATAATGCACTGTGCCAACTTTCCGATGAAGTAATATGGTTAAAGAGTAAAACTTGTGCTTGCTTCACTGCTGTTACACTTCTGGGTTAATACACTAGAGAAGGTCCAAGTCCTGTAAGTGAATCCAGCATCCATTAAAATTTAGTGTGTTCACATTGATACTCAATAGCCAGGTGAATTGAGCAAGATTGGCTTGTTCATACATTTTGTGTCAGTTATACAATTTCCTTGAGTTTGATAGGCAGAAAAATGTTGGACTTGTTCCTTTTAACATTACCACTTTAAAAAAAAGATTCAATTTTGGTCCTCAGATTGTCTGCCAGCTATTTGAGTTAAACATTTCTGTGTTTGCAAGTACTGGAATAGAGGTCTCAATTTTTTTTTTGTGTGCGTGGGAGGGCAGGGGTTGGGGGTGGTCCTGCAAGTTGAATGAATCTTGGCTGAAGAGCTTTGTCCCTAGTAATTGTTGAAATCCACATCAAATATGATCTTTTAAAAATTAACTTCTCCAATGCTACAGTTCCACACTAAAAAATTAGATTGCAACAAGTAAATGTCATTAGCTGTGTACTTCAGCAGAACCAAACAAATGAAAAGCTACAGTAAGAAAATGAAATACACTTGTCTTATCCCAAGTGAGATTTCTATGAAATCACAGAATCCTACAGTGCAAAAGGAGGCCATTCGGCCCATCTGCACTGCCCACAATTCCACCCAGACCCTATCCCCACAACCCCATACATTTAGCTTAGCTAGTCCCCCTGGCACTAGGAGACAATTTAGCATGGCCAAACCGTCTAACGGCACATCTTTGGGCTGTGGGAGGAAACCGGAGCACCCCCCACGCAGACACGGGGAGACTGTGCAAAAATAATGATCTTATTACGCTGAAAATATCTTTTGAGCTTCTGGTATAAACATGTTTAAATTTATCTTGCTGAATACTCATGAAATATAAATTGGATATATCGTATTAGAAGCACATTAAATGAATAGCTTTGTTGTCATAATATTGTTATCATGCGCACTTGCAACTTTGAGGTTTCATTCATGATATCTGTATATGGACGTGATAAGAAATTGGTTCTTGTTCCTTATCATGTGCAGGATGGAAAAAAAAAAATCAGATAATCTTCATTTCCCTTGCCACCAAGCCTCTGGTCTCATGCATGCAACCACATGGCATTGAAAAATATTTTACGGTAGCCATCTCTGTTGCCCGTTTAATAATTACTTTTGCATTCTTTCTAACTTTTTTTTATCTCAACATTTTATTCTGTGAAAAATGCGCCTTTCAGAAATGTATTTTTATCATGTTTCTTGTGAGGGGTATGTTTAAAATTCAGCTCCCTTTTATATTGTGTCAATTTGTCTGGGCAACAGGCTGCTCAAATGTTGAGAGTATAGGATAATGACTGAGTTTAGCTAACGGTGTGTTTGTCCAAACAGAGTTATGCATTTGTGTTCACTCATGGTTCCTTTGGGGTTTCAGAGTAGCGTTTTAGTTACACTGATTGACGAGAGTTATGCATTAATGGGAGGAGTTAAGCTTGTTTCTTTTTTTATTTGAAAACAATGGTCTTGATAGAAGCAAGAGGTAACTTTCTGTCTGTCCCTCTCTGGAAGCTGCTGTTTGGAGCTGTTGAAAGATACCTTTCTCTCTCTTTTTCCAGAGATGTTCAAAAGACTCCAGGACTGTTAACAAGCACAAGCACATAAGCCTGTGTATTGCTAACTGATTTTGATTAGCGATTTGAAGTTTGTAAGAGGAATATTGCTTAAATCAGAACTGATAGGGATAGGTTAGCCATTAAGTATTGTACCTTGTCATGTTTAATTATTGTTCTATTGCTAAATGCTAAGCTAATTCATTTGTTACAGTTAAATTGATAAAGGCTTCCCAGCATGTCAACAGAGTCCCACCTGGAGTGAAACAATTTATCTTCACAATGTCAAAATAGCAAATAGTTGGGGTCTAGTTTCACAGCACAATGTATCTTGGGATTCCTGATCTCACACCCTCACAATTGCCATTTAATGTTCAGTATGTTACTCTGTAAATATCAACATCTTCCACTCTATGAAGACTCAGCTGCAAGCTTGAACTCCACTCTGCTTTTCCCCCTTTTTATAAGTTTCTCATTACCTGTATCCTGTCTTATTGTACATTCCCCATAATTTTTGTGCCTTTATGTATCTCTTCATTTTCCTTTCCTCTCACTTCATGGCAGTCTGGAGTGTGACTTGAGGCTCTGACCCTCAGCCAAATAAAAGATGGGACCTCTCCATGGACATGAAGGAAAGGGGAGAGCTGATCTTCCTGGGACAAAATGCATTGGCTCTGGCTTGAAGGTTGTATCTGTCGTATTCAAATACAAATTTTAGAAGGTCATTTGAGCCAGCCGCACTATTCAACAAGATCATGACTGATCTTCAACTATAACTCCACCTTCTCACACTATCCCCTTATCCCTTTGGCTCCTTCGTATCCAAAAGACTTTCTGTCCTCTTGTGCATTTTGGGTCATTAGCCAGAATTAGCATGAGCTTTGACTTTAAGCTGCTAGAATTCTGTGTTAGATAGCTTTGGGCCTGGACTAAATGGGAAAGAAAGAGATTGGGGGCGCGTGGGTGGTTCAGGGTGACCAGGATAGGAATGAGACCCTGGGGCGATTCAGGATTTGGGAATCAGAGCCTGGCAAGAGGGATGCAACACAACTGGGACCATCGTTTATTCTTTCCAACAAAGGGCTGTGAAGGCTGGGTCGTTAAGTGTGCTGAGATAGATTTTTAATCAGTGAGGGAATTAATGATTATGGGGATAAGGCGGGAAAGTGGAGTTGAGGATTAGCGCATCAGATCAGCTGTGACTCATCGAATGGCGGAGCAGACCCGATGGGCAGAATGGCCTACTTCTGCTCCCATGCGTTATGGTCGACTTGAAGCAAGTTTCGGTGAAACAAAGGGAGCAGTGAGCTCTCTGTACATCTTGAAACGCGATATACCCTCCGCAGAAACCCAAGGACAGGTGGAATTTCACAGCCACTTACTTTCCAACCAAAATTGACACGGTAACAGAAATGTTTTTTGAACAATCAAAAGATAATGTGCCAGTGTAGGAGAATAGCACATTTCAAATATATTCAGGCAGACTATAATTTGAACTGAAGTGAATTCTCAAATTCCAGACACTGATCGTTTCATTTGGCAGCTTCAACAAACATAATACATGCATAAGAATGATGACTGCATTCTCTGGACTCCGTTCAAAGTTTCCTGCAATTCTGTTCTCAATATACCTGAATAGTTGACCTCGCAGAGCAGCCAAGGCTTGGCTTTGTTGGAAAATTGTTGTACCCAAAGGCAAGTTTTGATTACATTTTTCAATATGCCCACAATATAGAAAAACAAATTGGCCTCGGTATCCCTCTCTTTGCTTGGCACGGGTTCAGGAAAGACTCAACATGCCCGAAGCATGTTGCAACTGTGTTGTCTGTCACAGCTTCAGAGTATCTAGGTTTGGTGGGTTTGGTCATTTTCATGTCTCTGGTGCTTGGCCTGTTCCCAGGTTAAGGCTCCTGACCTTAAAATGTGCACCAATGGCTGACTGGATTTGTTTTTAATAGTTATGAGTTACTAGTTAGCAACATTGGTGAGACCACATTTGGAATATTGTGTTCAGTTCTGGTCACCTCACTATAAGAAGGATGTGGAAGCATTGGAGAGAATGCAGAGGAGATTTACTAGGCTGCTGCCTGGTTTGGAGGGTAGGTCTTATGAGGAAAGGTTGAGGGAGCTGGGGCTTTTCTCTTTGGAGTGGAGGAGGATGAGAGGCAACTTAATAGAGATTTATAAGATGATGAGAAGGATTGATAGAGTGGACATGCAGAGACTATTTCCTCTGGTGTATGTAGATGTTACTAGGGGGCATAACTATAAGGTTCATGGTATAGTTATGCTTTGTTGGTCGACTTGAAGCAAGTTTCGGTGAAACAAAGAGAGCAGTGAGCTCTCTTTGATATAGGAGGGGTGTCCGAGATAGATTCTTCACTCAGAGAGTGGTTGGGGTGTGGAATACACTGCCTGCTGTGATAGTGGAGTCGGACACTTTAGGAACTTATTGGATAGGCACATGGAGCACACCAGAATGATAGGGAGCGGGATAGCTTGATCTTGGGAATGAACACAGCTCAGTACATTGAGGGCCGAAGGGCCTGTACTGTACTGTAATGTTCTATATTCTATGTTCTAACATTGGACTGTATATGAGAATTTAAGATGCAGCAATAAATTAGGGAATGTTACAGCAGAAAAGTCAGTGGCACAATGGTATTATCACCAAACCAGTAATCCAGACACCCAGGATATTTCTCTAGGGACCTGGGTTCAAATTCTGCCATGACAAAATTTGAATTCAATTAAATTTTGGAATTAAATGTCTACTGATAATAATGAAACCATTGTCAATTGTTGTTAAAAAATCCATCTGATTCACTAATGTCCTTTTAGAGTAGGAAATCTGCCATCCTTACACGGTCTGGCCTACGTATGGCTTAGTGCCCTCTTAAATGCTCTCTGAAGTGGCCTGGTGGGGCAATCAGGGATTGGCAGTAAATGCTCATCCACATCCTATGAAGGATTTGAAAAAAAATCTTTCCTCCAAGCGGTACGCCACACTTTTCAATCAACTGATCAACTTCCCGCTTTAAATACATGCTGCCGGATGCAACATTTTCAGAAGGCAGGCTACAAAGGGCAATATTTCAAAATTCAACCAACTCATTCAGTGGTGGTGCTATTGATGTCCTTTTACCCACAGAGCGTATCCTATGCCACCCTCACTGCTCCTCCCAAGTGTTATTGAACCAGGAGGAGTTTGAGATAGAACCATACGCCGGAAATCTACCCCCCTGTCTGCCATGGGAATTGGAGCAGGCAAGGGGCAGACAATGGGAAAATCCTCGTTCTCGGATTGAGTGGCACTGTAACATGAAGCCCATAAAATCCTGCAGCGCAAAGAGGCACCATTTCGCCCACTGAATCGCCGACACAGCACCTTAGCCAGGCTCAAGCCCCCGCCTATCTCCTTAACCCCATATATTTACCCCACTAATTCCCTTAACCTACACATCCTGGTACACTAAGGGGCAATTTTAGCATGGCCAATCTATCTAATCTGCACAGCTTTGGAGTGTGGTTGGAAACCAGAGCGCCCAGATGAAATCCATGTAAACATGGGGAGAATGTACAAACTCCACACAGACAATCATCCGGAATCGAATTGGGGTCCCTGGAGCTGTAAAGAAGCCGTGCTAAACACTGTGCTACTGTGCTGATCCAACAGCTACGAGAGGGTTTCAGCAGAGGGTTTCCAAGCCTTTGTATCCTTTGTGTTTGTGGTCCAATAAATTCAATTGAAAATTGAGTTCTGAATACACAAGCGTGAAGTGTATCAAATATCTTTGTATGGTCTGTAAATTAAGTGTTTGTTAAGTTAAACCCATTCTTCTCCCCTTTACATACTCGCGAAGACAGAGGCGAAACAGTTAATAAATATCTTCAAGAGTATTAAATGTTACTTAATGGAAATTGTAATATTTTTTATTAGCGATGCAGAAACATGTAGTGTCGTCTACTTGGAACGGCCCTCAGATATTAATTCTACAAAGGTTGTGGTCCATGTTTAGAAGTTACACTGTGCCAGAACCTGAACTGTATTTTAAACCACGTACATAGTTCTGACAGCACACTTCAACATTGCCAGTGTCACACTGCTTTGTGCATCGCCTCTTCTAAGAGTGAAATTGCTGAATTAAAACCTAGTTATCGAGGATTATTCCAACCTCCACCTCCAGAAGCAGCAAGTGGATTGGGAGACACAGGGAGGATTGGGGGAGGGGGGGATGGTGCTGGTGGGAGGATTGAGGGGTGGTTGGGGGTTGGCTGGAAGCAGGAACCATCAGCCCGTTCCCTCTTTGTGGCCGATTTGCATTCGAAGCCCTCACAATACATAGCCAAGAGAGGCTAAGGGCATCATAACCTCTCTCAGGGAAACCTTGCAATCGGACAGCGTGTTGATTGATTTCCACGTGGAAATCAATCAGGGTTGAGCGGGAGGTTTGGTGTCACATATCTGAAACCCAACACAAACACACATTGGCTCAGTATTGTCATGCCAACTCTCACTGCCAACATTCACAATGGAGAAAATAAAACTTCTTTGTTAATGGGTACAAAGATGTACGCAGAAAGAAATGATGGACGGTATTCAAAGACTTGCATCTGAAAGCATTGGCCAGGGTCACTTTAGCCACAGTTGTTGGGTGGATATAGTGTTATATTTCACTCAGTACTGGTACTCTCTAGATGATGTTTGGATTTAGTGTTCATCAGTCTAAATGCCAAACATTAATGTCTGGGCAAGTTATAGAATCCTAGAGTTCAGATTTCCAACTGACATTCTGGCTTTCATTGACACTTAAATCATAGAATCCCTAGTGCAGAAAGAGGCCATTCAGCCCATCGAGCCTGCACTGACCACAATTCCACCCAGGATCTATCCCACAACCCTACTTAGTTACCCTACTAACCACCGCACCTACCCTCCGACTCTAAGAGGCAATTTAGCACGGACAATTAATCTAGCCTGCATATCTTTGGGCTGTGGGAGGAAACTGGAGCACCCGGGGGAAATCTATGCAGACACAGGAAGAACATGCAAACTCCAGAAAGACAATGACCCAAGCCAGGAATTGAACCTGGGTCCCTGGTACTGTGAGGCAGCAGTGCTATCCACTGTGCCTAGCCAGGAGACCTTACTGAATAGTGTATCTGTGCCTGTGAGCCAAGTGTCACAGGTGTTCCAAGATGTATAAATTAGGTAGACTGGGGGGGGGGCAACTGCATAGGGTTACGGGAATAGGACAAGGCATGGGTCTGGCCATTGCCAACTGGATGGGCTGAATGGCCTCTTTCTGCACTAGGGATTCTATGACTTAAGTGTCAGGGCAAGCCAGGGTGTCACTGCAGTTGGAAATTGCATTGGAAATGACAGAGGCCTTAATTGTGAGTGAAGGGACCATCGAGGGGCACTATTGTGGGTGCATGAGGGAAATAGGTTGGTGATATGTGTTCCCACTGGGTGAGTTGGCTAAACAGGTTGATAAGAGGGCAAGCTGAGGTTGCGATTCACAAGGAGGCAGCAACAAATACCTTGATGGGGCTTTTGGAGAATGCCAAGAGAAGCATGGGAGATAGATCGTGGGGAACACAGTTTAGTGTATGGCTGCACAAGGAGTAGCTCAGGTTTAGTGAATGATTCCTTGCACGGGATTTTTCCATTGGCACTGTAAGATAATCTCTACTCCTGCTTTGGCTGCAGGAGGTCCACCAACACCACCAGTCTGGCTTGGCATGAGTGGCAGAGGCAGTCAGTGCCAGTGCTCTACAGAGGTCAGCCATCCAGTGCTGGGAGAGGATGAATGATCTCATCCGTTCCACAAGGGTAAATCAACCAGGCCATCACTCAGCTACCACAGTGCCATTCGCAGGATGACACTACACAGGGATCTCACTCGCTAACATCTCAAGGGACATCACCACTCACTCTCTTACACAAGCTTTCACATCTCCATCTGTCCTGGTACCTTGTGCAGATCATGTCATTGTATCTTGTGCAGCTCATAAGAAATAGGAGCAGGAGTCGGCCATCTAGCCCTTCGAGTCTGCCCCGCCATTCAATAAGATCATGGCTGATCTGAAGTGGATCAGTTCCACTTACCCACCTACTCCCCATAACCCTTAATTCCCTTGTCTATCAGAAATCTATCTCCTCCTGACTTAAACATATTCAACAAGGTAGCTTCCACCACTTCAATGGGCAGAGAATTCCAGAGATTCGCCATCCTTGGAGAGAAGAAGTTCCTCCTTAACTCCATTCTAAACTGCCCCTCCCCCTTATTTTGAGGCTGTGGCCTCTAGTTCTGGTTTCCTTTCTAAGTGGAAAGAATCTCTCTACCTCTATCTAGCCCCTTCATTATCTTATACGTCTTTATAAGATCCCTCTTCAGCCTCGTAAATCCAATGAGTACAGGCCCAGTCTATTCATCTCTTCTCATAAGCTAACCCTCTCATCTCCGGTATCAGCCTGGTGAACCTTCTCTGTACTCGCTCCAAGGCCAAATTCATCCTGTCGATGTCTTCACTCAGCATCCAGACAAGACAGGCATCATTATCATCAAACTTGGCAAACATTCATGTCACAATTTATCCATCTATCTTTATGCAGGAGAGGCTGTGCACAGTTGGAGGGAGAGGTCCCAGACTGGAAGATGTGGTTGGGGGGTGGGGGGATGCTGACATTAATGTCCTCACGGAAATTGAAGAGAGCAGATGAGCTGGGAGCAATGGACATGGACCATTCCTGCCATGACGGAAACATTGGTGGCTGTCACTCAAGTGAGCACCCTGCCCCTGTTCATTCCTCAGATAACCATACTCTCTCATGCACTGATCATCTCAACTTTCTTTCATAAGCACCTCTGCCAAGTGCCCAGCATCCTCAGCCATTCAGGACCTCATCCTGAGCTCAGATGAGAAAGCAGAGGACAATACCCTAGAAAACCCATCACCCTGCGAAACCTCGTTCTAGAACTGACTCGGCATCATGATCTGGTGAGCACAGCACGTAACCCGCCCTAAGCCAAAGGCAGGATGTCTGGGGTATCCAGCAGTTGGAGGATTGCCCAGGACTGTGGAGAGTCCCATTAAGATAATGAGTGTGCAGACTTAGCCTTTCCTCAGCTGCAAGAACAGGAAGGAATGTAAGCAGCATTCTTCAGATTGTAGTGGATGGTTGAGGAGTCTGTCCACTTCTGTCTATGGTGATAGTGCTGGCATGCCAATGGATGCATTAATAGGAAGATACTGCCATGGAGACCTGGGTCCAGGAGATCAGTCCTGCACTGCTACAGCAGCAGCATTCCCTCGTTGAAGCCTTTGGTGGCATCCATTGTGTCTATGAAAGAAGAGATGGGCACCTAGATTGCACTGCAGCTGCCCTGTCTTCTCGAAGAGTAAACCAGGGTCCTCACATATCTATAGGGAGGATGGGTGATTCAGCGTCCAGCTAATCTCAATCTCTTCTTGTGACCCCCCATCAGAATCAACTTCATAGGCTGAAGAGGGTACACTTGCCCCCATGACAGGATATGCAAAGCAAGCTGGAACCCTCCAGGCCTTGGGCCTGCCAGGGTTATCAGAGACAGCAAGATGCAGCAGTCAGCAACCTGCCTGCATCTCCACCGTGGATGTCCGGCTTGCATTAAGGTGTGGTGGTAGGATTAGGAAGATTAAACAATGATAGAATCACATCGTTGGCATGGATGTTTAACATGTTTGTGTCTTCCACAATAGACATTCCCATTTCATATCACCTCTTGTGTATGCCTCTTCTTTATGATCAGCTGTGTTGGTGTCAGTCATGTGTGATACCTTGCCCCTCGCTCCACATGTCACCCAACTCGCCCTCATGTGCCTCTAGTCAATTTTGAAGCTTCCAACTAACTACACCTTTCTCAACTGATTCTGGTATCAGTTATATCTCATCCTTAAAGTAAAGCGTATTTCTGGAAGGGAACTCATTGTCTTGCTTTGCTGGGCCGTGTAATGTTAGATATTGGCTGTATAAGATTGAGACACACAGCCGTCTCCTTGTTGAAAGTGAAGGCTTGGTGAGCGAGCAAAGATATTCCATCGCATAGAAAACGTTCATACGTACCCGGAACTCCAGGTTCTCTGTCATCCAGCAAGGTTTTCATTCAAGGAGTTGAAAATTACATGTGGTCCTGACTGCTTTTGACCATTGCGCCAAGTTTGGTGGCGTTTAAGAGGTTAGTAGATAAGTTTATGGACGAAAAGAGAATGGTTTAGGTTAGAGGGTCATTGCTTTTTCCTAATTGGTCGGCGCAACATCGAAGGCCGAAGGGCCTGTTCTGCGCTGTAATGTTCTATGTTCTATGTTCTATTATCTACTCAACATCTGATAAACTCACCAATAAATGTGACCATCTTCCCAACTCAATGTGCCAGAGCTGTTATTCTCACAGCCACGTTATTATCATGATGTTCCACGCTCACAGACCAGCTACACATTTATAGAGTGGAAACATTTTGCCAGGGAGTTTTGATAGCCATATGAGTGCAGCCTATTGCCACGCTGCATGTGTGGAAACTTGGAAATCACAGCAAAGCCCAGTGTTCTGGTTCTGACAAAGAGTCATCCAGACTCAAAATTTTGGTTCTACTCCCTCTTCACAGCTGCTGTCTGAACGGCTGAGATTTTGCAGCATTTTCTGTTTCTGTCAACATATTGGTCTCTGTCAAAGTTAGCATAGTTGTGAACCTTGCCAAAAACAACCTCCTGGATACCTCTGTGTGTGTGGAAGTTATCTTTAAAAAGATGCTATTGCTCCCCCCGTGACTTTATGAAATTAAATTCCAAAGAAATTATTAATAGAGGATTGGATCACTCCAGAATCGAAGGGTTGGAGAAAATTCACCACTTGTAAAGTCATAGATATATTCAGCATGGAAACAGGCCCTTCGGCCCAACCTAATCCCGACTAGTTTCCTAATCTGAACTAGCCCCATTTGTCTGCGTTTGGCCTATGTCCCTTTAAACTTTTCCCATCCATATACCTGTCCAAATGTCTTTTAAATGTTGTAATGTTAATGTTGGGTTTCCTCCCACAGTCCAAAAGACGTGCTTGTTAGGTGAATTGGCCATGCTAAATTCTCCCTCCCTATGCCTGAACAGGCGCTGGAATGAGGCAACGAGAGAATTGTCACCGTAACTTTGGTGTAGTGTTAATGTGAGTCTGCTTTTGGCAATAATAAATAAACTTTAAAACTTTAATTGCGCCTGCCTCTATCACCACCTCTGAATGGGGGAGAATTGTCAAGGACATAAAGGGGAAAGCTTGTAAAATAAGAGAAGTTTTGAAGGGGCATGCAGGGGCACCTTTAAAAGGCCATGTGAACTAAATCACTATTATTCAGCTGACAAAGGACTTTGATCATGTTTCAGATCAGTTTGGCTATTTCTACAGGTTTAGTGCCAAGCCAATCTTCAATTTCCTTTTGAGTAAATATAGACTTAAATAGACAGGAATCCCTGTGGCATTTTCAGTTACCTCCACAATATCGGTGCTGTATACACACGGATAATTTATCTGCCACAAAATACAATAACAACATTTACAATCTTGGACTGAAGACAAAACACTGCAATATCGCTGTTTAAGATACTTGATTTCAGCTTTTGTGTGTGAAATAGGATTAGGTTGTAACAATGCCTGACCCTTTAGGCAGCAGGCATAATTAATGGGAAAAATTGGGAATAAAGTCAATATTAGTCCTCATGTAACTTAGCAACAGGAATCTGCAGGGCTGTATGACATAATTTTCATGGCTAAGAAAAGTGGTACTTTTTCAAGGCCTGGGGATCCACAGATCAGATCATCACTTCATCAGCGTAAGTCTGGTCAGGATAAAGGTTGGTCATCGAACTGCCCAGCTACCGTATCCGTCCCTCACATTTTAATAAAGAATCTTTGATTTTGACTGGCATAATTTTAATAATTCCTAATGGCGGCTCGGTGGCACAGTGGTTAGCACTGCTGCTGCACAGCATCAGGGACTTGGCTTAGGTCACTGTGCAGAGACTGTATGTTCTCCCCATGTCTGCGTGGGTTTCTTCCGGGTGCTCCAGTTTCCCCTCTTGGTCTGAAAGACTTGTGGGTTCAATGCATTGGCCATGACAAATTCTCCCTCAGTGTACCTGAACAGGAGTGTGGCGACGAGGGGATTTTCAGAATAACTTCATTGCAGTGTTAATGTAAGCTTACTTGTGATACTAATGAATAAACTTGAAAATTGATATTCTTTGTGCTGATTCTAACTCGGAAATCAAACAAAAGATTTTGAACAAGCGTCAAATTGAAACTCTCTTCAATGTCTTGGTTTGAATTTCCTCACAATGCTGATTGCAGGAAGTTTCATTCTTGTATATTGGTTTGGAATATCTCTTTGGAACCACAAAATAAATCCTATCTTCAGCCTCTCTTCATCCAATCTTGTCCTTTCTATCTTATCAGTTTGGACACCACTTGCAATTTCCAGCAGCACTCTCACAAGGTGAATTTGAAAGCTATTGTTTACGTGAAGGTTCTTCCTTTGATATTGGTGAATTTAAAACCAATAGTTAGCAAAAGGAAAGCAGAGTTGAAACAATTTTTCAACAACATGATAAACGATACTACCACATTGACAATGAGAAAGGTAACAAAACAAATGATCATGTTAAAGTTGTACAAGACATTGGTAAGGCCATACTTGGAATACTGTTTACATTTCTGGTCACCCTCTTATAGAGAGGATATTATTAAACTAAAAAGAGCACAGAAAGGATTTACTAGGATGCTACCAAGACTTGATGGTTTAAGTTATAAGGAGAGACTGGATAGACTGAGATTTTTTTCCTTAGACCATAGGAGACTTAGGGATAATGTTTTAAGGTCTGTAAAATAATGAGGGGCATAGATAAGGTAAATAGTCAACACATTTTCCCAAAGGGGACTCTAAAACTAGAGGCAGATTTAAGGTAAGACTGAAGAGATACAAGAAGATCTAGGGAACAATTTTTTTCCCTCACAGGATATCTGGAACAAGCTGCCAGAGGAGATAGTAGAGGCAGGTACAATTTTGTCCTTTATAAAGCATTTAATCAGTTACAGAGGTGAGATGGGAGTAGAGAGATATGGGCCAAGTGGAGCAATTGGGATTGGCTTAGTGGTAAAAACTGGGCGGCATGGACAAGTTGGGCTGAAGGGCCTGTTTCCATGCTGTAAACCTCTATCACTCTAATATTCAGTACTACACAAGATAAACCAGGCATGAGACTGCGGCATCACAAGGATATAAAAACAAATGGAGTGATAAATGACAGTATGTAAAGGAGGACATCAAAAACATGTTTCTGATTACGAATGGTTTGTGAGAGAAGATTCGGGGCTGTTTTAATCCCCCTCCTATTCGTAACTATGATATAAATGAAGAAAGGTTTATCCATAGAGTATTATACTTTGTCATAACACAAAGGTGACCATAGCCAAATAAAACAAAAGAAAGAATTATTGGCTGTAAGAAGAAAGGACAAGCTCTCCAACCATTATCTGTTAAACAATGTTGACTGGGTGAAATCTAGTTTGTTAAGGTGGGAAAAATTATCTCAAAAATCAAACAGTCAACATTTCCATCTCTTACACAGACAATTAGAGAATTATGTATCAGAAAACTAATCAAATTATTTAATCACCATTTTTCTTATGAAATGGTTTGTAAATTCTGTATAATCCTACAAACGTTTGCCAACCGGCTAGAGGCTTTCACATATTAAACTAGATTTTGTTGCGTGTGTTTCCCCCACCCTCCACTTAATATTCTACACCGTCTTCAGATTTAAGTGAATACAGCAATCATTATCGTTACTTAAGTAATAAAAACAAGGAACCTGCACCAGAATTCAACCATAAAACCATCGTTACAAATATCCTGTGCTTACATTTGGGAACATAACACCAGTAGGAAATTGCATTAGCAGCAATACTAGGACAGTTCTGCATGAATAAGTTCCAGTAAACTTTCATTCCTGTTTTTAAATTGGCATCTAAACTTACAACTTTGCATTAACTCCTGACAATATCAATCTCTCCTTCACCAAGTATAAGTCAAGTAATGTTGCAGAGTGGTTTTAAGTCGAAATTAACATACACATCTGTCATGATGTAAATATACATCGAGGAGGAAAACTTTAGGTTGAACTCCGGATTGAAGTACGTGTGTAGAGGTGAGAGGCAGGATGTTGGAAGTCAAGAGAATGATGCCCCTCGTGTGAAACTCCAGTCTGAAGAGAGAATGAGCTGGAAGGAATGTGATTCCAAATTGAATATCGGAGGCTGGATCGGAATTTATTGACTTGCTCAAATCAAACGGTTTGGTACGAGTTAAGTGTAAAAATGCAAAGAAGAATGGGTTGGCGCTAAATGCTGTTGCACAATTTCTGTACAGTAAACTTCTGTATTGTTTAATTTTATGATTTATGGTATTGTGTAACACAAGAACATAAGAAGTAGGAGCAGGAGGAGGCTGTTTGGCCCCTCGAGTGTACTCCGTTGTTCACTAAGCTCCTGGCTAATGTGATTGTGGCTTCAATTCTACTTTCTCGTCACCTCTGTTTGCCTTCCTACCCAGTTCCCCACATTAAGCCCTGACCTTCCTGTAAATCAAAAATCAGTTTAACTGAATATATTCATTGTCGCACTGATCTCTGATTTTCAAACGCGAATGGCCCTCTGGGAGAAGAAATTCCTCCTCACCTCCATCTTATTTATGAAACTGTGCCGCCAAGCTCCAGATTCCCCCTTATAAAGAGAGACTATCCTCTCAGCCTCTACCTTCTTAACCCCATTCAGTGTCTTCCAACCCCTTCAGCCCAAAATCAGCCTGCGGAACTGTCCCTGAATTGCTTCCAATGCAAGTATATCCTTCCTTAAAGAAAGGGCCAAAGATGGTGCTCAGTGCTCCAAGTCTGTCCCACGATTTCATGGAATCCCTGCAGTGCAGAAGGAAGTCATTTATTTTATTTGTTAGTGTCACAAGTCAGCTTATATTAACTCTGTCATGAAATTACTGTGAACATCCCCCAGTTGCCACACTCCTGTTCGGGTACACTGAGGGAAAATTTAGCAAGACCAATCTACCTAACCAGCAAGTCTTTAGGACTGAGAGTCCCCAGAGGAAACCCATGCAGAGACAGGGAGAATGTACAGTCTGCACTCTGACATTCATCCACTCACAGAGATTGTGCTGACAACAATTCCACCCATGCCCTATCCCTGTAACTCCATGTATTTATCCTGCTAGTTGCCATGACACTAAGGATCAGTCTAGCACAGCCAATCAACCTTGCCTTCACGTCTTTGGAGTGTGGGAGGAATCTGGAGCACACAGAGGAAAATCCAGCAGATGTGGAGAGAATGTGCGAACCCAACAGGGCAGTGACCCGAGGCTAGAATGGAACCAAGTCTCTGGTACTGTGAGGCAGCAGTGATAACAGCTGTGCCACTGTGCTTTTATACTCCAACCAATTTGCAGTAAGGGCCAATATTCCTTTGCATTCCTAATTGTTTCTTATGACTTTTTTTCACTGAGGCATCCAGGTCACCTTGTTCCACAGCATTCTGCAGTCTTGCTCCATTTAAAAAATACTTTGTTTTTCTGTTCATCTTAACAAAGTGGATAACTCACATTCTCCCACATTGTACTCCATCTGCTAAAACTTCTCACCCACATAAACTATCCATTATCCCTTTTTAGGATCTTTGTCTCCTCCTCACAACTTGTAGCATCAGCAAATTTGTCGTCAGAATGTAGTCTGTTTCTTCGTCAAAGTTTTTAATATGGTTTGTAAATCATTGAGTTTACATTTCGAGGAATAATTTGGTCACAAGATTATCACAAAGATCTGGAAATCGCTGCTAATTCCTCAAATGTTGCCCATCTGCACATTAGTTGCACACATACTGTGTGAGGAGCTGGGAGGAATGGACCTACCTTGCACTAAGTTGATCTTTCTCTATCTCCTAGCTATGACTGTAACACTACACGCTGCACACTCTCCTTCTCTATTATTGTATGCTTTGTCCACATAACACGCATGAAACAACATTTTTCATTTATGCTAATACATGTGATAATAATAAATCAGTGGGGGTGGTACCCGTTTGTGAGGGCATCTTCCTGCACAGGTGGTCTGTGTGTTCCTGCGACCCTCACCCATGGGCCTATCAGGAGGGGCATCAGCCCATAGAGAGGCTGTCAAGCTTTATCACCATCCCAGCTGATTTTATTCTGCCCACCAATTCCCGCCCATCCCAACAGCTCAACACCCCCTAGCCTGCACAGGGAGGGGAGTGTAAAATATACCACTCACAGTGACTCTGGTTACAAAACATGAGCCATTCGTACAATCCATTGTATCATGTGTAGCAGGCCAGACACTTGTGGCTGAAATTCTCCCCGCGTCTGCGTGGCTTTCCTCTGGGTACTCCGGTTTCCTCCCACACTCCAAAGATGTGCTGGTTAGGTTGGTTAGCAATGCTAAATTGCCCCTTAGTGTCAGCAGAATTAGCAGGGTAGATACGTGGGGTTACGGGGATAGAGCCTGAGTAGGATTGTCATCAATGCAGGCTCGATGGGCTGAGTGACCTCCTTCTGCACTGCAGGGATTCAGTGATTCTATGAAGCATCAATCACCCTCTGTATATTTTGGAAATTTTGCAGTCACATGAAATTGGACAGCCGTGTTATGATTCCACTGCAGTTCATTGGGAACACATTAGTCAACTGTTCCATACATTCTTGGAAGGCAAATTGGTTAATTTTGCTGATGTTCCATTGCTCTTACTTGGAAGAAGCTGGAAGCTTGAAATATCAAGTCAGTCACACGGACAGCAATTGGCACTGATATTTAAAGTTGCCTGTAAGTCTACTCAATGCAAATGGCATGTTTCTGTAACTGCATCCTGATCCTCTGGAGACTGTGCTGTCCACAATGGATCACCTCACCAACTGATGCAAACTGGTGCCATTGATATCCCTCACCTCCTTTCTCTGCTCGTCTTTACGCTATTCTGTGCAATCAAGTGACCAAGATAAATTTTTATATTCTACGAACACACTGGCTGGAATTTTCCAGTCTTGCACGCCCCAGCAAGAATGGAGAATTTGGCGCTCAGCCAAATCTCCGTTCACAGCAGCGGGACTGGGTAATCATAACCGTGAGCAAAATCAGAGAATTCTGACCACTGTTTGCAAAAATGGATTGACTGTAAAGCTTCTGACCCCCAACACATGGAAAACATGCCTGAACTTAATAAAAACAGGAAGTGCTGGAAAGACTCAGCATGTCAGATAGTATCTGTGGGAGAGAAACTGATTGAAGCATGACCAGGGGAATACTTCCAGCACTTTCAGTTTTTATTTCCAATTTTCTGCTTTGACTATGTTTTAGTTTTGTTTCAGAGCTGTAATACCTATTCATTGTGTAGCAATGAAATTATTCAAAGAACCTTACAGTGTAGAAAGAGGCACTTTGGCCTATTGAGTGTGCACTGAACACCATCCCACCCAGGCCCTACCTCCATATCCCTAATATTATACCCATTAATCCCTCTAACCTACACATTCCTGGACACTAAGGGGCAATTTCTTAGCATGGCCAATCAACCTAACCCGCACATTTTTGGACTGTGGGAGGAAACCGAAGTACCCGGAGGAAACCCACGCAGATGCAAGGAGAATCTGCAAACTCCACACAGACAGTGACCCGAGGCGGGAATCGAACCCAGGATCCTGGTGCTGTGAAGCAGCAGTGCTAACCACTGTACTATCATACCGTCCTTCACATGGGCAGCTCAAAACATCAATGGACCAAGACTGAGCACAGAAGAGTTTTACCAGGCTGTTGCCTAGTCTGGAGGATATTAGTATGAGGAGAGGTTGGATAAACTTGATTTGTTCTCACTGGAATGACGGAGGCTAAGGGGTGACCTGATAGAGGTCTACAAGATTATGAGTGGCATGGACAGAGTGGGTAGTTAGATGCTCTTTCCTAGAGTAGAAAAGTCAAGTACTAGGAGACATAGGTTTAAGGTGCATGGGGAAAAGTTTAGAGGAGTTTTTTTACACAGACGTCTGGAACCCACTGTCCGAGGAGATGATGGGTGCAGATACGACAGCAGAATTTAAAGGGCATCGAAAAAATGTATAAATAGGATGGGCTTGGAAGGATAAATGCGTACAGTTTTATCTTTGGCAGGGATTATGATTGACACAGGGAGGGCCGAAGGGCCTGTTCTTGTGCTGTACTGTTCTTTATTCTTTGATTAATCAATAGTAATGGCAATGAAATGGTCAGCGTTCATTGTTGTAATTCCACTGAATTCTGAAGCCCATACATGTGCTGTTAAACATGTCAATCCCTCAGCTGTTCTTGGTGATTTGGCTCTGTAGGGTGTATTGTTGAATCTCCACAGACAGCAATCAATTAGAAATTGGCGAAGTGTGAAAACTTGCCTCTCTTGCGGCATTTGCCAAACCTTGGAGAAGTTACACACTGCTGAGCGAGATTGAAATGGCAGACTGAGACTGGGATTCTCTGGTCCTCCCCACATGGCGTATTCTCCAGCGGTGAAGCCAACCCACTGTTGATCAGCAGCAGAATCTTCCAGACCCACCAAAGGCAATAGTGTTTTCCATAGCTTGGCATACATGCTGCTAGGAAACATATCAGCCAATGAGAACCCGCCTGTGCCGTTGGAAAACTTGCCAAGAGGGGACCAGAAAATTCTGACTTACGTTCGTAATTACTGATGAAAAATCTCCTTGAACATTTGGTTTTATATTTGTGGAATGCCAGGTTTCTGTCATTAGACTATGACAAACATCCACAATTTTTTTGTTTTAAAGTTCATGATATTTCAGTGTCCATTCCATGTGCACGTCACAATAATTTATTTTGTTCTGTGTAAAACAATACTAAAGGTGGAGGGTGGTCAGTGTATTTTGCTTCTTGGCTTGCTGTCTAGTGAGAATGCTTCAATATAATTGGCTGCTTGGACACATCACTGTTTCAGGATCCTTGTCACCAAATTCTACCTAACGAGAAAGGAGAATCTGCAAAAAGACGATTTGTTGATATTTTTATGAGGTCAACAGTGTGAATTCTACCAAAAGCTGTGCCATAGGCAACTTGAAAAGATGACCGGCAGAACTTTTCCATCCTGATGGGACCATAGTGGCATGTGGGTGCAGAGTTCTGTGCCAGTAGCCAACATGTTGTTTTGAGGTGATTTGGGAGAAGGGGATTGTGCCTGCCTTTCCACAAATGGTGAGTGGCTGATTGAGGTTCATTAGAGGCCTATTTTAGGCCTAATGTCAGAGGCTGACAGGAATTATCCAGGCAATCTCTCAGATGTCAGGTAACAGGTGCCCAGAGGCGACTCCACCCACAACCTTTCTGGTTCGCCACACTGATCATTCACCACGGCAAGCCAGTAAGATTGTGCCTGTAGAGTTTCAGAGCGGGAAGATTGTGCTGGAACTGTACAAAACATTGATAAGACTGCAGCTAGAATAATGTATGCAGTTCTGGGATTCACATGATAGGAGGGATGTAATAGCACGGGAAAGGGTGCAGATGAGATTTACTAGGATGTTGCCTAGGTTGAAGAGTTGTAGTTATGAAGAAAGATTGGGTAGGCAGGGGTTGGAGGAGGAGAGACTGAGGGGGATATGATTGAGATGTATAAAATTACAAAGGGTATAGATAAAGAGGAAGAAACTACTCCTTTGGTGAAGGAATCCATAGATGTCCCAGTAATTTATTTTGCTCTCTGGCAAACAATATTAAAGGGTAGTTATAGATTTAAAGTTGGGGGCAGGAGGTTTAGAGGGGATGTGACCTTTACACCCAAAGGGTGGTGGGACTCTGGAACTCACTGCCCGAAAGGGTGGGGGAGACAGAGACCCTCATAACGTTTAAAAAGTATTTAAATGTGCGCTTGTGATGCCAAGGCACACAAGGCTATGGGCCAGTGCTGGAAAATGGGACTAGATTTAGATTAGAAATGGAATTGTCTTTCACTACTCGGGTGGAAATACCTTTTTCTGTGCTGTTTATCTCTATGACTCTGTCACTTGGAAATATTATCATCGTTCCTTCATTGTGGCTGGGTGAGATCCCTAACAGCACTGTGGGTGTACCTACGCCTCAGAAAGCACAGTGGTTCAAGAAGGCAGCTCACCACCACTTCCTCAAAGGTAGTTAGGGATAGGGGAAAAGCGTTGACCTAGGCAGCGATGCCCAATCCCATGACTGAATAAAAAAAATGGAGAGAATGTAACTTGAGACACCTTCCTCTTATTGACCTGAAAAGACCTCCTGTTGGCTGGCCCGACCACCCTTCGCTAATTGGCTAATTCAAGGAAAATCACTGCCGGATGACTTTTCCCCACACTTTGGGCTCCTGACCCTCATTTGACCTTTTTGTTGGGTTGCCGAAATCCAGGAGAAAAATTCTGCCCAATAACTTTTCAGACTGTGCCCTGTGTACTTCTTACACCCCCAATCTGGATGCTAAAGAATAATAATTTATAACAGGCAGGCTGCTCAAATTCCCCCCCTTGATCCTGTTTGCTGCTTTTGCTGATAACTGTTGCTTAATACTTTCGGCTGACTGCAGTTTTCAGCTCCAGTATCAAAAGAAGTGAGAAATATGAGTAAGTAAGTGACTGCAGTATATGGTTGAACTCAGTAGGAAAGCTGGTGACTCATTGGGTTGGAATTTCCTGCATTATCCTGCCTGGAGTGGGTTAGAATGATGGAGGGAAATTAGGGAAGTTTGATGTTCCTCTTTCGATCTCTATTTCTCAGTCTAGGTAAGCATCTCTTCCCAATCCACCATGAGGAAATTACAGTAGGAAATTGTGGGGTCCTTGGCAGATAGATTTGAAGTGTTAGTATCCACGGGTGAGGTGCCGGATAATTGGAAGATGGCTCATGTTGTTCCGTTGTCTAAAAAAGGCTCAAAAAGTAATCCTGGAAATTATAGGCCGGTAAATTTGACGTCAGTAATAGGTGAATTATTGGAAGGAGTACTATGAGATAGGATCTACAAATACTTGGATGAAAGGGACTTATTAGGGAGAGTCAACATGGCTTTGTGCGTGGTAGGTCGTGTTTAATCAGTCAATTTGGAGTTCTTCAAGGAGGTTACCAGGAAACTGGATGAAGGGAAGGCAGTGGATGTTGTCTACCTGGACTTCAGTAAGGTCTTTGACATGGGAAATTAGCTAGGAAGCTTCAGTCACTAAGTATACATGGAGAGGTAGTAAATTGGATCAGACATTGGCTCAATGGAAGAAGCCCAGAGAGTGGTAGCGGAGGATTGCTTCTCTGAGTGGAGGCCTGTGACTAGTGGTGTGCCACAAGGATCAGTGCTGGGTCCATTATTGTTTGTCATCTATATTAATGATCTGGATGATAATGTGGTAAATTGGATCAGCAAATTTGCTGATGATATAAAGCTTGAGGTGTAGCGCACAGAGAGGAAAGTTTTCAAAGCTTGCAGAGGGATTTGGACCAGCTAGAAAAATAGGCTGAAAAATGGCAGATAGAGTTTAATGCAGACAAATGTGAGGTATTACACTTTGGAAGGACAAACCAAGGTAGAACATACAAGGTAAATGGTAACTGAAGAGTGTAGTATAACAGAGAGATCTGGGAATACAGATACATAATTCCCTAAAGGTGGTGTCACAGAGAGATAGGTTCATAAAGAGTGCTTTTGGAGCATTGGCCTTTATAAATCAAAATATTGAGTGTAAGAGTTGGAATGTTATGGTGAGGTTGTGTAAGACATTGGTGAAGCCAAAATTTAGAGTATTGTGTGCAGTTTTGGTCACCTAATTACAGGAAGGATATTAATAAGGTTGAAAGAGTACAGAGAAGGTTTATGAAGATGTTGCCAGGACTTGAGAAACTGAGTTACAAAGAAAGGTTGAATAGGTTAGGATTTTATTCCCTGGAGCGTAGAAGAATGAGGGGAGATTTGATAGAGGTGTATAAAATTATGATGGTTATAGATAAAGTGAATGGAAGCAGGTTTTTTTCCACTGAGGCTAGGGGAGAAAAAAAACCAGAGGGCATGGGTTAAGGGAGAAGGGGGAAAAGTTTAAAGGGAATATTGGGAGGAGGCGGAGGTTCTTCACACAGAGAGTGGTGGGAGTGTGGAATGAGCTGCCAGATGAAGTGGTAAATGCGGGCTCACTTTTATTATTTAAGAAAATCTTGGACAGGTACATGGATAAGAGAGGTGTGGAAGGATATGGTCCAGGTCAGTGGGACTAGGCAGAAAAGTTGTTTGGCACAGCCAAGAAGGACCAAAAGGCCTGTTTCTGTGCTGTTTTATGGTTATAGAAGCTGGAGAGTGACAAGCGACTTCATTTCTTGCCTTCAATTAGTGAATTCTCCCTCCCCCCACCACCCATCCTACCCCACCCCCCAAAACACCAGAAGAAAGGTGGCAGTGGTACATGGTACAAGAGTGGAACATCATCTGATGTCTCTTTGCTGAGGGGGAGATCCATTATTTGTCATTATTTCCTTCCAAAAGATTCTCAGATCTTTAACCTTATTAGGCCCCATTTATGTCGAATGCCTAAAATTGCTAAGCCCACTTTTGATCATCTGGGCTTTTCCATCCACTTAAAATGGCCCCACCTCTCATAAAAACAATAAGACTTAGGAATGCAAGTGGGCCATTCGGCCTATCAAGTCTGCCCCACCACGCAATGAGAACGTAACTGACCTGATGTGATAATCCTGAGCTCCACTTTCCCGCCTTATCCCGAATAAGACCATAAGGCACAGGCTGATCCACTGCCCAGCCCATGGCGATGGCGGGGCCCCTCTCATTGGGCAGGATGCACAACCAATGACCCTATGTGGGGAAATGAGTCATAGAGTTGTCAAGGACGAGACAGTGGACAGAAGCTCTCTTGCAACTCTCCTGGTATGGGTTATTACTTCTGCAATTTATTTGTTGAAAGCTGGCAACAAGTAATCCTTTAAACCTCTCTGGTGGCCTCGCAAAAAAAATAACGACACAGCATGTAATTATGTTTGAAATTTGTTGATGTTTTGCGCTGCGTTGTCCTATTTTGGGTGAAATGTGCTAAAAACCAGTGCAAACGCAGCGGCCAAATAACATTGTATACAAATTCCTTTATAGTGTCAGAAAAGGCTATTTGGCCCAACAAGTCTGTACTGACATTAATTTACCATTAAGGCGCACTCATCCCAAGTTTCAAATTATTCATCTGAGTGAGTGGTTTGGAAGGTTATGGGACAAGTGCGAGAATTTGGCCTTAAAAGAGGCCAAGTTCTTGCACTTGTCCCATATCCTCCCAACCTACTGACTCAGTTGAATAATTTTGAAGTATTCTTTGCTAACTTAAGGCCCACTATGGTACATTTTGAATGGGTGAGCATCATTAATTAATGTTCTCTTCCTCTTTTAATTGTTACAGACCAGGTATGTCTCACCGAGGGACAGTATAGTCCAGTTTATGTTCTATCAACCGATCAGCCACCAGTGGAGAGAGACCGATTTCTATCCTTGCACTGCGACATGTGGAGGAGGTAACAAATCACTTCAGAAGTCCTGTATGCTTTAATATTTTGACTTTCTTGTGTGTAAATGGAATCTAACCTGAAAATTTAAATATTAAGTATCAGCATGCTTGTGTCTGAAAAATTGCTGCTTTTTTTTATTTGTTGTTTGTTCAGTATTGCTGTCTGGGCCTAATTGCCCTTGAACTGACTGCCTTGCTAGGCCATTTCAGAGAGCAGTTGAGAGTCAACCATATTGCTGTGGCACTGGAGTGGCAGACTGGGAAAGGAAAGCACGGTTTCCTTCCCTAAAGGGTGGCACGGTGGCATAGTGATTAGCACCGCTACCTCACAGTGCCAGGGACCCAGGTTCAATTCCAGCCTCGGGTCACTGTCTGTGTGAAGTTTGCAAATTCTCCCCGTTTCTGTGTGGGTTTCCTCTGGGTGCTCTGGTTTCCTCCCCAGAGGTGTGTGGGTTAGGTTGATTGGCCATGCTAAATTGACCCTTAGTGTCTGGGGGAATAGCAGGGTAAATATGCGGGGATACGGGGAATCCAGTGATCATACCAATACACCATTGCCTCTCCTACCTTTCCCCACTTTTGCTATTTTTCTCCTGAAAGTTGATACTTTGACCATAGTGATGTACTACTTCATATCTGACAGTAAATGGCGGCAGGCTCTTTGACAATGATAACAGGGAGAGGGCACAGTAGCTGGCAATTTTAATCTAACCAGTCTATGAAGAAGCTTAAAGCATTGAAATTAACACTAGTTTTACAGCTCGGCTGATTTTACTCTCTATTGAAGTCAGTTTCAAGTCCGGAAAGTTAGATCAAAATTACTTTGGTTGTAATTGAGAATTCTCCCTGTCTTCCGACCATCTCAGGGATGGGAAATCTGGCATACATACCCTTTGTAACCAGGTACCTTTAGTATTCTACCATTACAGCCGAGATTGATAATTGATGGGATCAGTTGACGGAATCTTGAAGCTTTCTGCTGAATCATAGAATTGCTCCAGTGCAAAAGGAGAGCATTTGGCCCATCGAGTTTGCACCGACTGTCTGACACTTGCTCTATCCCATAACTCCACACATTTACCAATCCACCTAACCAGCTCATTTTGGGACACAAAGGGACAATTCTTCCACGGCATGGTGGCACAGTGGTTAGCGCTAGAGATCTAGGTTCAGTTCCGGCCCTGGGTGACTGTCTCCCCTCGCTTGCGTGCGTTTTCTCCAGGTGCTCTCACAGTCCAAAGGTATGCTGGTGGAGTTGTTTGGCCATGCTAAATTCCTATCAGAGGGATTAGCAGGGTAAATACACGGGGTTACGGAGATGGGGACTGACTGGGATCGTTGTCAGTGCAGGCTCGATGGGCCGAATGGCCTCCTTCTGCAAAGATCGTGGAACGTGGGAGGAAACCGGAGCACCCGGAGGCAATCCATGCCGACACGGGGAGAATGTGCAAGCTTCACACTGACAGTGACTGGAGGCTGGAATTGAACCCAAGTTCCTGGCACTGTGAGGCAGCAGTGCTAACCACCGTGCCACCCTGAAGCTGGTCCCACAACCCGAGATCCTTTTGCTCTCTCCTTACAATTCAACTGCCTCAAGCACCAAGGTGGCTGTTTGGCTGGAAAGGGAGCTAGCTTAGAATATGTAAATGGTGCCCTATTTAAGAATGTATCACAAACTTTAGTTAACAACTAGTGTGCTCATCGAGTGTCAAGTTCACCATATTTTTTTTTCCTCCATCTCTTCTTAGGCTATCAGCTTAGCTCTGCGGAATGTGTGGATATCCGTTCTGGTCGTGTTGTTCCCGAGCACTCCTGCAATTACTATCCAGAAAATAAAAGGCCCAAGCCCAAGCTGCAAGAATGCAACATGGACGATTGTCCTTCGAGGTGTGTTTACACACAAGGTCAGAAATGGCCAGGATTCACCGACCGCGCAGAGATTCACCAGCTGTGCAGATAGCTTGAAGACAGGCCTGCGATCCTGTGCAATGTGGACTCAGCGCCCACGCTAACAGCTAGTAAAGCTTGGTGCCGGGACTGGATCCTCATGATTTCTGCTCTGTGCTGACTTTTATTGCCTGCCAGCAGCAGAATTAATTCCCTAATTGTTGGAGACAGTTTAAAATGTGAGAGGTTAGGATGAAGGCAATGGGGCAAGTCGGAGAGGTGCTGAGCAAGTACGTTTTGAACTCGGGGATGTAGAGCAGGAACACGAGATTTAAAATAAATTAAAATTCTCCAGATCTTTTATAGTGGCATCATTTTAGTTTAGAGCCCGGGAGACTGGCGCCTATTTTATAAAGTACTAAATCAGACTCCTTTAAAAATGTCTCACCACAATATAAAACTTTTGCATCAGTTTGCCGAGGTTTTGGAATGCAAAGAAGAGGGGGGTGCCCTGTTCATACCAGTCTCCTCAAATGCCATCTTAAACCAGTGCCAACATAGCAATGCTCCAGGTCAGGTCACCCACAGTGGGAAGTTACATTGTCACTGTGGCCAAGCGACTTATAAGTTCATAAGTCTACAAGATAGAGGAGCAGAATTCGGTCATTTGGCCCCTCGAGTCCACTCTGCCATTCAATCATGGCTAATATGTTCCTCATCCCCATTTTCCTGCCTTCCCCCCATAACCCTTCAACCTAATACCAATTAAAAATCTATCTAACAACTCCTTACATTTACTCACTGTCCCAGCACCCACCGCACTTTGGTGTAGCAAATTCCACAAATTCACAACTCTTTGGGAGAAGTTTCTTCTCAAGTCTGTTTTAAATTTGCTGCCCCTTATCCTAAGACTTTGATCTCCTGTACCACCTTTTTTATTTCTCTCACGTTCTTTAACAGCACCGCAAACATCAACAAAGACGTATGTCTGTAAAAGAGTCAGCTTCCAGATAGAAAAGCAGCAGGAGCAATCTGCTTTGTTTTCTGGGGGCCTGTAAAGCCAGAACCTCTCTTGAACATGCAGGTCTATGCACTAGTGTAGGGGAAGGCCTGTTGATAATGAGTAGGGATCCCTATTGGCATGTCAGGCAGCAGAGGGAGGGTATTTCTTTCGACGACCGCGTGGTTGGATGAGCCATTGAATGTCTCTATTAATCTCCAGTAAGCCAGCTGATGAAGAATGGAATTAGAGTCAATATTTACATACTTTTATTCACATGTATTTGCGGAGTTACGATCTAGAAGTAACCCAACAGCCGCAGTTTCAGCCTGTGCCTTTTTATTATAGTACAAGTGAACTGCTAGTTAATGCCTATCATCCACCCACAATGAAAGACAATTAATATATAGAAAGCTTACAGTGTGGAAGGAGACCACTTGGCTTATTATGGATTGACTGGTTAATGAATTAAGCCATCCAGCTTAACCCCACTTTCCAGCACTTGGTCCAATTACACTGCATCTTCAGACGTCAGGTACCTCCTCAATGTGATGAGAGTTTCTGTCTCTACTACCCTTTCAGACAGACTCCTTAAACCTCGAGGTGAAAAATGTCTCCTCATCTCCCTTCAAAAGCCCTCTACCAATCACTTTAAACCAATGTTTCCTAATCACTGACCTCTCTGCTTAGGTTAATAGGCCCTTCCCCATCCATTCTATCCAGACCCCTCACAGCATCTCAATCAAATCTCCCCTCAGTCTCCTCTGTTCCAAGGAAAACAATCCCAGCCTATCCAATCTTCCATCGCAATTGCAAATTTCAGTCCTGGCAGCAAACTCATAAATCCTCTCTAAACCATCCCTAGCACCAATACATCCTTCCTGTAATGAGTAAAGTTTATTTATTCGTCACAAGTAAGATTTACATTAACACTGCAATGAAGTCACTGCGAAGCTCCCCTTGTCAGGTGCCTAATTGGTCAATGCAATTACCCAGCTCATCTTTTGGACTCTAAGAGGAAACCCACACAGACTCGGGGAGAATGTGCAGACTCTGCACAGACAGTGACCCAAGCTGGGAATCGAACCTGGGTCCCTGGCGCTAGGAGGCAGCAGTGCTAACCACTGTGCCACCGTGCTGCCAGTTTCCCACAGTAAGAAGTCTCACAACAGCAGGTTAAAGTCCAACAGGTTTATTTGAAAGCAAAAGCCACTAGCTTTTGGAGCGTCGCCCCTTCATCGGGCGAATGAGATTTCAGTTCACAAACAGGGCATATAAAGACACAAACTCAATTTACAAAATAATGGTTGGAATGCGAGTCTTTACAGAAAATCAAGTCTTAAAGGTGCAGACAATGTGAGTGGAGAGAGGGTTAAGCACAGGTTAAAGAGATGTGTATTGTCTCCAGCCAGGACAGTTAGTGAGATTTTGCAAGTCCAGGCAAATTGTGGGGGTTTCTGGTTTTGTGAGAGTTCTAACTGTGTTACCCAATCCAACATTGGCATCTTCACAACAATGGGAAATCTATTACCAACGGCGAAATCTATTACCAACGGCAAAATCTGAGGATCCTGTTTGGAGAGGAGGAGAGGTGCTGCGGAGGTGGAAAATCCCACCCATAATGTAGACCACAGGTACTAACAGCAGATATAGGACATTCCTTACAGTTTGCACTGTCATTCTGCCAAGCCAATTCTTTTGCATTTCATTGGAAAATTTATTTTAAAAACTTAAAATGTGTGTAGAAATGTTTGAATCGTACTGTCTATAACCTAACTTGACTCTGTTTGCCTCCTGCAGTGACGGCTTCAAGCAACTTGCAATTTATGACCATTTTCAGCCACTTCCTCGGTAGGTATAACTCCATTCCATATGCTGATTGAATATCATTATGCAGTTGCTGTCTATCAGACACGATAAACACTATGCAAATGGCAACAAGCGATTTACGGAACTAGTTTTTGAAAATCCAAGACGAATTAGAAGTGATTATATAATTTTTATCAGAGAATATATAGTTCTGGCTATTGATTTATTAACACCTTTATTCATTTTATGATTTACATGCAATCTATCAGATCAATAATTTTTCCAATTATCTCCTCTGGATAGTCAGTTTTCTTCCTGGGTCGAAGGGTCAATTACTTGGGTCATGAGTGAAAGTGAGAGGGGGGAGTGTTTACAAGAATGTAAGGGGCAAGTTTTTCACACAGAGTATGGTTTGATGCCTGGAGGAGGTGTTGGAAGCAGATTCTGTAGTAACATTCAATAGGCATCTTAATAGATACATGAATAGGCAGGGAACAGAGGGATATGGACCACATAGAGGCAAGAAAGTATTAGATTAAAGAGGCATCTGTGTCGGTACAGACTTGGTGGGCCAAAGAGCCTGTTCCCAAGCTATACTGTTCTTTGTTCATTCTTTTTTGTGGATTTGTATTGGAGTACAAATCAGGCATGGATCATGTGGCTAAGTTGCTGCTAAACTCCATTAGAACGATGGGCCTCTTGCTGTGCTGTGAAAGTCTTTGTCTCATGTAATGCTCACTAAATCTCACGAGTAGCCAAAAACAAGATTTGGATTTGCACGCTTAGTTTGAGATCTGACCTGGTCCTCCCCAATGGTACGATTGGCACCATTCTGGACATGAAGGTGCTTTACATACATTTAAATAAATTGTCATATTATTATGGGCTTGACACCATAATGTCAGCCCTTGACTTATTCTGCACCCCTTCCCCTCCCGTTTCCCACCATCCTCCCCAACCTCCCCAAACTCCTCACCCTTCTGAAGGCATTTTTATCAAAACAAAAAGCAGCCAATGATAACCATGCCAGGGTGCAAATGTGTCTTTAGCCTCCAGGGACTGAGGGCTATGCCTGGTCACTGCCCCTTGAGGCACTGCCGGGGACATCACTAGAGGGCAGCTTCTTAGTGCAGAATTGAACGATCCTTTCTGCCAGTGGAATTTTCCAGTCCCACCAAAGGCAATGAACTTTTGAGCAGCTTGCTGCATTTTCCAGCTCTGCCCTCCCCATTGTAATGGGACTATAAAATTCCACCCTTGATCATTTTCCTGATTACTGCTTCCATCTGCCTTGAGGTACAGTTCCCAGAACTGCCCGTGTGTTGTCTCTGTTGCACTGCTCTTAGCCACTTCAGCAATTTGAGTTCCTATCCTGCACTGAGTCACACAAGGCCCACCTTCTGGTTTCAAACATTAATGTAATAAACCTGCCGTTTACATTGAAATGCAACCTTAAATCATAATTCACATAGCTACATTTGTCTATCACATCAGGGTCTTGGTAGTGAGTCTATCATTGTGCCTTGCTTGAATTCAGCAAGCATTATGGCCTAATTGGGATTTATGGATAGTTAATTATTGTTACACCAGAGGTGTTCAAATCATAAAGGAATTTGAATGGCTGAATGAGGAGAAGTTGTCTCCGCTGGCAGAGGATACTGATTTAACATAGTCGGCAGGATAACCAGCAGTGATATGATATAATCTATTGGTTTGATTTTATGCAGTGAGTTGTTGTGATTGAATGAAAGGGTGAGGTGAGCAGGTTCAGAAGTAACTTTCAAAAGAGAATTAGATAAATAGTTGAAGGGAAAATTCTTTTCCAGCCTTGGGGAGAGTACAGTGAGTGAGACTAATTGGATAGCTCTTTCCAAGAACTAGGACAACTAGATGGGTTGAGTGGCCAATTTCCATTGTTGTGCGAGACGTGGGAATTGCTAGCTTCCCAACATTTATGGTTCATCCTTAGCCCAAGGATGGTTGAGAGTCAACCATATTGCTGTGGCTCTGGAGTTAAACATTGATCAGACCTGGTAAGGATGGCAGATTTCTTTCCCTAAAGGATGTTAGTGAACCAGATGGATTTTTATGACAGTCGACAATGGTTTCATGGTTGTCAGTAGATTTGTAATTCCAGATTTTATTTTTGCCAATTTAAATTCCACTTACCTGCTGTGGTGAGATTCGAACCCAGGTCCCCAGGATGTTTGCTGGGTTTCTGGATTAATAATCTAACGATAATACCACTCGGCCATCATCCCTGGCCCAGACCAGGTCCTCCTAGGTCCAGGAATGTTTTACAAAGTGTTATGCCAATCCTGGCCATTCATTGTACTGTGAAATAACATCCAAGCACCATGGTAACCCACAGGCAGAGTTTGCCCCTTTGGTTTTGGAGGGTGCAACTTTTCATCTAAACCCTAGCCAGGAAATTGATTGGAGATAGAATCATAAAATTCTACAGTGAGAAAGAGGCCCTTCGGCCCATCGAGTCTGCACTGAACACAATCCCACCCAGGCTCTACCTCCATATCCCTACACATTTTACCCCCTAATCTCTCTAACCTATGCATCCCAGGACAGTAAGGGGCAATTTCTTAACATGGCCAATCAACCTAAGCAGCACGTCTTTGGACTGTGGGAGGAAACCAGAGTACCCGGAGGAAACTGATGCAAACACAAGAAGAACGTGCAAACTCCACACAGACAGGGACCCAAGCCGGGAATTGAACCCAGATCCCTGGAGCTGTGAAGCAGCAGTGCTAACCACTGTGCTACCGTGCCGCCACCGTCTCCCTCACTCACCTGTCCCTCATCCATCTCCAATGAAGGAGAGATGAACGTCTCCCTCACTGTAAGTGCAACAGAAAGCCCATAAACTGGATTTCTGACACACACTTGACAAAGTTTCAGCAATGGAACAACTTCAAGAAACGGTTCAAGCTACGGTTTTTATAGAAATTTTATAGAGTCATAGAATCTTGGAATTATAGTATCCCCACAATACAGAAGGAGGTCATTCGGCCCATGGAGTCTGCATCAACCACATCCCACCCAGGTGCTAATTCCCGTTACGCTGCACATTTACCCTGTTATTCTCCCTGAACATGGGAGATTAGCATAGCCAATCAACTTAACCTGCATATCTTTGAACTGTGGGAGGAAACCCATGCAAACATGGGGAGAAAGTGCAAACTCCACAGTGACAGTGGTTGGAGGCTGGAATTGAACCCACTTCCCTGGCGCTGTGAGGCAGCAGTGCTAACCACTGAGCCATCGTGCTGCCATTTTTGTGGTTGTTATAACAATGTTTAAACAAGGGTTCCTAAAGTGTTTGAACAATGGATTGGAAAAGGTTGCTGAACAGTGTGCTAAATCAATTAGCTCTGTGTTAGGTGATGTGTGTTCTATTCTGGAGTAGCATTAGCTTGAAACTCTGGTCAATTTTCCCAAATATTGAGCAGAAAATTGTGGACTTTACATTGTGCATTTTTTTGCGGTTTGGAAGAATTCCAACTTGCTGGATCAGGAGGATTGAGTTGTTTTTAGGATTTGCAGGAGATTGCTTACTCAAGTTAATTCCAATTGCCTGGAAATAAAGCAATTATTTTTGCCACATTTTTGCATGAGCCATGTATTAACAGTGGGGATGATCTAGAGCTGGCACTCGCTGTCCACAGGAAGAGTGACAGGGGCTGAAGGTCCAGAGAGACCAGGAAGTATTTTCACTGTCCCTCATTGCCAATGTAATTCGATTCATGTCCCAACAAGCACGAACCTGACTTTAATACATTGAAATGCATTAACATAATATTAACCTCTCCCTCACCATATATGGAGCCTAAGATGTGTTTTCACACTATGTCAGCATGATTTACAATAGGTTAGCCCAGATGTGAACCTATCGTGTGGATCCCCTCCACCCCGGTGTGTAAAGATGAGCATTGCTGGGGGTGGGGCTGGTTTGGTAGATGGAGGAGGGAAATGGCCACCAGTGCCCCCTAGTAGAAGCTGTCAGTGTTTGGTTGGCACTGTGCCAACCTGGTAATGCCAACCTGATGATGCCAGCCTGTGCTGGGGCAGACCCCAGTGGAACCCTTATTTGGGGGAGGGGGTGAATTTGTTGATATGTAGTGGTAGAGGGGGGGAGGAACTGGGGGTGTTGGCCTCTACAGGATAGAGGCATGTCAGCATTGAGTATTAGTGGGGTGAGGTGAGGGGGGGATTTTGCTGACATTAACTGTTTCCTGGTCTGGGTGGAGTTGACGTCTGTGATTGCCGAGTGGGGAGGTAATGGACGCCAGCTCCGATTGCAGGTACAGGAAGCCCTGGGACCACCATGAAGGTTTAGGGATGAGGAGGTTATTTTCTCCTCTGGTTGGGCCGCCCTTTAAACATGGCGCCCGATCTCAGTGCAATCAGACTTTGCCAGCGTTGTTAGGCCTTCTACATGACATCATGAAACATGCGCCCCCTTTGCTTTGGCAGAGTGTTAGTAGTTCTGAAGAGAAAACGGACATGAGAGAAACATGTCATTTTTCTTGCCAGAACCAAAACCCTGCCATTTTTTGGTAAGATTTCGTCCAATGTTTCAGTCACTGCTTGTCATACTCTGCTTCTGTGTTCAGCAATACTAAAAGCTCAATTAAGATCGTTGTGCTCCATAAAGAAGAGATTGGTAACAGATGGTAAACCAGTAGAATGCCATTTTTGCTGCTATATTCTACTGATCCGCATTTAGACTGATTTACAGTCTAAAGGTAAGATGGAAATCTTTGCTGGTGGAATATAGTCACCTGGAATCATAAAATCCCTACAGTGTGGAAGAAGTTCATTCAGCCCACCGAGTCGGCGCTGCCTTTCTTTGACAGGGTGCCTTAGTCAGACCCTTTCCCCATCCTGTCCTCATTTACCACAGCTAATCAACTAACCTGCACGTCTTTAGAAAGTGGGAAGAAACCAGAGCACCTGGAAGAACTGCATGCAGAAACGGAGAGAGCATACAAACTCCACCCAGTCGCCCGAGGAATTGAACCTGGGTCCCTGGGTTGTGAGGCAACAGAGCTAAGAACTGTGCCACCACGCCACCTGAGAAGAAACTCCTCACTGTCAAGAGTGGTAACAGTGTGGAACTCAGGACCACAAGGGGCAATTGATGTGAATAGTATAGATGCTTCAAGGGGAATTTAGAAAGGCATATGAGAGAAAGTAGACTGTTATGATGGTAGATTTAGTTGAATCGGAGAGCACTTTAGCGTCCCAAGATGTGTAGGTTAGGAGGATTGATGGGGTGGTTGCGTAGGGGTACGGAGTAGGGTCTAGTTGGGATGCTCTGTCGGGGAATCGGTGCAGACTGAATGGGCCAGATGGTGTCCTTTTGCACTGTGGAGATTCTATGGGTTCTGCAAGAGGAGACTTGTGTGGAACATAAATACCAGTACAGACTGGTTGGGCTGAATGGCCTATTTGAGCATTGTACATTCAATATAGTAACATGCCTAATGTATAACTTCCCTAGAAATCAAGGTTTGAACGAGTTACAAAGATGTGGGAAGGCAAAGGACCTGGAAGTTAGATTATTTAACACGATGTTGAGCGCCCCCCAATACATGAGAAAATTGGTTCTGCTAAATCGCAAAATGTTCCAGTTTAGCCTGAACGTCATGTGTCAATGAAGCAACTACTGACACATCACACTGGAGATGGTTGAGTGATATTTGTGAGACTCACGTTCCGGCTCAAGGGGTTTAATCTGCTTTTGAAGTCTTCAAAAAAGTACTTCTCTGATGACTTTGATCCAGTTGATTTATTGATGCCCTTATTCATAAATGGACTCCAATATGCAGACCACTGCTGGTTTGACTGTAGGTTATTTTATGGTAAACACATGGCAATTATTCCAACGTAACAACAGTGACAGCATTTGAAAAGCACCGCACTTGCTGAAACATGGGAAAGCTATTCTGTAAATGCAAGATGCGATTTTTTTTCTCATATTTTGCAATGCAATGCTACACCCTTTCAAATGGAATGTAAAGGTCTCAGAGGAATGGTTTGAAATGTAAACATGCTGTATTTATTGACTGCTGGATAAAGCATTATATTGTATTCTAATTTTGCAAAGCTCATTTTAATATGCTTAAACGATCAATTGGAAAAAGTGTTTTATTGTTAAGTTTATTGAAGCCCCCTATCAAATGACAACGTCAATGAATGTTTTTTTTCACACAATTAATTTGAATAGTTTACTTTCTACCAATCCAATTTACTTCCACTGAAACTCAAAAGGAAATGTAACTGTATAATCTCACTAGGCAACATGATCTCTTAAGAGCAATGTGTCTGATAGTGCCTTACACACTGTGATTTGCATTTTGGAAAATTACAGGTATCCTGGCTGCAATTTTCAATGTTTGAGGCCTAATTTTTGCCAGAGGAAAGAACATTGGAAATGAAACAGAGGTGCATGATGCTATTCCTTGTTATCTGGAGTGTCCAGGAAAAAGTGTCCACAGCTTTGTCCCAGTTGAGCAAAGCCATGCCAATAAGGTGGCCTGGAGCATTCTGGGGCTACCGACCTTTCCTTTCCAATTCATGGTTAGGCAGCCATTTTGAGGGGCACGTGTAATAATTGGGTCTTAGACAGAGCAAGGCTATGGATGGAAAGCAAGCCCCTTGCAGCATGGTGGCACAGTGGTTAGCACTGCCGTCTCACAGTGCCAGGGATCTGGGTTCAATTCTGACCTCGGGTGACTGTGTGTGAAGTTTGCGCATTCTCACCATGTCGGCATGGGTTTCCTCCAGATGCTCTACTTTCTACAGTCCAAAGATGCGTAGGTTAGGTTATTGACCATGCTAAATTAACCCTTGGTGTCAGATAAATTAGCAGGGTAAATACATGGGGTTAAGGGAGTAGGGTCTGGGTGGGATTGTCATTCGCTGCAGGCTCGATGGGCCGAATTGCTGCCTCCTGTACTATAGGGATCCTATGAATATGTTTAAGGCTGAGTTAAGATAGATTCTTGATTGACCGGACAGTCAAAGGTTGTGAGATACATAAGAAAGTAGAGTTGAGGCCACAATAAGTTCAGCCATGTTCCCATCAAACGCTGGAACAGGCTGTAGGGGCCGAATGGCCTGATTCTATCTCTTAAGTTTGTAATGTTCATCCACTTGTGTTTTGTTCACCAGTAGATACCTTTTCACCTCTCACTCTAAAAATGACATTTACTGACATAGTCATTTCACATTTTGTGCAGGAAAGCAGGCTATGGTCACATGTTGAAATCCCCTACCAATAAAAAATTATAACCCTCTAATTATATATCAGATTACCTAAGCTGTTTATTCCTTCATGTGGATTCCCCAAAGTTGACCGTCAGAATGAAATATTCATAAGTCAAAGAAGACAAGCTGGGCTGTACATACATTCCTTGTCAATGGAAACTGTACTTTCAGTGGTGTAACATTTCCTCCCGAAACTTCCATATCTCTATCTTTGCTCCTTGAAGATTCTTCTTAAAGCCACTCTCTATTGATCACTTGTCCTACTATCTCCTGTTGTGGCTCAGTGTCAGATTGTGTCTGATGTTTGCAAAGGATCTTGGTGCTATTAAGTGCAAGTTATTGGTGTTGACCGCTCCTGTATTGTTGGCTACATAATAGGTCACAAGGTTAGGGTCAGTGAACTATTTATGCTGATTCACATTGCAAGCTGGAGTACGTGGGAAAGCGTATAGTATGTTAGCCTTTATAGGAAGGGGTATAGAGTACAAGAGCTGGCCTTTAATGTTGCAGTTGTATAAAACATTGGTTAGGCCTCATTTGGAATACTGCGTCCAGTTCTGGTCGCCTTACTACCGGAAGGACGTGGAGAGTCTGGAGAGAGTGCAGAGGAGTTTTACCAGGATGCTGCCTGGTATGGAAGGTCTGAGTTACGAGGAGAGGTTAGGCAAATTGGGACTGTTTTCCTTAGAAAGACGTAGACTTAGAGGAGATCTAATAGAGGTGTACAAGATTATGAGAGGTATAGATAGAGTAAACAGGGGTTTAGCACGAGGAGTCACGTGCTTAGGGTGAGGGAAGTAAGGTATAATTTGGATGCTAGAGGGAGTTTTTTCACACAGAGGGTGGTGGAGGTATGGAATGTGCTGCCAAGTAAAGTGGTGGACGCAGGTACTCTGAAGTTATTTAAGAAATACTTAGATGGGCACAGAATAGGAATGGAGGGATATAGAAAACTGATTTAAAATAGAGATCATGAGCCTTGGGAATCCCTGGGAAGTGTGTAAATAGATGATATTGATGTACTTGTTTTTATCCTACAGGTGCTTTGGTCCACCTTGTTGTCTAACGAGAGGCAAACACGCGATGGGTCGTGAGAGGGCTGCTCTTGGATTTTTTTTTTCGAGAGTATCCTAGTGCTTCACGTCATTAGTGTACGCTTGACCTGGACCATTTGATGGGCAACACGACAGCTCAGTGACTATCGCTGTGCTGTGCAGATACATGGATTTGGGGCCTGTGTCTGTGGGAGGTTGCGCATTCTCCCCGTGCTTGCGTGGGTTTTCTCCGGGTGCTCCGGTTTCCTCCCACATCCCAAAGATTTGCTCTTAGGCTAATTGGCAAAACAAATTCTCCCTAAATTGTCTCAAATTTGGTTTTTAATCCATAGATCTATAAACATAGACAGGGATCACGGGTCGAGGTGGGGACATCGGGGTGGCGGCGCGGGCTCGTTGGGCCGAAGGGCCTGTTTCCCTGTTTTGTTCTTTGTTCTTTGTGGGCTCATTTCACAGCTTTGACTATCTGTGCTTGAACTTTCATCAAATAGAAACCTCCCTCTGTTTCATCTAGGTTGCAGGTAAAACAGCAAACAGATGTGGCAGACATCAGGAAAGTGAAAACAGACCTGCTAAGCTTTTCCAGCATTTTCTGATTTCATTTCAGATGTGGTAGACATGCCTATTTGAAGGAAGAAAGTGTTTGGTAGGGAGTACAAAAGGAAAGCATTAGTCCCAGAGTCTAGTCAGGCAAGGTTGCCAACCTTCCCAGATTTGTCCAGGAGCCTCTTGGGAATAAGGACTGAGTGTACTTTAATCTGGCGAAGGAAATAAAAGTAGGATGAAAAAGATCTTTTTCTATTGTTAAGATGTGGAATAAACCTCAGAGAGTGTGGTGGAGGCAGATTCAGTTGAAGCATTCAAAAGGGAACTGGATTGTAATTTGAAAAGAAAGAATGTGTGGGGTTATGGGAGAATGGTAGTGAATGAATGCCTCATTTGGAGAGCCAGTGTAGACATGATGGGCCAAATAGCCTCTTTTTGCACTTTAATAGTTCTGCGATTCTATGATCCGCCAATCAACCAGTAGTTAAAGTGATGAAGGTCTTGGGGATCCGTGTAGCACCTTTCTGTTCTTCAGTCAAGAACAGATAAAATACTATGACACCAGATATTGGGATTATATACATGTACACATTTATCATCAGTTAACTTCAATATCTGTTTTTAGTCCTATTGGATATGAATAAGAGAAGATATAGATACAGATGAATATTTAATTACTCATATACTTTCCGCATAATGAAGATTCAGAAGAATAATATAACGATATAGGGTGGCACAGTGTCAGAGTGGTTAGCACTGCTACCTCACAGTGCCAGGGACCTGGGTTCAATTCCCGAATCGAGTCACTGTCTCTGCAGAGTCTGCACCTTCTCCCCATGTCTGTATAGGTTTCCTCCAGGTGCTCTGGTTTCCTCCCACAGTTTGAAAGACGTGCTGCTTAGGTGCACATTGGCCATGCTAAATTCTTCTTCAGTGTACCCAAACAGGTACAAAGTGGCAACTAGGGAGTTTTCACAGTCACTTCATTGCTTGATGTAAAACCTACCTGTGACACTAATAAATAAACTTCCTAAAAAAATTAAACATGTTGACATTTTTTCTTGTGCAGTGTAGATCGTAGTTCATTGATCATAGAATCCCTACAGTGCAGAGGGAGGCCATTCGGCCTATCGTTCACAATCCCACCCAGTCCCGATCTCCATAAGACGATGTATTTCCTCAAGCTCGTCCCCTAACACAAAGGGGCAACTTACACAGCCAATCCACCTAACTCACACACCTTTGCACTGTGGGAGGAAACCGGAGCACCCACATGAAACCCGCACAAACATGAGGAGAAGGTGCAGACTCCGCACAGACAGTGAGCCAAGCCTGGAATCAAACCTGGGTCCCTGGCGTTGTGAGGCAACAGTGCATGTTGTGCCAGCATGCTGCCCTATTTCTCAATGTTGATTAGTGTTTCTGTTTGCGTTTAGAATTGCATTTGTGGTCTAAATGCAGCAGCCTCTCTCTCTCTATATGCTCTTTGCCAGTTACTAGGCGCTGACAAGCTTGTTATAAAAATGTTCAACGGGAAGTTAGACTGAAATCTTTTCAGTTGCTGCTAACAATTTCCTTTCCGTTGGTTTCTTTGTTGTTTGGCTTCTTCAACTCATTCTTCATTCCTCCTGTCTTCACCAGTCAAATTCAGCACGATCCTGACTCTAATGCCATTAATTGTTTGTTTCCCTTTACGGTTTTGTTGTGGTCTGTCTGTTTTTGAACATTTGAGAAATTGGACTAGGTTGCTAATGTGCGGCCCCCGAGGCACAGATGGCTTCCAATCTCACTTACATATTGCAACTGCCCAAGATATTTTGTACGTGTATGATTTCTCCAGTCCAATTTAAATGGTGCTCGAGTGATTTATTGAGCAAATATTTTTGAAACTACTTAGCGTGAAAACGAGTGATGGCTTCAGACCATAAACTTCAAAATGCCTCAATGTTATTTGTACTCAGAGTTGGATCACTATCCGTGCCAATTTGCTGCACAATCGTTTCTTCGCTCGTTAAAGTGAAAGCCATAATTTGCTTAATTTTGGATTAAGATACTGCAGGGGATAAGTTTAAAGTTTATTGTGTCACATGTAGGCTTATGTTGCAATGAAGTTGCTGTGAAAAATCCCTTAGTGGCCACACTCCTGTGGCCTGTTCAGGTATGCTGAGGAGAACTTAGTATGGCCAATGTACCCTAACCAGCACGTCTTTCAGACTGTGGGAGGAAACCCACACAGACATGGAGAGAATGTGCACACAGGCAGTGACCCAGCCTGGGAATCGAACCCGAGTGCCTAGCGTTGCGTGGCAGTGGTGCTAACCACTGTGCCGTGATAGAACAGTCCTTTATGAATAACTCTGTCTTACAGAGGATAGAATTATTGGAGAGCCGCAGAGGTTTATAGCATGGGAGGAGATGATTGAGTTCCCATTTCCAAGTCAGTTGGCAAGTAATCATCCAACTTAATCCCGCTTCCCACTTCGGTCTGTAGCCCTGTAAGTTATGGCACTGTATGTGCATTCTAAGTGTTTTTTAAATGTTTATGAAACATTTGCATATGGACCAATATTTCAGGCACTGATTAGTGATTCCCTCTGGGTGAAAAAATTTCCCGTCAAATCCCTTCCAACTTTGCTGCAGCTACTTACCTGAATCTATGGATCCTGACTGTGGACGAAGAGAAATGGGTTTTTCCTATTAATTCGATGGCCTTTGTCAGTTCTCTGCCCAAAGTCAAATTTGACCCACAATGTCACGATTTCCACCTTGGGTACGGCCACGGGGGCAGGCTCCAACATCACCAAGCCTGGAATGGGGATTGAATCCTGTGCAATTGCTACAAGTCTATTCACATTGCCTGCCCAATCACTGAGCAACCATGTCTGGAGCCTTGGACAATGATGGTCAAGGCTCTGGTTCTCTTTCCATCATCTGGTTGGCCAGGAATCTCTCCCACTCTTACTGCCTGCAGTTAGCGTCTGTTGGAAGGACTGGCAAGCTGATATTCTATTTGTTTGGCTGTGTTATGAATGCACCTTCCTTGGCCATTTGTACCCAGAGTTGGGATGCTTCCCACTGCGTCACAAGGTCTCTGCTCTCTATCCTAATCTCTCATAATGTTAGAGACTCAGATAGGTTTCCCCTAAGTCCCCTGTGTTCCAAATAAAAAAAACCTTAGCCTATCCAAAAGTTCTCCAGTTCAGGACACTCCAGTGCAATCACATCATTCCCTGGAATGATCAGAATACATGCAGTCCTCCAGATGTTGCCTAACTAATCCAAAATAATCTTCTTGCCTAAGAAAGGCAAGTCTCCCATATGCCTTGTTGACCATATTATCCAGCCACCTTCAGGGATCTGTGAACATGCACACCAAAGTCTCTCTGTTCCTCCACGCTTCTCAGCATCCGATCACTTGCTGACCTACTCCCTTGCCTTGTTAGCCTTCCTCAAAGCTCCTGCTCTCTGCTCCCCTGGAATAATGTCCTCCTCACCCCAGCAAAAGAACTGATTTGCTTATTTCTACTTATGTTATTTACAGTATTTTCCATCTGGAACTGTTATGGTCCAGCAAGGAATGTCCCTGCCTCTGAGCGAGAAATTCCAGGTTCAACTCCCATTCCAGGTCTTGGTGCATGCGTACTGTGGACAAACAGGTTGGCCATAGATTGGCAAAAGGACGTTGGTCTTACAAATCAGTCACCGAAAGAAAACATGCAGGTGTAGCAAGCAGTTAGGAAGGCAAGTGGTATGTTGGCATTCATTGCAAGAGGACCTGGGTACAGGAGCAAGGAGGTTTTATTGCAAATGTGTGGGGCCTTGGTTGAACCACACTTGGAATATTGTGTACAGTTTCGATCTCCTTATCCAAGAAAAGATACACTTGCCATTAAGGGATTGCAGTTAAGTTTCATCAGATAGATTTCTGGGATGGTGAGATTGGATTACTGGGGCTTGTGATCACTGGAATTTAGAAGAATAAGAGGGGATCTAATTGAAACGTGACGCTCGGACAGATTGGATTCAGGGAGGTTGTTTCTTCTTGTTTGGGAATGGGGATCTGAAAATAAAGGGTCAAAGTCTCAGGCTATGGGTAGGGCATTTAGAACTGGGATGAGGAGAAACGTTTTCACTCGGAGGGGTGGTGTACGCCTGTGGAATTTTCGACCACATAAGGCCGTGCAAGAAAAGTCACTGAATATAATTCAGGAAGAAATGGAGAAATTTCTAGACTCTAAAAGTCTGAAGGGGTGCAAGAAGAGCGCAGGAGCATGGTATTAAGATAAACAATCAACCAGATCATATTGGATGATGGAGCAGACTCAAAGGGCTGAATGGCCCACTCCTGCTTTGATTTTCTATACTTCTGTAGCTGGCAGGAAGAGCAGGAAAGATTCCTACTCAGCTATTTGAAGGAAAGAACATTAACCATTGTGACTCACAGCTCCAGGTGACAAAATGCACATTAAAGTGCCATAGCCAGTTGAACCCCTTTTTGGCAAAGGTGGAATGGGGTGGGGGAATTGGCTCAATTGGCTAGATGACTGCGGATCAGATTGGTGTCAACAACATCTTTGTTCTGTTTGGGTGGATTTGGAATCTTCCCTCTTTGCCTTACTGGTGATGGAGGTCATGGCTCTGTGACCTGTATCTGAGCAAAGGACTGAAGATGATTTCCCATCTCCTCCACGGTGGGATAGTGTTTCATTCGTGTACTTAAATATCCAATCCTGTTCAGAATGGATTGATTTAACCCCACACCACAATCCCTTGGAACAAGTATTGACTTTTCTACAATCCATTTTTTTCCAAATGTCAGCAAAAAATGGCTGAAACTTTGACAATGATTTCATACTTGATTTTATCATTATCCTTTGTGATTTTAGCTTTAAACACCACCAAAGTATTAATCTGGCATCTTAATTGGTGCTGGTTAGGTCATGATTGTAAAATAAAATGTAATTCTGGTGGGAACCAATCTGCTAGTTCGTGCAAATAAATCTATCAGTGGATTCCATGTACAAAGGAAACAATTGTTCTATATTGACTAAAAGTTGCAAGTTAGAAGTCCATAATCCTTGGAATTTTAAATGGGCAAGAATTCGTGACATCGAAACAAAGCTATCTAATAAAAATCATGTCACATATTCTCTGAAAATTATCTTGAGCAACCGATTGCATGATTTCTCGGATCAGATTATTTTCCTCAGCTGGTAAAACTAAGATGTTAACCTGCTTATTTTGCAGAGAGGAATTTGGTGCAAATGGGTTTGGATATTTCTCAATGCAAGTGTGGCCTCTGTTTACTTGTATGTGCAGTAAAGTCTGGCAACATCAATTTTAAATCCAACCGATTTATTTGTTAGTAAATCTGACTTTACTGAGTTTACCCCAGTCCAACGCCGGCATCTCTACATCATGACTATTTGTACGTGAGCATACTCTAAGCTTGCTCAGAAGAAATAAAGGTGTTTGACCTCAGGATATTCCAGAGTGCTTCACAGCTAATGAAGTGATCTTTTTGAAGTGTAGCCTCTGTTATAATGTAAAAAACATGGTACAGTGAGATCGTACAAACAGCAATATCTTCATTGACCAGTGATTAGTTTGTAGTGGTAAGGAGGATTTTACAGCCATCAAATGGAGGAGTTTCAGCATACAGTTTTGGAACTATTACATGTGAAGCAAAGAATCACTTTCTTTAAAGAGAAATCTAACTTCTCTGCTTTCAAAAGGCTATTTGTTAACGATAGCAAGTGGGACTCGGCAATCTGGAACACAGGTTTTATAAGCACTGCTATCAGTATCACTGTGATTGGCTGGCAGACGGATTTGATTATGTTAGTTTTCCCTGACTGTGAAGTTACGATTCCAGATGTTCCTTGGCATCCCAAGTAGTGTCCAAACACAAAATTAACCAGAAACATGCCCTACAGTGGCTGACACATTCAAGTGGCAGCAGCTCTACAGTTGAAACTCAAACCATCTGGTTACTGAGGCAGCTGCTCCATTACCTATTCATTCTATTGCTTTAACCAATATTAGAGTCAAAGAAGTGCAGAAAGAGGCCATTTGGCCCATCAAGGCTACACTAATCACAATCCCAACTAAACCCTATTCCCCCCATAACATTTCCCTAGCTTGTCTCCCTGACATTAAGAGGCAATTTAGCACAGCCAGTTCACCTAGTCTGCACATCTTTGGACTGTGGGAGGAACTCAGTAAAGTTTTGCAACAGCAATTTTAAATCCAACCAATTTATTTGATAGTAAATCCGTGAGCTTTCGACACTATGTTGTGCCTTTGTCAGGCAAATGCAGTGTTCTGATCTGCAGAGGCACTCATATCCACACAGACAGTTACAGATTGCTGATTAGATTCTAATCAGCAATCTGTAACTGTCTGTGTGGATATGAGTGCCTCTGCAGATCAGAACACTGCATTTGCCTGACAAAGGCACAACATAGTGTCGAAAGCTCACGGATTTACTATCAAATAAATTGGTTGGATTTAAAATTGCTGTTGCAAAACTTTACTGAGTTTACCCCAGTCCAACGCCGGCATCTCTACATCATGACTACTGTGGGAGGAAACCAGAGCACCCAGAGCAAATCCACTCGGACAAGGGAGAATGTACAAACTTCACACAGACAAGTCACCCAAGCTGGGAATTGAACCTGGATCGCTAGCATTGTGCGGCAACAGTGCTAACCACTGTGCCACCAAAGCCTACTGCACCTAATACTCCCAGGTGGTCTCCCTTCCAAGTACTAACCAGACCTGAGTCTGCTTAGCTTCTGAGATCAGATGAGATTTGGCGTTTTCAGACTATTATGGCTGTTTGCATTCACCCTCATTGTCACTCGTTAGGGATATTTCAGATATCCGCAATAATTCCTTGCTAGTTTTGAACTGTGCTCCATAGGTAGAAATCAGTTGTAAATAAGTCAGGTGTGTTACATCATTGATTGATGGTGGTGTATTGGTCATGTCACTGGACTAGTCATCTGGAATCTCGGGCCAGTGCTCTGGGGGACCCAGGTTCAAGTCTCACTGCGGCAACCAAAGGAATTTAAATTCTATTAATTGAATCTGGAAGGTAAAGCTACTCTCAGTAATGGCGACCATGGAACTATCATCAATTGTCACAAAAATCCATCTGGTTCATTAAAAACCCATCTGGTTCACAAATGTCCTTTTTGGGAAGGAAATCTGCCATCCTTACCTGGTCTGGCTTGCAATGTGACTCCAGACTCCAATCAGATTGATATGTGCAGTGGCTTAGCGTTGTACTGTCCAGCGGGTATAGACCCCCTACCCACTGATTTTAATTAATATTAATGTTAAGACACTCTGCAGTGCACAGAGTGTGTGAGTTTCATTTTGAAAATCCTGATGAAAAAAAAACAATTTTTACATGAATTTGAATTTTTTTGGGAGAATCCACCCCAGACTTCCAAATGGTCCTATCATATACCAAGCTGATCTTTCCCTTCACCCTACCTGTAACTGCAACAATGTATTCTACACCCTATTCTTTCCTTCTCCCCTTTGTACTCTGTGAACAGTATGTTTTGCCTGTATAGTGTACAAGAAACAATATTTTTTACTGGATCTCAATACACGTGACAATAATAAATCAAATCAAATAACAGGCGAGTCCAGTTTGAGGATAAGGCGTAAACTTTTTAGAACTGAAGAGAGGAGAAATTTCTTCATCTAGAGAGAGTGGTGAATTGTGTGGAATTTACTACCGTTGAAAGTAGTTGAGGCCAAAATCTTGTGTGATTTCAAGAAGAAATTAGATGTAGCTCTTGGGCTAAAGGGATAAGGAGGTTGGGGGGGTATCAAGATATTGAATTTGGTCATCAGCAATGATCAAAATGAATGGCAGGTTTGAAGGGCCGAATGGGCTACTCCTGCTTCTAGTTTCTATGTTTCTGCTTCTAGTTTCTAAATGACCCATCAAGTCAATCGTAACAGTGCATGTGAATTGAGCACAGGAGTGCAGGATTTTGGCAATGAGAGTTGTGGAGTTTGGAAGCATTCTCATCTCAGTCTTGGATATAGTGATTTTCCCCCAAATAAACTCCTGTCGGTTTATCTGCCTTGTTGGTTATGTAAATAACAAAACAACTTTTTATGAGTTGGTAGATTTACAAAAATTTTCACTGCGAAGCTCATATCTTGAAGTATCAGTAAATATTTAACAGATCAGTTATACGATGTATTGTGGTCATCAGAAAGATTGGAGATTGTACTCCAGGATTTCTCCCCCCCACTGTGAGCCATATCAAGGAAGATCTTGTAACGCATGCGACTTTAATCTAATGATGTTTATGTTCTGTTTTGGTTTACCAGTTGGGAAAGCAATCCTTGGACTGCATGTTCGGTTTTCTGTGGAGGTGGAATACAAACTCGAACTGTTCCTTGCGTTGAAGAGAACATGTACGGTGAAATTATACCAGTGGAGGAGTGGAAGTGCATGTACGCTTTTAAACCTGCAGTAATTCAAAACTGCAATCTTTTTGACTGCCCAAAATGGATTGCCATGGAATGGTCACCAGTAAGAAAAAAATACATATATTTTAAGCTTTTTATCATATAATTTTGTTGGTCCTTTGGTTACTCCTGTGTAAATTAAAGCTGTTAAGAGCTCAGATTATATGTCAGCAAAAACTCACTCTGCCAGTATTACAGCTCTCCAATGCTAAAATCCGAGCTGCTATTTTAGAAAATGAAAACTAATTCTTTACCGTTTTGATGAGAATGATGGAAGAAATATATGGCCGAATTATCATATTTTAAAATGTTTTTCCAACATTATACTGGGTGACATGGTGGTGTTGTGGTTAGCATTGCTGCCTCATAGCGCCAGGGACTCGGGTTCGATTCCTGGCTTGGGTCATTGTCTGCACGGAGTCTGCATGTTCTCCCCGTGTCTGCTTCCACCGGATGCTCTGGTTTCCTCCCACAGTCTGAAAGACGTGCTGATTATGTGCACTGGCCAGGCTAAATTCTCCCTTAGTGTACCCAAACAGCTGCCAAAGTATGGCGACTAGGGGATTTTCACAGTAACTTCATTGCAGTGTTAATGTAAGCCTACTTGTGATAATAATACATAAACTGTACTGTGAAACGTGTGTGTGTGCACGCATATGGATGGATGTGTGCGTGACTGAGTTAATTCGACTGAAGGCAGTTAGATTGGAAGATTAAAACAGAATTAGGTGTGAAATCAATGGAAATTCAGCAGGGCTAAGATGGGAATGATCGGCAGCGTGTTTGGAAATTTGCATTAGGAAGATGAGGAAAGTGGCTTAAAGTTAACTATAGTGTTTCAAAAGGAAGATGAAGTTATAGGGGACTATAAACAAAATAAAGCAAAATATTAAGTTTATGTTTATCCAAAAGGATTGGCCATAAAAATTACAATAAAACATGTATAAGTTCTGAGAAGAGGAACATCGAAAGGAGGTTAAAGATGAAAGAGGAAAATCCTGGTTAACTAGAAATGGAAGATTGTATAGTCGTCCTGTGGCTATGAGATCCTGAAGCAGTACATGCTTCAAACAGACTTGTAAAGAAACAGCTGCACCATCCTCAGTGAGAAGTTTTTGGGTGGGTTTTCCAGCAGTGCTTGCTCCAAGACCGGAAATTCCTGCCTGAATTCAGTGGCCATTTGCATGTTCCACCCTGCCCAGTACGATTTCCATGGGAAAATTTCACTCTTTGTATCAGTGAAATTCGGAAGGCATGCTTCGATCCCAGTACTGGAAGAAAAGTTTGTATAAGAATTTCCCTAGAGCAACTGTGAATATGTGGTTAAAAAAAAAACTTGAAATCTATAAAGACCATTTGCCTAAAAAGGAAGTGTCTCTCTGAGTTAATTAAGCAGAAATGGTTTTGGGAAATTTTATTTGTTCTTGGAATGTGGGTGTCCCCTGGCTGGGCCAGAATTTATTGCCCGTCCTTGAGGACATTTAAGAGTCAACTACATTGCTGTGGGTCTTAAGTCACATGTCAGCCAGACTAGGTAAAAGAAGGGCAGATTTCCTTCCCTAAAGGAAATTAGTGAACCAACTGTTTTCTTTTTAACAGCAATGGTTTCACGGTCATCATTAGACTTTTAATTCCAGATTTCTATTTAGTTCAAATTTCCCCATCAGCTCTGCACAGACCATTACCCTGGGTCTTTGAATTACTAGCCCAATGACAATACCATGAGCCACAACCTCCCCATTTTGGATATGTTTGTTGAAGTACTATTAATTGCATAAATGTAATCTTGCATCTAAATTTCTTTTTTTAAATTAATGTTTAAATTTAGTTTTTAAAATCTTCACAAGTGGTTTGAATTCTTTTTCCTGACTTCAGATGCCTTCTCGTAAAATACAAGTTGTTGTGATAGCTTGTTCAAGTTTCCTTTTGGGATGCAGGAGAGAGAACAGAATGTGATAACTTAAATTGCTTCATGGCTGATTATAACGTGAAAAAAATACTGAAATATTATTTTTGCAAAGTAAATGAAAGAGAACAAGAATGCCATTAATTAGATTGTTATAACAACTGATAAATACTCCTTATGAACAAGAAGCTGTTAAGAATTTGTGTGTTTCCTTACAGTGCACAGTAACATGTGGACGAGGACTGCGGTACAGAGTTGTGCTGTGCATAGACTACCGAGGGCAACATACAGGAGGATGTAACTCACAGCTCAAACCACACATCAAGGAGGAGTGCACTGTGCTAATTCCATGTTACAAAACAAAAGGTAATTTTAGAACAAAATGCCTTAGTTGCTCTCTGCGTGATGACTCTATTCCTCCACAATCTGCTAAATAAGAGGAATGATTAAATAAAATAAACTTTGGTGCTGTTCTAAAGATCTAATAATTTTGTCAGTAAAAGTTTGTTCTTTCATGTTAAGTTTGATGTATGTCATATTTAATGGAGCCTGTAAGCACTGTTATGATCTTTCAGTCTCTTGCTGTTTCTGCTGTTTTTAAAACAGCAGCCTCAGTTACTGGCTGTAAGAGGTATAGGCTGGGATTTGTATTTTCTGGTGGCAGAGGTGGCCTGCCATAGGCTAACGGTGGAATCTTTTGCTCCCACCGCTGTCAGTTGTGTCTCCTCGGGTCACCCTCTGCCATCTGGGAACCTGTGGTATAGAGTCGCTTTCAGTGAGACTGGAAAATCCTGCTGGCAGGAATGGCCACAAAATTCCATCCCCCCTGCCCCACGTTATCCAGTTTATTTATTTGCATCACAAATAGACTTCGATTAACACTGCAGTGAAGTTACTCTGAAAATCCCGTAGTCACCACACTCTGGTGCCTGTTCAGGTACACTTAACTCATGTACTTTGGGGATGGAAATCTGCCGTCCTTACCTGGTCTGGCCTACACGTGACTCCACAGCAATGTGGTTGACTCTCAGCTGCCCTTGGGCAACTAGGGATGGGTAATAAATGCTGGCCCAGCCAGCGATGCCCACATCTCACAAATGAATTTAAAAAAATTAAGGGAGAATTTAGCATAGCCAATGCACCTAACCAGCACGTCTTTCAGACTGTGGGAGGAAACCGGAGCACCCAGTGGAAACCCACGCAGACATGGGGTGAATGCGCAGACTCCACACAGACAGTGACCCAAGCTGGGAATTAAACCTGGATCCCTGGCAGTGTGAGGCAGCAATGCTCACCACTGCATCACTGTGTTGCCCCGTATGCAGCAACATCTATAAATATTCAGCCATCTTTTATCAGCATGCCATTGCCACCTCCTCTCTCCTTTCATTAACTTCCCAATTGCTTTTGTGTTGCCTCAACATTAGTCAGGCAGTCACCATCCAGAACTTGAGTTCTGGTGAAGGGTCTTCAAACTGAAATGTTAACTCTGTTTCTCTCTCCACGGACACTCCCTAACCTGCTGAATGTGTCCATCACCTTTTGTCCTAACTTCATTCGGTCCTTTCCTATTCATTTCCTAGTGACTTCCTGGGAATTGTTCTACCCTTTAGAAATCCCTTCCGATCACTGATAACTGTCCAAGTGCTTCTCTTAGCATGATGTGGAGTTGCCAGTGTCGGACTGGGGTAGGCACAGTAAGTAGCCTCACAGCACCAGGTTAAAGTCCAACAGGTTTATTTGCTAGCCCGAGCTTTCAGAGTACCACTCCTTCAGCAGGTGAGTGCCTTGATGAAGGAGCTGCACTCCAAAAGCTCGTGCTGCCAAATAAACCTGTCGGCCTTTAACCTAGTATTGTGAGACTACTGACTGTATCTCTTACCATTAGATTCCAGTAACTTCCCCACTATTGATATTGAACTGACGAGTCTAAAGTTATCTGGTTTCTTCCTTCCTTTTTTAAGTGTTGGAATGACATTTACAATTCTCTGATCAAAAGGCAAAATTCGTATTGTATATGGAAAGCAGGAATTCCTTATGGATGTATTACGCGTGAAAATTCTGCAGTGTATTTGCAAAGCCTGTAATGTCACCTGTACAAATTTCAAAATGTATCGCTGGTATCCTACTGAACTGCTTTCAGGATAATTGAAATAAGTAACGATTGATAGAGAGCCCAGATAACTGGTCAAAACATTCACTGAGTTCAGAGCCGGGGGAGAAAGGAGTCTCGGAGCTCCTTATTTTACGGGCAAAATCAACCCTATGGGTGCAGTAACTTGTTATCCTGGAGAATGGCTCCATGGATTGATTTAAAGTGCACAATAACATTTTGAGGACTTCAGTTGGGGAACTAATACGATTAAACCAACAGGAAAGAATTCTTAATTGAATGGTACAATGTAATTATTGTGTTGCATGAGTCTGGGGACTCTTGGTTTTGACATATGCATGGTATTTCCAGAAAAACTTCCTGTGGAAGCTAAAGTACCCTGGATTAAGCAAGCACAGGAACTGCAGGAACCTAGAGCTGCTTCTGAGGAGCCAACGTGAGTTCACGGGTTTTTGTTTTCACATCATGCTTAATGCAGTATTTGTTTAATAGTGAGACAGCGTTGAGAGTCGTAACCAATGCACTTGTGTAATATGTTTTTAGCAGTCTACAATTTGTGCAATTATACACTGACTTTTTGAGGGTTGAACTGCAGGTTGGATTCTCCCACAAGCTTTGGGATGCCAGTGAGGACCCTGCTGTACAATTACAGGCAATGTGTCCATTGGGCATCATCATTTTGTCACGGGTGGCAGATTGACTGTTAATGCTGTTGACCCAATCAGAGAAGCAGCAGCTCTGAAGCCAGGGCAATCCCATCAGGAGGGTGAGTAGCACAGTGGTTAGCATTGCTGCTTCACAGCTCCAGGGACTTGGGTTTGAATCCCACTCGGGTCACTGTCTGTGTGGAGTCTGCACATTCTCCCTGTGTCTGTGTAGGTTTCCTCCGGGTGCTCCAGTTTCCTCCCGCAGTCCAAAGATGTGCAGGTTAGATTGATTGGCCATTCTAAATTGCCCCTTACTGTCCCGGGATGTGTAGGTTAGAGAGATTAATAGGTAAATATGTTGGGATATGGGGATAGAGTTGGGGTGGGATTGTGGTCAGTGTAGACTCGGTGGGCCAAATGACCTCTTTCTGCACTGTATGATTCTACGAGGGATTGGAGCCACTGAGATGGGTTGGTAACTCCTCAATGTGAAGGCATCCTGGGAAGTGTGGAAATAGATGATGATATTGATGTATTTGTTTTTATCCTACAGGTGCTTTGGTCCACCTTGTTGTCTAATGAGGGGCATACACGCGATGGGTCATGAGAGGACTGCTCTTGGATCTTTTTCGAGAGTATCCTACTGCTTCACGTCGTTAGTGTATGCTTGACCTGGACCATCTGATGGGCAACACGACAGCTCAGTGACTATCGCTGTGCTGTGCAGATACATGGATTTGGGCCTGTGTCTGTGGGAGTTTGCGCATTCTCCCCGTGCTTGCGTGGGTTTTCTCCGGGTGCTCCGGTTTCCTCCCACATCCCAAAGATGTGCTCTTAGGCTAATTGGCAAAACAAATTCTCCCTAAATTGTCTCAAATTTGGTTTTTAATCCATAGATCTATAAACATAGACAGGGATCACGGGTAGATGTGGGAACATCGGGGTGGCGGCGCGGGCTCGTTGGGCCGAAGGGCCTGTTTCCTGTGCTGTTTTTGTTCTTTTCTTTAAAGTTAAACTTGCTGGGGAGAAGCTTCAGGTTCCCTCGAAGCAGAGGGTGGCTGTTTCCAGGTGCATCGGTCAGGCTGAAGTGTGACATTTCCTGCTGGGAGATGCCCCTTTGAGGCTTGTACTTCCTTAATGCCATCCCCCCAGCCTCATCCCCAGCCCCAGCCCAGCCGACTTCCTCCAAGAAAATAGCCTCTGAATGGAGCTGGTGGTCTGCTGGTGGACAGTGATCAGCACTGCTGCCTCACAGCGTTGGAGACCCAGGTTCAATTCCCGGCTTGGGCCATTGTCTGTGCAGAGTTTGTACATTCTCCCTATGTCCACATGGGTTTCCTCCGGGTGCTCCAGTTTCCATTCAGTCTGAAAGACGTAATAGTCAAGAGCATTGGCCATGCTAAACTCTCCCTTAGTGTACCGGAATAGGTGCCGGAGTGTGGCAACTAGGGGATTTTCACAGTAACTTCATTGTAGTGTTAATGTAAGCCTATTTGTGACACTAATAAATAAAGTTTAAAAAACACTGCCAGTGGCAAAATATCAGCACATTTGTAAAGTTGGATCCAATTGGGCTTATGGTCAGTTTCTTTCATTGTGCAGGCAAACAATCTAGCATCCTGCCTGCTAATGAGAAACTTCATTAATGGCAGGAATGCATAGAGAAGCATCCTCTTAGAGTTTTCTACTCTTTTCCCATTCCCCCATCTCCATACTTGGAATACTGTGTGCAATTCTGGTCACCCTATTATAGAAAGGATAACATAAAACTAGAAAGAGTGCAGAAAAGATTTACTAGGATGTTACCGGGACTTGATAGTTTGAGTTAAAAGGAGAGGCTGAATAGACTGAGACTTTTTTCCCCTGGAGCGTAAGAGGCGGAGGAGTGATCTTATAGAGATTTATAAAATAATGAAGGGCACAGATCAGCTCAATAGTCAATATCTTTTCCCAAAAGTGGAGGAACCTAAAACTAGACGGCGTAGGTTTAAGATGAGAGGGGAGAGATACAAAAGTGTCCAATTTTTTCACACAGAGGATGGTGAGTGTCTGGAACAAGCTCCCAGAGGTAGTAGTAGAGACATGTACAATTTTAACTTTAAAAAGCATTTCGATAGTTACACGGTTACGATGGGTATAGAGGGAAATGGATCAATTGGGACTAGCTTAGGGGTTTTTTAAAAAAAGGGACAGTGTGGACAAGCTGGGCTCAAGGGCCTGTTTCCATGTTGTAAACCTCTATGACTCCAAGTCCACTATCCCAGGATTGGAAAAACACAGTCCCATTGCTTTTGCTTTTTCTCATGTGGTACATCGACAACTTTGGACAATCATTTAGTTTTACTTTCAAGTATGTATTTATTGATGAGGGATGGTTCTGAATCAGATATCTCAAAACTGAGACAACTGTTTTGATGTACTACTTCTGAAATGGTGTTCCTCTTCAAAGTTCCAATATTGTTTGTTCTTCTGTATTCAGTTGAAATATGCATTGTTCAAATCCTGCAAAGAACTTCACTGTTTCGTTAGAAACTTCCTTCCAAGATGTGCAGGAATTTACCCTGACCTTTAGTGGATAAGAAGATTTCAAAGAATTACAAATTTGTGCATTTGTAATTAGAATGTCAAATGGGTTCTATGGACATTTTTGTAGACTTGAGTTTCACTTTCTATTCCTTGTGTGGCATAGAATTGAACATTCTAACTGACACTTCCTAGTTTAAACTCTGCGTCACTCACTAATGCTTCTGCAATCTGATTAACACACAGTGGGGGGGCAGATCCGCGTTCGCCCCCAAGGTTGGAAATTCCCACCCGAGGTCAATGGACCTTTGCATGGTCTGCTCCCACCCACTGTGATTCCCGAGGTGGGTGAGGTGGGAAAATTCCGTCCATGATTGCTTCTCTTGTCCATGTGTGTGCTCTATCCAGGGAGCTGTTCTTTCTCAATAGTTAGCTGAAATGATCTTCTGGACTAAAGACCGAATTATAGTTCTGTGCAGGTGCAAGTGTAGCAAACAGCTGTCTCAGTTCAGACAGGAGGGATAGTTTAACAGCTAAAGAGCTAAAGCAATATATGAATTGACAATTGTATGGGCAACTTCTTGTTTTGCTTCTCAGTGTAAAACATGCCTTTCAACATGTTCTCAGCATTTGGCCCCAGTATTGTGACAGTTATTTCTCAGGCCAGTCACAATATAGCCGGTTTCAAGGACATGCTCCAGGCTTCACTAATAGGCCTCCCATGTTTGCACACCCCAATCCCGATACAAGGTTCGAACAGTACATAGTCCCTGTGGATCCAGCAAGTAAGGATTCATAGAGGAAAATTGGGCCCATTGCTTTTAATCTTTAAGGCATGAAAATGTTTTCTAAATGTCTGCTAACAATAGTCATTCCAGGCAATTGGCACGGAACTATGCATCGCATCGTAACTCCCGTGGGAAATCATGTCTGTAATGTAGAAATGATATGCAGTTCAGTAGCATAGCCATTCCATCATCTAGTGATCTTGTAGTGAATACGTTTTAACGTGCCAGTGAAACTTCACCATACATCAAAGTAAGTTAAATATTAAGAACAGCCATTGACTGATTTAAGGAAAGCCATAACGAATAAGACTGAGTGATGCTAATAAGAATTGAGCTTTAGAAGTAACAAGAACACATTCCTGAGAATTCTGGTGGTCTGTTTTTAAACACAGTGGAGCTAATCCAAATCCATTAGTCAAAATTTTGAAGATTTACATTACAGAACAATGATGGTGTTTAACTTTCAGAAGTTACATTCTATATTCCATTGTCCCAATCCTGATGGATGGCCTTAAAAAGAACATTGCACAACTGTGTACAAACAAATGCAGGAAAGATACTTTACTGAGCAAGGAGTGGAGTGAAACGCTGTGAAAAATGTGTTGTGAACCCCATTCTGCTGGATGGTCCCTTTCCCAATGTTAAGCTTTGCTTTGTGCTGAATTCGATAGCACGGTGGCACAGTGGTTAGCGCTGCTGCCTCGCAGCACCAAGGACCTGGATTCAATTCTGGCCTCAGGTCACTGACCGTGTGGAGTTGCACTTTCTCTCCGTGTCTGCGTGAGCTTCCTCTGCGTGCTCCGGTTTCCTCCCACAGTCCAAAAATATGTGGGTTGGGTTAATTGGCCATGCTAAATTGACCCTAGTGTTAGGGGGATTAGCAGGATAAATGTGTGGAGTTATGGGAATAGGGTCTGGGTGGGTTTGAGGATGGTGCAGACCCGATGGGTTGAATGACCTCCTTCTGTACTGTAGGGATTTTTCTATGATTCAAATAGTTCTAACAATCCAGAGATGAGTCTGTGGTGCTGCATATTGTCAATGAAAATGAGGTCAGTGGGAGGTGAACAGGACTATACTATTATAAACATGTTTGAATCTAGTTCAAAGCTAAAATAGCAAGAGACATTCTGTGAGTCCAGAGTGAGAAAGTGTGTCTCCTAAAGCAAACTGATTAATGAACCCTTAAGGAGCAGCATAGAATCTGAACAAGAAGTGTGAGTTAAAATAGGAGTTCAATAATAAATTAATGAGAGGGAAAGAATAACCAAGAAGGATAAAAGACACAAATTTGATAAATATATTTTCTTTTCTAAACAAAGCTTAAATCTCTAACAATAATAATAGGTTAGGCTGATTGGCCATTACAGGCAAGTGGCATTGAATAATCCATTGTATCATAACTCCCGTGGGAGTTGTCCCATGATAAATTGCCCCTTAGTGTCAGGGGGATTAGCAGAATAAATACATAGGATCACAGGGATAGGACCTGGGTGCGATTGTTGTTGGTGCAGGCTTGATGGGCCAAATGGCCTCCTACTGCACTGTAGGGATTCTATAAATAACTAAAAGCTGACAGAGTGAGACACCACAGTTGTAAAAGCAGATTTTCCATGCCAAAGAGGTTGTTTCGCGTTTTAGGACTTGCCGTGTCATTAAAAGAGACTGAAATGGACAAACCATAGCGTTCCGCGGCAATCTTAGTCCCTATTTATGAAATCAGAAGATAGACTTCACACCATTCAATGGGAAACCACACATTTCCATATAGATTTTGGATGAGATGGTATCTCAGATACCAAATTCTTTTTTCTAAGTCTAACTGCGCATGTCCACAGAACAAAGAACAAAGAACAAAGAACAACACAGCACGGGAAACAGGCCCTTCGGCCCAACGAGCCTACGCCGCCATCCTAACGTCTTAATGACATATAGAGACCAATATAGGGACAATTTGTTATCCAATCAGCCTAAGAGCACATTTTTGGGATGTGGGAGGAAACCGGAGCACCCGGAGAAAACCCACGCAACCACGGGGAGAACGCGCAAACTCCCGCAGACACAGGCCCAAATCCATGTGTCTGCACAGCAACAGCGATAGTCTCTGAGCTACATGTTGCCCATCTGATGGTCCAGTTTAAGCATACACTAACACATGAAGCACTAGGCCACTCCTGAAGTAACATCCAGGAGCAGCCCTCGCACGACCTGCCAAATGCATGCACCTTGTTGGTCAACAAGGTGGACCGAATAGCCTGTGGAAACAAATAAAGTATTTAAACAGTCCTCCTGTATCCCTCTATCTGCAGACCGCTCATGTGGCTGTCCAAGAGACCCTTAAACAACCCTAGTGTGCCTGCTTCCACCACCTTACTCAGTAGTGCATTCCACACCCCCACTACCCTTTGTGTGAAAAAATGCCCTCTAGTATTAGTCTTATACATAGCCCCCCTCACCCTAAGGCCGTGACCCCTCGTTCTATCCAATTCTAATGGTGGAAAAAGCTTACCACCATTTACTCTATCTATACCCCTCATAATCTTATATACCTCTAATAGATCCCCTCTCAGCCAACGTCTTTCAAGGGAAAACAACCCCAGTGCGTTCAATCTTTCCTCATAAGACAGCCCTTCCATACCAGGCAGCATCCTGGTAAATCTCCTCTGCACTCTCTCCAGGGACTCCACATCCTTCGTAGTACGGCAACCAGAACTGGACGCAGTACTCCAAGTGAGGCCTAACCAACGTTCTATACACTTGCAACATCAAACTCCTACTCTTGTATTCTATACCCCTTCCTATGAAGGCTAACATACCATACGCTTTCTTTATCACTTTTTCCACCTGTACTGACACCTTCAGAGACTTGTGAACCTGCACCCTCAGGTCTCTCTGCGTCTCTATACTCCGGATAGTTTTACCTTTTATCCTATAACTCCCCTCTACATTATTCCGGCCAAAATGCATCACCTCGCATTTATCCTGATTAAATTCCATTTGCCATCTATCTGCCCAATCTACCAGCCTATCTATGTCCTGTTGTATTGCCTGGCACTGCTCCTCAGTCCCCGCCAATCCAAGTATCTTAGTGTCATCAGCAAATTTGCTGATCACACCACCTACCCCCTCTTCCAAGTCATTTATATAAATCACAAATAGAAGAGGTCCTAGTACTGAGCCCTGTGGCACACCACTAGTGACTGACCTCCAGTTGGAAAAAGAGCCTTCCACTACTATTCTCTACTACTGTTGTTGTCTTGTTGGTACGTAAGTAACAGTGAGGGTTGTATGAGGTGAGGTGGAGGGCTTGTAAAGTTTAATATTGCAAACAGACAGTAATGTTGCTCATTTTCTTGCTTCTTCACAGATTCATTCCTGAGCCCTGGTCACAATGCAGTTCTTCATGTGGAGTTGGCAAACAAGTACGAGTAGTCAAGTGCCGTGTTCTGCTTTCATTTTCTCAAACAGTGGAGGAGCTGCCAGATGAGGAATGTGAAGAGGATAAGCCACCCACCGAGCAAACTTGTTTCTTGGCACCATGTGATGGGGCGACTGCAATGTATGACTCAGAGGTGACTTACCGTGAATGGGGTGCCAATGAGATGGAAGAGCAATTTGACTGGGAATATGAAGGTTTCACCCCATGCTCGGCTTCATGTTTAAGAGGTATTCTTTTCATGACTTCAAAGATTGCACTGCTATGCTTCTTGATTCTGGTTGGTCCAAAACTAAGCTAAACAAGACTACTGCATAATCATTTTTTCTTTCTGTTACATTAGAGGGCAGTTTTTCACACAAAGGGTAGTGGGGGTGTGGAATGCACTGCCGAGTAAGGTGGTGGGAGCAGGCATGCTAGGGCTCTTTAAGGGTCTCTTGGACAGCCACATGAGCGGTATGCAGATAGAGGGATATAATAGGACTGTTTAACTATGGCTTTTTTCCACAGGTAATTCGGTCCATACTTGACCAACAAGGAGCATGCATTCGGCAGGTGGTGCGAGGACAGCTCTTGGATGTTGATTCATGGGTTGCCTGGTGCTTCATGTCGTAAATGAGTGCTTTATCTGGACCATCTGACGGGCACCATGACAGCTCAGTGACTATCGCTGTAGCTGTGCAGACACTTGGAATTGGGCCGGTGTCTGCGGGAGTTTGCGCGTTCTCCCCGTGGTTGCGTGGGTTTTCTCCGGGCGCTCGGGTTTCCTCCCACATCCCAAAAATTCGCTCTTAGGCTGATTGGGAAACAAATTGTCCCTACATTGAGATTCTTCCATATTAGGAATAACTTAAAATTAGAATAGGATAATGGAATTGTTACTATATAGTTATGACGGCGGCGCGGGCTCGTTGGCCGAAGGGCCTGTTTCCCATGCTGTGTTGCTCTAAAAAAAAATTAGAAGACCCAAATTAATGTCAGTAAGCAATTTGATTACACGAAGCATCCCAATGCAGGCTAAACTCTACACCTTTAGTTTGCAGGGATAGTCATAATGCAGTGACTGAGAACCTTAGGTCCACCCACTTTTCTTCTCGTAGAATCATCAAATGGTTACTGCACAGAATGAGATCATTTGGCCTATCGTGTACGTACTGAAGGAACAATTCACATGTGTCACAGCTCTGCTTTTTTCACCCTTAACCTACAAATCTTTTCTTTTCAAATAAGAATACAATTCCCTTTGGAAAGCTTCGTTGAATGTGTCTCCAGCGCACTCTCCAGCAATGCAATCCATACCCGTGCCACTCGCTGTGTGAAGAGATTTTTCCTCATGTTGCTGTTGTTTCTTTTGACAATTATTTTAAATCTGTGCTCTCTTATCTGCCAACGGGGGGTTTCTCTCTATCCACTCAGTCCAGACACCTTATAAGTTTGATTCCCTCTACCAAAAGTCCTGTTAATCTTCCCTCCTCCAAAAAGAACAGTGCCAATTTCTTCACTCTTTCTGCATTAGCTGAAACACTCTCTCTAATGGCTTCATATCCTTCCTAAGCTTACTCTCCAAAATTGGATGTGATACTTCATTTGAGGATAAACCAGTATTTTGTACAAGTTTAAGGTAGCTTTCTTGACTGTGTACTCAATGCTCCTATTGATAAAGTCTAGGATGTCTGACATATGCTTTATTAACCATTCTCTCAACCTGTCCTGGCACCTTCAATGAATCATTCACTTACTCACCCAGGTCCCTCATCACCAATACTCCTTTTACAATTCTACCCTTTGATATGGTCCATCCACATTCCTTCCGTCAGAATGGATCATGTGAGGGGAATGGTGCTTAAAGCAGTAATTTGACAACAGTGACATGCAACCATCAAATTCCTCAAACTCAGGACAAAACTCAGGGGGGAGCGCAGTGGTTAGCATCGCTGCTTCATCGTGCCAGGGACCCGGGTTCGATTCCCAGCTTGTGTGACTGTCTGAGTGGAGTTTGCACCTTCTCTCCATGTCTGCATGGGTTTCCTCTGGGTGCTGCGGTTTCCTCTCACAGTCTGAAAGACGTGCTGGTTAGGTGCTTTGGCCATGCTAAATTCTCCCTCAGTGTAACCCGAAAAGGCACTGGAGTGTGGCGATTAAGGAATTTTCACAGTGACTTTATTGCAGTGTTAATGTAAGCCTACTTGTGACTCTAATAAATAAACTTTAAAGCTTTAAACAAATAGTACTTCATTATCACCCAATCAAAATCCTGGGACTGTTTACGTAACACCACCTTGAAAATCCCTTCACCCACCACCACCACCCCCAACCCGCATCACCATCCCCCCCACCACCCCTCCTTCCCCCCGGGACACATTCAGCAGCAGCAAGAAATGAATAATAAATGACTTTTCTTTTTAAATAAGTTTTCTTAGAAATGTGAGAAAAGATTACAGTCAAAAGTGGCATTGTGGAGCAAACAACATGACAGCTCAGAGACTATCGCTGTTGCTGTGCAGACACATGGATTTGGGCCTGTGTCTGTGGGAGTTTGCGCGTTCTCCCCATGGTTGCGTGGGTTTTCTCCGGGTGCTCCGGTTTCCTCCCACATCCCAAAAATATGCTCTTAGGCTGATTGGGTAACAAATTGTCCCTATATTGGTCTCTATATGTCATTAAGACGTTAGGATGGCGGCGCGGGCTCGTTGGGCCGAAGGGCCTGTTTTCCCGTGCTGTGTTGTTCTTTGTTCTTTGTTAAACTGTCACTTGCTGGATAAAGCAACTATGACCTGAAGCTCGCTCCTTATTACACATTTACCCTGTCGTGTAATCCCAGAGTAATATTAATCCACTTCTGAGATTTTGTTTCTCCATTTTCTGATGTTGAAGAATAGGAAACAACTCATGGGGGCGATCTTGAGCCCACACTCGCTGCCCCTGGGAATGGCAACGGGCTGTCAAGGTTCGGCAAAGTTCCAGAAGTCTCAGATCTCACTGACGAGATTGTGATCTCCAGTGTTTGCCACCCTGTCTGGTAACACAGTACCGTTCAAGCCCATACCAGGCGTGAATCTGATTTAATTACATTTTAATAGAACTGTAATTAACCCTCCTTCTCACCCTTTATTGACAACCTGCTGTATTTTCAAATCCTACCAACGTGACACCATGGCTAACACGAGGGGACATAGCTTTGAATTAAGGGGTGGTAGTTATAGGATGGATGTTAGAGGTGGGTTTTTTACTCAGAGGGTAGTAAGGGCGTGGAATGCCCTGCCTGCAGCAGTTGTGGACTCACCAAGTTTAAGTTAAATGGTCAGTGGATAAGCATATGGATAGCATTGGAATAGTTTAGGTTAGAGGGTCATAAAATTGGTTCCATTAGTCGGCGCAACACCGAGGGCTGAAGGGCCTGTACTGCGCTATAATGTTCTATGGGCAGTTTACAACAGGTTCACACAGATATGAACCTGTCGTGGGGATTTTCTGGGGGCACAAGTCACTGTAGCCCTCAGGCAATAGGGCCGTGGCTGGGCAGAGCCTTGGCAAGGCCCTGGCACATATTGGCACTGAGGTTGGCAGCATGCCCATGTCAAATTGGCAGTACCTGCCTATGCCAGAAGCAGACCTCATTGGAAGTCTCATTGGCAGCAGGGTGAATGATTCATGGCTGGTGGCTGGGTGTGGGCATGGGGGCTGGGGAAGCTGGCAATGATTGCGTAGGCAAAGGGGGGAACCAATGTTCAGGGGTGGTGGGGAGTTGTCAGCACTGAGTATTGTGGAGCGAGGGGTGATGGTTGAGGAGAAGTGCTGGCTCTGACTCCAATAGTGGTGTAGTGAGGGGAGAGTGTGAATGCTGGCTCCGATCAGGGGGTGGGGGAAGGAGCCCCTGAGACCTACATTGTGGGTTCGGGGCGAGGAGGAGGTCATTGGTTCCCTTTATATCTGACACCCTGACTTCAGTGCAGATGGGCTTTGCCAGTGTGTTGAGCTCCCGTCTCCTCACCAGATGGCATGAAACACATCCACCTGTTTTTGTTTTGGGTGGCAGAGTGCAGTAAGATTTGAAGAGAAACATATTGTTTTTGTCACTGGCATCAACACTGTGCCAACTTTTGGTAAAATTTCACCCCGTAGTCTATTTTAAATATGTAATAACCTTGCTGATGCAAACTTATTTAAAGAGATTTTTGGTTATTCATTCATGGGACATGGGCATCACTGGCTGGTCAGCATTTCTTGCCCATCCCTAGTTGCCCTTGGCAGGGGGGCAGTTGAGAGTCAACTACATTGCTGTGGCTCTGGAATCACATGTAGGCCAGACCAGGTAAGGATTCCCTTCCCTAAAGGACATTAGTGAACCAGATGAGTTTTTCGGACTATCGACAATGGTTTCATGGTCACCAATACATTCTTAATTTTACATTTTTTAAGAATTGAATTCGAATTCCACTGCTGCCATGGCAGGATTCGAACCCGGCTCCCCAGAACATTAGCTGAGTTTCTGGATTTAAAGCCTTGCCATAATACAGCTACATCTATCGCCTTCCCAAAGAGTTCAAGGTGTCCAGAACTTTTTGCAAAGATTTTCTTGCATTGGATTATTTAATAAAGCAATGTTTCTGTTATATTTTACATACTTTATTTCCTGGAAGTTTTTACTTGTGTACTAAGAGTAATTCACCAACCTATCTTAGTTAGCACTCCATACCAATTAATCAACTCTGTAATGTGTGCCAACGTTGATTCCTTCAATAATTCTGTGTTTATTCCCACCGTCAGGGAAACAGGAAACGATCGTTGTGTGTCGTAACAAACACACACAAGAAAGCGTGGACGACAGTTTATGCGACACCTTCAAGCGTCCTCCACATATGGTTCGAGCTTGCGGTACTGGGCCTTGTCCTCCCAGGTATGCTTTATTCTCCGCTTCAGGGAAACAACCTTTAAAGCAATTTCACACTTTGTATTTTATGGTTGATGTTCCAAATTCAATGAAGATATATCCAATTCAATTTGACAAGTGTGTGGTGGTCTTGTAGCACAGTGGGTAGTGTCTCTGCCTCTGACCCAGAAGCTCCTGGTTCCAGTCCCACAACAGGACTTGATGGTTAGGAAAAGTGTGTTCATAACACGGTCAAATAGGTTGAGTGGAAGTTGATGTGAAGATGAGTAAATTCCAAAGTAAGTGAAATGATATTCAAAGCAGTGAATGTAAGCTGCCAGGACAAGTCCTGTAAGTTCAAACCTTTCACTGAGACTAATGCAACTTCATGTCTCAAAGACTTCCCAGCTTCAAGATTTAACTGATCCCTCCCTTCCCCGTACCCCACAATCGAGAATTGGGATAGGGGAAGGTCTCATGGCACGATGGATAATAACCAGGATTGAAACAATGAACCTTTGGTTGATGCAGCAAATATTCTATCCCGCCTGCGATGATTCCCGCTGTGGACAGACTGGGAAATCTTGGCCAGTGTCCCGACCACTGAGGCAGAAACTCCAGGTTCAAACCTCACCACTTGATAGCAGTCAAACAGGTTGAGTGCATCAACCAGTAAATCCTTCCAAACACACCAATGGTGGTGATAAGAGTGAGAAACTTTCCTGGGGTAGGATTTTTTTGGCCACACTCGCCTCCCACTTGAGGTCAACGAACCTCTGTAAGGCCTGTGTCCCACCAGCTTCACTTCCTGTCATGGGCAGGATGGTACAATTCCATCCATTGTCAGCCATGCTTGATATGGAATGGCATCTCTCAAAACCCTGGCAACAGACTTGTGACCTGTTCTGGGATTTACTAATTATGGAAACAGATGAAAATCTGCCTTAGTATGGGAAGAGAATTGGAATTGGAAAGTGTGGTAAAGGGAGATATGTGGAAGCCTAACTGTTGTCTTTCAGTCCTCTGCTATAATATTGGGCTGTAGTGTCGAGGAAGAATAATGTTTTGTGTGAAACATCAGATTTGTAAACAATGAAATAGAAAATCTGAATCTGCTCGATCTGTTCTGCTGCATTGGAGTGTTAGGCGTGAGAGAAGATGTACTGCCTCTAGTGAAGGGAGGGTGTGGAGGGAGGCAAATGGAGACAGCTATTGTGAAGGTAAGAATCCTGCAGCTGGAACATCTTGAAGAACCGGCAGCAACACCAATAACAATAATCCATTACTTTTGCCTGCGCTCTCTTTTTAAATTGAGATCGACAGTCCACCTGGTGTAACAATAATAACATTGTTTGCATCCAGCATTCTTGAACTGACAATGACAGGAAGTATAACATTTGACATATGACAAGATTCTGTCATCATTGTCTTATTTCAATACATTTATTGGTATTTGGGCAGTTGCGACATTATGCTATTAGTAATACAGGCAATGATTCAACATTTCCATCTAGTTTTCTGCACTAATATGAGTGTCATAGCATGGTTACAGTTCAAGAGAAGGCCGTTTGGCCCATCAATTCCAGACTGGCTCTCTGCAAGAGGCCTGGTGGAACTGTAGAGAGAAATGTATCCTACAGTATCTGCTTCTAGTCACTAGTTTTGAAATCAAAAACAGTTTCAAAGAGTAACTGAGAGATTCAGAATCAGTTCATATTCATAACCTTTATAATTACTGGTGACACAGTGAAGTATGCAGTAACATTCAAGGGCATTATCATCACAGGATCTCCCACTATCAACACCCTGGGGTTACCATTGACCAGAAACTGAACTGGACTAGCCATATAAATTTGGTGATAACAAGAGCAGATCAGAGGCAAGAAACTCTACAGTGAATAATTTGCATCCTGACTCCCTAAAGCCTGTTACACCATCTACAAAACACAAGTTAGGAGTGTGATGAAATAGTCTCCCCTTGCCAGGATGAGTACAACTCCAACAGCATTTATAAAGCTCAACACCATCCAGGATAAAGTGACCCCCTTGACTGGTACCCCATTCACAAATACTCTCTCCACCATCAATGCACAGTGACAGCAGTATGCACCGTCTACAAGGTGCACTGCTGGAACTCACCAAGGCTGCTTAGATTGTACCTTCCAAACCCATGACTGTTGTCATCTAGGGGAAGTGCAGCAGATGCATGGGAATACCCCTCACTGCTTGCAAACTCCCTTCTAAGCCACACACCATCCTGACTTGGAAATTTATCGCCATTCCTTCACAGTCACTGGGTCAAAATCCTGGAACTCCCTCCCTACATCACGTAGGCTGGAATGATTCAAGAAGGAGACTCACCACCACCTTCTCAAGGGCAATTAGGGATGGGCAATAAATGCTGGCCCCATGCCCACATCGCAAGAATGAATTGAATAAAAGGCAAATACAGAAAGACTGCTTTCACAGAAGTGGGATTTTGCTGGGTTATGAGTTCAGTGGAATAGTGACGAGCTAAATGCTTAAAAGAAACAGAAGTTTTAAATGAAAATGTTTAATTTTTTTTATAAAGGCAACATTAGCTTAACTAACCAGCTATTAATATTTGGGTGCTGTAGACATTTGAACTGGCGAAAGGCCAAGAAAAGTTGGGATAGAGGATTTGACCAACAAAGGGTGTTTAGTGATGTGTGACAGTGTGATAAAAGACATTGATTTATGGCTCTTGAACCTGTGAGTTCCCAAATGGCGGATCCGGGAGAAGCCAGCATGCAGATACAGGCATAACTCCTGAGGGAGCGGAATACTCTCCTACACAATACACTCATACCTCCTAGTGACTAGCCTATTATACGACAGTATTATAAAGGGTCTGGGAGCAAACTTCTTACTTACTGCTGTCATGGTGAAGTTGAACTAATTAAACAGAGGAAATGAAAGTCAGATTTCTTTAGAACTAATTTCTGTAAAATTAGAAGATACACTTGGGAGCTTTCATATAACCAGAAATGTACTTGTGATATGAACTGTGGAATTGCATTCTTCCCAATTTTTCTGATTGTTTATTTATTCTGCTGATTTTCCTTCGGCTTCTCTTCACTGGAATGTGACCCTTTTGGAAATAGCCTTGAAATTTGTGGTTACAGTTTGCAGTGGTTACGAAGGGCAAGATTTTCCTCTTTCAGAAAAAAAAAACTTTAATTGGTGATTTATCAGGTCCAATACATCTCCAAGCAATTTACATAGAGCAGTTTGTTTTGAAATATATATGAACAAACATAGCGGGAGAATGGTCTCACCAATAGGAAACTGGTCATGAACTTTTCTTTTAGCCTCACTTGTTCCTTGAGAAACTCCGGCAGAATTGTGCAGGGAAAGATATAAATGAAAAGTGGGTTCAGACCTCGAGCTGATGCTGTTAAATGAAAGAGGATGCATGGTGTTGTATCAGAACCCCAGCCTGTGCACACAGAACTGCTGCGGCCTACGCTAAGGCCCTTTAACTCTGCTATAACATTGGGTACAAATGCGGATTCTCGGGGCTCATTTATCAAAGCGACATTTCTGAAGCAGCAGTGGGAAATCTGAGTTCTTCTGCCAACATTTCCAGTGTGCACCCTTAGAGGGAGAAAGGTGGAACCCATCCCTCACCTCAGTGCCCCGTGTCCCAGGCTCTTGCACTGATCCCCCATGGAAAGATTGGCCATGCAGAATCAGATGAAGCGTCACTGAGCGTGTGCGGACACACCCTGTCTGCCACTTCATACACAATAAAGGAAAGACTATTCTTGATGTTTCAACGCTGACTGAGGTGCTGACTGAGGTGCAGTTTTTTCCAGCTGCTGGATTGCAGACAGCTGCAGGCGGACTATCAGAGGGCAGATAGAGAAAGGACCAATGGGAATTTAAGGGCTCTTCCCTTTTTCACTCTTTGTTCCCCCCACCAGCCAGGCAGAGCTGCATGTGTTGCCTCCTGCCCTTGATCTGGCCTACATGTGACTCCAGACCCACAGCAATGTGGTTGACTCTGCCCCTGTCCATGTACCTCCTTCATAGAATCCCTTCAGTGCAGTAAGAGACCATTCAGCTCATCAAATCTGTGCTGATGACAGAGTTTCTTACCCAAAACCTCTCCCCCGCCTATCCCTGTAAGCCCATACATTTTACCATGGCTAATCCAACTAACCTACATATCTTGGGACACAAAGGGGCAACTTAGCATGGCTAATCCACCTAATTCACACATCATCCCAGCAAGTCTGCACCAACTCTCTGAAAGAGCATTTCACCCAGATCCACTCTCCTGTCCTATCTCCATAACCCCCTGCATTTACAATAGTTAATCCACCTAATCCACACATCTTTGGTGTGTGAGAGGAAACTGGAGTACCCAGAGGAAACCCACGCAGGAGGAATGTGCAAACTCCATGCAGTCATCCAAGGCCAGAATTGAATTTGGGTCCATGGCACAATGAGACAGCAGTGCTAACCATTCTGCTGACTTCATGCTGAAGCTCTGTGACCATCCACTTTTCCCTGTGTGTGCCTATATGTGTCAGCACCTTCCCAGGAGCTTCAATTATCAGCCTGGTTCTCCTCCTGCTCCTTATCTAAGTTCCATGGTGTATCTACATAAGCTTCTCCTTTGCAAGAGTGAAAACTGAGAGAAGGGAGTTGATGTGGGATAATTAGCACTGCTGCCTCAGAGTGCCAAGAGCCCAGGTTCAATTGGGTGACTGTCTTTGTGGAGTATGCACATTCTCCCAGTATCTGTATGGGTTTCCTCCAAGTGCTCTGGTTTCCTCGCACAGTCCAAAGATATGCAGGTTAGGTGGATTGGCTGTGCTTAGTGTCAGGAGGGCTACCTCGGGTAAATGCATGGGGTTATGGGAATAGGGCCTGGGTGGAATTGTGGTTGGTGATGGGCCAAATGGCTTCCTTGTCAGATTCTATGATACTATTCTATAAGTAAACTCCAAGATAAGTAAAATGACATTCAAAGCAGTGAATGTAACCTCTCAGGACAAGTCCTGTGAGTTCAAACCTTTCATCGAGACTAATGCAATTTCATGCCTCAAAGGCTTCCCAGCTTGTCAGTTTGGGGGATTTTGACCCCTCCCTTCCCTGCACCCCACAACCGAGAATTGAGAAAGAGGATATTATAGAAGGAGGTTTCATGGCTCAACGGATAGTGACCAGGATTGAAAGCAATGGATTCCTGCTGTGGACAAGACTGGAAAATCCTAACCAGTGTCCCAGTCACTGAGCCAGAAACTCTGGGTTCAAATCCCACCACTTGCTGTCAATGGAAGCTGTGCTCGTAACACGGCCAAGTCCCTCCAAAATGCTTCTTATTCTTTCATGGGATGTGGGCATCGCTGGTAAGACCAGCATTAATTGCCTAATTTCTTTTTTTAAATGCTTTATTCCATTCTTAAAGTTACAAAGCCAGTGTTCAGGGTGGATGGGGCAAGCCCCTCCTTGATCTATCTTCCTGCTTAATCCAAATACCAAATTCAAATTGAATCCAATTCATGGTCCCCACAAGAGAGACAAACTAGATCCAAGTTGATAAGAAAAAGCATTGACCTCATTTTGGGCTTGATCTGATCTCAGATCTTAGCCAAAAGAGCATCCCTAATTTCCCTTGAACTGAGTTTCAGAGAAGTTATTGCTGTGGACTTGGAGGTACATGTAGGTCACACCAGGGAAGGATGGCTGATTTCCTTCCCCAAAGGATATTTTATGACAATTGATGATAGTTTCATGGTCAATATTACTGAGACTAAGGGCTCAATCTTACCATCTGCTCACACCACGCTTTCACTGCAGCGAAGACAGAGAATTTGGTGACAAGCCAAATCTCCATTCCCTGCAGCGGGATGGAAAAATTCTGCTGTGATGAACAGTTGGAAAATTCCAGCCAAAGTTTCAATTCGAGATTTTCTATTAAGGATAAGACCTGGATGGGATTGTTGTTGGCACAGGCTCGATGGGCCGAATGACCTTCTTCTGCACTGGAGGTATTCTATGACTCTATGATTCTATTAATTGAATTTAAATTCCACCAGCTGCCATGGTGGGACTTGGACCTGTGTCCCCAGGTCTCTGGATTACCACTAGACCACCACTGTCTACTGTTTAACATGGGCTGGAAGAGTAGAAGAGTTTTCTGGATAGCCATGTTTGATGTGAAGCAGTGCTCCTCAAGCTGTAGCTTCTGGGTATAAATTGGGACCTGTTGTAGGTCCTTACTTAGCTATGGAAACGGGTATAAACACGTGCTGCCTACGAGTCAACAGACACAGGAAGCTTCTGTCTAAGTGTAATGAAGTTGAACAAATTAAAGCATAAACTGTTCAGGGACACAGGTCAGTTGTAACAGAAACAGTTATGTTATTGAGCAGCTGTGCAAACTGTGCAGGATCTGTCTATGATAGATATTGCAGTGATTTTAACACCAGCATTGTTCTCAACCTATCTGCTTCATGGTCTCAGCTATCTGAATACACTCGCATGAGTGCCTTTTCCGAGTCTTTACGTCGCTCGTCGACGGTTTTGTCTACCACTAGCAGATCCCACGCCGGGGGCTCTTGATCTTAAAGTACCACGAGTAGTACCTCAGCCGGGGTCTACTGAAGTTACCATTTGTGGCTCGCAGACCCCAGCCGGGGTCTGCCCTGGGCATAGTCCGTGGCTCGCAGAGCCCCAGCCGGGGTCTACTGATGTCATTGTGGCTCGGTTGGGCACCCTGAGTGTGTTTAGGGCAGGGTGTGAGCTGGTACCATCGCCCCCTGATCTAATTGGGCGTTTAGAGAACCTTTTGTCGGTACTTTCGGTGCTCGGCTCTCTTGCGTGAGGTGGAAATTTAGAATTTAAGGGAAAAGTTTATTCCGAATTCAGGGAAGCCAGATTAGGTGACGTGACAATTGTTCATAACCAATTAACCTAGTTAGCACATTTTTGGCCATGTGGGAGGAAACCGGAGTACCCGGGGAAAACCCACGCGAACACGGGGAGAAAGTGCAAACTCCCCCAGCCGCAAGGCCCAGGTCGGGAACCGACCCTGGGTCCAAGTAGCCGGTCAACCTCAGTGCTAATCACTGGACTGACGTGCTGCCCATTCGTACCGTGACACCTTTGGGTGGTAATCGGTGTCATTATCTTTCGTCATCGTCTGGTAGTGAACATCCAAGACAAGACGGGGCACACGTCCCATCTCAGCGTCACCCCAGGTGCGTCTCGTTCGTCTCACCCTTTGTACCGATCGTGTGGGTAGTGGGTCGCGGGTGCTTCTACTACCTAGGCAGGGTTGAACCGCAATACAGGGACTCATTGATACAATAGCTATTGTAAAGAGATGACTAAAGCCAAGTTGTGTCATGCAAAAACCAAAATTTGCATTTATATGGCAACAGTTAAGCACAGGGATTGATCTGGCAACAGTTGGCACAGAGTCAAAGGTCCTAAAGCTTGGCCGAAGGTGTAGACTTTAAGCAGCATCCTAAAGGAACCGAGGCAATGGAGAACCAAAGAGTTTGGGGAGGGAATTCCAGGGCTGAATGGCTGAAGGCTGAATGGTGGAGTGCAGCAAGTGGAAGTGTGCAGGAGGTCAGAGTTAGAGAAGTTCTTGGAGGATTGTTCAGTGTGAGGAGGCATTCAGAATTTCAGAGTCATTGCTACAAATTCCAGCAGGTTAGGTTTTGTTAACCAAGCCATTTGGCCAAGTCAAGGAGCATTGCTGGCAAGTAGTGATGTGGACTGGACTACCATTTATTGCCCACCTCTCAGGTCATTTAATTGCTGTGGATTTGGAGTCACATTGTAGGCCTGACCAGGTCGGGATGACAGATTTATTTCCCTAAAGGACATTAAGGGACCAGATGAGTTTTTATAACAATCAACGATGGTTTGGTGGTCTTCATTTAGGCTTTTAATTCCAGATCTTTTAAAAAAAAATTGAAACTCACCATCAGCCATGGTGGGATTTGAACTCCAAGTCCCCAGAGAATTACCTTGGGCCTGTGGATTACCAGTCCAGTGACTACCAATATGCCACTGTTCCTCAGATCTTCTCTTAAACAGAAAGAACATTTCTGGTGATCACGAGAACTTGCACAAATTAGACTAGCAGATCAGATGGTGACAGAGTTTACTGTGTGCCTGTTGGATGTGCACAATCCCTAAATTCCTGACTCCCACAAACACTCCTGGAAACCATTTCAGCCCCAACAGTTTAAAGCATTGTGAGCTTTGACCTCAGGTCATGTTCACCAGGGAGAAATATTACACTCAGCATTTTTTCACCTCATTATCAATGTAAGCTAACAGGCTCCCAATTAATGTGTTTCAGTAATCAGATATGCAAAAGGAATTTGAATTCCATTGATGCAAAAGAAAGCAGAAGGGAGTCCGAATGTACAGCACGAGAGTGTGGATTTGGGGAATGTGTCACGGTATCACCTTCAATCTCAGGCTTTACCAGGAAAAATAAAAGCTCTGTATGTGGCAAGGTCAAAATATGTACAGCCAATTGAAACATCTCGGCTGTTTGAAAAGGAACCTCTGTGTTGAAATTTTTCTCCATTCCCTGCCTGAACTTTGTCTCACTCTCTGCTGAGCTCCTGTTAACTATGGAATACCTCTTCCTCTTCAATTCAGTCCTTAGATGTTGGTATGAGAGTCACATCAGGAGCTGCCAGCAAAATGCCTCTTGGTGGGTGCTCCAAGCCATGCTATCTATTTTTCACGTAGCAATACAGCTGCTTCCTCAATGACCTTCTCTCCATTAAAAGTGAGGATGTTTGCTGCACACCTTTTGCAACTCCTCAGATACTGAAGCAATCCATTGTCCTGGACAATATCCAGACTTGGGCTGGCAAGTGGCAAATAACATTCGTTAAACACAAATGCAAGACAATGACTCACCTCCAAAGAAAAGAGGATCTAATCGTTGATCTTTGACAATCAATGGCATCACCATCGCTAAATCCCTCACTGTCAGCACTCTAGGGATTATTATTGACCAGAAACTAAACGGGATTAGCCATATAAATACTATGGTTACCAGAGCAGATCAAAGACCAGGAATCCTGTGGTGAGTAACTGACCCCCTCACTCCCCAAAGTCTGTCCATCATCTACAAAGCACAAGTCAGGAGTGTGGTGGAATAGTCTCTACTTGCCTGGATGAATGCAGTTCCAGTGACGCTCAAGTAATTCAACATCATCCAGGACAAAGCAGCCTGCTCGATTGCTATCCCTTCCACAAACATTCACTCTCTCCTCCACTGATGAGCAGTGGCAGCAGCGTGTATCACCTACAAGATGCACTGCTGGAACTCACCAAGCTTCTTTAGGCAGCACCTTCCAAACACATTATATCTAGAAGGCCAAGGGCAGCAGATACATGGGAACATCATCGGTTGGAAATTCCCCTCCAACTCGCTCAGCATCCTGACTTGGAAATATATCATTATCCCTTCACTACCACTGGGTCAAAATACTGGAACTCCATCTCTAACAGACTGTGGGTGTACACCTCAGGGATGAGACAGTTCACCACTACTGTCTCAAGGGCAACTAGCGGTGTGTGATAAATGCTGGTCTGGTCAACAATACCCACATCTCATTAATTAATAAAAGGAATACTGCCTGTCAGAAATCGTTTCAGGAGAGTCATCCCAGCTAATATGTGCAGGAATGTCGTACTGAACAAAGCAACAAGTACTACACTTAATTTCCCCATGCAGATTATAAGATGTTGGAGTTTTTTCTATCTGGGAACTTGGCCTCTTTAGAGCAAAAATGCGTTAATCTGAATGTCCTGAATCTCAATCATGGCAGCAGCTTAATGAGACTGTTATTCGGAAGCAAGAATGGGATACCTCATTGCCATGACTCGCTTCAGTCAACCCTCCTGGGCTACCTTGGAAACAGGGCAGCTGTCCTGACTTCTCCCTGGGAAAGTACAGACTTCTGGCTCATTTTGCCACAGCTTGCAACAAAACCAGATGAACCGGAGAATTCTGGGAAGATGGAAAGTGCTGACGCCGCTTTAATCTCAACCTTTGACCTCTGCAGCCACGCATGGTGATGCCAGTCACCTTAGGGAAACTCGGGAAGGTCGCTTCCCTGTGCCAGAAGCACAAACCGTGCCCTGCAAATATGGCCTTATGTCTCCTTTGTGCTTTGAGAGGAATTTCAGTGTTGTGAGGTTTGACCTTGGGTCACGTTCACCCGGGAGAAATATCACACGCAGCGGGTTTTTTTTTGCACTTATTTATCACTGGAAGCTAACAGCTCCGAATTAGATGTGTAGATTAATGCAACTTTCTGTGAACTTTGCGGTCTGTACACTTGTGTTGGAAAATTTGTTTATCCCCTTGTAGTTCAGCCAGATATCCCTCACTGCATGTGGAGAGAGAGAGAGAGAGAAAGAACTGAAGGAAACCTGTTTTTTAGATCAGTGAAAAGGACAGAAATTTGACTGAAAACACGGAGGGGCTCATCTCTTCCGATCATTCTGCCTTAAATCATATCTGTGGCAGAAAAGGAAGATAGTTCAGACGCTGGGAACCAGAAATAAAAACTGAAAATGCTGCAAGTATTCATAATGACAGGCAGCTTCAGTGGAGAAAGGAACAGAATTTGACATTTCAGTTTGATGACCTTTCAGAGGATAGCACAGTGGTTAGCACTGCTGCTTCACAGTTCCAGGGTCCTGGGTTCGATTCCTAGCTTGGGTCACTGTCTGTGTGGAATTTGCACATTCTCCTCATGTCTGCATGGGTTCCCTCCTACAGTTCAAAGTACAGTGGGTTAGGTTGATGAGCCATGCTAAGAAATTGTACAGGGATGCGTGGGTGAGAGAGACTAGTAGGTATAATATATAGGGATATGGGGGTCGGGACTGAGTGGGAAGGGCCTTTCTCTGGGGAATGGTAATCAGTTGGATAATAGAACGTTGTCCATCTGTGTTGTATATTTTCAATGTTGTGCAAGTAAATTACCCACTAACCAAATTCACTGATAATGATTTTTAAATTTTATTTATTCATTTCCCGGCATCGCTGGAAAGGCCAGCATTCATTGCCCGTTCCTTTTAGCCCTTGAACTGCTGGACCATTTCAGTCAAGAGCCAATCCCATTGCTGTGAGTCTGCAGCCACATGTCGGCCAGACCCAGTAAGGATGGCAGATTTCCTTCCTATAGAAAGCTTGTGATTTCAAGCCAATCTGTTGGACTTTAACCTGGTGCTGTGTGACTTCTCATGGCGGAGCAGATTCAAAGGGTTGAATTTGCCCACTTCTGCTCCTAATCGCTGTGTAAACTACAGAGGAAACTGGAAATCACATTGCCTTGCTGAACTGAAGCCTGGAATTGCTTTGTTTTGTCATGCCTGCAGTATAAAGCCCAAAGATGCTTCCTGCCTGAAGCTGAGGCTTGAAGACACTGTGGTGGTGTTGGTCTCTGATATTGCTGGCTGCTTGAATACCAATGTCTTCAGACATGTTGTGCTTTGTAGTTAACCTCAATAGTAATTTGCATTGTTGTAGTTTGGTCCTTTAATCGTTAATCTCAATTTTAAAAGTAGTGTTGCCAGACATCAATCTTTGTGCTTAAGTTGTGGGTTGATTGCTGCTTTAATCACTGTCGCACAACTAGTAGGAAGTCGGAAATGACGACTGTAATTAAAGCAGCAATCCATTCCTAATCAACTCCTGTGTAACGCTGCAAATTGCAAGCAAGCAGCTACCACAAATGACTATTGAGCTTAGAGAGCAATTAGTAAGAATTCCGAAAACGCTACAGTGCTGCAAGTAATGACCAAGTATGTTAATCCATCCCTGCAAAGTGGAAAAATGAAGGAAGTTAAATGCAGCAACAAATTTGTCTAATTTGCTTAACTGAACTGCCTGTTTGTGGTTCTAAAATACTGCCTCGTACATCTGGAGGTATTAGAACCAAAGTATTTGCCTTGTGTGAAATCAACCTTTCACCTTTGAGAGGAATGATTAAAGTAAGAGGTCTATTTTCCTCTTCTGGTGTTGAGCTTTTCATTCATTCCAACCTTGCCATATCTTCCAGGGTTAACCCTTAATTAAAATGACTGCATTTTGACAGTGCAGGGAGCTAGAATTAGGGAACATTTTTCACTTATAAAGGACTACCACCAAAATTAAAAAAGAAACAACTGCTTAAAGACCTCGGGACAAAAAGTACTTTTCAGTCTTTCCAAAGGCTGTCTGGGTTAAAAGAAAAAGTAGACACAAAACAGTAAAGGTTTAAACCAGCTTAGAAGCAGGAATTAGCAGAACCAATGATGGAGCAGATTGTTTGAGGATCTGCAAAGTAGAAGTCAACCAGCACTGCACACCTCTTGCTCTTAAATGGTTTCCTTTGATCTTTATTTGATTTATTATTGTCACATGTGTAGGATACAGTGAAAAGTGTTGTTTCTTGCACGCTATACAGACAAAGCATTCTGTTCATAGAGAAGGAAAGGAAAGAGTGCGGAATGTGGTGGTATAGTCATTGCTAAGGTGTAGAGAAACATCAACTAAATGCAAGGTAAGTCCATTCAAAAGTCTAATGGCAGCAGGGAAGAAACTGTTCTTGAGTTGGTTGGTATGTGACCTCAGACTTCTGTATCATTTTCCCGATGGAAGAAGGTGGAAGAGAGGATGTCCATGTGTGTTGTGTCATTGATTATGCTGGCTGCTTTTCTGATTCAGCAGGAAGTGTGGACACAGTCAGTGGATGGGAGGCTGGTTTGAGTGATGGATTGGGCTGGGCTTCATTTTGGTTTTGTGTCCTTCCCCTCTTGGTGTGTGGGTTTGTCTTCCTAGTCACCAACTTTGTCTCCTGCTGCCAGCCAATACTCATCCTTCTGTATTTCAAAGGGGACCTCTGTCTGGAAACATGCACATGTTGTTCATGCTGAACGGTTAATGTTTTCTACTATAGAGCTTACACTCCTCTTTCCAACTTATTGTGCACATATTCTGTCGTTAGAATCAAGTGGAAACAGTGGCATTGTCACTAGACATTTAATCCAGAGATTCAGGGTAATGCTCTGGGGATCTGGGTTCGAATCCCAGCAAAGCAGGTGGTGACATTTGAAAGCCTGGAATGCTGATCATGAAATTATTGTCAATTGACATAAAAATCCATCTGTTTCACTAATTTGCCTTCAAGGGAAGAAAACTGCTGTCCTCACCCAGACTGCTCGACATGTGAGCCTAAACCCACAGCAATGTGGTTGACTCTGAACTGTTCTTGGAAATGGCCTAGTGAGTCACTCAGTTCAAGGGCAATGAGAGATGGGCTACAAATGATACCTTTGCCACTGACAGCCATATCCCCTGAAATAATAAAAGGATAAGGGATCACATGTTTCCCTCTCTTGTGAGTGCTTAACTGTTTATGTGCTCTGACTATAAAGGATACAATCAGACAGGTTTTCATGAGTATTTTATTTATATCCAGTTAAGTGGATATAAGTAAAATACTCCACATGCTCACATACTTGAAGTTCGCACGTACAGATCAGCAAGTTGGATTAAGTAATTTGGAGTCCAGTATAATTAAAGCATATACAGTTCATGATTGTCAGTGACTCGGCTGACTTGAGGTTCAACTCAGTGGCCATACTGCTTTTGTCATCAAGATGGTTTAAAGACATAAGCGGAAAATTTCACTGTTCCTTTGAGACAACAGCACAGGGTTGAGTTGTTTTTAAAACCCCTGTCTTCAAACAGGCCATGCTGGTCACATAACTTCTCTTTCCAACTGTTCGGTGACCCAAATATAGTTATGGCAACTGTCTTCCAGTAACCTTAATAAGATCATGGCTGGGAATTCCTCTCTCAGCCCGGGGCCCCAATGTCCAAGTGCTTACGTCCAATGGTTTGTCTCCAGCGAGTTGACTATCCAGGTGAGCATTTGGATGCTTTGCTAATGAAATAGTAGATGGCCACCATTCGTCACTTTAAAGGCCATCATTCCAGATGTGGGTTCGCTTATTTTAATTTCAATCATTTTGGAATGTAGCAAGTACAGCGATCCTAGTGTGCAGCCATCTTGGAGTTTGATCTAAGTGGCTGGAATGCGGTTGAATTGGATGCCGCGGTGGCACTGTGGTTAGCACTGTTGCCTCACAGTGCCAGGGACTTGGATTCAATTCCAGCCTGACTGTATGAAGCTTGTATGTTCTCTCCAATGTCTGCATGGGTTTTCTCCCACAGTCCAAAGATGATAGGCTGGTTGAATAGCCATGCTAAATTGTCCCTCTGTGTTAGATTAGTTGGTTAAATACATAGAGTTATGGGGATGGGGCCTGGGAGGGATTGTTGCTGACATATGCTCAATGGGCTGAATGGCCTCCTGCACTGTAAAGTTTCTATGAATTAGTTTTTTGTTATATTTCAAAAAATCAATTGTGGTTTTCCAACTAGTAAAGTAATAGATCATTTTTCTAAAATAAAACATGGCTTTTCATGATCCTTTCTCCTCTCCTGTGACATTGATTTCTTCCTTCCTTTCTGTCCTTCCTTTGACTCCCTAACCTGGTTTTCACATCTGAATTAAAATGGACGGGGAATCAGTGGCACTCCGTACATGCGACCTTCCCTGAGTTTCTTCAGTTCCCCCAGTTAATCCTTTTTTACCCAATGCAATTCGGAAAGGCACCCATGGTGGTGGGGGGAAGTAATGTTCAGTTGCTTCTCATAACTTTTTTTTTGATGGAATGTGTATTTGTGAATTTCTAGACTATGTCAAAAAAAGCAGTGTGTTTATATAGTATCACTGCACCAAAATGTCTCCGCGTTTCACACAAGCAATTACTCTGTGGTTCCCATTACAGCTAGGTAGCCAAGCACAACAGTGGCAGAAATGAATTAGTCCATTTTTTTTTTGCGGTAGCGGTAGAAGGAGAACTGTTGGCCAGGGCACCAGTGAACTCTTAACTTTACTTCAAATAATTCCATAACATCTTTAATGTTCTTGTACACAACCGGACCAAACGAGGTGAGAGACACGGTCTTCCCAAGTTGCACTGTTGGTATGCAGCTTTGCCTGCCAGACCTGTAAGTAAATTTGGAAATTTGCACCACCCTCAGATTTAGCATTCCTTCTTGAGAATGGCTACTTGCTAACTGGCAGTGAAGGAGAACAAATAAACACTTTGACAGAAGGAAAACACTTGGGTTTCTGCAGCGCTTCTTGTAACCTGAGGATGTCCCAAAGAGCCTTACATCTGGCCAGGTACTTTTGAAGTGTGGTCATCTTTGCCATGCGTTTGTGCACAGTAAGATCCCATGAGCAGCAATGTGATGAAGAATACTCTAATTTTATTGATAATGTTTCTTGAGGGCTGTATGTTGATGGTGTTATAGAATCGTAGAATCCCTAAAGTGTAGAAGGAGACAATGCAGCCCATCGAGCCTTCCCTGATGACAATGCCAGGCGGGACCCATTCCTCCTCAGCCCCATATGTTTACCCGGCTAACTATCCTGACGTAAAGGGGCAATCAACCTAACCCGCACATCTCCGATCAGGATATTGGTCACGTTTTGAAACACGTAAAAAGGTTTTGTGTCTAACTTGAAAAGAAAAAGACAGAATTCTCCTACTCCCCTTAATTATAATAAATATATGTTTAAAGTTTATTTATTAGTGTCACAAGTAGGCTTACATTGCAATGAAGTTACAGTGAAAATCTCTTAGTCACCTCATTCGGCACTTGTTCAGATAGAGTAAGGGAGATTTTAGCATAGCCAATGCACCTAACCAGCACATCTTTGGAGTATATGTATATATTATATATATAAAATAGAAAATTAGATATATTTAAACTGCAAATAATACTTTCCAGAATTTAATTTCCTTTCCATAAACTTTGATCACCGTACAGTAGCTTGATGATAAATTGATATTGTAATACTGAGACTTGACAAATATTCTTTTGTAGAGCAAAATAGAAACAGATGATAGTTATAAATTTGGAATAGATGATGTGAGAATTGATACAAAGACAACAGAATTTAGTAGCACTTTTGCAGCCATATCCATTGCTACTAAACTTCAACAAGACTATTCGTAATCACTGTCGGTTTGAATTTCCTCTTGGCAGCCTCGTTGCGATGTAAAGTCATTGCTGTGTAACAGTCTGTCCTTTCCTGGAATTTCAGTGGTACTATATACCCAGGAAACCAGATAGAATGATTAGTGTTAACAAGCTGTGATGTTTGTCCCTGTTGGCTTTAAAAATTGCTCATCAGTCAGATTGTATGCTCCAGTTTAAGTGGGAGAGGACAGCACGGTGGCACAATGGTTAGCATTGCTGTCTCACAGCACCAGGGACCTGGCTTCGATTCCTGGCTCGGGTCACCATCTGTGGGAGTTTGCACATACTCCCTGTGTTTTGCTTGAGTTTCCTCCACGTGCTCCAATTTCCTCCCACGGTCCGAAAGACGTACTGGTTGGGGTGCGTTGGCCATCCTAAATTCTCCCTTAGTATCTCCAAACAGGCGCCGGAGTGCGGTGACGAGGGTATTTTCACTGTAACTTCTTTGCAGTGTAGTAAGTAAGTAAGCCTATTTATGACGCTGATAAAATAAAGTTTAAACTTTATCTCATGTCAATGGGAAGAACGTTCTCCACAGGTTTAGCCAATACATTCTTTGTAAACCAAAAAAACTTACTTCAATTACACCACAACTCAATATTCAGTGTTGCTTTTGAGCCTGTTCAACACGTTAATTACTTGATGCTTCATTGAGATCTTCCAACTGCTTCCTAAAACTTCTACGTGGAAAAAAAACCACAAGGTGACGGTGATGATTGTCCTTGTAAGGGCAACCCAGACCATGTGGTCTTTTGTCTTCTGTGTTGTCATTGAGGGACAATCACAAGAGCAACTTGTGGGATGGAGTTTTCCTGTTCCGCCCACCACCAGGAATCGTAGCAGGTGGAGTTGGGTTGCTGGCAGCGGACCATGCAAGGGTCCGTGGATCTCAAGCAGGAATTTCCAGCATTGGGACGAGGTTGGCCAGAAAATCCATCCATGGTGTAGCAATTATTTCAACATTTCCCCACTCCCTCCCCAACATCATAATTTTCCATCACCCCAAATTTCGGCCTTGGTGCTGTGGTTCTATCATCACTGACTCACCCTCATTGGTGGGTCTCGGTGATGACCATCAAGGGATTTTCCAATCATAGGTACATTTCAGTCGAACCTTCAGTAGGTGTCGTGAGGGAGTGGGATGCCTCGGCTGATTACTGTTTCTCTCCCAGGTTCGGGACACTGAGGTAACTTTTGGTTGCTCAGTCACAGCCAACATGAGCTCTGTGTGATATATAAGCTAGGGCTCTGATCTAGATCGTACAGAGCCACATCATGCATTACTGAATAATGAGAAACAGCAAATATAGGAGCAAGAGTAGATCATTCAGCCATTGAGCCTCCTCTGCCATTCAATATGACCATGGTTAATCATGGCAAACCAATCACATATTTGACTATTTTCTAAAAAGGGACAATCACCATAGCTTACCTGGATCAAAAGGTTAATACTCACCTCAGTATCTCTCCATCAACAAAACAGAATGGCTGCACAGTAAATAAATCCTTTTCCGATGGGGGTATCTTCAAATGGCGCACCTTTGCTGAACGCTGAAGAGGGCACTCCTTAAGGGACAGATTCTGCCACAAGTGCCACACATTGAGCTATTGCTCTGTGTTGTTTGCGATATTGGCAATTGATGCCAAGCTGCTGTAACCCCTGCTCAACCTGTTGGACTTTAACCTGGTGTTGTGAGACTTCTTACTGTGTTTACCCCAATCCAACATCGGCATCTCCACATCTTGGTGGCACCAACCCCACTGGAAGCGAGGCCATTTTTCTTCGTCATCATTTCTCAGGAGCAAGGACCAATGTTGAGGGTCAATTAATAGCACTTTTAATAAATGAACGACATCCTCTTCAGTCTGAGAGCATCCTTGCCGATCTATTTTTACAGCTTATCCAACGATTCTATACCCAATTTGTAACATTAAGGCAACAACTGTGTATGGAGCTCCAAGTGTGATCTAGCCAACATTCCAAATAAGTTTAACATATTTCTTTACTCTTCTGCAGATAAACCCCATGCTTTGTTTTCACTTTTTATGGACTTGTTGACCTGTGTTGTTACTTTGAATAATTTATGAATCTGTACCCCTAAATCCCGTTGCATTTCTACTCCATTTAGACTCTAATTTTCTAAGGAGCAATTGGTCCTCTTATTCTGCCTATCGAAAATGCACCACCCTACATTTAGTCATATTGAAATCCATTTGCCTCTTACACACCTGCAGTGTTCAATGGTTTGATTGCTCTGTGCTTGACTGTTAGTTGATTTTCTGATCTGTGTAACTGTATTTGATTGCTTATGATGTAGAGATGCCGGCGTTGGACTGGGGTAAACTCAGTAAAGTTTGACAACACCAATTTTAAATCCAACCGATTTATTTGATAGTAAATCCACGAGCTTTCAGCCTTTGTGGCCTTCGTCAGGCGAATGAGGTGTTCTGGTCTCCAAAAGCACACATATCAGTACAGACAGTTTACGGTTGGGACCGTCCTCATGTGTGTGGAACTTGGTGTGTGGAACAATCTGTAAACTGGTTACGGTTGGGACCGTCCTCATGTGTGTGGAACTTGGTGTGTGGAACAATCTGTAAACTGTCTGTGCTGATATGTGTGCTTTTGGAGACCAGAACACCTCATTCGCCTGACGAAGGCCACAAAGGCCGAACGCTCATGGATTTACTATCAAATAAATCGGTTGGATTTAAAATTGGTGTTGTCAAACTTTACTTTGATTGCTTATACCAGTGAGTGGAGCCAGAGAGCTATTTAAAACAGGTAAGCGTCAAGAGGAGACCTGAGCTGAGACCATAGGTGGGATTTTCTGGCTGCGTTTGCCTGAAAACCAGAAAATGCCACCTGATATTTGCATGGACTGCTTCCTCCTCCTCCCCCCAACACACACACACACACACACACACACACACACACACACACACACACACACACACACACACACACACACACCGCTACAATTCTTATGGCAGGCAGATAGGAAAATTTCCCCCTACTATATGTGTCAAAAGACCTTGTTAGTTCTGAGATGTTTTCGAGTATTTTAAATAAACCTGTTTGGATTTGGAACTACTGTCATCTCTACATTACTCTGAAATAAATCAGACATGTATAAGATAGCTAGCAAAGTAGCGAATACATAGAAAAATCAGCAACAATGATGTTTCAGTAAAGACTAGCTCCTGAACCATTTCTTTCATCGCCGAGAGATTCTCCCATGTCATCAGAGTGGTTTGATTTATTATTGTCACATGCATTAGTATACAGTAAAAGGTATTGTTTCACGCATGCTATACACACTGTTCATAGAAAAGGAAAGGAGAGAGTGCAGAATGTAGTGTTATAGTCACAGCTAGGGTGTAAAGAAAGGTTCACTTAGTGCGAGGTAGGTCCATTCAAAATTCTGACAGCAGCGGAAAAGAAGATGTTCTTGAGTTGGTTGGTATGTGACCTCAGACTTTTATATCTTTTTCCTGATGGAAGAAGATGGAAGAGAGAATGTCAGGGCTGCATGGAGTCCTTGATTGTGCTGGCTGTTTTTCTGAGGCAGTGGGAAGTGTAGACAGAATCAGTGGATGGGAGGCTGGTTTGTGAATTGGATTGGGCTACGTTCACGACCCTTTGTAGTTTCTTGAGCATGGATTCGGTTTGATAACGGATTGCCTGGTAATCTGGATGTAGCAATGATCCACAAGAAAGCAACACCTGTACATTAGCTTGGAGCAGGAAGCTAGCGAACATTCAAGTAGCAAACAGAAGGAACATAGAACATAGAACATTACAGCACAGAACAGGCCCTTCGGCCTTCGATGTTGTGCCGACCAATATAAAAAGCAATGCCCCTCTAAACTAAACCATTCACTTCTCTTCCATATACTTATCAACTAACCTCTTAAACGCCACCAAACTTGGCGCATCTACAACAGCTGCAGGCAGGGCATTCCACTCCCTAATCACTCTTTGAGTAAAGAACCTACCTCTGATATCCGTCCTATAACTCATACCCCTTAATTTAAAGCTGTGTCCCCTCGTGCTAGCTTTCTCCATCCTAGGAAAAAGGCTATCACTGTCCACCCTATCTAAACCTCTAATCATCTTATATGCTTCAATAAGATCCCCTCTTAGCCGCCTCCTTTCTAACGAAAACAACCTCAAATCCTTCAACCTCTCTTCATAGGACCTGCCCTCCATACCAGGCAACATCCTGGTAAACCTCCTCTGTACCCTCTCCAATGCCTCCACATCTTTCTTATAATGTGGGGACCAGAACTGCACACAATACTCCAAGTGCGGCCGCACTAGAGTTTTGTACAGTTGCAACATGATGCTGCGGCTCCTAAATTCAATCCCCCTACCAATAAAAGCTAAGACTCCATATGCCTTCTTAACAACTTTATCCACTTGACTGCCTACTTTCAGGGATCTATTCACATACACACCAAGATCCTTCTGTTCCTCAACACTATTAAGAGCCCTACCATTAGCCCTATACTCTACACATTTATTGTTCCTGCCAAAGTGCATTACCTCACACTTTTCCACATTAAACTCCATTTGCCACCTCTCGGCCCAGCTCTGCAACTTGTCCAAGTCACTCTGTAAACTAAAACACCCCTCTTCACTATCTACCACACCACCAACTTTAGTATCATCTGCAAATTTACTGATCCATCCCTCAATACCCTCATCCAGATCATTTATAAAAATTACAAACAGCAGGGGCCCCAAAACAGACCCCTGAGGTACACCACTTGTCACCGAACTCCACGATGAATATCTCCCATCAACCACCACCCTCTGTCTTCTATCTGCCAGCCAATTCCTAATCCAATTAGCTAAATCACCCTCTATTCCACACATCTGCACATCTGTGTAGATGTGCAAGGAACGTTGAGGTTTGATATGGCAATAAAGTCTTCTTGAAGAGTGGTGTGAAGCTTTGTCATCCACTCACTCGTATCCTTGTCTCAAGAATTGGCCATGCTATGAAAAATCTTTCTTCACCGCATTTCTATTGTCCGCTGCCCTCGCTGTCAGTCCTGGGCCAGTCCAAATTCTGCTATTAACCACCTCTGCCATCTTGTGTGTTCCGAGAGTATGTTTTCCAGGTGTTTTATCTTTAAAAACGCTCACTACTTGTTCAAATGTGTGTAGTTCCTTCATATCACTGCCTCAAACAAATTCCTGTCTTTCCTGAGCACCCACCTGTTGACTGCATGGTAATCCATGATACACGTAATATCCATTTAAATCCTTTTATTTCAATGCTATGATTTGAGCCTCATCACTCTTCTGGCATTGCAGCGTTCACAGCCATACATTGTCACTGGCTGCATAAGGGCTTTCAGAAGGCATTTTTTTTTTTTGCTGTAATTGAGATGCTATGGCTGTTTTGTATTCTTGTTAAGTCCAGCTCGACATGTCTTGGGAGATGCATGTGGGATTTTCCAGCTGCGTTTGCTCCAAAACCAGAAAATGAGGTCAGTGGACTTCTGCATTGCCCTGTCCCGCTGGTCAGGATTCCTGTGGTAGGCGGGAATGGAAGATTCCTCTCTGCATCTTCTGTGATGGGTGAGCCAAGATTGCAGCAGACGTCAACATGTTCAAGCTGAACTCCATTAATCAGAACTTTCCAGGTCTTTCCTCCCATTCCCATAACTTTTGTCTTATCAACACGGCAGGAGTCTGTATTTCTTGATCTTAACAATTCACACCAAGTCCAGCTCCTCCGCTGAGTTACCGAGCAGAATACTGTCACTGGCACGCTGAAGATTCGAAGATGCTCAGTGAGATACATAGAAACATAGAACAGTACAGGCCCTTTGGCTTTCAGTGTTGTGGTGAGCTATGCCCAAACCCAAGATCAAGCTATCCCACTCACTATCATTCTGGTGTGTTCCTTGTGCCTATCCAACAACCACTTGAAAGTTCCCAAAGTGCCCTATACAGCTACAAAGTTCCCAAACTCCACTATCACAGCAGGCAGTCCATTCCACACCCAACTACTTTCTGAGTGAAGAACCTATCTCAGACAACCCTCCTGTATCTCCCACCATGAACCTTATAGTTATGCCCCCTAGTAACAGCTACACTCACCCAAGGAAATAGAATCGGCATGTCAACTCTATCTATCCCCCTCATCATCTTCTAAACCTCCATTAAGTCACCTCTCATCCTCCTCTATTAAGCCCCATCTCTCTCAACCTTTCCTCATAAGACTTACCTTCCAAACCAGGCAGCATCCTGGTAAGTCTCCTCTGCACTCTCTCCAATCCTTCCACATCCGTCTTATAGTAAGGTGATCAGAACTGTACACACTATTCCAAATGTGGTCTCACCAACGTCCGGTATAGTTGCGGCATAACTATGGCTCTTAAACTCAAAGCTAGATACATTCCTACGAGACGGCAGAGAAATGTGAATAGAGCAGCAACTGATTTCTGTTTGACACACAAACTAACCAATAAACCCATGACCCAATTCCTTGAAAAGACTTCAATTCTCCGCATTCAGTGATATCACCTCATGAAGGACGATGATCTAATTTTGGAAAAAGCGATGACTTTGGGAAGTCCAAATCAAACCTGCCAGATTAGATTCAAAGAGGTTACACAGTGATGCAACCTTTGATTCAGGATTGTAGACTGAGCTCACCAAATCAGCTCGGGTGCAAGAATTCCGACCATGGAGGTCTCAGCAATCTCATCAATATGTGACCTATCACAGTCAGATAATTAAAAACTGTGCCCAAAATGTAGCAATGCTCCTTGAGTTGCAGGGAGGGTGTGGAAATTGCGTGAAGAGTGTGGAAAGCCTGCCGAGGGATCTGGATAGGTTGAGTGAGTGGGCGAGGACCTGGAAGATAGAGTATAATGTTAGCAAGTGTGACGTTATCCACTCTGGTAGGAATAACGGTAGGAAGGATTACTATTTAAATGGCGAAAAGCTGCAGCATACGACGGTGCAGAGGGACCTAGGGGTCGCAAAAACACAGTCTGCAGGTGCAGCAGATGATCAAGAAGGCGAATGCAATGTTGGCCTTTATAGCGAGGGGGTTAGAATGTAAAAGTAAGGAAATACTTTTGTAGCTGTATAGGGTACTGGTGAGGCCGCAGCTGGAGTACTGTGTGCAGTTTTGGTCTCCTCATTCAAGGAAGGATATATTGGCCTTGGAGGGATGCAGAGAAGATTCACTAGGCTGATGCCAGAGATGAGGGCGCTGGATTATGAGGAGAGACTGAATAGGCTAGGTTTGTACTCGTTGGAGTTTAGAAGGCTGAGAGGGAATCTTATAGAGACGTATAAGATAATGAAGGGGATGTTTAGGGTAGAGGTTGAGAGACTCTTCCTGCTTAGCAAAGATAGCAGGACTAGAGGGCACAGCCTCAAAATTAGAGGAGGGCAGTTCAGATCAGAGTTGAGGAAGAATTTCTTCACGCAAAGGATGGTAAATCTTTGGAATTCTTTGTCTGTTGAAGTGGTGGAGGCTTCCTCACTGAATATATTTAAGTCAAGACTGGATAGGTTTTTGATTGACAAGGGTTAATTAAGGGTTACGGGGAGAAAGCGGGAAAGTGGTACTGAACCACTGCAGATCAGCCATGATCTTATTGAATGGTGGGGCAGGCTCGAGGGGCTGGATGGCCGACTCCTGCTCCTATTTCTTATGTTCTTATGAGTTAAAACGGCATGTCCAGTACAAAGGGGTGAAGCACAGCTCATATTCTAAACTCTTGGAAAGATGTGCAGGGTGTCAAAGAAAAAGACTCCATTGGTTCAACAGTTAATTCCAGAGTGAAGTGCCACATGCATACACAAAAGAATTTACCCATAGAAATGTGTACAAACCACAAGAAGACACATGCTGAAGAGAGAGAGTAATCCACTGTGAGGAATACAAAGTTTTGATTTGGACACATGTCTCCACGAGGGTGGATCAGGAGGAATAGCGCGGCATTGTGCGAGAGACCTTTTGAACACATCTTTTCAAAGGTCACCTTGTGCTGGCTGCAGTTCATGTCCCATCTGAGATTCTGTGAGCTACGACTGCTCAAAAACTTGGCCTGAGTCCATGAAATTTCCAGATGACTAGGACGTGTCTCTCTTCACTCTGGAGCCAAATGGAGTGAGAGTGCCAGGTGGAGATTCACAACCCAAAACAACGCACAACCTGAAACGGCACTTCTGAGAATTGCACAGCCCCGGGAAGAGGTCAGGAATGCAGGAACAGTGACAGTGCCATTTTTATAACTGCCTGCCAACTCACCCTGACTGCGAAAATCCAGACCATTGTTTCTATTCTGACCTATCACGTTCATCCTCTTTGCTATTGCCCTCTGTTCCCTTGCTGGTTATCCTCCTATTATTACAAGTCTCTCTGCCCTTTAAGTTGGAGGCATCATTCTGTTTTTGGTTCTTTCTGTTTAATTGTTAAATTTTTTCTTAATCGTTTCCCATTCTGTGTTGAATTTTGTTCCAACTTTTATTCTTCTTTCACATCATGCAGGTGTTTGTACAGCATGGTATGAAATACTGTGATTGCTAGCTTGCCTCAGTATACTGAGAGTAAGGGCCCAACTTTAACTTAGCCTGCCAGGCAGGATAGCCATAGGAACAAGTGGAAGTGCCAGTTTTACTGTCTGTCCAATGTCACTTCCATTGATTTAAATGGAGAGTAGATTTGGGCAGTTTGGAACACCAGCGTTACTCCCGATCTCAGCAGGTTAGAATATTTTTCATTCATTCTTGGACATGGATGTCGCTGGATGGCCAGCATTTATTACCCATACTATTTGTCCTTGAGGGCAGACAACCACATTACTGTGGGTCAGGAGTCACATGTAGGCCAAATTAGGTAAGGCCGACAGATTCCCTTCTGTTAGGGATCTTAGTAAACCAGGTAGATTTTCCCAACAATTGACAATGGTTTTGTGGTCATCAATAGATTATTAATTCCAGATATTTTTATTGAATTAAAGTTCCACTAGCTACCATGATGGGATTTGAACTCAGGTCCCCAAAACATTAGGTGAGCTTCTGGACTAATAGACTAGCGATAAAAGCATTAGGTCATCACCTCCCCAGTAAAGTTGTTGCTCAGTGTCAGACAGTTATTTGCTTTAATTTGAAGGTGTGGGATGACATTGAACACAGAATCATATATAGGAACATAGTAATTTAAAAATATTAGAGGTATCAATTTTTCTGTGCAGCCCAGTTATGTTGAGGGTATAGTCTGAGAGTGAAGGGACACTCTTTAGAACCAAAATGAGGAGGAATCTCTTCAGTTAGAGGATGATGAATCTGTAGAATTCATTGCCGCAGAAGGTTGTAGAGACCAGATTTTACAGTGTATTTAAGACAGAGATGGATACGTTCTTGATTGATAAGGGGATCAAAGGTTATGGGGACAAAGACAGGAGAATGGGGTTGGGAAACTTATCAGCTGTGATTGAATGATGGAGTGGACTCAATGAACCAAATGATCTAATTCTGCTCCGATATCGTATTGCTTCGTATCAAATGAGAATTGTGAAATTGGAACTGTTGCATGATGATATTATGTTGAACATAATCTTACATGGAAATTATAATTAATAGATTCCTGTTGTTGTTCAGTAGACATCAGTCTTTTTTCTAATAATTACTTTGTGTAAGCTCTACAATATTACTGCATAAAAGCTAAGAAAGCAAAGAGATTTTGTACAATTTTTCCTCTATTTTCATCCCCTCCCAAGTTCTTGCTTTCCCTTCGTGGATTGAGGATTGGCTATCTAACAGGAAGCAGAGAGTTGGAATCAATTTTTTTTTCTGGTTGGCAGTTGGTGACTAGTGGTATGCCGCAAGGATCGGTGCTAGAGCCTCATTATTGACATAGTATTAACATACTATTGACATAGATGATCTGGAGGAGGGAGCTGAGTGTAGAGAAATGAAATTTGCTGATGACACGAAGATGAGTGGAAAAGCGAATAGTGTGAAGAATGCAGAAAGTCTGCAGAGAGATTTGGGTAGGCTGAGTGAGTGGGCAAGGACCTTGCAGATGGAGTATAACATCAGCAAATGTGAGGTTATCCACTTTGGTAGAAATAATAGTAGAAAGGAATATTTTTTAAATGGTGAAAAGTTGCAGCAAGCTACTGTGCAGAGGGACCTGGGGGTCCTTGTGCACGAATCGCAAAAAGGCGAACCAAGAAGGTGAATGGAATGTTGGCCTTTATTACGAGGGAGATAGAATATAAAAGCAGGGAGGTCTTGCACAACTGTACAGGGGACTGGTGAGGCCACAACTAGAGTACTGTGTGCAGTTTTGATCCCCTTATTTGCAAAAGGCTACATTGGCCTTGGGGGGAGCACAGAGAAGGTTCACCAGGCTGATACCGGAGATGAGGGGGGTTAGCTTATGAGGAGAGACTGGGCCTGTACTCGTTGGAGTTTAGAAGGCTGAGGGGGGATCTTATAGAGACTTACACGATAATGATGACGCTAGATAGAGTAGAGGTAGAGAGATTCTTTCTGCTTGGAAAGGAAACCAGAACTAGAGAGCACAGTCTCAAAATAAGGAGAGAGGCGAGGGGGAGACAGTTTAGAACGGAGTTAAGAGGAATTTCTTCACTGAAAGGTGGTGAATCTCTGGAATTCTCTGCCCATTGAAGTAGTGGAGGCTACCTCGTTGAATATATTTAAGTCATGGGTAGGTACGTTTCTGATGGACAAGGGAATTAAGAATTATGAGGAGCAGGCGGGAAAGTGGAACTGATCCACTTCAGATCAGCCATGATCTTATTGAATGGTGGGGCAGGCTTGAGGGGCTGGATGGCCTACTCCTACTCCTATTTCTTATGTTCTTATGTTCTTCCAATGATCTTCTGGCTGTGCAGAACAACTCCATTGCTGCCATCTCTGTGTTCTCACTCTTTAGCCAAATCTGACAGAGAATGAGAAAACTGCTTCTTAGGTGCACTTGGTGTATGAATGCCATTTAAGAAGGGGACTCTGAACACCATGTCATATAGAAGCCAACCACCAACCTGCAATGACAGCCAATATCTTAGGAGCCTGCTGGGTATTCGCGGATACAAATCAGCACAGCTAAAGTCCCTCTGTCGCACCCCCTCGCCCATTTCTCCTTGCACACTCCTACGGAGTGCAATCACTAGTACACTCCTGGACATAGATCTCACAGCTGAGGATCAAAACCTTTATTGTTGTAGTTACCAGGATTGAAACATCGCAGCACATCAATGTATAGATCGAAACGGAAACATTGCAAAGAAATTATTGTGTAATTACTATGAGAGTGCGTTGGAGTACTGAAGCGAAGCCAGAGCTCTGGTAGTTTAATATGAAACTATCGAACTGTTTGGGGAACAATAAATTCACTTGACTCCTTGGCGTAAACACAAAGAAGTGAACTTCAGGCTCCAGTCTGGTATTCATTTAATAATTTAACACATAGTTACAGCCATGTAATGCATATCAAATTCCCAGTTAGCAAAATGAAACCTTGTTTCTGGAGTAAGTGAAAGACCTGGGGGTTCTATTGGGCTCATCTCTTTAGTATATTTGTGACAGTTTTTAACATATTAAATGCATGTGTCAAGAATGAATTAATTGGAGGTGATGGAAAAAATGCTATCTGGCAGTGACATGAGATGTGTGGATGGAAACCAATCATTTCCAGTTAGTTCTGCATTTTTTTTTCTAAACTCATTGTATGACATTGTTTGATTCCATTGCTGCTGAGGATGGTACCTGCAGTTCAAGTTGAGAATTGAAACCCCAGCCCATGGAAAGCAAACCTACTTTCGTCCTTTGCCCATTTTGGTAACATTTCCCTCGCTTCAGCCCCCTTGGCACCAGTGCCACAGCTAAGCAGAATTGAAAGATTTCGGCTAAACACTCCACTATTTTCACCCTCAATAGCTTGGGATGTATCCATCCGCTCTATGTAATTTTTTTATCATCAAGTGCCTCCTCTTTGCTTTTATCCAATCCAATTTGTCTGCTATTCCTTTACTGTTGACAACAGTTAACATTCCGCCCCTAACAACATTGTGGGTGTACCTACACTTCAGGGACTGCAGCAGTGTCAAGAAGAGAGCTGATCACCTCACCACCTTCTCAAGGGCAACTAGGGATGAGCAACAAATGCTGGCCTATCAACAATGTCCACATCCCATAACTTTTCAAATATTCATCTAAGACAGATGTAGTTCATAGAACATAGAACATTACAACGCAGTACAGGCCCTTCGGCCCTCGATGTTGCGCCGGCCAGTGGACCCTCTAACCTAAACTATTCCAATATCATCCATATGCCTATCCACCGACCATTTGAATGCCCCCTAAGTAGGCGAGTCCACAACTGCTGCAGGCAAGGCATTCCACGCCCTCACCACCCTCTGTGTAAAGAACCTGCCTCTGACATCCGTCCTATAACTACCACCTCTTAATTTAAAGTTATGTCCCCTCGTGTTGGTCATCACCATCCGAGGAAAAGGGCTCTCACTATCCACCCTATCCAGTCCTTTGATCATCTTATACGCCTCAATTAGGTCACCGCGTAACCTTCTTCTCTCTAATGAAAATAACCTCAGGTCCTTCAGCCTTTCCTCATAAGGCCTTCCCACCATACCAGGCAACATCCTGGTAAACCTCCTCTGCACCCTTTCCAATGCTTCACATCTTTCTTATAATGCGGCGACCAGAACTGTACACAATACTCCAAGTGCGGCCGCACCAGAGTTTTGTACAGTTGTAACATAACCTCACGGCTCCTAAATTCAATCCCTCTACTAATAAAAGCTAACACACCGTACGCCTTCTTAACAACTTTATCAACCTGGGTGCCAACTTTCAAAGAGCTATGTACTTGTACCCCAGGATCCCTCTGCTCGACAACACTATTAAGGGTCCTTCCGTTAGCCCTATATTTCATATGCCTGTTATTCCTACCAAAGTGAATCACCTCACACTCATCCGTATTGAATTCCATTTGCCACCTCACGGCCCAGCTCTGCAACCTATCTATGTCCCTCTGCAAACTGTAACATCCATCCTCGCTATCTACAACTCCCCCCACTTGGGTATCGTCAGCAAATTTACTAATCCAACCCTCTACACCCTCATCTAGGTCATTTATAAAAATGACAAACAGCAGTGGCCCCAAAACAAATCCTTGAGGTACACCACTTGTAACTGCACTCCAGGTTGAATATTTCCCATCAGCCACCACCCTCTGTCTTCTATCAGCTAGCCAATTCCTAATCCAAACTGCTAAATCACCTTCAATCCCATGTATCTGCACTTTCTGCAGTAGCCTACCATGGGGAACCTTATCAAATGCTTTGCTAAAATCCATATACACTACATCAACTGTCTTACCCTTATCTACCTCTTTGGTCACCTCCGCAAAAAACTCAATAAGGTTTGTGAGGCACGACCTACCCTTCACAAAACCGTGCTGACTATCCCTAATCAATTTATTTCTCTCTAGATGCTTATAAATCCTATCCCTTATAATTCTTTCCAAGACTTTGCCCACAACAAAAGTCAGGCTCACCGGTCTATATAATTTCCAGGATGGTCCCTACTCCCCTTTTTGAACAAAGGGACAACATTTGCCATCCTCCAGTCTTCCTGCAGTATACCTGTAGCCAACGATGACATGACAATCAAAGCCAAAGGCTCTGCAATCTCCTCTCTAGCCTCCCAGAGAATCCTAGGGTAAATCCCATCTGGCCCAGGGGACTTATCAATTTTCATACCCTCAAGATTCGCTAACACCTCTTCCTTATGAACCTCAATCCTGCCCAGTCTACAACCTGGTATCGCAGTATTCTCCCCGACAATATTGTCTTTCTCCTGCGTGAATACTGACGAAAAATACTCATTCAGTGTCTCTCCTATCTCCTCAGGCTCCACGCACAACTTCCCACTGCTATCTCTGACTGGCCCTAATCTTGCCCTAACCAATCTTTTATCATTTATATACTTGTAAAAAGCTTTAGGATTCTCCTTAATCCTATCTGCCAAAGTCTTCTCGTGTCCTCTTCTAGCTCTTCTCAACTCCCTCTTTAGCTCCTTCCTGGCTAATTTATAGCTCTCCAGTGCCCTAACTGAGCCTTCACGTCTCATCATTATATAAGCCTCCTTCTTCCTCTTCACCAGAGATTCAACTTCCCTAGTACACCATGGTTCCCTCACTCGACCACTTCCTCCCTGCCTGGCAGGTACGTATTCATTAAGGACATGCAGAAGCTGTTCCTTAAATATGCTCCACATTTCAGATGTCCCCAGCCCCTGCAATTTCCTGCTCCACCCTATGCATCCTAAATCTCTCCTAATAGCCTCATAATTACCTTTTCCCCAGCTATAACTACTGTTATTCGGTATGTGCCCATCCCTTTCCATCACTAAGGTAAACGTAACCGAATTGTGGTCACTATCACCAAAGTGCTCACCCACCTCCAAGTCTAACACCTGGTCTGGTTCATTACCCAGTACCAAATCCAATATAGCCTCACCTCTTGTTGGCCTATCTACATACTGAGTCATGAAACCTTCCTGCACACATTGAACAAAAACTGACCCCTCTAACGTACTTGAACTATAGCTTTTCCAATCGATATTAGAAAAGTTAAAGTCCCCCATTACAACTACCCTGTTACTTTCACACCTATCTAGGATCAACTTTGCAATCCCTTCCTCTATTTCTCTGGAACTTTTTGGAGGCCTATAAAAAACTCCCAACAGTGTGACCTCTCCTTTCTTGTTTCTAATTTCAGCCCACACTACCTCAGCAGACAAGTCCACATCAAACGTCTTTTCTGCCACCGTAATGCTGTCCTTAACTAACAATGCCACTCCTCCCCCTCTTCTACCACCACCTCTGCTCTGACTGAAACATCTGAACCCCGGAACCTGCAACAACCATTCCTGCTCCTGCTCTATCCACGTCTCTGAAATGACCACAACATCGAAGTCCCAAGCACCAATCCAGGCTGCAAGTTCATCCACTTTGTTGCGTATGCTCCTCGCATTAAAGTATACACATTTCAAACCACCCTCCCGTTTGCCACTATACTGCTGCGACCTAGAAACCTTATCCGTCACCTCCCTATTCACATCGTCCTGTATACTGGCACAACAATTCAGGTTCCCATCCCCACCCGAATCAGTTTAAACCCCCCCGAATAGCACTGGTAAATTTACCCCCCAAGATATTGGTACCTCTCCGGTTCAGGTGCAGACCATCCCTCTTGTAGAGGTCCCACCTTCCCCAGAATGAGCCCCAATTATCCAAATACCTGAACCCTTCCCTCCTGCACCATCCCTTTAACCACGAGTTCAAATGTTCTCTCTCCCTATTCTTTTCTATGTTATCCCTCGGCACAGGTAACAAACTAGAGATAACCACTCCGTTTGTTTTAGCCCTAAGTTTCCACCCTAACTCTCTGAATTTCTGCTTTATATCCCCATCCCTTTTCCTACCTACGTCATGGGTACCTAGATGCACCACAACTTGGGGCTGGTTCCCCTCCCCCTTAAGGATCCCGAACACTCGGTCAGAGATATCACTGACCCCAGCGCCCGGGAGGCAACATACCAACCGCGAGTCCTGCTCCTTCCCGCAGACCCTCCTATCTATCCCCTTAACCAGGGAGTCCCCAATCACTAATCCAGATCTTTTCTTCCCCCTTCCCACCTGAGCATCAAGGACAGGCTCAACTCCCGAGACCTGTACTCCATGGCTTACCCCGGTTGTATCTTCATCCCCAACAGCAACCAAAGCAGAGTACTTCCTGATGAACATAGTTCTTCTATGTTTCTATGACTGAGGATTAAAGGTAAGCCTAGCAGGTCGAGATTTAATTGGCGCAACTTGTGGGCCAAAGGGCCTGTTTGTAATGTTGTTTATCTATGTTTCTAAATAGTCATTTATGACCTCAACCATGACCTCTGCCTCTTCAAGATGGTTTCCTCTTTGGTCTGATTGGTCACACCCTTTATTTGACCTTTGTCTTGATTTTAATTTTCAATCCTTGCTAAATATACAAATTATTCCATTGGACTGCAGGGTGGCTGATGTTATACCAAGAAGGAGGAAACCAAGTAACTGTTAACTAGCTACTCAGTGTCGTTCACCATGCATTCTTCCCACTCTTACAGCTTGCCCTAAGCGTATTGGGAATATTAGCGGACTGATTATTGACTGGCTTGGCCATGCCATCAATGCTTCCTTCCATAGTCCGCTAGTGTTGGGCAAGATGACCGTGTTGCTAGACAAGAACATTTAAAGGTGTATGGGTTCATCAGGAAGGGTCAGCATGGATTGCTTAAAGCAAGTAATGTTGGACCAGTTGTTAAGAGCTTTTTGAAGAAGTAACCAATTGATTAACTGAAGGTCATGTGATGGATGGAGATTAGATGCATCTTCAGAAGGTTTTCCATAATATGGGAGGCATGTTAGAAGCATTCAGAAATGTGATGAAAATGTAACAGTGTAAACAGGATGTTAAATGACAGGAAGCAAAAATTAGGGCAAACAGCCATTGCTGAGATTGGGAAAGGTATAGAGGCTGTGTAACCCAGGATTCAATATCTGGTCCAAGTTGATAACTTAGGTGTAGGAGACACAGCCTTGAAATGTTGTTATAATTCAAAAGTAGAAGGTTTGACAGAACTGGGATTAGAAAAGACTTCAGGACAATTATTTTATTCATTCATGAGGTGTGGGCATCATTGGCTAGGCCAACATTCATTGCCCATCCCTAAATATCCTTGAGAAGGTGATGGTGAGATGATGCTGCCTTGAATTGCTGCAGTCCCTGTGATGTAGGTACATCCACAGTACTGCGAGAGGAAGAGTTCCAGGATTTTGACCCAGTGAAGGACTGGTAATATAATTCCAAGTCAGAATAATGAGTAACATGGAGGGGAACTTCCAGGCGGTGGTGTTCCCATGTGTCTGTTGCCCTTGTTTTTTAGATGATAATGATGGAGCACTTGAAAGCTCGAGGGATCCTTGGTGAGTTCCTGCAGTTCATCTTGTTGCTACTGTGGCTTGGAAATGTGAGTACTTGTGTTTAATGGTACCAATCAACCAGGCTGGATAGAGTCAAGCTTCTTGAGTGTTGTTGGAGCTGCATTCATCTAGGCAAGTGGGAAGTATTCCATCACGCTCCTGACTTGTGTCTTGTCGATGATGGGCAAGCTTGGGGAGTCTGGAGATGAGTTCCTGCCACAGGATTCCCAGTCTCTGACCTGTCCTTGTAGCAACAGTATTTATATGGCTAGTACAGTTCAGTTTCTAATCAATGGCTTTCCCCAGGATATTGATAGTGGGGCATTCAGTGCTGGTAATGCCATTGAATGTCAAAGAGCAATGACTAGATTCTCTCTTGTGGGTAATAGTCATTGCTTGGCACTTGTGTGACATGAATATTACTTGCAATTTGTCAGCCCAAGCATGGATATTTTCCAAATGTTGCTGCATTTGGACACAGATTGTTTCAGTTTCAGAAGATTCATAAATGGTGCTGAATATTGTGCAGCCATCAGTGATTATCCCAACTTCTAACCTTATAATGGCGGGAAGGTCAGTGATGAAGTGTCTGAAGGTGGTTGAGCCTAGGACACTTTCCTGAGGGACTGCTGTGGTGATGTTCTGGAACCGAGAATGATTGACCTCCAGTAACCTCACCTATCTTCCTTTGTACCAAATATGACTCCAATCTGCAGAGACTTCTTCCCCAATTCCCATTGACTCCAGTCTTGCTGCCAAGATGCCACACTGAGTCACATGTTGCCTTGATGTCAATGGCTGTCACTCTCACCTCACCTTTGGAGTTTACCTGTTGCTGCATGTTGGAACCGATGCTGTAATGAGGTCAGGAGCTGTGGGGTACTGGGAAAAACCCAGACTGAGCAATAGTGAGCAATTTATTGCGAAGCAAGTATCACTTGATAGAGCTGTTGATGACTCCTTCCGTCAATGATAACTGAAATTAGACTGATGGGGCAGTAATTGAATGGGTTGGATTTGTCCTTTTTGTGTACAAGGACCTGGGCAATTTTCCACATTGCCAGGTAGCTATCAGTCTAGCTGCACTGGAACATCTTGACTATAGGTTTGGCAAGTTTTAGAGCACTAGCCTTCATGGAATCATAGAATCCCTACCATGCAGAAGAACCCATTTGGCTCTTTGAGTTTGTACCAATGCTCAGACAGAGTACCTTACCCTGGTGCTATCCCCAATCCTATCCCCTATTTTCAGTACTATTGCTGGAATATAGCCAGGGCCCAAAGTCTTTGCATTTTGCATTTTTGTTTCTTCAAATAATCCAAAGATATTAGGTTAGGTGGATTAGCCATGGCGAATCTGTGGGGGTACGGTTATATGGGTAAGACACTCTGTCAGAGAGTTGGTGCAGATGGGCTGAATGGCCTCTTTTTGTACTGTAGAGATTCTGTGATTCACTTGGCGCTTCTGGCTGAAGGTTTTGCAAGTATTTCAGCCTTATCTTCTATATTGATGTGCTGGACTCCTCCACCATTGAGGATGGCGATATTTGTGGAGCCTCCTCCCCCAATGAGCTGTTTAATTGTCCAGTATCATTCATGGCTGGATGTGGCAGCATTGCAGGGTTTAGATCTGATCCTTTGGTTATGGAATCACTTCTGTCTGTCATATGTAAGTAGTCCTCTGTTACACCTTCACCAGGTTGACACCTCATTTTTAGCTATGCCTGGTATTGCTTTTGGCATGCCCTCCTGCACTCTTTATTGAACCAGGGTTGATCCCCTTTGGCTTGTTGGTAATGGTAGAGTGGGTGATGTGCCAAAACATGAAGTTCCAGTTGAGTATAATTTTGATGCTGCCCACAGCACCTCATTGTTGTCCATTTTTGAGTTGCTAGATGTGTTCAAAGTCTATCCTATTTATCACGGTGGTTGTACCACACAACACAATGGAGGGTTTTCTCAATGTGAAGACAAGAATTTGTCTCTTCAAAGACTGTGCGATAGTCACTCCTAAGATACTAACATGAAGAGATTGATCTTTGGCTAACATGTTAGTGAGGATGAGGTTAAATATGTTTTCCCTTTGTTGGTTCCCTTATCACCTGCTGCATCTCCTAAAAGACCTGGGCAGCTCAGTCTGTGGTGATGCCACTTACCATTCTTGCCCCACCCAGAGTACATTCTGTGCCCTTGCCACACTTAGTGCTTCCTCAAAGCGGTTTTCAACATGGAGGAGTGATGACTCAACAGCTGAGTGGGGTAAATGCTAATCAGCAGGGGGCTTCCTTGCTCATGTTTGACCTGGTGCCATAAGACTTCATGAAGCCCAGCATCAATGTTGAGGACTCACAGGGAACTTGCTCCCTTCATCGCTGTGCCACTGCGATATCTGCTGGCTCTTTCTATTCCGGGGCATGGCCAGGAATGGTGATGGTGGTGACAGGAATTTTTCCCACTCTTACAGCTTTCCCTATGCATATCGGCAATATTAACAGATTGATTATCAACTCATTAGACTTGTCATCCATTGCCATCACCCCTCACTCTTGTTGGCTTTGTTGCTTGACGAGTAATCTTGTTCACTCATGCCCTTTAAATTTAGATTTGATTTATTATTGTCATATACATTGGTCTACAGTGAAAAGTATGATCTCTTGCACATTATACAGACAAAATATACCATTCATAGAGTACATAGGAAGAGAAGGAAAGGAGAGAGTGCAGAACGTAATGTTGCAGTCATAGCTAGGGTGTAGAGAAAGATCAATTTAATATAAGGTGGGTTCATTCAAAAGTCAGATGCAGCATGGAAGAAACTGTTCTTGAGAGAATTGAAATGCGTCCTCAGATTTTTGTATCAGTTTTTTTGGTCGAAGAGAGTATGTTGAGAGACCTTGATTGTCTGCTGCTTTTCTGAGGCACTAAGAAGTGTAGAAGGAGTCAATGAATCCTTATCTTGTCTGGTGTCTATAAGGTATGCTTCCATGTGTATGAAAAAATTGCATCTGTGACTTGTAACTAGTCTATGATTAATGACTAGACTAATTTTGATGGAAGCTCCTGGATGTTAACAGGGTGGATTATTAGGGGTTAAGAGAGTTAAGTTTGCATTTTAATATTTTTCGTGGCAATTTGCCATGGATCAGTGGATTTGTAGAGAGAACCGGGTGGGTTTTTACAACAATGGCTTTATGGTCCCCATTAAACTTTGACTTTGACATTTTCATTGAATTCAGATTTCACCATCAGCTATGGTGGCATTTAAACCCATGTCCCCAGAGCATTACCTTGAGTCTCTGCGTGATTGGTCCATTGACAATATCACTGCGCCACTACCTTGTTGGTGTGAAGAATGGACAATTTAATATCGGAAGAGTGAGGTAAAATAATTGAGAATGAGGAACGAATGTAAAAGTTGAAAGGAAGAAAACGAATGAAATGGAGGAAATCCAATTTTCAGATTTAAATAGCTTCCCATCAGGCCTTCACTGTCATCAATGTGAAGAGATGCCAAAGTTCTATCTTTTCTTTTTCAGTTATATTCATTCACTGTAGGAATTAGCCTGCTTCATGTCTTCATGAAGAATTGTTGTCACATGCTGACACATTGCCAAGGCGTGTTTTCAATAATGACTGACTAGGAATCTTTCCCACTCTTACAACTCGCCCTGGGCATACTGGAAGTCTCAGCAAATTGATTATCAGCTTACTTGGCCACCAGTGATCCCTTCCGTAGCCAGCAAGAGTGCGCTGGGGACATGGGTTCAAATCCCACCATGGGAGCTGGCGGAATGTAACTTCAAATCATAAATCTGGAATATGAATCTGGTCTCAGTAATGGGGACCATGAAGCTATCGTCAGTTCTTGTCAAAACTCATCTGGTTCACCAAGATCGCTCTAGGGAAGGAAACCTTCCATTCTTACTCAATCTGGCCTCTCTGTGACTACGGATCCACAGCCATGAGATTGACTCTTAACTATCCTCTCAAATGGCCTAGCAAGCTATTCAGTTCAAGGAAAATTAGGAATGGACTATTAATCTAGAAACTCAGCTAATGTTCAGGTTTGAATCCCACCACAGCAGTTGGTGGAATTGAATTCAATAAAAAATATCTGGAATTCAGAATCTACTTATGACCATGAAACCACTGCCAATTGTTGGAAAAACCCATCCAGTTCACTAATGTTGTTCAGAGAAGAAAATTTACCATCCTTACCTGATCATGTGAATCCAGCGCCATGGCAATGTAGTTAATTCCCAATTGCCCTCGTAGGGCAACAAGGGATGGGCAATAAATGCTGGCTAGCCAGTGATGCTCATGTCCTGTGAATGAATTTAAAAAAAAACCTAAATTAAAACACCCTCATTTATAAAAATGTTGCTATTTCCTTTACGTCATTAGGATCGCACCAGAGGTTCAAAGCACTGAGTGCTGAAGATGCAAACATGTTCATTCTACTTCCTCGCCAATCAATTCAGATCTTGCATTATAAAAAAATTTAATTACATGAATAGTGAGTGCAAAGTGTAGCTGACAGGACTAGATTTACATTGCAGGTTACGTTTTGTCTGCCAGACTGTTCTGCTACCTGCCAGCTATTTTGTTAATCTAGGGAGACAGCAGATGGCAGCAAGGTACACTTTCTGAGCATTACGAACAAACCTTACTCAAAAGGCACAATACCTTGGATGAGAGAAAGTTGAAATCAAATCAGAAAATGCTGGAAGATACTCGAGTTTAGCAGAGGGGAAACAGTTTTACTGAGCTGTCACCGACATTGAGACTTTGGCAAAGGTTTTCACTCCTGGGTTTAGTCCGCAGGGATGAGAATTCCCTGTGGACCTCATCTTGGAAACTGGAAGCATGCAGATCCAATTCTTGTTCCAGGGTGGGCAGTGGGCTGAACTAGAAGTCAGAACAGTACCATGACCCCCCCGCACCCGCCCCACCCCCCGCCCCACCCCTCAACTTCCCAGGAACAAGCTGAGGAAGTGTATACTTGGAGCTTAGTAAGTGAGGGAGTTCGGTGAAGTGGGTGGGGGAGGAGGTCTTTATTTTCTTCTGCTTTTTTGTCTTTCTCTCTCTGAACTGGTTCACACCCTACTACAGAGATAGGAACTGGCTGGTTTGACGTGTATCTGGTAAGTGGGGTGGCACTGTCTTGCTACCTCACAATACCAGAGACCAAGGTTTGATTCCCAGCTTGGGTCACCGCATGTTCCCCTCTTGTCTGTGTGGATTTCCTCCAGGTTTTCTCTGATTTCCTTCCACACGCCAAAGATGTGCGGGTTAGGTTAATTGGCAATGCTAAATTGCCCCTTAGCATTCCAAGGTGTGTCGGTTAGGAGGATTAGCAAGATAAATAGGTGGAGATACAGGGATAGGGTATGGATAGAATGTTCTATTGGAGGAGGTGATGGCCAAGATTGCTAGACTATTCATTCAGAAACTAGGCTAACGTTCTGCGGACCTGGGATCAAATCCCACCACGGCAGATGGTAGAATTTGAATTCATTAAAAATATCTGGAATTAAGAATCTACTGATGGTCATAAAGCCATTATCAGTTGTCAGAAAAACCCATTTGATTCACTGATTTCCTTTAGGGAAAGAAATCTGCTGTCCTTAACTGGCCTGTCCTCCATGTGACCTCAGCACTGCTACTTCACAGCTCCAGGGTCCTGGGTTCGATTCCCAGCTCAGGTCATTGTCTGTGTGGAATTTGCACATTCTCCTCATGTCTGCGTGGGTTTCCTCCTGGTACTCGGGTTTCCTCCCACAGTCCAAAGATGTGCGGGTTAGGTTGATTGGCCGTGCTTAAAAAATTGCCCCTTAGTGTCCAGGGATGCATAGGTTAGAGGGATTAGTGAGTATAATATGTTGGGATAGGTCCTGGCTGGGATTGTGTTCGGTGCAGTCTCGATGGGCCAAAGGACCTCTTTCTGCACTGTGGGGTTCTATGATTCTAGAACCGCAGCAATGTGATTGACGCACAACTGCCTTCAGGCAATTAGGGATGGGCAACGAACGCTGCTTAGCCGACAATACCCATGTCCAACGAATAAATAAAAAATGTCAGTGCAGACACAACAGGCCAAACGGCCACCATCTGCACTGTAGAGACTCTGTGAAGTGGGTGTGGTCTATTCTAGTATAAAATATCATGCACATTGGTGCTAAAATTAATAAAGTATATAAAAATGTAAGTAATGTAATAACTAAGTAACTTCATAATATAACTAAGTAATTAATTAAAACATAATTAGGATGGCAGGATGGCTAATGTGTCACAGCTGCAGTATTTGAGAGTTTCTGGATGCCAGTGTGATTCAGCGCAATGACATCTGTAACAAGTGTTTACAGATCGAGGAACTTCAACTCAAGAATTATTGAGCTTACAGATCGAGGAACTTCAACTCAAGAATTATTGAGCTTACAGATCGAGGAACTTCAACTCAAGAATTATTGAGCTGAAGGCTGAACTGCAGACGCTGCGACACAACAGGGAGGGAGAAAATACAGGATGTTTTGGACCAACTCACACCTCTTATCAGGTGCAAGTTTTACAGCTGAATTGCCTATTCCTGCACCTATCTTCTATGTTTCTATCCACCATGGGCAAACCATGCTGTTGCAAAATAATGTATCTCTTAATGATGCATGTACTAACTCTAGTGAGGCCCATGACATTGACCTGTTGGAGTATGAGCTCCCTGAGTGAGGTTATAATTGTCTACCCCATGAGAGACCCTCACATATATCAATATGAGGGAGTCAGGTTCACTAGAACCCATGATTCTGACTTTGTACCTGGAGCACCCTAGGAGTGGACCAGAGTTTATTAAAAAGTGGAATCGAGTGAAGGGACACCGCCCTCTGAAGAATTGTTTCAGTGCCACTTTTTCAAACAAAAGGAAAACTCACATTGTTTTTAAAAAAACTTTCAATACATAGAAAGTTCTTCAACTAATCTCCAATGAAAACAGATATTCTATTCTTTCACCACTTGGAACTGTCAATAAAACACTCACTTAACAGGCATCCCAATGTGATAATATTAGTGTGTAAAATCCATCACAGCACAAATCCCATAATGGCAGCCTCAGGCTTATGTCAATAGATGGAGTGAAATTTCAAACAGTGATTTTCTTTTGAATGGCAACTTTTATTAAGTTTGAAGCCAATTTGAGTTAAATCCATTGACAGTTCCAATGAGGTTATACATTTCACTCTCAAAATCATGTTTACTTTGAACAATAATCCAAAAGGACTGAGAGACTCACCTAACCCAAAGGGTGCCTCCCCTATCCGAAAGATGGCCTGCGATTACACCCAAAAGAGAATCTCATCTCTCCAAAGGGGTCCTGCCTTTTCAAACCAATCCACAATGTTCAAACATGTTGTTACTTTGCCTAATAAGGTGGCACAACGGGTTAGCACTGCTGCCTCACGGCGCCAGGGACCTGGGTTCAATTCCTGTCTCAGTCACTGTCTGTATGGAGTCTGCACGTTCTCTCTGTGTCTGTGTGGGTTTCTTCCGGGTGCTCCGGTTTCCTCCCACAGTCCAAAAGACGTGCTGGTTTAAGCGCATCAACCATGCTAAATTCATTTCAGCATACCCAAACAGGCTTCGGAATGTGGCGGCTGGGGGTTTTCACAGTAACTTCAGTGCAGTGTTAATGTAAACCTACTTGTGGCACTTGTGACAACAATAAATAAACTAAACTTTAATTTGCTAATGGTGGGTTTTGCACTCCTAGCCTTCCAAAATCTCACCAGCAGAGATAGCTGGTGTTTTAGTTGGCCAGTTGCTTCTGGACAGTCTATATCCACATGAACCTTGATCCACCCGTGGGAGATAGGAAACACCATGTTTGGGGACAGAGCTTGGGATTTTCAGCCATATCTGCAATTTCTGCCTCTCCGACGTGCCAAAATTCCGGACCATTAACTCCGTTTCTCTCTCCACACACCTTTCCCATTCTGCTGAATATTTCCAATATTTTCTGCTTTTACCCTGTTAAAGTGATAACACTGGCAGAGGATCCCTGGGCATGTTTTTAAGAACCTGGTTTCACACCAGGACAGAGTTAGAATCAACCCAGTGTGGCGCCCGGGCTGTGTAAGGTGGTTTGCTGCAGTGCACTCGGGAAACGTGTGTCTGGCTCTCGATTTACACTGCCACTTCAGTGATATTCAATACCTGTGAGTGCTTTGCATCAGTGCCGGATGGAAAATGTAACCTCAGCCTTTATTCCACAATCAGATATGTGCTGCTACACTTAGAGAAATATACAACTTGGAACACTCCCTCGACTATGGGTGGGAACATCTCATTTCTGACGCCAACAGTTCTTCTGTGGAGGGCAGAGTTTCATCACTGACTCAGTACGGTCTTCAAGTTCCAGAGTATGATGGGACACCAGGCCTCTTCCTGTGCTATGACAATTCGCTGTGAAATCCTGCCTGCCACTTCAGGGAATCCTACACTATTGGATTTCAGAGTAGACATTGAACTGAGGGGCTGTCAGCTGTCTCAGGTCAATACGTAAGATCTCGTGGCTCTACTTTGCAGCAATGTTCTTCCTGGCATTGCTAAATATCCCTGAACAAACACCTAAACACAGTAAGAAGTCTCACAACACCAGGTTAAAGTCCAACCAGTTTATTTGATAGTAAACCCACAAACTTTTGGGGTTTGCCCCTTTATCAGCGTTCTGGTCTCAGACAGAGCATATAGAGGCACACAGCGGTTTACAGAATACTGATTAGAATGCCAGTCTTTACAGCTAATCTGCTATTCAAGTTTTAAAGATGCAGACAATGTGAATGGAGATAGCGTTAGGCATAGGTTAAAGAGTATTGTCTCCAGACAGTACAGCGAGTGAGAGTTTTGTAAACCTAGGCAAGTCATGGGGGTTACAGATCATGAACCCTAGATCCCAGTTGAGGCCATCCTCATATATGCAGAACTTGGCTACCAGTCTCTGCTCAGCAACTCTAAAAACAGAACGTTCTCGGAGTGTTCATAAGTGAAGGATAGCCATTCTTTGCCCAATTTCTTAGCTGATATTTTTCCCAGCCCTTTCTGCTCGACTTTCCTACTCTCGCCGGCTGAGATGCGGCACACCCAAGTTGAAGTGGAGCGGAATCAAAAGGTTCACAACTGCACCAGATAAATTTATAGGTCCATGGAAATCTGAAGGTCATTGACAGGTCAGGGAGAAGGGAGATATCTCAGGTAAGCGGATGGGATTTTGAGGATTGGGGCTCAGAGGCTGGGAGAGTCAGAGGGGGGAAGGTTGTTGTGTGGGTTGGGTCGAGACTGTGTGGAGGGGGTGTCAGGCCTTCGATCGGGTTAGGCCTTGGGGAGGACTGGGGGAGGAGCAATGTAGGGTTGGAGGGGTTCAGGTCTCAGGTCAGGTCGGGCCTGGTCAGGAAGGACAAAAGAAGTGTGCAATAAGAAGATGGGAGGGGTGGCGGTAGGGTGGAGGGAGAGGGTGCGAAGGTGGGGAGTGATCCCTGGGGCTTCATTGAGGTCGCTGAATCAAGTGATCTCTGAGGAGCTCAGCAGTGTGGGTGGAGACCTTAGAGTGTGGTAGCTGAGCGTGAGAAGGGGGTTTGGGATGTCAGTCTGGGTTTGTACAACAGTTAGAAATGGTTTTGGTCGTCCTAACTTTTCCCAACTATTTATTGGTGTAACCTAGGTGGAGCAATCTGAAGTTTGTGATTTAAATCGCATTTTCAGATGGTTCCCAGGGGAGTGTGATCACCCAGGGGAGGTTTGCACTTCTGGGCAATTGCCATGCTTAGCTGGGAAACTGTGAAGAGGACACGCCAGCGAATCTTTGGGAAAGCTCCCAATACAACTGGAGAACGTGGGCAAGTATCTGCTCATTATGATTTTGTTGCACTTGGGAGCTTGTTGGATGCAAATCAATGCAGCGTTTCTTAACACACATCTTTCAAAAAGCACTTCATTGGCTGCCCTTATGATGCAAGTTCTGAAAGGTGCTTTATAAATGTAAAGTTTCCTATATTTCTTGATGAAACGATGTCATTCAAAGGGAAATCAAATCCAACTTAATTAACATAAATGGAAATGATTAAATTGTCACATTGCTTGATTTTGATTTGTTGGAGTCACTGATATATTTTTCACAAATACACAAACAGCACTTACATCCAACATCATAAAAAACTACTATTGAGTATTCGGACAACAACACTGTTGAACGCGCACGCACGCACGCACGCACGCACACACACATACACACACACACATTAGAACACCTCCTTACCTAAGGAAGAGAGGGAGTTCAGTAAAGGTTCACCAGGCTAGTTTCTGGGTTGTCTTATAATAATAATAATGGTAGGACACTGAAAAGTTCTATGGAACAAAGGGACCCTGGCTTGTTTGTCCATGGATCTCTGAAAGCAGAAGGGCGTGTTAGTAGGATGGTGGAAAGCCCTATAAGACACTTGCCTTTATCAGTTGAGGCGTAGATTACAAGAGGAGGGAAGTCATGTTGGAGTTGTGTAGAACTTTAGTGAGGCCACAGCTGGAGCACTGTGTGCAGTTCTGGTCGCCACATTATCAGAAGGATTTGATTGCAGTGGAGGGGGTGCAGAGCAGATTCACCAGGATGCTGCCTGGGATGGAGCATTTAAGTTATGAAGAGAGATTGGATGGGCTCGGATTGTTTTCATTGGAGCAGAAAAGACTGAAGAGTGACCTAATTGAGGTGTACAAGATTATGAGTGATGTGGACAGAGTGAATAAAAAGGAGCTGTTCCCCCTAGTTGAAGAGTCAGTCACGAAGGGATATGAGTTCAAAGTGAGGGGCAGGAGGTTTAGAGGGGAACATGAGGAAAATCTTTTTTACCCAGAGAGTGGTGACAGTTTGGAATGCGCTACCTGGATGATTGATGAAGCAGGTTGCTTCACACCCTTTAATAAGTATCTGGATGAGCACTTGGCATGTCATCACATTTAAGGTTATGGGCCAATAACTGATAGATGGGTTTCGGTAGGAGTTCAGGTGTTTCTAATGTGTTAGCGTGGCCTTGATAGGCCGAAGGGTCATTTCTGCGCTGTATGCTTGTTCTGAGGAGAGTTTGAGAAATCTGAATCTGTATTCTCCAGAGTTGGTGATTTTATTGAAATGTATCAAATTCTACAGGTTTGACAGGGTAAAGGCAGGAAAGATGTTTCTCATGATTGGAGGGAGTGGCAGAGAGAGGGGACAGTGGTGGGTAGAGGGGTCCAGAACCAGGGATCACAGTCTCAGAACAAGACGTAGGCCACTTGGGACTGAGATGTAGAGAAATTTCTTCAATCAGGGAGTGATGAATCTTAGGAATTCTGTACCTGAGAGGGCCATGGAGACTCAGTTGAAGAAACATAGAATCCTACTGTGCAGGAGGGGGCCATTTGGCAGAAACCTACCAAGGCCCTATCCCCATAACCCTATGCATTTACCCCAGCTAGTCCACCTGACACTAAGGGGCAATTAAGTATGACCAATCCATCTAACCCAGCACATCTTTGGAGTGTGAGAGGAAAGCGGAGGAAACCCATGCAGACATGGGGAGTTTGTGCTAACTGCACACAGGCAGTGACCCAAGCCGGGAATCGAACCCAGGTTCAATTATGGAGCTGTGAGACAGCAGTGCCAAGCACTGTGCCAGCGTGCTGCCCACAGTCATTGCACATGTTTAAATCAGAGGTTAATAGATTTCTAGAACCCAATGATACTAAGGAATATAAGAAAGTGCAGGAAGACTGGTGTTGAAACAGAAAATCGACCACGATCTAGTTAAATGACAGAGCAGGCTCAAGGAGCCAAGTAATCCACTCCTATGTTCTAGTCCTCTGATTAATTCCCCTCATTGGCTAAACATAATATCAATTTTGGATTTTTGAACCAAAATATAAAGAACTGTTCTAATTAAAAAGCCTGATTATAGTGACTCTGGAAAGTGAGTTCTTTTAAAGCTAAAATCTGACATTTTATTTTGGCTTCGGTTATATTTTGATGTTCTGGTCTCAGAATAGTCTGTCTCTTGTGGGATCACATTTTACAAAAGCCTATTGAGAACAATTGCCAGCAGTTCAGAAGTCAAGATATCGCCCTTTTCCCTAAATGTCTTAAAACAATGCTGAGTTCCTCCTCAGCACAGCTGCGACACGGACAAGGGAATCTTCTCACACAGAAATTCAGGATCTGAGTTCCTCTTACAGTGATTTAATCTGAGATCCAAAGCAACCTTTTTTTTTTAACTGGCTGAGTTGGAACTCGGGCCCCAATTAGTCTGGTTACAGACTGTTAGCCAAGGAGATTTTCATTTCATTCCAGGACTGTAGCTGATTAGAGCTTCCATCAACAACCCATTTAAAGTAAACCAGAGTTTAATGAAACCTGCATCAACTAAATTCATTATTGTATTCCGAAATAATATTTTGTATTCTGACCCTTCCAACAGTCTCCAGCTCCTTCATCTGTCATTCTTCTTTTCGCTCCATCAGATGGGCCACAAGATCATGGAGACCGTGCAGTGCTACTTGTGGAGTTGGCATACAGACACGAGATGTTTACTGTAAACGCCCGGTGGCTCACGTTATTGAAGAGTCGGTCAAGGTTGCTGACGAGGAATGTTCGGACCCGAAACCCCCCGAGTTACAGGCCTGCAACCAAGTTGACTGCCCTCCTTCATGGCATGAGGGAGAATGGCAACTGGTAAGTGATATCCCAGCAAGTTGCCAAGAATAGACTGGTCTCACCATAATCTTGCTCCTTCGGACCCTGCCATGATTTAAATACTCGGTTTCTCCAAAGACCAGCGCAGATTTATTGACAGTATTTCATGCATTCTAAAGGAAGTACAAAACTAAAATTATTGTAACCCTGGTGACACATGGGCCGGATTCTGCAACCTCGCTCGCAGCTGGGATTCTCCCGTCCCGCTGCAGTGAATGAAGATTTGGCTGGACACCAAATTCTCCATTCTCGTTGGCAGGAACAGTGGGGCATGAACGGAGTGAGCTGGGGGCCTGATTGGATCAGATCCAGCACTGGTTTTGCACTACATTGGGATTAACAGAGAGTAACATAGGGCAAGGTGCACAAAGCAGCATTCTACCTGCTCCTCTGGTGTATCCCACCCAGTGTGAGCTCAGTTAAGTTACCCTCCCCGTCATCTCAGCCCGCAGAGTGAGTCAGTCCACTTACACAAGATGGTTCACAGTCAGATCAAGTTGATTTGGGCTGAATGCAGAATCTTCGAATGAAGCAATCAGCTCTGCTGGAACCCAAGTGCACTTGCCAGACACTATCAGGTTGCCAGTGCAGTGTTTTCCTTCTGGGAAGGAATGGCTGGGGATTTGGTTCGGACTGTTTACACCAGTTTGATTCAAATTGCACTGGTTCACAGCCAGCAGCAGAAGGTGGTAGTTACTCGAAACTAATTTAAGAGTAAATAACTCCGCTGCCTCTGCGCTGAGCACGCTGACATGAAGCAGCTGCAGGTTTAGAATGGATATAAGTTTGAAACTGAATCAGGAAAACAATCTGAGATAGCATTTCAAAAAAAAGAAGCATCGCCCTGAAAGACAGTGAGTGCGGAAATTCCAAAGTGACCCGGAGAGACTGTTACGATGTGAAATGATGTCAAGAAACAAAGCGTTTGAAGCAATTTGGTGCTTTATACTCAATGCAACATAGTTCATAGAATCTCTACAATGCAGAGGGAGGCCATTTGGCCCATCCAGTCTGCACCAACCACAATCCCACCCAGGCCGATGTTTGTAACTCCACATATTTACTCTCTGATCCCTCTAATTTACACATTTCGGGACACCAAGGGGCAATTCAGCATGGCCAATCCACCTAACCCGGACATCTTTGGAGTTGGAAGGAAACTAGAGCACCCGGAGGTAAATCACGCAGAATGTGCAAATTCCACACAGACAGTGAGCCAAGCCAGGAATCGAACCTGGGTCCCTGGCTCTGTGGGACAGCAGTGCTAAGCACCATGCCGTTCCTTGTTGAAGAAATTATGTGATATACCATACTGCCATTGACAAAGTTTTTTCAGAATCTTTTGTACGAGGTGCACTCAAATAGCATGGCTGACATTTCATGAAATATTTAGTCTGAAAGGAGACCACATGTTGAGGCCATTTGGAAACCAGGCTAGAAGTATAGTTGGCTTCAATGTCAGAATTTGATGGGCAGATTGTAGTTTTTAAGTAACACTGAGACTGTTAAATAGATTAGTGAATGTTGAAAGATGTTCCATTCCTTTCGTTTAACATATTGATCTTTGTATGTTGGCAAAAACTTTCTGGCCATTCACGTCCCACCGCCGCTGTTAGCGAGGATGAAGAACTTGGCGCTCAGCCACATCTCTGCTCACTGCTGCAGGACTGGGGAATCCCGCTGGCGTGAACAGCCGGAAAATTCCACCCACGCTCTTTAAGGTTCCTAACGTGGAGGAAGCAAATTCAAAAATGTTAATTTACCCTGCTGACAAGTTAATGTTCTCTTGTGACATCTCTCATTGCAGTGTTCGCAAACATGTGGAAGAGGAGTACAGTCTCGCAAAGTCACGTGCAAACAGCTTCTGACCGATGGTAGTTTTCTCAGCCTTGCTGATGAGCTTTGCCTTGATCTCAAGCCCCAGGTGCAGCAAGCTTGTGCCAATATCGATTGCCCACCACAGCTGGCATTAGGGAAGTGGTCCAAGGTAAACAGGTTTGGAATGACTGAACAAAGAAAGATATCGATGTCTGATTATTGTGTCTGTGTATGCATGCTTTTGAGGAACCTGGGTTCGATTCCCAGCTTGGGTCACTGTCTGTGCAGAGCCTGCACATTCCCCCCATGTCTGCATAGGTTTCTTCTGGGTGCTCCAAATTCCTCCCACAGTCCAAAAGACGTGCTGGTTAGGTACATTGGCCATGCTAAATTCTCCCTCAGTATACTCGAACAGACACTGGAGTGTGCCGACTAAGGGATTTTCACTTCATTGCAATGTTAATGTAAGCCTATTTGTGACACTGATAAATAAACTTTAACTGAGAAACTTTTTTATTTGACATATGGATTATGTACGGGCTCACACCTTTTGCAGAATTCATCATCTTTATGTCTTGTTGAATCCTTTGATAAAAAAGTTGAGTACTCTTGTACTCTGCATAAAATATCGAACAGTTTTTTTGGTTCAGTAATCATACAACCCCAGTGGTATTGACATGGGCTGTAGAAAGAAAGTATTCTGTTGGTCTCTGTTGAAATAGTGTGCACGTTAGATGTCTGAACCAGTAATATTAACAAGGCAAAAGATGATAACAAAAAACAAAGAAACAGGGTTAAGCTTTTTCCTGGGATAGACTCGAATAGCACGAGGGGTCACAGGCTTAGGGTGAGGGGGGGTAAGGTATAATTTGGATGCTAGAAGAAGTTTTTTCACACAGAGGGTGGTGGGGGTATGGAATGCACTGCCAAGTAAAGTGGTGGAGGCAGGTATTCTGGAGTTATTTAAGAAATACTTAGATGGGCACATGAACAGAATGGGAATGGAGGGGTATAGAAAACTGATTTTAAAATAGGGATCATGATCCTTGGGAGTCCCTGGGAAGTGTGTAAATAGATGATGATATTGATGTACTTGTTTTTATCCTACAGGTTCTTTGGTCCACCTTGTTGTCTAACGAGGGGCATACACGCGATGGGTTGTGAGAGGGCTGCTCTTGGATTTTTTTTCTAGAGTATCCTAGTGTTTCACGTCGTTAGTGTACGCTTGACCTGGACCATTTGATGGGCAACACGACAGCTCAGTGATTATTGCTGTGCTGTGCAGATACATGGAATTGGGCCTGTGTCTGTGGGAGTTTGCGCATTCTCCCCGTGCTTGCGTGGGTTTTCTCCGGGTGCTCCGGTTTCCTCCCACATCCCAAAGATGTGCTCTTAGGCTAATTGGCAAAACAAATTCTCTCCAAATTGTCTCAAATTTTTAATCCATAGATCTATAAACATAGACAGGGATCACGGGTAGAGGTGGGAACATCGGGGTGGGGGTGGGGGCGCGGGCTCGTTGGGCCGAAGGGCCTGTTTCCCGTGCTGTTTTGTTCTTTGTTCTTTGTTCTAAATATGCAGCACAGGAACAGGCCCTTCGGCCCCTCCAAGCCCCAGCTGAAAAGACACCCCACTGGTGTTCCGTCAGCCAAACTTCACAGCTCTTTGTTGGGGAACTGAACCCTGGTCTCCCGCGCGACGGGCAGGGATACTGACCATGACACTAACGAGGAACTGCCACACTGGGGGTTTTGAACCAACTCAACACAGACTTATTAGCAAGGTGTTGCCTGATTGAAATCCAAATGTGGAAGAGAAATAAAAACCCACAAATGTTTCTGGTAGTGTCATAGCACATTGTGTGACTAATCGCATACAAATGCGATGCATTACAATACACAGTAAGCTGGATTATATAACACAATTGGTGTGACACAGCAAAGGAAGCAAAAAGAGTTGCCACACAGTACGAGAATGTTTATTGGTGTTGATTGAACAGGGTTGGAATTCTCCGGCTTTTCATACTGGTGGGATTCTCCAGTCCCGCTGGCAGCACATCCTTGCCTGTGGCCTTTCCCACAATGGGAATTCCTGTTGACAGCGGCAGAATCAGAAAATTCCGCCGCTAGCAAACACCACGCCACCTCCCGCCGGCGGGAAAACACATGGCTCTGAGGCCGGAGAATCCCACCCAAAATTCTAGAGGCCTTTGAAAGTACAAAGTGATACAGGCAAGTTGGTTGTTTCAGGGAGCGTTACAGAGAACATGATGATTTGAAGGTTGTCTCAATGAGAGAGAAGGGTGGGAAAGCCAGAGATGGATGATCAGAGAAGGATCTGTTAGGGGAGAATCACAAGAAAATACATTGGCCGCTATTCTCCTGTTTCATGTATCCTGCGAGAATGGAGAATTTAGCGTTCAGCCAAATTTCCATTCACTGCCGCGGGTCTGGAGAATCCCAACCATGGGCAAAATTGGAGAAATATATTAACGTGACTCAAGTGAGGGGAAAGCTGATGTGAACTGAGGCTGTGACAACAAGACAAATAATCTCATTATTGGGATGCAAGAATCAGTGCGCTTCCATCACAAGTTCAGCAATTTAAAATAACGAAAGCGTAGGGCATGATAATGATTTGGCAGCACAGTGATTAGCGGCGCTGCCTCACAGCACCAGGGATCCGGATTTGATCCCGGCCTTGGGTCACCAACTGTGTGGAGTTTGCACATTCTCCCCATGTCAGTGTGGGTTTTCCCTGGGTGCTCCGGTTTCCTTCTACGGTCTGAAAGATGTGTGGGTTAGGTGGATTTGCCATGCTAAACTGTCCCTTAGTACCACTAGGGTAAATGCGTGGGGTTGTGGGGATAGGGCCTGGATAGGATTGAGGTCAGTGCAGACTTGATGGGCCAAATAGCCTCCTTCTGCACTTTAGGATTCTATGATTCTACATGTCTGTTTCAGCTGAACTAACCCTTCATCTATAAATTTAACTCAGTTTTAATTCTGTGTAATTTAAGTATTCTTCCCATGATTTCTGGCAGTGAAAACTTAGATGAGTGATAGCTTAGAAATAATTTTTAATGTTGTCATTTCTTTCCAGTGCTCTGTAAGCTGTGGCGAAGGTACCCAGAGCAGAGAATGGGTCTGTCAGAAGCTCACAACAGCTGGACAGCTACTCCCAGTAAATCGTGATCTTTGTAATGCCCTCACCAAACCGTCTGTAATCCAGGCCTGCAGAATGCCTACCTGCAAAAGTAAGTCATTTACTTTAATGCCCACCCAACACCCAGAATCATTTTACACCCAAATAAACACCTTGTGGACAAAATACACAAGAACAAAGAAAATAAGAACAGGCCCTTCAGCCCTCCACCCGCCATGCTGCCCATTTGAACTGAAACCCCCTCCCCTTGCGGGGATCATATCCTTCTATTCCCATTCTATTCACGTATTTATCCAAATGCCCTTAAAAGTCACTATCGTATCTGCTTCCACTACCTTCCCCTGCAGCAGCAAGTTGCAGACACCCACCACCCTCTGTGTAGAAAAAAAAACTTGCTTCGTACAATAAATGTAACAGCAGAAATAACTAATAGTGCAACCAGCCCAGTGCAAGGTGCGAGGATTCTAGGCCCAGCAGATTGATGTTTCTCTGGGAAGCACAGTGTTTCGAGCTTGATATATTCCTTCAGAAGGATGGATTTGTTTCACCGTCTCCCTCATTTGTTTGTTATAAGAATCATATGCAGATGTTAAAACGTTCACATTTATGAAAATGTTTTTTTCATTAAGTAAAACAGATTTGTGTTGCTTGACAATTATTTTCCTGGCAAAGCACCAGTGTTCGAATGCCAAACGTCTGCAAGCTCCAACTCTTGAAGCAGGTCCAATAGATTTTAAGAGCTATTGCTTACATTTTAAAGGAAACATGTGAATAACCAAACGTGCGTAGATTCCAGACGTACACATTTGATACTTTCTCAAGTTGTTCGTGTATCTTGTGTTTATTGAGGTGATCTTTCTCAGTCCTGGGAAACACATTACTACCGTTTTTTCCAGCCTTCACAGTGCACTATCAAGTCATAGAAACCCTACAGTGCAGAAAGAGGCCATTCAGCCCATCGAGTCTGCACCGACCACAATCCCGCCCAGGTCCTACCCTCATATCCCTACATATTCAGTGGGTAAAATCTATAGGGATACGGGGATAGGGCCTGGATGGGATTGTGGTCAGCGTAGACTGGATGGGCTGAATGGCCTCTTGGTGCACTGTAGGGTTTCTATGATTCTTATCCGCTAACCCCTCTAACTTTCACATGCTGGGATGCTAAGGGGCGACTTAGCATAGCCAATTAACCTAACCCGCACATCTTTGGACTGTGGGAGGAAACCGGAGCACTTGGAGGAAACCCACGCAGACACGAGGGGGATGTGCAAACTCCACACGGGCAGTGACCCAAGCTGGGAATCGAACTCAGGTCCCTGGAGCTGTGAAGCAGCAGTGCTAACCCACTGTGCTACTGTGCTGCCCCAAAGTTGGGTTTAACAGAGATTCCATCCAGAGTAGATTTTCCACTGCATCTTTTGCCATGAGCTTAGTTTAGGGAATATAGCCTGCAGATATTGTTTGACCAAAAGCAAGGTGTTTTCACATGCTCTTTTTATCCTGAAGCCAGCAAAGTAGAGGCATAATTTTATATGTTTTATTTACCTAATGAAATTAATTGCCTCAAGACAGGCAAGCCCATTCAGGAGCTGATGTATTTAATGCTCAATGTGTTAATACTGTGCTCCTATCTCAGAGAATCAGGACTGTTCTGACAGAACTCTGACAAAAGGTCATCCAGACTTGAAATGTTGGCTCTGTTCTCTCCCCAGAGATGTTGTCAACCCTGCTGAGTTTTTCCAGCATTTTTCATTGTTTCTTCCGCGTTATACAGACAACATATCATTCACAGAGAAGGAAACAAGAGGGTGCAGAATGTAATGTTATAGTCATAGCTGGGGTGTAAAGAAAGATCAATTTAATGCAAGCTAAGTGCATTCAAAAGTCTGACAGCAGCAGGAAAGAAGCTGTTCTTGAGTCGATTGGTACGTGACCTCAGACTTATGTATCCTTTTCCTGGAGGAAGAAGATGGAAGAGAGAATGCGTGGGATCCTTAATTGTGACGAGGCAGTAGGGAGTGTAGATAGAGTCAATGGATGGGAGGCTGATTTGCGAGATGGATTGGGCTTCATTCACAACTTTTTGTAGTTTTGTAGCATCTTCAGTAGTTTGCCTTTTTAAGGACTATTGTGTTTGGTCCCCTCTCCGTTCACTTTCAAGAACAAAGAACAAAAAACAAAACAGCACGGGAAACAGGCCCTTCGGCCCAACGAGCCCGCGCCACCACCCCAATGTTCCCACCTCTACCCGCGATCCCTGTCCATGTTTATAGATCTATGGATTAAAAACCAAATTTGAGACAATTTGGGGAGAATTTGTTTTGCCAATTAGCCTAAGAGCACGTCTTTGGAATGTGGGAGAAAACCGGAGCACCCGGAGAAAACCCGCGCAAGCACGGGGAGAATGCGCAAACTCCCACAGACACAGGCCCAAATCCATGTATCTGCACAGCACAGCAATAGTCACTGAGCTGTCGTGTGGCCCATCAAATGGTCCTTGCAGAGTATCTCTTCCCAGGAGAAGGGAATGGGTGAATTTTCCATACAACGCATCTTCTTTTCCTGTTTTTATTTCCCTTCACTTTTTATGGCTTCCAAGGATGAAAGTGTGGTCAGGGAATCTGCCAGCAACTTTTCACAGACTCCACACTGTTGATCATTTCAAAGGTGCCGCAGAATTACAGATGGGCAATAAATGTCAGCGAGGCAGCGTCATTATTGAATTTTAAAAAATCAACCCATTGTAGCTAGCACAAGGATCATTTATGCCACATAAGTTGAACTAAATGTTTTGGAAAGGGGTGGAAGAATGAGATCCCTTCAAAATTCACCCATTCTCCTTTCCTGGGAAGAGATGCTTGGAGGGAAATTGAGTTGGAAAAAGGGCCAAACACAATAGTATTAATTCTCTGAAATAAAGACAGAAGAAATAGGAGCAGGAGTAGGCCATCCAGCCCCTTGAGCCTGCCCCGCCATTCAATAAGATCATGGCTGATGTGAAGTAGATCAGTTCCACTTCCCCGCTTTATTCCTATAACCCTTAATTCCTTTGCTTATTAGAGATCTATCTACCTGTGACTTAAATATATTCAGCAAGGTAGCCTCCACCACTTCAACTCACCACCCTTTGAGTGAAGAAGTTCCTTTGATCTAAACCGCTCCCTCCCCCCCTTATCTTGAGGCTCTGCCCTCTACTACTGCTATCCTTTCTAAGCGGTATTAGCACAGTGCACAGTGTTAATAGCACAGTGCTAATGCAACCAGCATTAACTACACCAGCTTCTGAATAGGCACGCCTATTCAGAAATTAGAAACAAGACTAGACCATTTGGCCCTTCAAGCCTGCTTCATCATTCATTTAGATCATAACTGATCATCAAATTCAATATTCCTCTCATATCCCTTAATCTCTTTAGCCCCAAGTGCTATATTTCATTTCTCCTTGAAATCACTCACTGTTTTGGCCTCAACTACTTTCTGTGGTCGTGCGTTCCACACATTCACCACTCTCTGGGTAAAGAAATTTCTCCTCACCTCAGTTTTTTTTATACATTTGTTGACATGGGCATCGCGGGCTGGGTCAGCATTTATTGTGATGTAGAGATGCTGGCATTGGACTGGGGTAAACACGGTAAGAAGTCTGACAACATCAGGTTTAAATCCAACCAATTTATTTGATAGTAAACTCACAAGCTTTCGAGGCTCTGGTCTTCGTCAGGTGAATGAGGTGTTCTGGTCTCCAACAGCACACATAACAGCACAGACTGTTTACAGATTACTGATTAGAATGCGAATCTTTATACTGAACCTGCTATTCAAGTTTGAAAGTAGCTAACAATGTGAGTGGAAGGAGCACTGAGCACAGGTTAAAGAGATGTGTATTGTCTCCAGACAGCACAGTAAGTGAGGTTTTTTGCTAACCCAGGCAAGTCGTGGGGGTTACAGATAGTGTGACATGAAGCCAAAATCCCTGTTGAGACCATCAGCGTTTATTGCCCACCCCTAGTTGCATGACAGCAGTCGACAGTCAACCATGTTGCTGTGGATCTGGAGTCACATGTAGGCCAGATCATGTAAAGACAGAAGATTTCTTTCCCTAAAGGGCATTATAGAACCGGATGGATTTTTTCTGATAATCGACAATGGTTTTCATGATCATCCGTAGATCCTTAATTCCAGATATTCTTTACTGATTTCAAATTCCACCATCTGCCGTGGCGAGCTTTGAACCCAGGTCAGAACATTAGCTGAGTTTCTGAATTAACAATCTAACAATAATAGCACGAGGCCATCGCCTCCCCTTAAAGATCCTGCAAGGTTTACTCCTTATCTTTAAACTATGACTCCCAGTTCAGGACTCCCCACCATTGGGAACGTTCTTTCTGAATCTACCGTGTCTCACCCTGTTAGAATTTTATAAGCTTCTACGAGATTCCCCTCTCACTTTTCCAAACTCCAATGAATACAATCCTAGCTGACTTAATCTCTCCTCATATGACAAAATGTACAGTACTAAAAATATATCTTCAATTTTTGCCATGCTTCTTTAGAAAATACATACTCTTTATGAAAAGTTACTTAAATATGCTGTTTCAGTCCTTTGTTAATGTTTACTTATGTACATTTTTAGAGTTTACAAAGAAAGCAAAACCAAAAGTTCCACAAAAGCAAGTTACTCGTGACCCTCAGATTCTCGGCGTCCACCGAGTCTACATTCAAACCAGACAAGAGAAACGCATTCACTTCAGCATTGGTGGTCGGGCGTATTTACTCCCAAAGACCTCCATTGTGATCAGATGCCCCGTGAGAAGGTTCCAGAAATCATTGATCAGATGGGAGAAAGATGGACACCGTCTACAAAATACAAAACAGGTTGGAATCACTAAATCGGGATCCCTGAAGATTCATAGCCTGGAGGCGAGGGATATTGGCGTGTACAGCTGCATTGCGGGTCCTACTCGAGACACCTTTGTCCTCAAACTGATCGGCAATGATAATAGATTAGTTGAGCCACCCTCTTTCACCAGAGCAAAGACGAGACAAAATATTGGGCCAGAGAAGGTGAATCACAATGAATCCAACAGGCTAGAGGAGAAATGGGCTCAAATGAGCAAGATGTGGCAAAGTTGGAGCAAAAAGAATGAACTCTATGTGGATGATAGCCAAACTGCTGATCACGTTTTCCTGCGCCTCCTTGGAAATCATTTGGTTTCAAAGGCAAAGACTAATTTTGCTGAGCTGTATGGTTCTCAAGAGCTTTATGATAAACGTCTCGAAAGCTCTAATTTCCAAGGAGCCTACAGTATGGATACTATGCAGTTTGAAGAAATCTTACGGAATATAAGTCTCTGGATCGAGTCTGGGGAGCTACCTGAAGATTTTGCTTCGCAGCTAATGTATCAATTAGCAGCGGAAGTGTCTAGACCACAACCGACTCTGGAGAAATGGAAGGCACCACTTGATGATAATGCAACCAACTCAAAATTGCTAGACAAAGCTCCCAACACATCGGAAACTTCTTTCCATAAAGATACGTATCAGCAGACGGAGAAACAAAAACCTCCAATTATTTTGCGAAAGAAAGAAGCCCCTGTGCTGCCTGAGAGAAATGTCAGTGTAACAATTGGACAACTAGCATATCTGACGGATAATACTGACCTTGTGACACTAGTTTGTGAAGCTGCTGGAATCCCTGAACCAGAAGTAACTTGGACAAAGGACGGCGCGCCGGTGAAATTTAATGAAAGGTACGGCAAGTAAATGTCTATTAATATCAGTGAGAGCTTTATTTCAACAGGTGAACTTGTATTAATGTAACGTTTTCTAATATGTTCGTCCTGTGCAACAGTGATTTTGCACACTATTGTACAAACCAAATGTGCAGAGGCAGAGCTACTAGTCAAAGGCCATTTGTTTGAACAAGTCCTAAACGCCATGGTTTTCACTATAAGAGCTTTACTCTTAAGACAAGAATATGCCTTTTGCAGTTGATGGAGATCACATATATAATCAGTACATCATTTAAATGTGGCTCTATGATGTAGATGTTGAGACAGATAGTTCAGTAATTGATATTGCAAACTTTGATTGTCGTAAGTTGTACTCTCCCTCTGTGAACTTCAGTGAACAATATAGCAAAGAATTTTCAGTCAACCTTTCACACATAAAACTTTATGTCAGGATCTGTTTTAAAATCAAACATTATTTGTACCTTATGTGTGTGTGTTTGTGCATGTCTGTTGTGTGTGCATGCATGTATGTATGCTTGCATGAGTGTGTATTGGTGCGCTGATGTGTGCACGCATGTGCGTGTGCCTGTATTTGCAATGTCATTGTTATTTTTCAGTGTGTGGGACCATTTGGCCCATGGGAAAATGTGGAAACTTGGAACGTTTTGATTAAAGACTGAGCTTTGAGCTATTAATCTATATTCATTAATAATTGTTAATAGTACGATTCAGGTGTCATAGCTAACATTGTCAGTTGTTCATGGGAAAGCAACAAACTGTTGACTATTTTCTAGATTTGTGGGGATTTTTAACCCATCGATGTTAGGGATTGCTGAACTGGAGCAAAGGATATTTGATCCTCGGACGCGATGTGTGAAAAGGATAGCCTTGAGGATCCTAAAAGATATTAGAGTCCAGTCTGACTGGGGTCAATTAGTTTTCTGTGAGAAACATGTTACATCGCGTGCATATTGCCAAGTTGCATTTGAAAACCTGCGGCGTACAAGTTCACTGCAAGGTTTAATGGTTAGCAGGCTGCCAATACTTGACTTTCTGCAATACATTATCATCCTTTGGACATGATTCTGCTGTTTGAGGAATTTCAGTGGGTGCATCAGAGCAGCTATAAAACTTGTTTCGACTGCTCTCCTACTTGGTACAAAAAGATATTCCTTCACTTAGTTGCGCCGTTTTCCCCTCGATATACCCGGGCCTCTCCCGATATGCAACTCAAATAAGTCTGTGCTTTGGTGAAACAGGAGGTGGGTCAACTATAGAGGAAGATAAGTGTTCACCATTCTATTTAGCCAGGGTATACTCCAGATCTCTCAAATCTCATTTCCTCTCTTGAGTTAGCAGCATGATCTTATATATGGAAGAAACATTAGAAGGAGATTAAGGCGCTTGATTTTTTTATTTATTGACGTTTACGGCTCAGGGGCAGGACTGTCACCTCAGTCTAGGCCTCGTTCTAGATCAGCACTGATAGAAACCTGCACCATCAAAGGATGCTTTTCTTTAAATAAAACATTAAACTAAGTCCCTGCGCACCCTCCCTTGGGTGATCAGTCATGATTGTGATGAATGGTAGAGCAGGCTCGAAAGGCCAAATGGCCTCGTCCTATCTTCTATGTTTCTATGCTTTTTCTCTGATCCTCTGAACCTTCTAGCTTCAAGGCAGGGAGGCCTCAAATTCCCATATGCATTTCTCACTCACCCGGCCAATATGTAACTGAAGCGGCTGGAAGTTTATTACATTCGTCACTCCATCTCTCCCCAAGATCCCGTGACAAGATCACGGTGAAATTTCCAACTGAAACCTCAGCCTTCAGTCAAAAGGATAGAAGCATACACCTGTCTTGATGAATTGAACCAACATTAACTCATGTCAGCGTACAGAGCAATGTCCTGTAAAAGAGTGTGAACATAAGAAAAACTGAATTGGTTTAGTGACTTTTCTTTCAAAATTATACAACCTGTTTTTACATTGCCTTCAGAAAGGTTGCTGCTGTTACAATTATGAGGTTTAAAATATTATTATTTTGAGAATTGAATCTTTAAATTGGGGGTGAAATGAAAGAAATCCGTCAATCTGACAATCTGGGTAACTGTCAGCAATCAGAGAAGGAATTATATTTTTTTACTGGGAAGAAAGTGTAAACTCAGTAAAGTTTTGCAACACCAATTTTAAATCCAACCAATTTATTTGATAGTAAATCTGCGAGCTTTCGACACTATGTTGTGCCTTCGTCAGGCAAATGCAGTGTTCTGATCTGCAGAGGCACTCATATCCACACAGACAGTTATAGATTGCTGATTAGAATGCGAATCCTTACATCTAACCAAGTAAGTGTAAGGCATAGAAGCTTAGAGACAATGTCAGGAGCTTGTGTGTTGGCAATGGAGACTGAGTCTCAAAAATCCCAAAAAGGTGTTGAGAATGTTGGGTCATAAACAATTATGCTTTAAACTATCCATTTAGTTCCAAGGTGAAAGAGGGTCTCAGGGATAGCTAATTAGCATTCCTATCTAATTAGAGGGGTGTTATAGTTTGCAGAGGGACTTGGACAAGTTGCAGAGCTGGGCCGAGAGGTGGCAAATGCAGTTTAATGTGGAAAAGTGTGAGGTAATGCACTATGGCAGAAATAATAAATGTGTAGAGTATAGGGCAAATGGGAGGATTCTTAGTAGTCTAGATGAACAGAGGGATCTTGGTGTGTATGTGCATAGATCCCTGAAAGTAGGCCGTCAGGTCGAGAAGGTTGTTAGGAAGGCATATGGAGTCTTGGCTTTTATTGGTAGAGGGATTGAATTTCGGAGCCGCAACGTCATGTTGCAACTGTACAAAACTCTAGTGCGGCCGCACTTGGAGTATTGTGTGCAGTTCTGGTCCCCACATTATAAGAAAGATTTGGAGGCATTGGAGAGGGTACAGAGGAGGTTTACCAGGATGTTGCCTGGTATGGAGGGCAGGTCCTATGAAGAGAGGTTGAAGGATTTGAGGTTGTTTTCGTTAGAAAGGAGGCGGCTAAGAGGGGATCTTATTGAAGCATATAAGATGATTAGAGGTTTAGATAGGGTAGACAGTGATAGCCTTTTTCCTAGGATGGAGAAAGCTAGCACGAGGGGACACAGCTTTAAATTAAGGGGTATGAGTTATAGGACGGATATCAGAGGTAGGTTCTTTACTCAAAGAGTGATTAGGGAGTGGAATGCCATGCCTGCAGCGGTTGTAGATGCGCCAAGTTTGGTGGCGTTTAAGAGGTTAGTTGATAAGTATATGGAAGAGAAGGGAATGGTTTAGTTTGGAGGGGCATTGCTTTTTATATTGGTCGGCGCAACATCGAAGGCCGAAGGGCCTGTTCTGTGCTGTAATGTTCTATGTTCTATCTAGATACAAACCTATGTGATTCACATTACCATAACAGAGAATGCAAAGAAAGCCATTATAAAGCTCAGGTCACAGGCCTTTCTGAGAATATCACTGAATATCACGTGGAATGTTTTTAGTTTGCTCAGATCGAGGAGAGAAGAAATAACTAGAGGTCAAATAAAGTTTGCCAAGTAGGTGTTTAAGAGGAAGTTTGCATTTGGATTAAAAAGACTAAATTCATAGCAAGTTAAAACAAGTCTGGAAGAGTCACCTAGCTTGGGCCAGAGGACAGGTCTCCAGTAGAAGAAAAATTCACTCTGTAAGACAATTCTAAATTGCAAGGTACCAAGCTGAAAATAGAAAATAGCAAGAAGCTAGAAATCATTATGGATTGATAAAAGACAGTGTAAAGCATACCTCTGAATCGCTTATTTTCTTGCTTGGCGCGGAATAAGATGGGGATATTCTGTTCTGTAGCTTTAAGTTGCCTACAAAGATTGTATTCAGTTTTTAGTATTTTGGTCATTTGTTACAGTAAATATCTTGAGACATAAAATATTGATGTATCATCCAATCAGCTATTTAACTGAAAGTGTGCATTTTTTTTAAAGTTATTAGTCTCTATGGGGATCATAACATTTCTAACTCTATACGCTGGCATGAGTTAATGTTGGTTCAAGACAGCATGAGTGAATTATTTGAGCAATTTGTTTCACTTTGTGGCATGGACAGTTTCCAGATTGGTGATGCTTGCTAGCTGGAAGCTCTCTTAGCTGGATTGTTTTTGGGTCTGACTTTTGACAGATTGTGATATCCCACAGCGGGGACCTGGGCGAGGGAGCTGGGTGGGTTGTCCAAGTTGTTCAAAAACCATCCAAAATTTTTGTTTTTTTTTCAAACTGGACCACATCTGCTTCCATATGAACACGTCCAAGATGCCCTTATTAAACACAGCAATGTTGGGTGTTCCTCCAAGACATTCAGTTCAGCAATCTGGAGCGGCACAGTGCCACAGTCATTAGCACTGCTGCCTCACGACACCATGTCCCAGGTTCAAATCCGGTCACTGTCTGTGTGGAGTTTGCACATTCTCTCAGTGTCTGCGTGGCTTTCCTCCGGGTGCTGCCACAGTCCAAAGATGTGCGGGTTAAGTTGGTTGGCTGTGCTAAAATGACCCCAGTGTCAGGAGGATTAGCAGGTAAATGCATGGGTTGCGAGAATAGGGCCTGGGTGGGATTGTGATCGGTACAGACTCAATGAGCCGAATGGCCGCCTCCTGCACGGTAGGGATTTTATAATCAATAAAAAAACAATTATTTGAGCTTGTGCTTCTAACTGTCACAGGTATAGGTTGAGAGGCATAGATTTAAAACTGAAATGAGGAGGAACTACTTCTCGCAGAGGGCGGTGAATTTGTGGGACTCGGTGACCCATAGCGCAGTGGAGTCTGAATCATTGAATGGTTTCAAGAAGGAGAGAGATACATTTCTAATTAAAAAAATGGGATAAAGGGATATGGGAAGCAGGAGGGGAGGTGGAATTGAGAAGAGATCAGCCATGATCTGATTGAATGACGGAGCAGGCTCAAAGGACTAAATTTGCTGACTTCTGCTCCAAACTCTTATAACTGTTCACTAGGGATATTAGAATGAATAATAAACATTTTAATGGACCCCTGACATGCATAATAATTATGCTATAGTGTTTTTATCTGATGTGACTGTTTGAAATTTCTTTCATTTTATTTTATTTGAAGAAATAACTTAATGAATGTATTAATGTTTTAATTGAACAATATTTTCAAAATTCTTCCTTGAAAGTGAAATCATTCTGTCAGCTTTGTATCCAAACGTTCTGCAAAAGACATTCCTGCCCAAATTGCTGGCCCTCCTCAGCTAAATATCATTACAACAACTAGGCTCGCATTAGGTACAAAAACAGAAAATGCTGGGTCAACTCAGCATGCCTGACAGCATCTGTGGAGTGAACCGAGCGAAGATTTCGACTTTGGATGACTCGCGTCTATCATCTAGACCCTTTAAACCATCAATAGGAAAAACCACAAACCAGTGAAACCACTTTACTTAGGCAAACAAACATTATGTGGTGGATTTTACATCCTCCTGATGGATGCATTTCCAGAGGGTGGGATGTAAGATAGGACAGGCACCAACCTCATCACCTTCCCACTCATCCCAAGTTCACTGCCATATTACAAAGGGTGGGTCAGTATTCCTCCTGCCATATATGAAATAATATTTTAGGGTCAATTAAACTTGTTATCAAGCCAATTGACTCATGATAAAGCTACCCATACCGTATAACAGTTGGCATGGACAGCCAGGAAGGAATTGGCTTTATTCCCTGAAGTGATGGAAGAGGGACACCGTCACACTTCAAGGTCTGTCCTTTGCCAATTGCAAGACAGCCCCTCTAAGGTCAAACCCATCCCTTCCTTCATTCCTGCTCCTTCTCTTAAACCTACCCTCTTCTCCTCTGCCCCTTTCCCTAACCTACCCAAACCCTCCCAGCCAAAAACCTGCTCCAGCTATCTCTTTTCTTCTACCGCAGTCTCAGCAATGGCTTATGGTGCCTTCATAATGGCGTTGTGTTACGTGGAGCTACAGATCATGGGGTGTCGTCCCCAGTGAGGCTATGTGACCAGATCTGAAATCTGCTTAACAACAAGCCTGGGTGGCTTTCACAGATCGAGATTTATAGCGAGCAAGAGGGAGGATTCACAGAGACAAAATGCTACAGGCGGTGTAGTCAGCAGAGAGGAAAAGGCTGTAAGTTCTAGGTGAGCTACTAGTTAGAAGGAAGAGTAGTCTCTGGTCAAAGAGACACATCCAGTGACAATAAAGTCTCTGGAAAATTTGTCATGGTGAAGCCAGGAGGTGTGAGCCTTCTGACTGGTAGTTGGTTTGAAAATTCTCCAAAAACATTATGTCTCAACGAAACAATAAGACCTAAGCCCATTGGAAGCTATGTATTACTGTAGAGTGTTTCTTATGAAAATTATAATCCTGCAGCGAGTGTGCTGTAATATAAATACCAAGCAATCTCATTGATAGCATTAAGACATGAGTAAGTTTTTTTTTTGCTTTCTTTCACAAGACATGGTCAAGGCCAGCATTTATTGACCATCCCAAATAGCATTGAGAAGGTGGTAGTGAACCTCCTGCTTGAACCACTGCCATCTATGTGGTGTCCAGGATTCCAGGATTTTGACCCAGTGACAGTGAAGATGTGGAGATGCCAGCGTTGGACTGGGGTAAACACAGTAAGGAGTCTCACAACACCAGGTTTAAGTCCAACCACTTTATTTGATAGTAAACTCTCAAGCTTTCAGGGTTTGTCCCTTCATCAGGTGAATGGAGAGTTCTGTAATCAGAGAGTTTAGTAAATCAGTAATCTGTAAACTGTCTGTGCTGTTAATATGCTCTGACTGAGGCCAGAACTCTCCATTCACCTGATGAAGGGACAAACCCTGAAAGCTTGAGAGTTTACTATCAAATAAAGTGGTTGGACTTAAACCTGTGTTGTGAGAATTCTTACTGAACATATTTCCAAGCCAGGATGGTGTGTGAATTGGAGGGGAAGTTGCAGCTAGTGATCTTCTCAATGGCCTGCTGCCCTTGTCCTTCTAGATGGTAGCAATTGTGGGTTTGGAAAGTGCTGCTGAAGGAGCCTTGGTGAGATCCTGCAGTGCATCTTGTAGATGGTATTCATGGGTGCCACTGTGTGGGGAAATGTGCGAATATTTAAGGTGGTGGATGGGGTGCCAGTCAAGTGCGCTGCTTTGTCTTGAATGATGTCAAGAACAGAGAATACAGAAGATTGGGAATTTTTGGAATGCTCTATCCCAGAAGCTTGTGGAAGCTCAGTCACTAAGTATGTTTAAGGTAGAGTTGGATTTCAGATGAACAGTATGGTAAAGAGTTATGGAACAATGTCGGATAGAAGTCATTGAAGTGTTTGATTAGCCATGATTGCATTGAATGGTGGAACAGGTTTGACAGGCTGAATGTCCTTTTCCTGTTCCGATGTTCCTGTGACATCCAAATGCCACAAAAGAATTTTTGAAAGTTTCAATTCATCATCTATTGGAATCGATGTTTGACCGTTAATTCTCAAAACCTTTTATAATTTATGATCGCTTATCAGATCCAGAGCTAAGAGGGTTCAATTAGAAAGACAAATTATATAAATATCAACCGGGAATTGGGGGCTTACCTGATTGAGGCAATTTAAAGGTTTGAGTTTCTGTAAGATCGAAGAAGAGAAACTATTTTCCTCAGAAATTATCTCAAATTGTAATGGTAGCTCTGTAAAGTGCTTATTGTCTATCTGGACTTCATCCCTTTCCATTGAAGTCCCAACGTGAGGAACTTGGACAATATTGTCAAGTGACATGAACACTTCTAGGTACTGACATGCCCTCTAGCGGCCATTGTAGAGCATTGTCTCTCTCTCTCTCTCTCTCTCTCTCTCTCTCCCCCTCTCTCTGATTTCATCCACTGTAGTTTTAATCTTTCTGGTTACCTTTTCAATCTCAAAGATTGTCTCAATCTTATCTGTACTTATCTTCTTATCTTTGATTTGATTTATTATTACCACACATATTAGGATACAGTGAGCAGTATTGTTTCTTGCGCACGATACAGACAAAGCATACCGTTCATAGACCACATAGTGGAGAAGGAAAGGAGAGGCTGCAGAACCTTCTCCTGGAAAGTTTGATTTCTTCCAGTTAATGCCTTTGTGCATCTCAAGTCTATTTCATTGGAAAGCTCCTGGGAGATTAAATTTGCCATTAAACATAATGGGGGGAGGTAGTGGTATTGTCACTGGACTGGTGATCCAGAGACCCAGGGTAATCTTGTAGGGTCCCAGATTCAAATCCCACTGATGATGAAGTCTGAATTCAATAAGAATCTGGAGTTAAAAGTCTAATAATGAGGGCACATTGTCAATTGTTGTAAAAATTCATCTGGATCACTAATGTCCTTTAGGGAAGGAAAACTGCCGTCCTTACCTGGTCTGCCCTACATGTGACTCCAGAACCACAGTGATTTAGGTGACTCTTAAATACCCTCACAGATGTGTAATAAATGCTGGCCTAGCCAGCAACGCCTGCATTCCCAGAAGGAAAACAATCCAGCAAAATGGGCTGGTTAGTGCCAATTTTGCTTTGTTGCGATGACATAATTGAGTCAGAGGCAGTTCAGAGAAGGTACACTCATTCCTGTACTGAGGAGCTTCTCTTATGAAGAAAGTTTGACCAGTCTAAAGATGTGCAGGGTCGGTGGATTAGCCATGCTAAGTGCGTGAGGTTACGGGATAGAAAAGGGGGAATTGGACTTGGGTAAGATGCTCTTTTGGAGACTTAGTGCAGACTCATTGGGCCTATTGGCTTCCTTCTGCATTGTAGGGATCCTATGGTTGTGTCTGTACCCACTAGAGTTTAGAGGAATATGTGGTAGTCTTATTAAAACATATAAGACCCTTAGGGGTCTTAATTGGATAGATACCAGAAGGATGTTTCTACTTGGGGAATCTAGAACTAGGGGACACAGTTTAAGAATTACAATTTTAAGGGGAATTTCTGTCCTTTCATTGGGTCATTAGTCTGTGGAATTCTCTTCCCCAGAATGCAGTGGATGTTGGGTCATTCAATTTATTCAAGGCACAGTTAGACAGATTTCTGATTGACCCGGGAGACAAGAGTTATGAGGGAGGACAGACTGGAACATAGAGATACCACAACCAGATCAGCGGGGATATTATTGAATGTTGGAGCAGGCTACAAGATATAAATGGTCTTCTTCTGCTCCTAAATCCATGAACATTGTTGTTCTTTCAAAATGCCGTCTGCTGTGCACATGCACATTCCTGATACTAGATGCACCAACACTGTGCTGACGGACATTTTTCTGACTTCAAAGATTCTGCATAAATCACTTGCTTCCAGGCTTTGGTACAGCAACATTGATCATTACAGTTTGCACTTGAGAACAATGAAGGAAAAATTAACCAGAGCAAATTAAGCATTCCTAACAAAATTTATAAATGGAACCATACTATATTGCATACAAACCTCAACTAATTGCCTTTGTGCAAACTCTGAGTCCCAGTGTCTTTGCCAATCCCTTGCTCCTAGCCAGTACTAGCCCAATGGCGGCAGTATGGCTGATGGAAGGATGCTCACTTTCTCTGGAAGGCCATTTGCACAGAGTATCTCTGGGACACTTGGCTATAGCCTGCATCATCTTGGCTTGGGTGGCAGCAGTCTGTTGTCGTGCTGGTAGCAGGAGGAGACCTTCACCACTTACATGAGATTATTTAATTTTTGCAGCACTCATCGTGGCTACCTGCTCCCACTGCCTTTGCGGAGTTTGCTTTGTGGGCCCACAGAAGGAGACAAATGTGCCTCCTTCTGTGCCAGGGCTTCAAGGCAGTGCTCCCAAACCTCAGAACTCGCTCTCTGCCAGGTTGTGCCATTCTCCCATCTTTTCCAGGTCAGCATGTAACATTTGTGCCACAGAAATGCCAGGCAATGATCATCATCAATAAGAGAAAATCTAATCACCGCCCTTTGACATTCAATGGCGTCAATGTCACTGAACCCCCACTGGCAATGAGCTTGGAGTTTCCATTGATCAGAAACTGAACTGGACTCACCACATAAATATGCTGGCTACAAGAGCAGGTCCATTGCAAGGAATACTACAGCAAGTTCCTCACCCATGACTCCCCAAAGCCTGCCCGCCATCTACAAGGCACAAGTCCGGAGTGTGATGGAATAGTCTCCACTCGAGAAGCTTGCCACCATCCAGGCTAAAGCAGCCTGCTTGATTGGCATCATATCCACAAACATCCATCCCTCCACCGATGCTCAGTAGCAGCAGTGTGAACTATCTATAAGATGCACTGCAGCAATTCACCAAAGATCCTTAGACAGCACCTTTCAAACCCATGACCCACTTCCATCTGGAAGGACAAGGGTAGCAGATACATGGGAACCCCACCACCTGCAAGTTCCCCTCAAAGCTACTCACCATCCTGATTTGAAAATATATCGTTATGTTTTCGCAGTCGCGGGGTCAAAATCCTGGAATTCCCTCCCTAATGGGTCAACTCACATGGACTGCAGCGATTCAAGAAGGCAGCTCACCACCATCTTCGCAGGGGCAACTAAGGATGGACAATAAATGCTGGCCAGCCAGCAACGCCTATGTCCCACGAATGAATTAATAAAAAGGAATCAGTTATAGAATCTCTCCCAGAGTCTGCAACAACCAGAATGTTCCCCACCCCCAGGTTGATTTTCAGTAATGTGGGATTAGAACAAAGTTGAGGAGGAACTTCTTCTCTCAGAGGAGGGTGGCAAATCTCTGGAATTCTCTGCCCATTGAAGTGGTGGAGGCTACCTCGTTGAATATGTTTAAGTCCCAGGTAGATAGATTTCAGATCGATAAGGGAATTAAGGGTTATGGGGAGCAGGTGGGAAAGTGGAACTGAACCACTTCAGATCAGCCATGATCTTATTGAATGGTAGGGCAGGCTCGAAGGGCTGGATGGCCTACTCCTGCTCCTATTTCTTATGTTCTTACAGGATAGCTTTAACTCATGTTGACCTCTCAGGATTTTGCACCCATTTTCAGAGGTGCAGCCATTCAGTATCTTGTTCAGTGCTGTCTGCAGAGCTGTAATAATTACTTAAATTACTCGGTAAATTTGGGTACTTTCTGCAGCTGGAGGAGTGAGTGATGGGTAATCTTGCATAGTGATCCTCTGTTTGTTTTTGGTCCAAGGCCTTTTACCTATTGTACCAGTTTGTGACTATGTTTGTGTACCACTTCATTTGAGGTACCACTTTGGCACCATTCTCAATGTCAAGTCTGATACATTTTCCATCCACTTATAACATTGTACTACTGGTCTGCACAAAGAAACACAAGCATAACAACCTCCAAACCTAGGTGGGAAATATTCCAAATTAAAATATGATAGAGTTCCCTCAGGAATGTCACTGAATCTTACACCAGGCTCGGAATGATTATCGTGATGATGGAGTGAGCAGCACTGCAGGAGCACTCGTGCATGGTGTGCTGAAGTTGATCCTGAATCATTGCGAGTATTCAGAACAAACACAGGCAAGGTCAGCTCCACCTTACATACCTCTCCACACTCTGTTAGCATGGGAACATCCTGTATTCCAGAGCAAGGCTTGCATGAGCCCTTCCTATAAAGGACCTCCAGAGGGAAATACTGTGTAACCTCTAACGTGACATAACTGCAACACACATTTACATGTGTCCAGTTGCATCAAAACACGATGGCACAGTTAGCACTGCTGTCTCACAGCGCCAGGGACCCGGGTTCAGTTTGGGCTTGGGTGACTGTGTGGAGGTTGCACATTCTCCCCATGCCTGTGTAGGTTTCATCCGGATGCTCCTGTTTCCTTCCACAATCCAAATTGTGGAGGTTAGATTGATTGGCTGTGCTAAATTGCTTCTTAGTGTCGGGGGGATTAACAGGGTAAATATGTGGAGTTACAGGCTTGGATGGGATCATCGTTGGTGCAGGTTCACTGGGCTGAATGGCCGCGGTTTGTACCGTAAGGGTTCTATGATAATATTCTATAATAAAATGCCCCTTAATGTCCAACGATGACTTGGTTAAATAAATTGGCTGTGCTAAATTGCCCCTTAGTGTCTGAAGATGCATAAGTTAAATGGATTAACCATGGTAAATGAATGAGGTTATGGGGATATGGCGGAGGGGAGTTCCTGGGTGGGATGATCTTTTAGTGACTCAATGGGCTGAATGGCCTCCTTCTGCACTGTAGAGATTCTATGGTTAACACTTTCCAATAGACTGTGATTTAACTTAGTAGATTTCACAACCCAAAAAACATCCAATTCGTTCACGCTGGGTAAATGCTGTCATCTACTTTATCGAGCTCCATCACGGAATATAACCTTCTACTACTTTCTTCATCCTGTTTTTATTTAGCTCTCCATTAAATGTACTTTGCTATTGGCCTCAATTGGCCTGCATGTGCGATCAAATTCCAAACTCAAGCAAAACAAATATATCTCGAGTCCTTTACTAGATTTATAAATGGCTATCTTAATTTATTAGTGACTATCCATCTTAATTTTAAAGACCTTCAACCTTCCCTGCGAAAGAAAACAGTTCCAGCCCATTGAGTCTTTCCTAATGGTTTTAACCTCCTAGTTCTGGTACCATCATCATAAATCTTTCTCTTCTTTCTATATTCTTTACATAGAACAACCAGAACTGTACACATTACTCTAAGTCTGGTCTAACCAAGATTCCCTACAAATTCTGTCTTGCCAAGACGCAGTTGGATTTTGGAATATGTAGACTATTGTGAAACCTGTTGGAACACCGTATTTAAGGAATAATGAAGTTTGGTGAAATGCTTAAAAAAGCATTCCTCTGCTATGTGTTCTGATCCCATATGAGGTCATGAAACGCAGTTTATAATGTCGCGCAGCCAGACGTGGTTCCTTTATCAGTGTTTTATGGATAATAACTCGAGCTGTTATCTTGTCATGTTTGTTTTTGCTGCACTGCTTCCTGTGATGTCCGGCGAGGAGAAAAAAAAACGTTTGGAATTTTGCTTGATTTGTTATCGGGATCTTGTAAATGATCACTCACTCACTCTGCCCGTTTCCTTTGTTCTTTTTCTTGGTCAAGCTCCTTTCTTGAAGCAAATAGCAATTGACCATTTCAATCTATCACTTGATTCAGGCAGAAAGGAATCTGAAATCATTTCAGTGTGAGAGTGCATAACTGAATGGAGCCAACATTAACATGGGAGTCAAAACATACCAACTTAAAAACTCTCTTAGCTCCATCAACACCGGCGTGTTATTTTTATTGATGTTTTTGTAGTTAAGTTCCTGAAGAGTAAGCTAATGTACCTTATGGTATTGGCTTTTCCAACTCTGGGAGAGAGGCAGACAGTCCTGTAGAAAAACCAATGATCTGGCATGTGGTCAACCAAACTTTCACTTTGCCATAGAGGTTTACAGCATGGTCACAGGCCCTTCGGCCAAACTTGTCCATGCCACCTTTTTTTTTAGAAAACCCCGAAGCTAATCACAATTGCCCACATTTGGCCCATATCACTCTGTACCCATCGTACCCATGTAACTATCTAAATGTTTTTTAAAGGATAAAATTGTACCCATTTCTATTACTACCTCAGGCAGCTTGTTCCAGAATCTCACTACCCTCTATGTGGAAAAAATAGCCCCTCTGGACAGTTTGCTTCCAATTAATCCCAATAATTCCAACGCCACTCCGACTGTGCAAATTAATCCAAGATAAGATCAAAACATGGTGATTTCTTGCGCCCAGCATATCCCCTCATCCTACCTTTTGCTCTCATTCTATGTTTTTAAAACTCTACTCTTTTTCTACACCCTATCTAAAACTATTGCACTACATTCTGCACACCTATCTTTTCCCAGAGGTAGGAGAGTCTAAAATTAGATTTAAGGTGAGAGGGAAGAGATACAAAAGGATCCAGAGGGGCAATTTTTTCACTCAGGGAGTGGTGAGTCTCTGAAACGAGCTGCCAAAGGTGGTAATAGAAGCGGGTACAGTTTTGTCTTCTAATATGCATTTAGATAATTACATGGGTATGGAGGGACCTGGGCCAAATATAGGCAATTGAGACTATCTTAGTAGTAAAAATGAGCAGCATAGACCAGTGGGGCCGAAGAGCCTCTTTCCATGCTATAAACCTTTATAACTCTGACTTTTTCCTTCTCTATGTGTGGTATGCTTTGTCTGTGTAGCATGCAAGAAACAATACTTTTCACTCTATACTAATATACGTGACAATAATGAATCAAATCAAATCAAAAAAAGTTTGGAATTTTATATCGAAAAATGAAAGTGTCCTTAAGAAGATTCTCAGTTTTCAAGAGGAAATCCCAGTGCTTGTGTCTCTCAGTCGGTAAAATACTCACCACTCAGTTAGACAGTTGTGCTCTCATGCTGTTCAAGTACTTTCAGTAGGATTCTGGGCCCCTGATGAGAGCAAGCAAGGAAATAGCTGACTTTGGTGGGTGGCACGGTGATTAGGACTGCTGTCTCACAGTGCCAGGGACCTAGGTTCAATTCCAGCCTTGGGTGACTGCCTGTGTGGAGTTTGCACCTCCTCCCTATGTTTCTGCGGATTTCCTCTGGGTGTTCCAATTTCCCTCCCACAGTCCAAAGATGTGCAGGTTAGGGGGATTAGTGGGCTAAACATGTGGAGTCGCGGGTAAGAGTCAGTGCTGACTCGATGGGCCGAATGGCCTCCTTCCACACTGTAGAGATTCTATGGAAACTTTGCTAGCGTGCTGGTTTGCAGGCACCATCCCACCATTATCTCTGAAATGAGATGGAGGAGTGGCAAGTTGCCGATGAAGAATCTTTAAAGATTTATGAAGACCTGTTGTCAGGGGCTGACTGGAATTCCTGAGCAGCCTGTGGGCTTCCCGAGGTGTCAGGGTCTGGGTCAGCTGCCTGCAATCGTCCTCCTGGTGGCAGATCGGGGAGCCACACTCCAGGGAGGCTTTGAGGCCTACCCTGCCTGCAGTCCATTTGGAGGGATTCCCTCTCCACAATAGTGGCCTGGCTGCTGAGTCTAGTTTTTATTTAAACGTTTATTGAATTGTGAAGAGGGCATCTCCACAATGAAGTGCTCTCTTGTCCTTCTAACTGTCGAGGCAATCTGCTGCTTCTTTAGTGCAAGGGAGAGTGTCCAATCAGCTCCCAAGCTTGAAGAGCACTCTTGGCATCGTTAATTGGATAGTGAGCTCATTCTCTGGTCACAAATTAGCCAACTTGAGAAAAGTCAGATGTCGGTGACTATTTCCCACACAGAGCGAGTTTGTGTCCCCTGACATTGGAATCCCAACCTGAAGGACAAGATACTGCTCTTAGCATTTTATTAACCAATATTACCAGGATGGAAGAAGGGAAGCCCTTGTTGGACACCTGGGCAAGTGCTGTGCTCTTGGTTGAGTTGTCCTTCAGCTGAGATATCCCATCTGTCTGATTAGAGCTTTAACGATCATAGAATTATTGAATCCTTATAGTAGAAGGACGCCATTTGGCCCATCAAGTCTGCACTGGCCACAATCACACCCAGGTCCTATCCCCATAACCCCACATTTTTTACCCTGATGTTAAGGGACAATGTAGCATGGCCAATCAACCTAACCAGCACATCTTTCAGACTGTGGAAGAAAACTGGAACATCCGGAGGAAACCCACGCAAACATGGGGAGAATGTGCAACCTTCACACAGACACAGAATGGAACCCAGGTCCCTGGTGCTGTGAGGCAGTACCACTAGCCAGTGTGCCACCGTGCTGCCCTTTTGCTTGTGCGATCCTATGAAACAATGAGAATTAGATGGGTGGGTCAGGGAAAGCCCCCATCACTGCACAGTGGCAGCTATGTGTACCATCTACAAGAAGCACTGCAGGAACCCACCAAGGCTCCTTAGATAGCACCTTCCAACCCACCACATCCATCGCCTCAAAAGATGAAGGCAGCAAATCCATGGGAATGGCATCATTTGGAAGTTCCCCTCTAAGCCATCCTGACTGGGGAATATATCGGCATTCCTTCTCTATCATTGGGTCAAAATCCTGGATCTCCCTCCCTAACAGCGATGTGAGTGTATCTACACAACGTCGGCTTCAGCAGTTTAAGAAGGCAGGTCCCCATCACCTTCTCAATTAACCATGGACAGTAAATGCTGGCGTTGCCGATGACAACCTCATACCATGAAGAAATAAAGATACCATTCTAAAGAGGAGATGGATTCTCCCCTATCAATCCCAGTCCTGAAAAGTTCATTTGATCTCTTATCCAACCATAACTTTAAAAGAGAAAAGATTCCTGATTTCCACTGTGCTTTGTGTGAAAAAGTGCTTCCCAATTTCACTCCCAATAGCCGAGCACTGATTTAAAATTACACTCTCAATCTGGATTTTATCGCACTGGAGAAAATAGATTCTATCAACTCCGTTGAATCCTTCAACCACTTTAAATACGTTGATTCCAGCTTCCCCCTCTCTCCAGGCAATGACCAAGCACCTCCATTGTTAATATTGCTCTCGAGCAAGATGGATCATCTTCATTGGTTGTCCATTTGTCCAGTTTGTCAGGCTGTTTAAGAAGATCTTCTTTACCGCAATGGATTTTTCTCAGCCTCTGCCAGGGCAGATCAGTGAAAACCAGGGTCTCTCTCTCTCTCCAGGTACACAGCTGAGTTTTTAGACCAGATTTTCTGCCACTCAGAGTCTATGGGGATGTTTTTGTATCATCACTCTCGTGGGACAGGCCCTGACAGAGGAACTGCCCACCAGCATGGGAGTAACCCCAACCATGCAACTATCGGAGGTACCCTCTTCCCACCACTACAGCTGCAGAAGTAATTGGGGCACACTCGCCCGCAACAGGCATTATCTTCCCCCTCCTCCAATGCACGTAAGGGGAAACCTCCGCCAACCCTACCCCACATGCAGTTCCCCAGAGGGCTCATCTCTTGGCACTTCCAGGGCATAACCCTCTCTCCCAGCGATTGTACTTGCCTTGGCATCCCTGGTGGGTTCCGCTCAACTGATTCCCATTTTTATACAGCTGTTGTGAACCTCGTCAGCGTGACTTTGATTCTTGGGTGAGCGATTTTGCTGATTTAAAATTGGAATATTTGCAGCTCAGTGAGAAATGTTTGAGAGCAGTTGAAAGCAAGGGAGGAATATTCGACATGATGTAGAGATGCCAGCGTTGGACTGGGGTAAACGCAGTAAGAAGTCCTGTGCTGTTATGTGTGCTGTTTGAGACCAGAACACCTCATTCACCTGACGAAGACCAGAGGGTCGAAAGCTTGTGAGTTTACTATCAAATAAATTGGTTGGATTTAAACCTGGTGTTGTCAGACTTCTTACAAGGAATATTAGAAACATAGGATCAGGATTAGGTCATTCAGCCCCTCCTCCTCCATTTAACTCAATCATGACCGATTATCCACCTCCACAGTACTTACCCGCACTGTCCCCATATCCCTTGATGTCATTAGTATCGAGAAATCTATCAATTTTTGTCATCAACACACTCAGTGACAGCCCTCTGGGGATTGAGAGTTCCAAAGATATATATTATTGTACAAATAGATAGTGTGTGAGTCATCAGCTCTTTCGAACCGGATGGTTGAATTGAAGAGGGGATTATAGAAGGTTAAGGGGTTTAAAAACAGGCATTAGCGTGAAACAACAGTCTCAAAACATATCATTTCTGAAAGCTTGTTTTCCTGTTCTCCATAACTCATGTGAATCAAAACAATTCAAAATGATGCAATGGGCAAAGTCTGAGGGAGCTACTTCATCCAAGTAGCAAACTTTAACCCAGTCACTAGTACCTTAAATACCTTCCTGCGAATCTATTAACTAAATATATCGGTCTGTGCGAATGTTGGCATAACCTCAGATTGGGAAAAAGGGATTAAAACTAACGACACAGATTTGCATGTAGTCCAGCAGAGTAAATTGACTTTATTGCTAAGAATCGGACTGTTGAAGAATAGCCATAAAAATGAGTTTGGTAATGAAGTTACATTTCATAGAATCGTAGAATCCTTGAAGTACAGAAGGAGGCCATTCAGCCCATCAAGAATCTCACCCTGGCCCTATCCCCATAATCCCACTTTTTTACCCTGCTAACTCCCTGATGTTAAGGGACAATTTGTACCAACCACAGTCCCGCCCAGGCTGTATTCTCATAACGCCACACATTTGCACTAGCAATCCCCCTGACACTATGGTCAATTATGGCCAATAACTAAACCTGCACATCTTTGGAGTATGGGAGGAAACAGGAGCACATGGAGGCAACCCACACAGACACAAGGAGAACATGCAAACTTCACACAGACAGTGACCCAAGACCGGAATTGAACCTGGATTCTTGGCAACGAGAGGCAGCAGTGCCACCATACCACCCTTGTTTTCACGGATGAGGTATATTAGAAATTTCAACAGATGTTTTGGATTGAGTAAGTGGTTAAAGCATTGGAAATCTGAATCCCAACATCAGCCCATCTCCAAAACTGCCTACTTTCAGTATTAATGCAAGCTGGGGGAGGGTGCAGGCAACCAATCCAAGACAGTTTGGCAGTTTAAATATTATAATGAGGCTGTGCTTTATTTTTATTCACCATTTGTCAGGGTACAAGATCAAAAACACTAAGTTATATTAAGGTACACATATTTTAAGTTAGACTAGACCCCCAACTATTTGGCATTAATGCGAGGATATGATATTTCACTCCAAGTGTGATTCCACTGGCACACTAAAAAACTTTCATCAAACAAACTTTATTTAACAATACAGTTTAACTATGACAAAATGCAATTCTTAACTTCCAACCTATCCCTATGAGTTCCAATTCAAGCAATATTCCTCTTATAAATTTAAAATCCCTCTTCAAAATCAGTTAGTTCACACAGGCTTAAATGTTCACACCCAGGTTGCTAGTCTTAGAGTTCTTATGGCACTTCAGAAAGAGACAGAGAAACACATTTTGCTTCTTTCAGAACCATGACAGAAGAAGCAGAAACTATTTTTTAAAGAAGAAGAAACTGTGCATCTTTCTTGCAAGCTCAGCTCTTTCCCATTAATTCATGAATGTCTCTGTCAATCAACGTAATCAAAACCCTGTTCTGAAACCCCAGGGGAAAACCCAGGTAAACACAAATGTATTAGTTCAGATTAGACAAATATCTCATTCGCTAATCCATCATTATCCTGCATCCTTCACATCTGAGTTGCCTGTTGCCCAAACAAATCAGCATCTTATAAAACCGGGCTGAATTTTAAACATGTCCCATCCAAGATACATAATAAAAAGCACATTCCTTAAAGGCACAGTATCATCATATATTTAAATTTAATTCTTCATGTACAAGTTCCCCAAACCTGTGACATCTGACAGCTACAAGGAGAGACAGGCAATTAAATAGGGAAGCAAAGTGCCTTCCCACTTATTTGTTAGATTGAAATTGAATATATGTCACGTTCCCATAAATGACCAACATCCTCAACCCCTTCCGATCTCCCACCTATTTATCCCAGAAGATTCAGATTTCCTTCTTGTCTCACACAGCCCCACGAGACCTCTGAGCTTTAAACCTCCCCCTTGCTCTGATGCCTTTGACCTCTGATCCATTATTTCTCCAGAGGCCTGTGATCCCTCAGTCCTCCAACCTTCTCCTCATCGCTCCTAATATTTAAGTGACCTTGTCTCATCGAGTCAATGAGGTTTGCAGCATGGAAACAGGCCCTTCAGTCCAACTTGTCCATGCCACCTTTTTTTTAACCACTAAGCTCGCCCCAATTGCCTGAATTTATCCTAGATCCCTCTATACCCATCCTATCTATGTAATTGTTTAAATGCATTTTAAAAGACAAATTTGTATCCACCTCTACAACTACTTTGGCAGCTCGTTTCAGACACTCACCACCCTCTGTGTGAAAAAATTGCCCCTCTGGACTTTTTTATATCTCTTCCCTCTCGTCCCAAGCCTATGCCTCTAGTTTTAGACTCCCCTACCTTTGGGAAAAGATGTTGACTATCTAGCTGATCTATGTCCCTCTATTTTATAAGTCTCTATAAAATCACCCTTCAGCTTCTTATGCTCCAGGGAAGTAGAAAAAGTACTTAACAAAACTTTATAGAGAGGTGATGAAGGATTGTAACATTTCCCTGTTGATGTGATGCGCGAATAAGATTGTAATATATTTCGTCCCACACCACAACATTGTGTGTTCATGAAAAAAAGTTCAGTCATCTTTCAATAATCTTGGTTTCCCTTTAAGTGTTGCGGTGGTGGCACAGTGGTTAGCACTGCTGCCTCACAGTGCCAAGGACCAAGGTTCAATTCCAGCCTTGGGTCACTGTCTGTGCAGAATTCTCCCTATGTCTGCCTGCGGATGCTCCAGTTTCCTCCTACAGTCCAAAGATGTGGAGGTTAGGTTGATCAGCCAAGATAAATTCACAAAAATGCCAAGGGGATTAGCAGGGTAAATGTGTGGGAATTGTATTAGAATTGGGCTTGGGGGGGATGTGTTCAGTACAGACTCAATGGGCTGAATAGCCTCCTTCTGTAATGTAGGGATTCTATGATTTACAACAACCAGTTGCTTTCTGAGAATATTTCTCATTTAGACAATGCTTTACAATGTAGAAAATATGATTGGCTGCAATATCTTTACCCCGTTGCTCACCATCCTGACTTAGAAATATCCCGTGATATGGAGATGTTGGCGTTGGACTGGGATAAAACACAAAGAAATCCCACAACACCAGTTTAAAGTCCAAACAGGTTTATTTATAGCAGACTCCACAAGCTTTTGGGACAGTCTGTCCCTTCGTCAGGTGACTGAATGGCTGTTCCGAAAGCTTGTGGCGTTTGCTACAAATAAACCTGTTCGGACTTTAAACTGGAGTTGTAGGATTTCTTTGTGTGTTAGAGATATCTCAATATTTCTGCATCATCACTGGAACAATATCTCAGAATTCCCCAACTGGCAACACCATGGGAGAGCTGTCACGATAATAAGTTCAGGTTGATGGTTCCCCAACAACACTGTCAGGGCAACTAAAGATGGCAATAAATGTGGTCTCGCCCCCATCCTGAGAGCAGCTCTTAAAAAACTCTGCAAAAGAAGATTAATGATCTGTGTTATTTTTAATTGGCGTAATGTAGGGAAACTCCCGAATTTGTTTATCACAGTAGTCTTCCATAGAGGTGAATGGGGATGAGTTGGATTTAATGTTGTGTTTGTCAGAGCCAAACAGCTAGGAACATATGCTCTTGTTAAAAATCACCCAATTTTGTGCTGTGATGATCTCAGAAATAACAAGATATCCACAGAGACTAGAGAGATAAACCCCTGCCAGCCCAGCTGTTATTGTCTTCGTCCATTTCGTCCCAACAACATTTGGAGTGGTTTTTCGGAGGATACTTACAAAACCATGGCTACTTCATATCGATGTAAAATGGACTTCATAGTCCATTATAATTGGACATTTTATATTCTGCACTCTTTCCTTTCTTTCTTTGTATGATTAGCGTATGTTTTCTTTTCAGCAATATCCTGAGATACAGAATCCAAATAAGACACAGTCTTCAATTCTGATTTGAAGTTCAATCTGATGCCCCCCGGGGGGAATTGTTTAAATAAGTGCTTGCAGGCTCAAAGAAATGACAGTCCATAAATCTCTACCCACATTTAAACAGAAATCAGGTTGGCTTAAAGATATCCACAGCAATAACACCAGTAGGTCACTGGAGATCTACTTCAATTGTGGCAGAAACAGGGCTTTTTGAGCTGAATTGAACATTACTGCAGATCATTCTATTTTAGCTGCTTTTCTGCTAAATAGCTGCTACTCTTAGAAAGTCTGTTTTTTTTTTCCATTGTAGCTTGTGACACCCAATCAGGACCATAAAATACAACAATATGGAAGGAGGCCGTTTGGCCTGAGTCTGCACCGATAACAATGCCACTCAAGCCCCACCCCCACAATCGCACACAATCACACACGGGGCATCATGGTGGCATAGTGGTTAGTACTGCTGCCTCACAGCGCCAGGGACCCGGGTTCAATTCCCGGCTTGGGTCACTGTTTGTGTGGAGTCTACACGTTCTCCCAGTGTCTGCGTGGGTTTCCTCCCGAAAGAAGTGCTGGATTGTGGTGACTAGAGGATTTTCACAGTGACTTCGTTACAGTGTTAGTGTAAGCCTACTTGTGACACTGATAAATAAACTTAAAACATTTATCCTGCTAATCCCCCTGACACTGAGAGGCAACTTACCATGGCCAATCCGCCTAACTTGCATATCCTTCAGACTGGTAGGAAACCGGAGCACTTGGAGGAAACCCACACAGACATGGGGAGAAGAACATACGGTCACCCGCAGCCAGAATTGAACCCGGGTCCCTGGCACTGTGAGGCAGCAGTGCTAACCATTGTGCTAGATTTTTGTTTAACATTGCTGCAATTTGAACTCATTGTTCTAGATTGTTGCCACAAACTGGGTACAATATTGCAACAGAAATAGAGAAGGTAAACCTTCTGTGACATATTTTAAACTCGTGGGGTGAGGTGTCAGTCACTCACTGGGATTTTCACATGGGCGCTCCATGGAGGAAGGTTCTCCTCTGGACAATAGGCTGGCTCTCAAAACTGGAGGGACCTTCCAACATGAGAGCAGCAGCAGACTTTAATGGATGATGAGAGTGTTTCAATACAATTCCAATCAGCCTCCTGTAGTTGATCTTATTTAGGTTTTTTCTGTCACATAGGGATGGGCATCCATGCCAGGCCCAAACCCAACTCAGCAAAAAATGGCTGACATTGGGAAACTGCAACTCCCTTTCTGTCCCTGGAGAGCCCCAGAAATCCAGACCATTGCTTCTTCCCCATTCATAACCTTTTTCCTATTTGTATTTGCTGCGGGTAAGCCTGTTGGTATCCAATCCCAATGACCATTTTTATCAATCTTTGAACCAGTAATATTGATTCTGATTCTGCTTGGTGACAAGGGTCCGAGAAACTGGTGTGGAATCTCGATCACTCGTTGATGGCTGGACTCTGAATCAGTCGAAAATGCATTTGGGCAAAGTTTGCACAGAATCTTCATTTAGATATCAGCTACTCTTGGTGCAGTGCTGTGGAGCACCATTATCAGTCTCTGATTTTCTCATGGTAAATTTGTTGCGTTCAGCTCAACAATACAAAGCAGAGCGTGAACATCAAACTCCTCAAGAGTTCAGCAGAGGCAGAACTGATATTACTCTATACAGGGGGATTTCATAGCAACTTCATTGCAGTGTTAATGTAAGCCTTACTTGTGATTAATAATTAAACTTTAACTTTATATTCTGCACCCTTTCCTTTCTTTCTCCCCTGTGCACTCTGTGTTTTATGTGTAAAGAATCATAGAGGTTTACAACATGGAAACAGGCCCTTAGCCTAACTTGTCTACGATGCCCTTTTTTTTATCACTAAGCTAATCTCAATTGCCCATGTTTGGCCCATATCTCTCTACACCATCTTACCTATGTAACTGTCTAAATGCTTTTTAAAAGACAAAATTGTACCTCTACTACCACCTCTGATAGCTTGTTCCAGACACTCGTTAACCTCTGTATGAAAAAATTGCCCCTCTGGACTCTTTTGTATCTTTCCCCTCTCACCGTAAACCTATGCCCTCTAATTTTAGACTATCTAATGTTGACTATTTGCTGATCTATGCCCCTTGTTATTTTATAGACCTCTTTAAGATCACCCTGAAACCTCCTGCGCTCCAGGGAACAAAGTCCCAGTCTATCCAGCCTCTCCTTAAGCTCAAACCATCAAATCCTGGTAGCATCCTAGTAAATCTTTTCTGCACACTTTCTTGTTTTAATAATATCCTTTCTATAATGAGGATGAGCTGAACTGCACACAGCATTCCAAGTGTGGCCTTACCAATGTATAGCAGACAAGAAACAATATTTTTCACTGTATCCCTATACATATGATAATAATGAATCAAATCAAATGATGATCTGTCACATAAATAAAAAGCACTTCTTGTATTCGTATCATTAGTTACCAATAATACTTGATGATCAGAATTACATTTAGTGCGATAATTGTAACTATGTTGACTATTGAATATGTGAAACCTAAGTATTTGGCATGCATTGAAGGTCATTTTTTTAATCCTCATTTTGCATGTTTGAGTTGGAAGAGTAAGCCACACGTTAAAATGTATGATGCCCGCATTGTATGATTAGCGTATGTTTTCTTTTCAGCAATATCCTGGGATACAGAGTCCAAATAAGGCACTGTCTTCAATTCTGATTTGAAGTTCAATCTGATGCGCCCCGGGGGGATTGTTTAAATAAGTGCTTGCAGGCTGAAAAGAAATGACAGTCCATAAATCATCATTGAAGAAAACTATTGTTACTTTTGCCATCACAATAGTTGAAAAGCGAACCACTGACTTGCAATCTAGCAACTTCTTAAATGCACTGTGGATCTTATTTCAGTTTTAAGTATCTCCTTGACTAATCTTATTACACTTATTTTGGTTTCTGTTTCTCGGTAACAGTCCGTCTGTTCAGTGAGTCCTGTTTGTAATTTTCTTATTCCCAAGTTGCAGCCCCCAGTCATAAGTTCAGTCATTTATAGTGGTTTTTTTGTTCGGGGTTACATAAACCAGACTTCCACAAGGCTCGTATATCGCATCCATCGATGTTAATAAATAGGATTTTATTAATATGACATCATGGCACTCGGCTGAATCGAGATCTGTGCTGGATGTTCTTCTTAGATGGATGATTTCATGAGTATATTCCCTCAAGTACGCGGAGCAGGGAAAGTGGGAAAGAAAGAAGGAAATAAACAAGGAAAAAAATACTTACATTTGTATTGTGCTTTTCATGATAAATAGATATCGTAAAACGTCTTACAGCCAGGGAAGTATTTTTTTTTCCAAATGTGGTCATTATTGTCACAGAGCCATGTAGCACAGAGACAGGTCCTTTGGCCAACCATGTCTGTGCCGACAGTAACATTACGGCATGGTGGCTCTGTGGTTAGCACTGCAGCCTCACAGTGCCAGGAACCCAGGTTTGACTCCCGGACTCTATACATTCTCCCCGTGTCTGCGTGGGTTTCCTCCCACAGTCTGAAAGATGTGTTGGTTATGGTGCATTGGCCATGCTCGATTCTCCCTCAGTGTTACCCGAACAATGCCGGAGTTTGGCAACTACGGGATTTTCAGTGATTTCATTGCAATGTTAATGTAAGTCTACTGTGACACTAATAAAGAAACTATAAATAAATACCAATCTATACTAATCCCATTTACCAGCACTTGGACCATAGCCTAATGTGGCAGTCAATTTGTACACAACAGATTCCCATGGATGGTAATGTTCCAATAATAATATAATCTGGATTTTTACCATGTGGATTGAGTGAATAAATATTGGTCAACATTTTATATTCTGCATCCTTTCCTTTCTTTCTCCCCAATGTACTCTGTGTTTTGTGTGTATAGAATCAAAGAGGTTTACAACATGGAAACAGGCCCTTTGCCCAACTTGTCCACGCTGCCTTTTTTTTAACCACTAAGCTAGTCGCAATTGCCCATGTTTGGCCCATATCTCTCATTTACCCATCTTATCCGTGTAACTGTGTAAATGCTTTTTAAAAGACAAAATTGTACCTCTACTGCCACCTCTGGCAGCTTGTTCCAGTCACCACCACTCTCTGTATGAAAAAACTGTCCCCCTGGACTCTTTTATATCTTTCCCCTCTTATTTAAACTTATGCCCTCTAATTTTAGACTCTCCTATGTTTGGGAAAAGATGTTGACTATCTAGTTGATCTCTGCCCCTCTATTTTGTTTTAGGCTCCTCTTTAGAACATAGAACATAGAACAATACAGCACAGAACAGGCCCTTCGGCCTTCGATGTTGTGCCGACCAAAATAAAAAGCAATGCCCCTCCAAACTAAACCATTCCCATAGAACATAGTACAATGGGACTGTTCACATCCATGTGAGAGACAGGACCTCAAATAAATCACCTGAAAGAAGATAAATAGAACATAAACCAATGACCAAATTAAGATAATTAAATCATTTTGAAGGTTAGATATCAACCCTATTTCTTCTGGCGGGAAGAATCCAGCCGAAGGAAGCATAACCTCAACATTAGAACGAGATTCCCTTTAAAGATGGCGCCCTGGTCCCTGTGTTTTGCTGGAATGTTTAGGCAGTGTCTCCCTGTGTGGAGGCATGAAATGCCCCCTTGATTGAGGTGTCATAAAAGCTGAAAAGAAAAACCAACCCAACATGCCGTTTCTGTGGTAACATTTAGCCCCTCATTTCAAGTATCTGATGACCAATTATGACAGATTGATGGATACATTTGGTATTTAGTGTCTAAATACTTGTTGAGAAGTTTAAAATATACACTTAAACAGGGGCATCAATCAAAAGTTGTGGGTGGTCCAAATCTGACTCCAGCCGCCTCTTGAACTCTCGCCCAGTATCATGTGGTGGTGTATCTGTCTGACTCCATTAATGAGAAGTAACAAGCAATGGAAAAAAATGGCATGATATAGCATAAATTTATGAATCACCTTGCGTTCTCCATTGCCTCCCTATTTCAGCTTCTATAACATCACAGGTGTCTATGTCCCAGCTGGTTGTTCCCAGTCATTTCATTACCATCTGATTTTCCTCAGCAGTTGCTAGTTGATGTGGAGATTTTTATTCCTCGCATGACAACCTAACCTCAATGATTATGTGAGTGACAATCTATACTGGCAATTATAGCCCTCCCTTCCAGCGCCCTTTCGATCTGCTTCTTTCACTGGGTGCTGCATGTAACATCTATATCATTTACACCTACCACATGTCAGAAAGAATAACATGCACCTGCTTATTCTCTTATCACATCCATGCAGCATTCCAAAGTAATTTGCATGCCATAAATTGTACTAGAAATACAGTCTCTTGTTGCCGTGTAAGCAATCTTGCTTTCTGTATCCAATTGCGCGCACGTGTGTAGAGGAGTGTTTTGTTCACTGTAAAGCTAGATGTCAAGTACTTACGTTATCTGAGCTCTGTAAATAATCATTTCGAATAGAAAGCCAAACCAATCCAAACTGTGGAAGTGTAGTCATCATCAGTGCTATATTGTTAGCCCTCATCAGGAGTTTGAGGAGAGGGATTTTCCCCCTCAATCTCCACCCCATCTCCCTCCTCCTTCCCCCACAACTCGGCAAGACTGACAAATGTATCCCCCAAGGAGTCTGACTGTTAGGGGGGAGTGAAGATTATCGCCTGTACCAACATTTCAGACATACCTCAGTTAGATGTAAAGCACCTTAGGACATACTGAAGTCACGAAAGCAACTATATCCCAGTCAATATAAATTAATTTATTCCCAGTGTGAATTTGGGCTTCCTATTGCATCAATTAGCTACTGAATATTTACTGGAAAGACATCTGCTTTAGATTTGATGGAAAGATACAACATGGGACTTATCTTAATAAAAACAATTATTGATATTAACTGATCAAGTACAAAAACACGATAGGTAGCAAATGGTACAGTTTTAAAAAATTATGTAATTAAAGCTTTTACTTTGCTGGAACATATATATTTATTAAATGGAAACATGAAAGAGTACAGCGCATTCAACCTTATTGAATAGCAGAGCAAATTCAATGGACCAAAACACCTATTTCTGCTCCTATGTCTTATCGTCTTATGGCATTCCTGCAGGACTGAATGTTTAATGATAAACTTCATAATGTACTGCAGATAACCGTTAGCAATCGCAACATTGCTCATATTGTATGTCATGTGTTTTTACTGCTTAAAAATATTCTACTGGTTCCCAACAGGGTAAATTTACTGACCCCGTATACAACCGCACTCAGACAGTATGAGAATTTGTGTTACGGTGTTGGGGTACTTTTGCCAATCTCTGTTAAATTGGGGACTAAGGGATTAATGTGGGTGGCATGGTAGCACAGAGATTAGCACTGCTGCCTCACTGTGCCAAGGATCTGGTTTCAATATCTGGCCTGTCTGTGTAGAGTTTGCACGTTTTCCCATGTCTGCTTGGATCTCCTCCGGATGCTCCTGTTTTCTCCTATCGTTTGAAAGATGTGTCGGTATGGTACATTGGCTATGCTAAACTCTCCCCCAGTGTACCCGAACAGGCGCTGGAGCGTGGCGACTATGGGATTTTCACAGTAATTTAGTTGTAATGTTGAGGTAATGTGACACAAATAAATAAACTTACAACTTAGTGTACTTATCCTATTGACCCATATGGTATCTTCACATGAATACATGGAAGTAATAATTAAAAACCAGGCATCTAATAGATTGGATGAAATATAGAGAACATTATGGGTGATATCACTTGCTGCTCAGCTCCAAGTTGGGCAGTGTAATGTCACTGTGACATCCAGACTAATGCTCTGGGAACACGGCAGTTGATGGAATTCAAATTCAACTGATATTAAAAAGTCTGGAATTGAAAGGTTTGAAATTGAAACTTTGCCATCTTTACCTAATCTGGCCTCTAAAATAAAGTTTATTTAATAGTCACAACTGAGGCTTACATTGACCCTGCAATGAACTTACTGTGAAAATCCCCTAATCGCCATAATCTGTCGCCTGTGCTGGTCAATGCATCTTTCAGAATGTGGGAGGAAACCCATGCAGACACGGCAGAATGTGCAGACCCCACACAGACAGTGACCCAAGCTGGAAAGCGAACCCGGGTTCCTGGCAGCAGTGCTAACCAATTTGTTACTGTGCCGCCCCATGTGACTCTACGTGACTCCAGATCCGAGGTCTCCAAACTGCAGCCCGCGGGCCACACCTGACCCGCAACAGCCCACATCTGGATTGGAGTTTGGAAACTGCTGCTCTTGACCCATAACAATGTGGTTGTCTCTTAACTGCTGTCAGGGTAATTAGAGATGGGCAACAAATGCTGGCCTTGCCAGTGACATCCACTTCCCATGAACAAATTAAAACAAGGTTTGATGTTCCTCACTGAAGCACTTTGGAGAAATGGAACGATGACTCATGTACCAACTGACTCAAGAACAGCATCTTCCCTGCTGCCATCAGACTTTTGAATGGACTACTTTATATTAAGTTGATTTTTCTCTACACCCTGGCTATGACTGTAACACCACATTCTGCACTCTCTCATTTCCTTCTGTCTGTCTTTGTCTGTACAGCGCACAAGAAGCAATACTTTTCACTGTAAACTAATATTTGTGACAATAATAAATCAAATCCAGTCAGCTGATTTTATTCCATTCATTCGCAGCTTTTGAATGTTTAGTATTTTAGCATTCACTGTCCTAAGTGAGATGCTTAAAGGTGATTTGATTGACAGTTGGCTAAAACTTAGCAAGGCCAATCCCCAGGACTAGTTAGCCTGTTTTACTGCTTCTCTAACTGGACAATGTTCCCCAGTAAAATGATGCACCATATGTGTTAGTTCTGCAAATCATTTTTTCCACTCGTCGCAAAGGGCAGTACAGCTCATTGTGCTGAACAAAACTAAATTACGTTTTGGTATTGTTTCAAATGGAATTTGATTCATCTGCTTTAATCTAAAGACCCAATTTCTCAGATAAGCTTGTAAATCTTCAGGAAACAGAAAATGCTTGTCTATAACTGCATAATAATCCTTCATCTCACCATCTCCCAACTGGCTCAGTAGATTTTCTCAAACCTAAGCCACTTATGTCCATTTGAAATAATGTGCAATATTTTTATGGGACCATCTTCACAACAGATGTTTTTGTGTTCTCATGGGATTATGGTTATCTTTGAAAAGATGCCCATCCCTAGTTGCCCTTGAGAAGGTGCTGTTGAGCTGCCTTCTCGAATCCATGAAGCATAGGTACACCCACAGTGATGTTAGGGAGGGAGTTCCAGGGTCAGTGAAGGAACAGAGATGTATTCCCAAATGAGGGTGGTGAATGGCTTAGTGGGGAACAATCCAAGTGGTGGTGTTCCTATACTCTGTTGGCTTTGTCCTTCTAAAGGTCACAAGTTTTAAAGCGACTGTCAAAGGAGCCTTATTGACTTGCTGTAATGTGTCTTTATATATAGTACACACTACTGCCACTGTGCATCAATGCTGAGGGCATAAATGTTTAAATTGGTGGATGGTGTGTCGAACAAGTGAAGTACTTAATTCCTGGACAGTGTCAAGCTTCTCGATGATTGTTGAACCTCTACGCAGGTGGAGAGTGGATTTGATTTGTGCTTTTGTAGATGGACAGGCTTTGAAGAATCAGGAGATGAGTTACTCACCTCCAAATTCCCTATCTCCGACCTGTTCTTGTAGCCAGAGTATTTGTACGGCTGACAGAAAAATGCTGGAAAATCTCAGCATGTCTGATAGTGTCTGTGGGGAGAGAGTAGAGCTAACAGTTCGAGTCTGGATGACTCTTCATCAGAGTTTGTGTGTTTAGAATATTTTTAAGCTACTAAAATAGTCAGATGTGCAACAATGGGATCTGTGTATGCCTGGTAATGTATTGCTTTATTTTTGTTTATGTTATATCTTTGTAAGTCATGGGCTGGAATTCTCCCATCCCACCTGCCACTGGAATTCTAGCAGGCGGAGGGTATGAACCATGTAAAGGTTCATTAAAGTTGGGGTGGGGATGGAGGTGGAATCTCCAGTTTTCAGGCGAGTGCAGCCAGAGAATCCCACCCATGGACTTTTGCTTATAACTGGTTCTAATTTCTCTTTGCATTTAAACATAGAAAACATAAAATCCCTCAGCATGTAACAATGGGTAAATCAAAGAGAAGTACTCAAGAATAATTAATTTGCACTGTGATCGAAAACTCTCTAAAGCCCAGTTTCAATGCAGTGCAGAGGACAAAAACACATGGGGCCAGTCACTGCACTCTGCCAACTGGGGGGTGAGATGAAAGAGAGATCAGGTTTCTTGCCTCTGAGCAGCATAGGATGTCTAGTGCAATCAGTCTCACTCACGGTGAGACTGAATAAATTAATTAAATGTATTTTAAGCATAATTGAAATGGAATTAGTGAGCCAGGGGGTTGATGGCGTGGGGGATCATCACAAATGGCTTGCAGGGGTGAGGGTGCAAATGTCTGTGGAGTCCCACAGCAGGAGGGAGGGGGAGGGGGGTGTTGGAGGTTGGGCGGGGTGGTGGTGGGGGGGCTGGGTTTAGGCCACAGAGGCTGGCCTACTGCAGCAACAGAGACTTGATAGGTTTACTGCAGCCCCCTGTGCTGCTTTCAGCCAGCTTTTCGGTGAGCTAGAACCCACCTACAGGTGGAAATCAGATTGAGACATCGGTCGCACACAATGCGTAAAATTTGACTGGTGTCCTCGCAGAGAAAAAAAAGGATCTGAAACTCTCCCATTTTCCTGCCCATTCTGACTTTAGAATATTTCTGTCAAGATTGCCCCCAATACGTTTGAGAGGCAGGTGGATACCGAGAGAGTGAGAGTTGAAAGTTTATGTGTAAGAATGCATTTGATAGCTGGAGTGGTAAGGGGAGATTTCTTTGCATGGGTATGCTAATTTGACCAAATAATTTGCAGAGGAACAAATTGGATGATTCTGCAGCTTGATGTGCTAGCTAAGCTGAGTGATGTCGGTTAGCAGGTGTAGATTTCCATAGAAAGGTGTGCAAGATGTGTTGAATTTTATGGAGTGAGGAGATAATTAATTATATAATAGGACATGTATTTATCAACTCAAGTGTGCAGGTTAGAGAGATTCCTTTGGAAGGATGTGCCACCAGCTTAAATTATCTCTCTCATCTGGATTTCCATTTGCTCTTGTTGCAGGATATTATTGCTTGGTTCTGCAAGACTTCGGATTCAGAATGTCACAAGCCAGGATACTGGTCTTTATGGATGCACCGTGACCAGTAAACTTGGAGCAGATACTGAGACCTCATTACTGTTGTATTCAGGTAAGCAGAAATTCACAATTGAGTAAATTGAAACTCTAAATTGAAACCCATTTTTACAATTATTGAACAGAAAATTCTATGTTTTTCCAATCAGAAGAAGTTTTAGATTCCATTTATTGCATCCACACAGAATTTGCACACGATATTTCTATGATCTTTTATTCAAATTATATGTTCAATTCATTTTGCATTCCACAATGAGAAATGTGTGATCTTGAAATTGTAAACTTGCCTTTTATTTGTTTCCAATGAGGGGTATTAAGAAAAATATTGCCCTACTTAAACAATGAGTTATAATTGCTGAATAGGTTAGAATGTATTCTAATTTTAGGAATTATACAACTTGTGCTTGAATAGAGCATTCTCCAAAATTCTTTCCATAGAGACCAAGAATGGGAGATTGGGATAAGGATCAAAACCAAGATCCAAGATATAAAATAAAAGGAGGTTTTGATGGGAGGGAGGGAGATTAATGATATTGTTCCAGAATGCATTGTAAACAAAATTGGAATGAAGGACTGAATTTTATATTGGTGAAAGGATGCCCATGCCCCGATTGAAAGCCAGTTTGTTCTTAGCTGACTCACCTCTCCAACTATTCAATGTCTGCTGGGCCTTTAATTGGCTTGAGGTGGAACTTTTGCACCCCCATCCCTGCCATCAAATTCCCATCGGTTCTCCTGTCCCAACAGTGCCACTGAAAGCAGTGGCCACCACTGGAACTTCAGGCAGTCCCAAAAGGTGAGCAGCATGGAGCCTGAACTTGTAAGTAAATCTAGGATTTCACTAGGACTGCGCTGACAGGATTGATGCGGGATGTGGTGAGGGGACGGGTAGCGGTGGTACTTTGAATGATAGAGCGAGGGAGAGGAGAAATGTGGAGTGGGTGAAATACGTGGATGGGGGAAAGGATTCCAATGAACACTGTGTGTCCAAAGAGAAGGTAATTCTGCCTACTTCCTTCTACCCCCTGGATACCAACCTCCCCTGTTGCAAGTAAAATGTCTGCAGTGATACAAGAGAGACTTTGAAATTATGGGGGTGGGCGGATAGGTGGCGGGCACAATGTTGCTGCATGGTGCCCAATTTTATGCTCCCGACTCCTCACCTGCCAATCCAGCCCTCAGAGAGCATGAAATTCTGCCCAAAATGAGAAAGGATATAAAGGAGGCCTGGGTCAGAAGAGTGGAATATAGCACTGAATGTGATTACAGATCTAGAATGATACAAGAGGAAAATGATTTTGAAACTGGATCTTGGACAGATGGGAACCAGTGAAGATTGGCAAGAATAGACTAACCTTCACTAACTTCCAATACACCCACAGAGCAACTGAAAGGTGTAATATGTCTGTAAGGAATAGCAACATGTCATGACTAGAGAGGCAGTATGTCATGTGATTCAGTTTTAGTTTCATTTTTGCCTGTGGGCAGAACCCAGCTCAGCTCGGTTGCTGATGTCCCCAAAACCTGTCTTCACAATCACCATGCTGCTTTCTTAACCCTATCTGATACTTCAATTCCATTGCAGTCTGATCAAAATACCGAGTATCTTCTCGTATAATGAGCATGACCAAAGGCTGTGAAACATGTCATACTTAATCTTGCTACCACACTCTTTTATCATTGCTGAACACCAAACCAAAATTTTATAATGATACAAACACACTAATCTTCATGAGGGATTGGGTAAACATGTTGTTGTTTCATTTATTAAGACTAAGAACATGGAAAGATTTAAACACATGTAGAAAGCTTGACGACATCAGTAGCAGGGTCCTGCTCACAGGCAAAAGGGAAATAAAGATCAGATCATCTGACACACTTCCTTTCCAATGATGCCATGTCAGGATCCCTTAAATGCATGTTGCATAAAAAGGACGATATTTATTTCTTTTAGAATAATTCAATCTTGAAAGTTTCTATTCATCCCACCACTAAATGTCCTGGAAGACAGATACACTAGCTCTGATGAAATGAAGCTACAGTAAAAATCATTGTATACAAGCATTTACTACAGGGGACTGGCATGATGGTATGCAGGATAAAATTGGATAGGATACAATTCATATGGGACAGGGACTCAGCAAGTGTCAACAGTTGAATAATGAAATGGCAAATGCATGGATAAGTTTAAGGTTTATTTATTAGTGTCAGAATTAGGCTTTAGTTAACACGGCAATAAAGTTACTGGGAAAATTTCCTAGTTGCCACACTCTGACGCCTGTCCGGGTACGCTGAGGGGGAATTTAGCACGGCCAATGCACCTAATCAGCACGTCTTTCAGACTATTGAGGAAACCGGAGCACCCGGAGGAAACCCACACAGACACAGAGAGAATGTGCAAACTCCACGCAGACAGTGACCCAAATCTGGAATCGAATTGGGTCCCTGGCAAGTGTTTCAACAAGGGTGGGGAATGTTGTGGAGGTTGAATGGCCTTGTTGGTGGAAAGAATGAATGTAGTTGTATTTGCAATACCTCATATAAACAAGTGTGCGGTAATATTGGCTTAAAATTTTAACATGGCTTGCTCTAACAGTCATTGCAGAAAACTGTTCTCCCATTGCAGATTATTAACGGCAATAAATTGTAATCTTATGACACTTATGATGATTGATAATAGGACCAGGAATCTTGCCAACTGACGCAATCTAATTTATTGTCTACGGGGTAACTCAACAAAATTCATTAGCATCAAGAATTTTTCTCACAATCTGTTTGGGATAAAGTCTGCGATAGAAATCCTGTTGTCTGATATGTCTGTACTCTTACAGAAAGCCGGCGGAGCACAAAACAAAGGTAGTCATGAACCTATGAGTGTTGTTTCTGACACAGCGCAGGTAGAGAGAGAGAGAGAAAAACAGGCAGAATTTTAACCATTGTTGGTCATTTCTGATGGCAGAACGAAAAGTGAGATGAAGGAAGAGATTTAGAGAAATTACAATCTTGGGAATGAGCATTTGGAGCTGTCCCTAAGTCCGCTGAGGTTTAACTGCATACACCTCAAACTTAAGATGGGAGTTGGCCTCCCAACATCTGCTGAGAGTTTTAGAAGGAGCTCCTTGGCTGACTCAGGGATTAGTGAATACAGTAAGAAGTCTCACAACACCAGGTTAGAGCCCAACCAGTTTATTTGATAGTAATCTCACAAGCTTTCACAAAGTGTTCCCTCGTGTATGGGGAGTTCTCCAAATATTGAGGTCATTAGTTTCAGAGGTAAAACTTTGGGGTAATTACAAGGTAATTCTTCAATGGAGAGTAAGTTTATTTACAGTTTATTTATTTATTAGTCACAAAGTTTTTAAAAGTTTGTTTATTTGTCGCAAATAAGGCTTACATTAATACTGCAATGAAGTTACTGTGAAATTCCCCGAGTCACCACACTCTGGCACCCGTTCAGGTCAATGTACCTAACCAGCACATCTTTCAGACTATGGGAGGAAACCGGAGCATCCTGAGGAAATGCACACAGACACGGGGAGAATGTGTAAACTCCACACGGACAGTGACGCAAGCCAGGAATCGAGCTGGCGCTGTGAGGCAGCAGTGCTAACCACTGTGCCACAAATTCTGTCTGTTCCATGTTGGGTTATGTTAAGACTGGCGCCAGCAATGTGATGTTGTGTGTGAAATAGTGCTGATCATTATTCACTTTGTACAATCTCATGGATTGCCAGTCCCTCGACAACACAATGAGTGTGTGCCAAGTACTAAATCAGAAGGTTTAGAATAGTGGCAACTGGTGTTATTCTTTGATATCATTTAACAATGGCAACTTATATTTATATAGCACCTCTACAGCCTTTACAAGAGCATTATAAAACATAATTTGACACTGACTCAATAGGGTGGCACTGCATTAGAGCAAATGTCCAAAGGGCTGATAAGTAAGAGTCTGAACACCAGGTGTATTTGGAATCACAAGCTTTCAGAGCACTGCTGTTTCATCAGGGGAGTGGAGGTCAGTTCCCAAACATGTCACATTGTAGGCAAAGACACAACTGCAAGATAATTACAGATTGGAATATGAATGCAAGTTTTTACAGGTAATCAATTGTTTACAGGTACGGACAGTGCCAGTGGAGAGAGGGATAATCACAGGTTAAAGAAATGTGGATTGTCTCAAGTCAGAACAGTTAGTAGGATTTTGCAAACCCAGGTGGTATGGTGGGGGTGACATATAGTGTGACATGAATTAAAGATCCCAGTTGAGGCCGTCCTCATGCATGCAGAACTTGGCTATCAGTTTCTGCTCAGCGATTCTGCATTGTGGTGTGTCTGCCTGGGAGAATGCTTACCCAAAGATCAGAGGCTAAGTCTCCACTCACCTGGTGAAGAAACAGTGCTCCAAAACCTCGCGATTCCAGATCAACCTGTTGGACTTCAACCTGGTGTTGTGAGACTTCTTATTGTGCCTATCCCAGTCCAACGCCAGCATCTCCACATCAAAGGCCTGATCAAAGAGGTAGGTATTAAGTTGTGTCTTATCCTTTTGTTGATAAGACACAAAACATCTACTTGTACCCCTGCTGAAAGATCCAGTTTATTTGATAGTAATCTCACAAGCTTTCACAAAGTGTTCCCTCGTGTATGGGGAGTTCTCCAAATATTGAGGTCATTAGTTTCAGAGGTAAAACTTTGGGGTAATTACAAGGTAATTCTTCAATGGAGAGTAAGTTTATTTACAGTTTATTTATTTATTAGTCACAAAGTTTTTAAAAGTTTGTTTATTTGTCGCAAATAAGGCTTACATTAATACTGCAATGAAGTTACTGTGAAATTCCCCGAGTCACCACACTCTGGCACCCGTTCAGGTCAATGTACCTAACCAGCACATCTTTCAGACTATGGGAGGAAACCGGAGCATCCTGAGGAAATGCACACAGACACGGGGAGAATGTGTAAACTCCACACGGACAGTGACGCAAATTTATACAATTGTAAATTTATACAATAGCAAAGTTAGCTTCCTGCATGGAAACATGTTGCAATTTGAGCAGAATAATTTAATTTAAATAATGCACAAAGGGAATGCTTGCAAACACATGGTATTGTGACTTGTACATAACTTCAAAGTGTCCAGGTAAAGTATATCAGAAAACATTACATCATTTGGCTAAAGGAAAATGCTGCAAACCTTCAGCAAGCCACGCAGCATCTATGGAGAGAGAAACCGAGGTACTATTCCCTTGGGGTTGATAATCTTTATCTCCACAGGAATGAAAATGAAAGCAAAATACTGCAGATGCAGAAATTGTAAAACAAAAACAGGAAGTGCTGGAAAAACTCAGCATCTTACGGACTCGAAACATAATCAACAAATTGTTACATCAAGTCTGTACCAGCAAGGAGAGTCAGCAGGGAAGCCCCTTCAGCTCTGTCTCAGTTAAGAGATGCCCCCTGGCATCATGTACCCTTCAGGCATTTAATTGGCTACCATTGAACCTTCCTGCAATTGAGGTCACCAATGGCAGAAGTCACGCCTGCCAATCAGAGGTTGGCAGCTCCTCACGTTGCCAATGGGAGGAGTGGCTGCCGGTGGCACTGTACCCACCCAGTGCTCAGGATAACGGAGGGAGCCCGGGCCACAGCCGAGTGAAGGCTGGGTCACCGAAGACGGGAATGCGATGGGTGGGGTTAGAGGTGAGGGCAAGGCGTGGCTTTTGGCAACCAGCCCTCTTGCCTGATGCTAGGTCCCTCGATGGTGCGCAGAGTGCCTGATGCGAGGGAACCTCTCAACAGACCTCTGGCAGGCTCAACAGATTTCACAGGGCGGCCTTCCAAGAATGTGGGAGGCCAACGCGACCTCGATTCAATCCTCTTGTCACCACTAAATTGCAAAGCACTCCAGGATCATGGATGTCAAGTAGCTCATTAATGCGCCTAATTGACATCCTGCCCTTGGAAGCTGGGAGCCTGGGAGGCTGATACAGGGCCTTTCCCATGGCTTGGCGACTACAGTCCCAGTCACAAAAGGCTACAGAAAATCCAGTCCTACGTGTAATTAAATATTCATGGTGTTAACCTGTTATTTCAGCTTTGCATTGTATGCACATTATATTCCTTTGATCTGTCACCAGAAAGTCCAATCATCAGATCTTCAAGAGGGAATGTCACAAATCTTACCTCATGGAATTTAACAGCAGTTGTTGGAAATGTTTTATTTGCCAGACTTGGGGCGACAATCACCATTTCCTGCCCTGTTGAAGGTAAGTGAAGCAACCGTCTGCAGTATTTTTGTTTAAAGAGTATTGTATTATATGTTCAGGTTATTGGAGAATTTTAAAGACAGAGAGAGGATTACTGAGTCTTTGGTCAAATCCTTTCAAGAGATGACATATCAGTCTCTTTCCTTTCTACCATCCCAATGCTTTGAACAGTTATCACAGACACTAATTCCCTCACACCAAGGGGACACCAATTGGAAGAAAATAAACTCTCTTTTCTAGATGTTCTTCCACTGTTGATCTTTTAACTTATTTCCTCTGGTTAATAATTCACCAACCAGTGGAAAAAATGTTGTCCTATATTCACTATCTAAGAAAAATATTAGGATCTCTTATCAGGAGAGAGTGGTGAATGTGTCAGACCCCATTTGGAGTATTGTGAGCAATTCTGAGCAACATTTCTAAGGAAGGATGTGCTGGCCTTGGAAAGAATGATCCCTGGAATGAAGAGCTTGTCACACGAGGTTGAGGACTCTGGGCCTGTACTCATTGGAGTTTAGAAGGATGAGGGGGATCTTATTGAAACTTACAGGATATTGCTAGGCCTGAATAGAGTGGACGTGGAGAGGATGTTTCCACCAGTAGGAAAAGCAAGAATCAGAGGGGACAACCTCAGGCTAAAGGGACGATCCTTTAAAACAGAGATGAGGACGAATTTCTTCAGCCAGAGAGTGGTGAATCTGTGGAACTCTTTGCCACGGAAGGCTGTGGAGGCTAAGTTATTGAGTGTCTTTAAGACAGAGATAGATTCTTAATTAATAAGGGGATCAGGGGTTGTCGGGAAAAGGTAAGAGAATGCGGATCAGAAAAAGATCAGCTATGATTGAATGGCGGAGCAGACTCGATGGACCAAATGTTTCCGAGGCGAATGCTGATGAAAAATCATTGACTTGAAATATTGGCAAGAATTTAATGCCCCTGCACATCCCCCCTTCCCAGAGATGAGTTTGAAGGTGGGGATATTTATTCAGGCAAGAGGGTGTGGGTGGAGATTAAATCCAGATGAGGAGGCCCAAGAACAGCCTTGCTGTCCACCGAGGTCCTGAATGCGAATTGAGGCTTGTGTGTTTCCCTTTTACTTTTTCCACCCCCTTCTTGATTTGTTGTCACCAGGCATTCCAATCCGCAGTGAGAAATGTTCATGCATCAATTTCAATCCAGATCAACTTAAAGTCTGACTTTTAGACATTCTTGTATCACAGATTGTGGGTGACGCCATTATCAATTTGCTCAGATGACCCAACCAACGGAGCTGCTGCGATGGCCTAATTTTGCTCTTACGTCTAATATGGAACTACAGGATTGCCAATGTGTTTGCTCTCTTGTATCAACAGTAGCTCTGTTGGTTGGGTCATGTGAGCGAATTGATGATGGCGTCATCTCCAAAGACTTGCTCTATGTAAACTTGCTGTCGTCACAAGATCTACAGGCCACTCACGTCTGTGATACAAGAATATCAGACTTCAAGTTGATCTGGATTGGAGTTGGTGCGTGAGCATTGCTTGCTACTGATTGGAATGCCTGGTGACATCGAATCAAGAACGGGGAAAAAGCAGAAAAAAAGCACACCAGCCTCAAATCACACTTCAGGGCCTCGATGGACAGGAAGGCTGCCCTTGGGCCTCTCCATCTGGATTTAATCCCACCCATACCCTCTTGTCTGAATAAATACCCCCACCTTTAAACTCATCTCTGGGAAGGGGGGATATGCAGGGGCATTAAATTCTGCCCAGTATTTCAGATTGACGACTTTTCTCAATACTTGCCTTGGAAAAATGATGTCATGTGATTAGCGTATCTGGAAAGTTGGTAATATATTCTTTGCTTCAACAGGTGTGCCTGAACCAAAGGTTACGTGGCGAAAGAAAGGTGGTTCGTTGGGTGGCAATTCTGTTCTTCTTCAGAACGGTTCTTTGGTGCTGACGAATGTGACATTTGCAAATCATGGAATCTACGACTGTTTAGCCACAAATGTTATTGGACAAGCAACTGCATCCACATCTCTTAAGTTAGCTGGTAGGCTCTTTATGTTAAAACTTAGTACAGAATGAGATCATTCACAATAATAAATGTGAATTAGGCAACAAAGTGGAAAGGTCAGCTTGTGTTCATTGTTCACCAGAGCAAAGCAGAGGGGAAGTCACCCTTATGCTATCCTTAAGTGCTTTACAATGGTCAGTTTCTTATGATCCCTGGAGAGACCGATCATCTTTACAAAGAGGTTTGAATGTGCAATGACTGATGGATCACATGCCAAGCATGTTTTAAAACCTTTCCCAGGACCAAGACACAAAAATCAAAGTTGGCTAAATGTTACTCATTAACACACTAAAAGATATCCCCCTTAAATTTAGGGCAAAATCAAAAGGCCCATGCCACCATTATATGTTACAAACACATTCTGCAGAATTGTAGTCTTTGCAGGAACCTGTCCAAAGTTACTCCTAGTTTCTAACTAACACACTCCTCTCCATTTCAATGAGTTGTAATACCTAGCGTCCATCAAAATCCATCTCCCTCTGTCCGCTGAGAATCCTGTGTTATAGGTAAAAATAATACCTCTGAGACCAGTTGTGAGTTGAAGTATAGCAGGTTTATTCAAAAGCTTTTGGGAGGTACACCTGGCACCTAACAGTGGTTCCCCAGGCTTCTCTCCAAATACAAATTAAGAACACATATTTATAAACCCCCCTCCAAGCACGTACGCACTTTCCCATACTCAGCAGCCTCCCAGGCTGTAGCTTGTCCTCCATCGTGTGAACATGGCAGTCTCGCTGGTTACTTCATGGTTATCTCAAGGCCGCAATTGTCCCACATCTCAACACCTGTGGTGCGATTAGCTATTTGCTAACATACAGGACAGCACAAACAAGTTAACTGGTATACTAGGTAACGGTATAACAATTTTATATTCGTAGGTACCTGTGTAGTGTATAATATATTGGTACATAAATAATACATAAATATATATGAAGGCATGCATGTAAGCTCTACATTGTTAGACAGAATCCATAATGCTCAAGACACAAAAATAGATACTAGCTGGGTCAGCCACATTCCTGAAACAATTAGCTGGGAAAATCATAACAGCAGGGACAGCTGCTTTCTTATCTGTCTGGGATACACGAAAACAAGTCTTACAAATCTCCAAGTATTACAAAGTTCATTAACCCATTCCCTACTTCACCTGAAACTGATTTCCAACACGCGGGCCATTTACAATTCCTCCTTCTCTCAGTCACACCACAACAAATCTTGCAGGGCCCCTAAATGTCCATCAGTCCTATCTCTTCAACCAGAGAATAATCCCTCACCAACGTTCTACTTGGTGGCTAACAGAGAACAGTCCTTTTCCATGCTCTCCACAAAAGCTACTGTTTACTGGTCTGTCTCTGGGACTCTGTCGGGATTTTGTCATTCAGTGGCATTACCGTTGCTGAATCATCCCCAGTCAATGTTCTGTGGGTTACCGTTGACCAGAAACTGAATTTGACCAGCCATGTAAATACTGTGGTTACCAGGGCAGGTCAAAGGCTGAGAATCCTGTGGTGAGTAATTCACCTCCTGACTCCCCGAAGTTTGTCCACAATCCACAAGATACAAATTGGGATTGTGATGGAATATTCTCCACTTGCTTGAATGAGTGCAGTTCCAACCACACTCAAGAAGTTTTACACCATTCAGGACAAAGCAGCCTATGACTCTAAGAGAGAGAGAGAGAGTGAGAGAGCTGGAGATGAAATTTGATGAAAAATATAATGAAAAAAAAAATCCTCAACTGCTTATTTCTTAAAATTTTAATTTAGATCCAGGAGCCACTCTTCAGTCTGTAACAACCCACCAAGGGAAGGAAAGAAAACGAATCTTAATGGCATCACAGGCTAGCACCCCACTGACTGTAAAACGAGGAGATGTCTTACGTATAGGTGGGTCTGTGATTTTCCTTTCCTGAAATGTGTCAGCAACAGTGGACTAGAATCAAACTACTTTCAACGGTTTAAAAATGTTAAATTTATCATAATACACTGTGGGAACAATTCAAATAAATAGCTCAACCATTCTGCCTATTAGTGATATGTATCTGTTTTTAAAACCTTTAAAGTTTTTTTGGATCTATGGAAATAAATCTTTGGAAAGCTTCTGGGAAAATTTCACACAGATACTTTGTAACACTGAGGCCAGCTTTGATATAAGCTGGTTTTAAATAGTTAAACGTGATTGCTTTACCTGAGCAGAATAATAAAGAACTGAACCCAGCTTCATCCCTGCTACCGTCAGACTTTTGAATAGAGCTACTTGGCATGAAGTTGATCTTTCTCTACATCCTAGCTGTGACTGTAACAGTATATTAGAACATTGAACATAGAAAAACTACAGTACAAACAGGCTCTTCGGCCCACAAGTTGCACCGATGATATTCATACCTACTAGGCTTACCTATAACCCTCAATTCTATTAAATTCCATGCACTTATCCAGAAGTGTCTTGAAAGACGCTATCGATGGCAGCTGATTCCACTCACCCACCACCCTAAGTGAAAAACTTACCTCTGATATCTCCTCTGTTCCTACTCCCCAGGCACCTTAACCTTGTGTCCTCTCTTAGCAACCATTCCAGCCCTTGGAAAAAGCCTCTGAGAATCCACCCGATCTATACCTCTCAACATCTTATAAACCTCTATCAGCTCACCTCTCATTCTTCGTCTCTCTAAGGAGAAAAGATTGAGTTCCTTCAACCTATTCTCATAAGGCATGCCACCCAATCCAGGCAACATCCTTGTAAATCTCCTCTGTACCCTTTCAATAGTTTCCACATCCTTCCTGAAATGAGGTGACCAGAACTGAGCACAGTATTCCAAGAGAGATCTGACTAGGGTCTTATAAAGCTGCAACATTATCTCACGACTCCTAAACTCAATCCCTCGATTGATGAAGGCCAGTACACCATACACCTTCTTAACCACATCCTCTACCTACGAGGCCGATTTAAGAGTCCTATGGACCCAGACCCCCAAGGTCCTTCTGATCCTCTGTGCTGCTAAGAGTCTTATCCTTGATATTATATTCCTTCATCCCATTTTACCTGCCAAAATGGACCACTACACATTTATCCAGGTTGAATCCATCTGCCACTTCTCCGCCCAGCCTTGCATCCTACATATGTCACGCTGCAACTTCTATATCCCTCCAAATTATCTACGACACACCAACCTTCGTGTCATCAGCAAACTTACCAACCCATCCCTCTCTTCCCTTCCTTCTCTATGTACAGTATGCTTTGTCTGTACAGCATGCAAGAAACAATACTTTTCACTGTATGCTAATATATATGACATAATGAATCAAATTCAATCAAAAAAGATACAAGAGGCAGAATTTTCCAACAAAGTGACAAAGTTCTGACTGAAAGTCGGCATTATTTCTCCCCAGAAATATAGCCAGGTTTTCATGAGAGGCCTTTTGACACTTTGACGCAAGAAGGGGAGTGTTTTGCGCTGTCACTCTGATGGGATGGGGCCCGATATTTCTGGCTGCACAGAGATTTGGAACACCCTTTTCAAAAGTGAAAGTAAAGCCACCCTCCCGCCTCCCAACTTTACATCATAGCTGGCACCAGGGTTCAATGCCCCTGATCCCTCCCCCACCCCCATCAGCACCAGCATCCCTCCCCTAATGGGGTACCATAGAGACCCCTACTGCCTGGCCCCTCCCCTAGCAGTGCCAATCTGGCATTACCCAGCCATGTCCCTCACCACCTAGAGGACTATACTAACCTCTGAGCCTCCCTCCCCCCACATAGTCATCACAACAGCTTTCCATTTTTGGAAAGCATTAGCGATTCCCGCCAGCATGATAACTCAGAACCTATGGCGTTAAGCCATTTAAGAATATTTAAATCAATTTGAATTCCTGATAAAACAGATTCCCGTCCTCGCTGGGAATGGACCTGGTTACCTCGCCGGCGAGGAAGATCTCAGACTGAGACAAATCCCCTCGTGGCCTTCTCAAGAAAGTTAGTGACCACACCAGAATTTGTGACCTGGAAAATCATGGCCGAAATATTTGTGACTGCCCTTGACAAGAAAGGCAGCTTTTGACCAAGTATGGCATCAAGAAACCCTTATAAAACTTGAGGCACATGAGAATCGGGGAAAACTTTCAAATGGTTGTGATCACTTGTAGCACAAAAGAAGATGTTTGCGGTTGCTGGGGTGACTATCACAGCCACAGGATATCACTGCAGGAACTTCTTACGGTAGTTCCTAAGCCCAAATGTCTCCATCTCTCTCATCAGTGAATTTTCCTTCAATTTAAGGTCAGAAGTGGGAATGTTGCTTGTAACTGCACTGTGTTCAGTACCATTCATGACTTTTCTTATACTAGACTCTCAGCAGCAAGACCTGGACAATATTCAGGCTTGGGCTGATGTGTGATGTGAATGTCCGACATCACTTGAGTAGCAGGCAAGTCAAACAACACCTGGTTAAAGTCCAACAGACATGTTAGATTGTAATCTGGTGTTGTGAGACTTCTTAATGTGCCCACTCCAATCCAACACCAGCATCTCCAAGAAGGGAGAATCTATCCATTGCCCTTTGATGTTCAATGGCATTGCCATCATTGAATTCAGCACCTTCAACATCCTGATGCTTACTATTAACCAGAAATACATTGGACTAGCCATATAAATACTATGGCTACAAGAGCAGGTCAGAGACTGTAGATTTTGGAGCAAGTAACTCCTTTCCTGATTCTTCAAAGCTTGTCACAGCTAGTATCCAACCTGCATGGATACATACAGCTCTGAGAATACTCAAAAAGCTGGACACCATCCAGAGCAAAACAGCCTATTTGCTTGGTATCCATCCAGCACTTCAAACATTCACTCCCTCTACCGCCAACAGACACTGTCAACATCTACATCATACACTGCAGAAGTTCATCAAGGCTCCTTCGACAGCACCAAACCGAGAACCATTACAATGTACCTACCATCCAGAAAGACAAGGACAGCAGAAGTTTGAGAAAACATTGATGCAGCACGGTGGCACAGTGGTTAGCATTGCTACCTCACAGCGCCATGGAGCCGGGTCCCTGCTGTGTGGAGTCTGCATGTTTTCCCCATATCTGTTTCCTCTGGATGCTCCGGTTTCCTCCCGTATTCCAAAGATGTGCAGGTTAAGTTGATTTGCTATGCTAATTGCTCCTAAGTGCCAGGGGGATTAGCAGAGTAAATACATAGGGTTATAGGGATAAGGCTTGGTGGGATTGTAGTCAGCGCAGACTTGATGGGCCAAATGGTCTCCTCCTGCACTGTAGGGATTCTAGGATTCAAAAACCATCACTTGCAAGTTCCCCTCTGAGCTACTCACCTTGGAGCTGAGTCAAAATCCAGGAACTCCCTGCCCTCAGAGCACTCAGGAGTACTTAGAGCAAAGACTGCAGCAGTTCAAGGAGTCAACTCCCAAGTGCCTTCTCGAGAGAAATTAAAGGATGAGCAATGAATGGAAATTTTTAACTTCGAAAAAAATCCAAGATGAAAAAAAAATGGAGCTAAGCCAATGAAGAAGATATTCAGAAAATGATCAAAAAGCTTGGTCAAGAAGGTCAGTTTCGAGGAGGGTTTTGAAAGAAAAGAGAGTGATGGAAAGGCAAAGGGTTTAAAAGGCTGAATTCCAACCTTAGGAGCAAGGCAGATGCCAATGTAAAGGCCAAACAGTGGTGATACAATTTATGGGGGAGGAATTGTATTTTTCATTGCACTTCGGGCAAACTGTTTTTTGGATCAAATAGATATGAGATGTTCATTAGTCATACAAGTGCACTTTTCCTTATTAGTATTAAATAGTACATCTGTCTTTATCACTTTTGCTTCCCAACCATAGTGCCTTAACTTACACAATCCAAGTATTGCTACAGTTTATAAATTGTATTGTAGATTTACATTTCATAATTAAAAGAACCATTACAATGTACTGACCTGCCTTTTGAAAAGTCCCATTAAATTATTGTAAGTATCTTTGCTCTAAAACTGATCCATCAAATGTGTTTTCTAGGTTGTCCAGTGTCTGCTAAACACAAAATGGCCATCAGCTGGTATTTCAGAAATCAACCCATTCATACGGTCCCAGGACTTGAGTACAAAATGTTGGCCAGGGGACGAGTCCTTGAAGTGAACATGGCCCTGGAGAGGTTGGCGGGGCAGTACAAATGTCTGGCTTCTAATAATACTCAGTTTGTTTCCGCTTCAGTTGATGTGAGCTTCTTCGGTAAGCCTAAGAATTTATTTTCTTATTGCTTTTTACCAGTCACCATCTAGAGTAGCATTTGTTGGGAGTATGTGGCAGAGTGGAACATCAATAAATTATGACAGGGAGGCTTGAATAATTAAGATATTAGAACCTGATGTAACCAAAATATGTAGTATTGTTTAATGGATTCTTTATACAAAATAATATGTTTGCTACAATATTAATTTATGTTTACTCCTCAATTTCTGTTACTTCTGTATTTTACAAGAGGCAATCTTTCTCTGTATGTCTTTTCCCATTTAGTATAGCTTCCATAGGCATTGGTCCAGATTTTCATTCTTAAGATGGACATTTCCCGACATCAGCCTCCCTCTTGACGGGGGGCACCTATGCCCTTTTATTGTGACACAGTAGCCAGGATAAGTTGGAGTCTCCAGAGGCAGGTCCAAAGTGAGAATGAAGCCAAGCTGATGCCAACGCAGGCAGGGTAGAAGACAGGTTTCATTCACTGGAATGTAATTCTATTTCTGTAGATAAGTGATAGCCACCGCATTCCTCATCCCTTACCTTTCCTGACCTCCCACCGATTCAGCATGCCCCCTCCATTAACACCAATTCCCATTCACTGACAATGCACTACAGACAGTGCTCATGCATCCTAGAATAAGAGTGTGAAGTCTTTGATATGCTTGTAACCGTCAAAATAAGCAGCAATTTGGGGATGCTAGGGGAAAGTTTTTCACTCAGAGGGTGGTGAGTGAATGGAATCGGCTGCCGTCGGTGGTGGTCGAGGCGAACTCGCTGGGGTCTTTTAAAAGACTTCTGGATGAGTATATGGGATCCAATGGGATTAGGGGTTATAGATAGGTCTATGGCTGGGTAGGTTTTGATGTGTTCGGCACAACTTGTGGGCCGAAGGGCCTGTTTGTGCTGTAGTGTTCTATTAAAAACCCACTTCCAAAACACAATCCTGCACATAAAACTGTCAATCAGAATTTCCATTGCACAGCTCTGCCAACAATTCCTCCAGAGTAGAATAAACAATAAAACCTTCAAAGATTCAATAGATGGCTTGGTTTCGATCAGCTATTATTCCACTGCTTCAAAGGCTCAACAGATGGCCAGACTTGCAATCAAGAAAATATAAAATGGAAGGAGAAAATTGATGTATTAAAATGAAGAAGAGCACTTTGTGCTGGATAAAATGTTTTGCTGCATCTGAGCACTCACTCATCGCTATTCAGTTTAATAGTTGCTTATCCATTCTCAACAATGCCCCATCATTAAAAAAAAAATTAACTTTGCGTGTACCATCACATTATAACGTCTGATGTTGTCAACACCATTTGAACTTAGTTTTCAATAGTTTTCCGGCTACGGAGTAAGTTTCCTTCCATGGGTCTCGGAATGGTCCTTTCATATATTAAGTTGAACTTTCTCCTCGCGGTACTGGTAATTCTAACACTATATTCTGCACTCTCTCCTTTCCTTCTCTCCAACGTACTCTATGAGTGGTATGTTTTGCCTGTAATAGCTCACAAGAAACAATGCTTTTCACTGAATCCCAATACGCGGCAATGATAAATCAATTCAACACCTACCAAATACAATGGAAAAAGCAGGTGAGAGGAGGTTGTGGGAGTTCTAAAATGCCCACACTGAATTTCAGTAGGTGGGATTGCTGTGTGAGAGCTCATGAGCCCTTGTCTTATCCTCCGCCCCAATAAGAGCTCACAGCGGATCTCTTATTCTGTATTTGGAATATAGGTTAAAAATAAATAGAGATCTACTCACAATCTGCATTAAATTGGGTTTTAATAAATGAATAAATTCTTACCTGTCACACTGCTGCAACTGTGCTTATTGATAATGCAACAATAGCAGCATAACATCACTCCTTTGCTTCCCTGTTGAGTCAAAGCTCTCTGTAGAATTTGTATTATGCTTCCTTCTTTTGTTCAAATTTCATATTCAGAAATCAGTGCCAAATATGAAAAGAAATAACAAAGTATCCTACAGGTATATTAAATAGAACAGTCTAGAATCTCCACAGTGTAGCAGGAGGCCATTCGGCCCATCAAATCTGCAGCAACCCTCTGATGGAGAATCTTATCCAGGCCCTCCCCCATAACGCCATACACTTTACTAAGGTTAATCCATCTAAACTACACATCTTGGGAAAGGGGCAATTTACCATGACCAATTCACTTAACCTGCACATGTTAAACTGGAGCATCAGGAGGAAACCCACAAATGACTCCAGCGGGTGTATCCATGTCTCTCATAATTTTGTAAACTTCTACCAGGTCACCCAAATGCCAGCAATGCCCATGACCCATGAAAGATGAATTAGGAAGCCAGTCAAGTTACTTGAAAATCCATTTTACTTCTGAGAGAGAAAAGTTGAGTATAAAGTTTGGCTGAAGATGGTCGTTTAGAGGTGAAGTGCAAAGCAGGAGGTAGTCACATCACTCCAGCCAGTGCCAAGCGAGTGCCATGTGCAATATTTTTAGAAATCTGACAGAGCTGAAGGAGGCTATTCAGCTCATCAAGTCTGCATCGATCACAATCCCACTCCTGGCCCTAACCCCACAACCCCACACCTTGCTAACCCCTCTAACCTACATATCCCAGGAGCAATTTAGCAGGGTCAATCAACCTAATCAGCACATCTTTGTGGGAGGAAACTGGAGCATCCAGAGGAAACCCATGCAGACATGGGAAGGACGTGCAGACTCTGCACAGACAGTGACCCAAGCTGAGAATCGAACCCAGGTCCCTGGCACCATGAGGCAGCAGTGCTAACCACGGTGCCATCTCATTTTAAGTCATTGGGGAAGAAAACTCAGCAGAAAGGTGATCAGCAAGCAAAACTGAATGAGAAACAAGAGTGTTAGTAGAGCAGAGCAAAGGAGGAAGGGGCAGATTGGGAGAAAAGCAGTTCTGGAGAGGGTGATGCTAACTCCTGTTAAACTCATTATTTTTGCAAAAGAGCTTTGCAACTCTTTCTCTGCTTCTGCACTTCCAAGGCCTGTAAAATACTTCAGTGGCATGCCGTTATTCCAGTCACCGCACACATAGTTTCCACAGCTGTAAGTGGGGTAAATCTTACCAGGCTTCTGTGAAAATTTGGTGCAACAGGGATTCTGAACAGAAATAAATCAACATCGCACCTAATTGCCAAGGTAGAGACATCCAGGGAAAGCTAACAAATTTTACATTCTTGAATATCGGGTGAACAAGTGACAACTTATGAACCGCTGGTCGTCTCGAGTGCCGGCGTTCTGCTTCATAAAGTCCCAGCAAATCTGTCCGGTCTGTTCTTATTTTCCTTATTTGTTGATTTGTTTAAAATTGAAAAAGGCTGTTCTAAAAGCTGCTGCTGCTGCAGCATCAGTAATGCATAAAACCTATATCACTATGTGCAGCAGAGTGGTTAACACTGCTGCTTCATACCACCAAGGACCCAGGTTCAATTCCGAGTTGCACATTCTTCCCCCTGTCTGCGTGGGTTTCCGCTCACAGTCCAGAGATGTGCAGGTTAGGTGGATTGGCCATGCTAAATTGCCCCTTACTGTCTAAAGCTGTAGCTTAGGGGTATTAGTGGGGTAAATACGTGGAGTTACAGGAAAAGGGCCTGGGTAAGTTTAAAAAAAACCTGGTTTGGTGCCAACCCAATGGCCTCCTTCTGCAATGAAGAGATTCTTAAACCTAAATCAGATAGCTATGGACAGTTAGTACTGATAGCATGTGACACAAACCATTCAAAATCATCACGGATAGCTTTTGCTTATGATTTTAATTGCACTTTTTACAACAGAAAATCAAATATTATCTCAGGCAGAACCCCTTGTATATAATTCTGATGGGGTGGGGAGGAGTGTGACTCTGATCTGAAAGTGAAGGGAGCAGTTTCATTCACAGGGGTGGAGAGGGAAAGCCCTGAGACCTGCGTGATGGGCTAGTGGAGGAAGTTTGCTCTGATATTTGCCTTAAAAGCATTCTGCCCCGATCCCAGGCTTCGCCAATGCGAGCCACTGCCCTGCCCTCTCCCGCCTTGACAGCATGGAACACATCCACCTATTTTATTGAGGCAGAATGTGGTAAGACCTGGAGAGAAAAATGTTTCTTTTTTGCCAGAACCAATACTCCTTCGTTTTTTGATAAGATTTCACCTGGAGTTAACATTTTAAGTCCATTGACTCTTCTTCTTGAAATGGGAACTCTTGTTTCTCTCTCTGCACATGTGCTGCCAGACCTCTGAGTATTTCCAGCACTTACAGTTTTTGATTTCAGCATCCGCAATATTTTGTTTTTAGTATCTAATCCTTGTCTTCTTTCGATGTTGAAGCTATGAAGTCATTCTGAGAAAAATGATTGAAGAAATTGCAACTGTTTTTGCAACAATTAATTTCTCTCGCAAGTTTCTGTCAATGATTTATTTTCTCCCAAATCAGATTTCATGTGGGTGCCGGGTGACTGGGAAGCCTGTACAACAACCTGTGGTAATGCAGGAGTCCAGCAACGCAAACTGCTCTGCCTGAACACTAGTGGCGTTGAGGTGAATGAGTCGGCATGCTATGAACTTCCCAAACCTCCCTTGGTTACTCAACCATGTAATATTCAGGATTGTCCAGCCAGGTAAGGCAGAAAGAGAACTATTTTAATTTTATTTTTAACATCAGTATTCCTGCATTAAATAGTTACAGATACATGCTGAACAGTTATGGAAAGAGGTTAAATAGTTACGATAGAGGCTGAACAGTTATGGGTACAGGCTGAACAGTTACAGGTACTGGGTGAGCAGTTACAGGTGGAGGCTAAAGAGTTACAGATACAACCTGAACAGTTGTGATACAGGCTAAACAGTTACAGATACAGCCTGAATAGTCACGATACAAGCTGAACGGTCACAATACAGGCTGAACGGTCGTGATACAGGCTGAACGTCGCGGGGTCAGGCTGAACAGTTACAAATACAGACTGAACAGTTACGGGTACATAGAACATAGAACATTACAGCACAGAACAGGCCCTTCGGCCTTCGATGTTGTGCCGACCAAAATAAAAAGCAATGCCCCTCCAAACTAAACCATTCCCTTCTCTTCCATATACTTATCAATTAACCTCTTAAACGCCACCAAACTTGGCGCATCTACAACAGCTGCAGGCAGGGCATTCCACTCCCTAATCACTCTTTGAGTAAAGAACCTACCTCTGATATCCGTCCTATAACTCATACCCCTTAATTTAAAGCTGTGTCCCCTCGTGCTAGCAGGGTACAGGATTAATAGTCCAGTAATAATACCGCCACAGCATCAATTTCCCCAATATGTGTGGAAATCATTAATTCTACCTGTTGTACGTTCATATCAATTTTTTTTCCCTTATTCTTTCATGGGATATGGGCATTGATGGCATGAGCAACACTTGTTGCCCACCCCAATTGCCCTCAAAACTGAATGGCTTCCTCATTTCAGAGGACAGCTAAGAGTTGACTACATTGCTATGGGTCTGGAGTCGCACGTAGGCCAGAGTGGGTAAGGATAGTAGATTCCCTTCCTACCAGGCCGTGATTGAACAAGAACAAAGAAATTAGAATTTGCTCCTTTAGCCCTCCAAGCCTGTGCTAATCATGATGTCCTAACTAAACTAAAAAAACCTTCTGTCTTAACTCAGTCTCTATCCCTCTATTCCCTCCATATTTCTGTACCCATCCAGATGCCTCTTAATATTGCCAGTGTGCCTGCTTCTACCATCCCCTCTCACAGCGCATTCCAGCACCCATCACTCTCTGCGTGAAAAACTTACCCTGCACGTGTCCCTTAAACTTTCCTCTCTCACCTTGAACTTGCAGCCCCTTGTAATTGACACTCCCACTCTGGGCAAAATGCTTCTGACTATCCCCCGATCAGCATTACTGAGACTAGCTTCATATTCCAGATATATTAATTGAATTCAAATTCCACCAGTTGCCGTGGTGTGATTTGAACCCACGTCACCAGATGATGAGTCTGGGCCTCTGGATTACTATCCAGTGACATTATCACTTTGCCACTATCTCCCTCAAGATTTACCTCAAGAGAAAGAAATGGCAAAAGTCTATTCTGTGTGGATTTGGGTTGGATAATCTGTACTAGAATGGTTTTCTGCTGTCACATATTCATTTGCCAAAACACTTGATTTTAATTTTACCCGTGTGTATTTTTTCTGAAATTCACTTGTAGTGCTAATTTAATATGTTAAATTGTCAGCATGCCTTTGGATACCCCTCGAGATTCCTTGTACAATGTGTTCTCTCATGCTTGCCTTGTGTAATAATCTGAACTCCAGCTGTAATGAGCTATTGGTTCCAACCCAAGTTCGAGCCTTCTGTGGCAAGCTTGAAATTTGCAGTGACTCTTAATGTGAAAACCACGGTACAGGTGCTTTTTAGGATGCAAGAGAAATCAAATTGGAAGTGAAGCTCAGAAAGAGTCATGTCATCGTCTTGACAACCTGTTGGTTTTACTGCACTGCAGCCTCATTTTGGGCCTTCTGCTTTATTTAACACCGAAAATGCCATGGATTTTTTTAAAAATTGTAACATGTAATTTGCCACTGAAGTGGAATGAAGATGCCATGTGTGAAACGTGGTAATAGTCCGTTGTCAATAATCTGAGTGAGTCATGTGGATCACGGCCATCAGAACTACAACAGCCTACTTTCTGCTTACTGATGGATGGGGTGGGTAAAACTGCACAGTGGTTGGAGCAATCCATTTATTTTTAAAGATGGTTTAAGTATAACTGTGAACTTTTTTTTAGGATTTCTATATGGTGTGAGACCAATGGTTGATCCCCTGGATCTCTGACAAACAGATCCCCGTAGATGGCTGCAAGCCAAATGTAAAATTACTGGAGACCATTGAATACCTCATTTCGGTGGGTGGAATCTGAGATGTGTCGGGAAAAAAATAAATAAAAACAGAATAAAAAGGAAGAGGTTGAAATCTTCAGAGACGGACCGAGTGTAACCGGAATTGAGACAAGCGGCTGGATTTTCCATCCCTTCCTGCCGGCGGGATTTTCCAGTCCTGCCAATGACCTTCTCGCCTGATCCCCCCCCCCCCCCCCCCCCCTTTGATGGATTCCCAGATGGCAAGCAAGCCCACGCAAAATGCCATACACCTCAGCGGGACTGGAAGATCTCACTTGAGGCCAATGTCTAACTATCCTCGCTGCTGGAAAACTGCTGTGGGGGATGGAAAATCCTGGCCAGGGAATGACTTGGATCACAGAGAGTGTTTGTGCTAGCTTGCTATGTCTAAATTGACAGCCTCTCTGCCTACAGTGCAACACTGATTCCATTTCCAAATCTCCCTTTGATTGTAAAGCACCTTGGGATATCCCTTAAAGGTATTCCATGAATGGAAGACTTTTTTCTTCCTATGCTCAGCACGTTTTGTATTAAAGTTTATTTGAAAGAAAGAAAATTGAACAACAAAATCTTCCAATGAGTGTTTTTTGCAACCATTTGGCCACTGACAGAAAAGTTAAACTATCCGATAGATCCCTTGGATTTCATCATGCCAACCAGATGTGTGGAATCACAAAAAGAGCTTGAATTTATGTAGCAACTTTAACATGGGAAAATGCCCCAAAATGCCACATAGGCAAGAGATAAAGAGATACCAGGCTGCATTGATATCCTATCGAATATTTGATAGACTGAGATTTTCTCTAAAGCAGAATAGCAAGATTGTATTTATTGTTGAATTTTATTCAGCCAAAGTTTGGCTCAAGTTCTTACTTTATAAAAGTTGTGGGTGAGCCAAGAAAACAAGGATGTGTTGATAAATGGAAAACATCAGGCAAGCCAAACAACTGAAAATCGTATTGCCAAACCATTTCCCAATATGAAGAGGCTCAGTTGACAGCTCATCAAAGGTACAAGTCCAAGTTGAACTCCAAACTTCAGGATTATTAGTTAAAACTCCAAGGACTGGTAGAAGAATGCGCAAATATGTTTCCAACGTAAAGATCAAACTCCGCGAAGATAGGGTCCCATATCTCATTTGTTCAAGTATTGCCAGATAGGATCCATCACCCAAAACTGAAGAGCTGGTACCAAATGTTCCATTAGAGCTCAGCAGCTCAATCAGTCAAGTGAAGAATCACACACAAGAAAGTTCAACTTGTTGAAAAGTTGGATCGCGGAACAAAACTACTAATCCCAGAGGTGCAGGTTGTTGGTGTCTCCGAACACTCTTTGTGTAGCCAGCTGCTCTCTTGCTCATCTATTTCAATGAACGCTGTCAAATAATTTCCCAAATCAGTAGAAAGCTACAAATGTCATGTCCGACCACAAGAAGAGGTCAAAGTCGGACTCTGGTAAATACATGCCAGAATCTCTGCTGCCAATTATGTCAGAGCACTTGAAAATAGAGGAAGAAAATGTTATGTGTTCTTGAACACAACAATTTACTGTCCACTTGCCAATTTGGCAGCCAAGCAAATCGGGTTCTCAATTTCACCGTGTGAAAAGTATAGAATTCCTACAGCACAGAAGGAGGCCATTCTGCCAGTTGAGTCTGTACCGACCACAATTCCACCCTATTCCCATAACCCCCATTTCGTGTGCTAATCCCCCTAACAGTGGCACAGTGGTTAGCATTGCTGCCTCATAGCGCCAGGGACTCAGGTTCAATTCCAGTCTCGGGTCACTGTGTACAGTTTGCACTTTCTCCCCATGTCTGCGTGGGTTTCTGCTGGCTGCTCCATGGGTTTCCTCCCATGGTTCAGTGATGTGTGGGTTAGGTTGATTGGCCATGGTAAATTGACCTTTAGAGTCGGGGGATTAGCAGGATAAATGTGTGGGATAATGGGAATAAGGCCTGTGTAAGATAGTGGTCAATACAGGATTGATGGGCTGAACGGTCTCCTCCTGTACTATAGGGATTCTGTGACTCTCTGAAAGTGGAATTTTTTTTTAATTACTGGGGAGCAGTCTCCCCTGCTATGAAAGGTTTTCCTATCAGCATTGATGCTGGGTCTGCCATACTGGTTTGTCCTTTTACTCCCACTCATGGAAAGCAGCAGATATTGATGTCCTCAGCAATTTTGAAGAAACATCTGTCAAATTAGATAGCACTAAGGGATTTCTGATGGAACACTGCCACCTGTTCTAGTGCTTAATTTCTGTTGATTGGCCATGCTAAATTGTCTCTTAGTATCAGGGAATAAATACATGGGATTTTGGGAATAGAGCCTGGGTGGGATTGTTGTTGGTGCAGGCTCAATGGGCCAAATGGCCTCCTTCTGTAGGGATTCTACGATATTAAAATTGGACCTTCTTGGGTACAAAGTTCATGGGATAATTTTGGAGAAGAACAGATGAGTTTTCTGCGTGTCCTGGACACTATCTATCCCTCTATCAACATTGCAAATACAGAATATCTGGTTATTGTCATATTGCTGTGTTTGGGAGTTTGATGCGGGCAAATTAAGTGCCACATTTTCTACATTACAACAGTGAGGTCACTGACTTTCAGACAACTGGTGGTTTTTAAAAATGTTGCATAAATGCAAGCCTCTTCCTCTCAGAGGAAGTGACAGCTCTAACCAAACCTTCCCAACTGTATGGATTCGATGACTCGATGATGCTCCGGGGATGGAGTATTTTAGTGAGTATTAAACAGTGACATTCATTCATTCCTCAATAAGTGTTTTATCCTAACCACAGTACTGCCTCTCAGTGCCAGGTTCGATTCTTGGCTTAGATCACTGTCTGTGAGGAGTCTGCACGTTTTCCCCATATCTGCATGGATTTCCTTTGGGTGCTCCGGTTTCCTCCTACAATCTGAAAGACATGCTGGTTAGGTGCATTGGCCATGCTAAATTCCTCCTCAGTGAACCTGAGCAGGCACCTGAATGTGGCGACTAGGGGATTTTCATAGTGACTTCATTGCAGTGTTAATGTAAGCCTACTTGTGATGCTAATAAATAAACTTTAAACTTAAACGTTGAGAAACAGTTGTGTGGCCATTCTAATGGACTGCTGATCTGTCTGCAGCACTGTTTGAGGATGAAAACACAAGTAGTGCATTAAATAAACATTTACCATCTTAACCCTGCATCAGGATCAGCAATTGATTGGTCCCACACTGCTTCTCATGTTCCTCAGCAGCCTGATAAGTTTCAAAGTAAAAATTCTGCACTGGTTTCTTCCCAATCTGAAAAACTGAGTTAATGACTAAAGCAAAATACTGCAGATGCTAGAAATCTGAAATATGAAGAATTAAATGCTAGAAATACTCAGCAGGCATGACAGTGTCTGTGGTGAGGGAAGCGAGTGGAACAGCATTAACATACTTGAGAAATACGTGAATCGTCTTGTAAAATATCAATTGCAGAAATGTTGCATGGACGCTTTTGTATGTTAAAATAATTTTCAGCTTTTTTGAGATGCTTTTGGAAACCAGGAGAGATCCAAAAGCTCAAATCGACAATTTATTGAGACAAAATGGTGACACCAATACAAGAAACAAGGAAGGACTTGCAGTCATACAGAAACTTGTGGCAACCTCAGTATGTCCCAAAATGCTTTTCAGCCAATGAAATATTATTCTAATGTAGGAAGAAAGTAACCAATTTGTTCTTAGCAATGTCCCACAAACAGAACAGTAAGAAATCCCACAACAGCATATAAGAGCATAAACTCAATTACAAGATAATTGTTGGAATGCAAATCTTAACAAGTTTAAAGTCCAACAGGTTTATTTGGTCGCACAAGCTTTCGGAGCACTGCTCCTTCTTCAGATAAGAGGAGAATTGAGTTCACAAGCCATCGTCTCATGCAAGAACACCATCACCATCCACCAGGTACGTACTCTTGCGACTCAGCCAATGTTGTTTATCTGATACGCTGCAGGAAAGAATGTCCCGACACCATGCAGATGCTATGACAATGGATGAACGTACACTGCTTGAAAATCAGCAGGCAGGAGTGTTCTCTTCCTGTCAGGAAACACTTCAGCAGTCAAGGGCATTAAGCCTCTGATTTTTGCGTAAGCGTTCTCCAGGGTGACCTTCAAGACAGATGGCAACACAAAATTGCCGAGTAGAAACTGATAGCCAAGTTCTGGCATACATGAGAATGGCCTCAACCAAAATCTTAGGTTCATGTCACACTAGCTGTAACTTTCACGGCTTATGTGGACTTGCTAAATCTTACTAACTGTCTTGGCTTGAGACAAACCACGCCACTTTAATCTGTGCTTCACCCTTTCTCCATACACAATATCTATACCTGTAAAGACTTGATTACCTGTTAAGACTTGCATTCCAACCATTATCTTGTAATTGAGTTTGTGTCGAGATATGCTGTTTGTGAACCCAATTCTCCACTGATCTGATGAAGGGGCAGTGCTCCGAAAGCTTGTGCTACCAAATAAACTTGTTGGATTTTTTCTGAGAAAGAATTTTCGAATTAGTTTTAGCCAAGAAGCAGAATAGCACAAGGGAGCTAAGAAAACAGACTTCTGAAATAAACAATAGAAAATCCTAAAAAACCAGAGGGTGGGGACAAAAAGAATGTCTCAAGAAGACAGTTTAAGGAACAAAGAACAAGAAGTTGAACAAAGTCCTGTCCAGGAGAATTCAGAGAAAGTGCTCTGAGTGAAAGAGACAGCTGAAAGAGCCAGGTTTAAAGTCAGCGAGGTGAAAAGGCAGACACCCGAGATAAATCAAAAGTTTGATGACACCTTAATACATTCTGTGAAGCAGAAGTGTTCTGTTGGCAGTGATTGGTTTGCTGAGAGGTTGTGGGGAAGCTTGAACACAAGTCGCAATCTAAAGTTGAGGAATATCAAAAAGAGGGACTGAAATCTGGAAGTTGTTTCCTTAGTGAAGGTATCCAAGAGAAAGTTTTGTCTGGAGGAAGATTCCAAGCGTGTTTTCCAAAAGACAAGTTTGGAAACTCTTGTTTAGAATCAGAGTTCCAGTGTGATCAGTTGGTTCATAGTGTGACAAGAATCTGGGGGGATTTGAAGAGAAATCCACAGAATTTGTATTGAGTGGCCTCTTGCAATTAGTTTCAGAGTGTGTTGTGTCTGATCAAATATCACCGTGTGGTTTACGCGGATTGTGCACTTACTGAAAGCATTAGCGAATAAGATACAGTTTGTAACTTGTATTATCCTTACAAATCTGTCTTTGGCTGAATTCTCCAGTCTCATCTGTCCCATTGCCACTACCAATGAGTGCAGAGAATTGGGCGTTCAGTCAAATCTCCATTCACTGCAGCGAGACTGGAGAATCCCAGCCTTTGGAGAGGTTGGAGAATTCTGCCCCATATCTTTAAAGGTACAGGTAGGGTGAAGGAGTAGTGTATTATAGCAAGTGTTTTCTTGTTTAATAAATACTTCACTTTTTTGTTAAATGTTAATCAGTGACTCTGTTTATCCATGTCTCTAAATTTAAAAAAAACTTTATGGTGTAATGAGCCATGGTCCAATTCAGGACCTGATTGTCCATTGGTAACATCAGCTAGCATTGTATTTTTATATGAAAATATAATCCCCACCATGCAGAAGGAGGTCTATCAAGTCTATACCAATCCTCTGAAAGAGCCAACTTGTTCAAATTGGCTGTTTGCCATAAGCAATCTTGAGCAAGAGAGAGAGAGTTTGCTGATACTTGTCGGCTTCACTCACTTTGCCTCTGGTTTAAAGAGTAAAGACTGTATTTTCCTTATGGGGGCAGCAAACACATGTTGAGACCAATTCTGTGACTCAATCCCTCCCGCAGGGGTAAACGATCACCCATTTGGGATTTTGACGGAAGTGTCTTGTTAATTGGCATGGAGACAGGTTTCCTGTCCAATTAAGGGCAGTTGTCAGGTTTTTGAAGATAGTGCACCAATCAGAGGTCAAAAAAGGGACAGCAATGAAATGGGGTAACTAATTGAGAGGGTGGTGTCCTACCCCGAACATATTTTCAATCTGCAGTTAAAAAACAGATACAAAAACCAGGCCATCACCATGGGTAGTGTGAGGGGGGATATCACCTCTCCAGAGTGGCCCTTGCTAGTGTGAGAAAATGGACACCAACTGGAAAATTCCAAATTGCCCACTGTACGCACCCTAACAAGGCTGTTAATGAGCCTGTTTGACTACCAGGGCGGAAGCGGGATGAGGACTAAGGGGTGTTGGCATGGGTAGCCTTGCTAAACCCTGATGCAGCCTTGACTAAAACTGGGTTGGGAAAGCAGCGTGCCAGCCAGTGCCAGTATTTCTGAGCCCCGTTTACCTCCATACCCCCAGCAGAGCCTGATAATCCTGCCCTCTGCCTTCTTCCAAGTACAGTAAATAGTCTCACACACCAGGTTAAAGTCCAACAGGTTTATTTGGTAGCATGAGCTTTCAGAGTGCTGTTCCTTCATCGGGTGATTCACTTAATGAAGGAGCAACGCTGTGAAAGCTTGTGCTACCAAATAAACCTGTTGGACATTAACCTGGTGTTGTGAGGCTACTTACTGTCCTTACCACAGTCCAACACCAGCATCTCCATATCATTTCTTCCAAATAAATCTTGCTTATACAGACCTGGGTATAGGTTTTGTTATATTAGCAATCAAAGTGCATTTGGCTAACAATATTCCCGATATTTTATGAACGTGCTTGGGAAGGCTTAGAAAATCCCACCTGAGGACGATGGAAAATTCCATTTCTGCAAGCTTCACCCGCTCCGATTCCGGGGCAGTGCATCGGTAAAATTCCAGCCTATATCTTCATTAAGCTGTAACTTGCCTATTTTCCTGGCCATCCAAAGAAACGGTTTTGCAATGCAGGATGTTTATCTGAAGCAGTTCCACAGCACGCAACTTTTGACTCTTGATGAAGCTGATCTCTGTGTCTTCAGATGGGTTACGACTGCAGTGTCAGCGTGTTCGGTCTCGTGCGGGAAAGGAATCCGTCAACAGCGGGTGACTTGTGAGCAGCAAACAGCCCGAGGAACAGTCAGAACATTACGCCCAGCGTTTTGTGCAGAGATGGCAGAGCAGCCCCCTGAAGTCGAGAGTTGCTTATTGCAGCCTTGTGTGGGATGGAGGAGTCCAGCATGGGGAGAGGTAAGGATATTGTTCTTTACTGAGGAAGATTTGATATTCTTTGATATGAATGATGACCATGATGAAGTAGAAGTTTTGTTGAGGCCAGATTTTTAGCGCACTGGTTAAAGCTCTTGTGTAAAATTTCTGAGCTGACCTCATTACATGCTTTATTTTTTTAAAAAAAGCTCAGCTAAATAATTTTACTCAAGTGGCTTTATCAGTGAGTGAAAAATAGCCAAATTCCAATCTAAAGGGATCTTTCCCGTCGTATTTAATGACATAGGTAAAAAAAAAATGTCAATTATAATACATCTCAGGTCATATTTCCTGCAGCACTGTTTTGGGATTACAGATATGCAGTCTCACTCAGCAGGTGACAAACTTCCTGTAATTCAACAACTCTGGAAAGCTCTTTGTCTTCATCATCTGTGCTGTAAGCAAGGACTGCGATTCATTCACAGAAAACTATCAAATGTTGAACATTTTCTTTCATTAGGTTAGTCAGAGGGAGGATCGAACAGATTCTGTTACTGGCGTGCAACTCTCTCCAATGCATTTTAACTCCATGCAATTCTTGCATCAAAGCCCGGGTCACGAAGATGGAAATTGATTCCAGCCTCTTGTCAACGGGGTGACTACTTTGCTCGAAATTGCCTTCAGATTTGCACCAATATCGACCAATCAACTTGTTTTGATTCATCTGTAGGAAATGGGCATCGCTGGCTGGTCAGCATTTAAAGCCCTATCCCTGGTTTCCCTTGAGAAAGTGGTGGTGCAACCTGATGGAAGTCTACAAGATTATGAGAGGCCAGAGTGGATAGCCTTTTTTCCCCAGGGTGAAAGAGTCAATTACTAGGGGGATAGATTTAAGGTGCAATTGGTAAGGAGATGTACTAGGCAAGTTTTTTTACACAAAGAATGATGGGTGCCTGGAACTCGGGAGAGGTAGTGGAAGCACAGATGATAGTGACTTTTAAGGGGCATCTGGACAAATATATGAATAGGTTGGGAATAGAGGGATGTGATTCCCAGAACAGTAGGGAGTTTTAGTTCTGTCAAGCAGCATGGTCAGTGCAGGATTGGAGGGCTGAAGGGCCTGTTCCTGTGCTGTAATTTTCTCTGAGCCACCTTTTTTGAATCGCTGATACAGCTGAGTGGCTTGCTGGGCCCACTTCAGAGGGCAGTTGAGAATCAACCACATTGTTCTGGCTGTAGAGCCACATGTAGCCCAGACCAGATAAGGATGGCAGATTTCCTTCCCCAAAGCGTATTAGTAAATTGCAACACCAGCAGTGTGTTGTAACTGAACTAATATTGAATCTCCTCCATTATCACCAATTCACCAAAGTCACGACGATCCCCCGTTCGTGAAGGCCAGTTGATTTCCAAGACAAAACAACGATTAGCAATGAGAGTACGACATACTGTTTTTCCAAGCTGAATTGAAATGCAGGCATTCAGTAGGGTTTAAGAATACAAGGAAATAAATTGGGCATAACTTTATTCAGTACGAACAGTCGTTGGCTGAGGCATCAGGATATGTTGATATGTTGGTGTGAGAGAAAAGCTGTATGGCTGGGATTCTTCATCCATTCACCCCGCACCACCTCTGCTAGCTCAAATGGAGAATTTGGTGCTGAGCCAAACACTGATCTGGTCAGGTCTGTCCTCCAGGATTCCGTACTTACAAACACCATTGTGAAAGGAAAACTTATTGGACTCAAAGCCAGTGGGCATGTTATTTTGCCAGGAATAAAGTAATGCCAGCTGTTTATCCCATTGCAGCGCAGGGTCCTGGGTATCTTGGCAAATCCCCAGCAGTTTGAACATTGAATAACAAAAGTGCACAGAACAATAGGCATTAGAACGTTGGTCATTGACACAATCCAGATTGAGAACATTGAGTGTTGGTCACTGACTGCTTAACACCTGGCTGCATTTAACTCCTAGCTCTGTATGGATGGCACAGTGGCACAATGGTTAGCACTGCTGCCTCAAGGCACCAGGGATCCGGGTTCGACTCCTAGCTTGGGTCATTGGTTTGTGTGGAGCCTGCATGTTACCTCCTTGTTTTTGCTCCAGTTTCTTCCCACTGTATGAAAGACGTCCTGGTTAGGTGCATTGACCATGCTAAATTCTCCTGAACAGGCGCTGAGTGTGGCGACTAGAGAGTTTTCACAGTAACTTCATTGCAGTGATAATGTACAGTAAAAAGTCTCACAACAGCACGTTAAAGTCCAACAGATTTATTTGGAATAATGAGCTTTTGGAGCACTGCTGCTTCATCAGTGAGTGGACTCACCTGACCCCCAGTCACCCGAGAAAGACTAGCGCTCCTGATTCCGTGTAAACCTGTTGGACTTTAATCTGGTGCTGTAAGACTTTTTCCTGTGGCTATCCCAGTCCAAAGCCGGCATTTCCACTTCAGTGTTAATATAAACCTACTTGTGACACTAATAAATAAACTAAAATTTTTGCCTGTTTGTGATAATTGAGGCAAGACATTAAATGCTGTGCATTACTGCAGATTCAAACTTAATTACCCCATAGTGCTTAAAACATTTCTCTGAAGAAATGTCCTTTTAGCATGATTTTTACACAGTAACTCGTCTCATGAGACTGAGCCCTTCCCTTGCTGGAGAAACTGTCTTCTCGTTGCACAGTGATTGGTTGAGGTAGGCAAATAAAATGTGACTATAAGGTACACTAAAAGTTTAAATGCCCTCCCTAAAGTTGAATGGGAAGGGGTGAATAACAAATCCACACCAAGGAGGCAAATGAAGTGAGGAAGTAAAAAGAGAAAGAATGTCTGGGAAAAGTAGAGTGAGTGGTAGAAATAATCCTGAACTCCATGCTTACTTTGTTGAAAAGATAAAGGAAAGCACAGGTTCCTAAAGCAACTAAATGTATAAAATTACAAGAGCTTCGATTTTGTATTGTGAGTTTGACAGATTACAGCACCGTAAATCAAGATGACTATTTTTTATTATTCGTAGAATATGGGCATCGCTGGCTGACCAGCATTTATTGTCCACACTTAGTTGCCCAGGGGGAGTAGGGAGTCAACCACATTGCTTTGGTTCTGAAGTCACAGACCAGATAAGGAAGGCAGATTTCCTTCCCTAAAGGTCATTATTGAACCAGATGGGTTTTTCCTGACAATCAACAATGGTTTCATGGTCATCAGTAGATTCTTAATTGCAAATACTTTTTATTGACTTCAAATTCCACCATCAGCCATAGTGGGATTTGAACCTGGGTCCTCAGAATATTAGCTGAGTTTCTGGCTTAATGGTTCAGTGATAATACCACTGGACCATCATCTCCCCAAATGCTAATAGGTATTATTATATCCCATTGTAGTGCAAAGACCAACTTCCTCCAGACTAGGAGCCAGCATCACTTTCGAAAGCAGCAACAATAAACATTTTTGTTTTGTTTGACAGTGCTCTGGTCGTTGTGTGGCTCACAGTGTTGCTGTACAGCATCGTCACGTTGTCTGCCAGTACACCAATGGAACTTCAACTGCAGAAACCACCTGTGCCAAAATAAAGAGGTATTAATCCAATAAGGGAATGCAGTTGTATAATCTGTGACATTTCGATGGTGTAACGTTGCCAATTTTGTGGCCAGCTTATTGAAAGTTTTTGTAGATTGCATTGAATGGTTTTGATTTCTGTTAATTAAATATCAGATAAGTACTTTAAATGGTACATCAAACAGCAACAAGTTTAAACTGAGCACTGCAATATCATTAGAGAAATTTATATTCAGTACTTTCTTGAACATATACAATGCATATTGATATGTACCATTGAAAGATACATGATCGGGCTGCAAGGTGGCACAGTGGTTAGTGCTGCTGTCTCAGTAGCCCAAGGATCCAGATTCAATTCTGTCCCGGGGTGACTGTGTGAAGTTTGCACATTCTCCCCATTTCTGCATGGGTTTTCTCTGAGTGCTTTGATTTCCTCTCCAAAGATGTGCGGGTCAGGTGGCTTAGCCAAGCTAAGTTGCCCCTTTGCACCGCAGGATGTGTAGATTAGATGATATTGGCCTTGATATGGGGTTACAGGGATAGGCCAGGGGGAGGGGGCCTGAGTAAAATGCTTTGTCAGAGAATGGGCGCAGACTCGATGAGTTGAATAGTTTCTTCTGCACTGTCGCGATTTCTATAGATGTCATTCAATGTGTCTGCTCCCTCTGCTGGTGAAGTCATGCATTCCTTAGTTGGATGTGGCTGTCACAGTAGCACAGTGCCGTGTACGGACAAAGGTAAACTATTCCACCTCATCTTTCCTGAACTGTTTGCAGCCTTTGACAAGATTGGCCACACCACCCTCTTCCAACACTGATTGTCTAGTTGGGCGGGACCGTTCTTGACTGCTTTCATTCAGATAAGATCATGTGCCTAATATCACTTGCAATATCTCTCTTTGCATCATCACTTTGAATATCGCACAAGGATCTATATATATATATGGGTCCTCTGTCTCCCATCTACATGCTGACCTTTGGCAAAATCATCACAATGTCAACACAGCATTAATTTCCACGTGTACGCAGATGATACACAACCCTATCTCACCAACATCTCTCCACTCCTTCACTCTTGATAAATTAACAAACTGCTTATTGGATATCCAATACTGGATGAGCTGAAGTCTTCTCCAATTAAACATTGGGAAGAGAACCATTCGAATCCGAATCCCCAAAGCATTACCCTGGCTCTCTGGATTACTAGCCCATGTTAAGCCTCTCAGTTGCAGTCCGGTAATAGAAGATGATGCAAATCCAGCTTCTTTGCAAACTCATTATTACTCACTTTTACAACTCCACATACACACACCCAGCACTCAGTGCCACTGTAATACCTTTATAATATCCCAGTGAGCACTATTAAATATTAACATATAAATTAGGTCGAAAGAAGGTTGCAGTTAACCCATTCCTAACAGTCCAGTGGCAATACCACGACGCCATTCTGTCCATTTCTCCTGCGTAAAGAACAAACCAGTGACACTGGCAGTGAGAAATCTGCCAAAGCTCGGGCCCCTGCGTGTAGTCCCACGCGCTGATCTTGAAACATCCGCACTGCCTGCCCACTTTCGCACCAACCGTGAGTAATAATGTGTTGTAATCCGCAGGCCTGTCTCTGCAAGACGATGTAAATCAAATCGGTGCAATGTGGAGTGGAGAGCGGGGCCGTGGAGACAGTGTGCAGCAACATGTGGAAACGGTTTCCAGTCTCGACGGGTAACTTGTGTTCATAAGAAAAATAACAAGGTCGTGGCTGATCAGTATTGTGGATGGAGGAAGCGACCAATCACGTGGCAGCGCTGCAATCTAACCTCCTGTGACAGTAAGTACATTTCTGCTTTGCTTAGTTATCAAAAAAAACAAAAATGACATTTCTCACCACAAAATAAATATTTGACTTCAAACCTTGTGCAATAGTAAAAAGTGTTGCTTATAACCTAATCTACGTAAGATTGTCTGTCAGGATCTCATTACAATTTTATTGTGTGCTAAGACTACGGAAAATGAAAAAGCGAATCATGTTTCCATTCCTTCACCCCAATAATGTGTCAGTTATTTAGATTTGGATGCGTTGCTTTCAGCTTCTGAAGGAGAATGTACGGATACAACGCGTTACTGTGCCCTTGTGAAACGCCTACGGCTGTGCCACCTGAACACCTACAAGCAGAGGTGCTGCGCTTCCTGCAGAATGCTGTAACTAATCTACACCACCGCTCGCTGGATCAACCTGAAATAGTGAGGCGATTTATACAGAACTCCGTGGCGGTGAACTGACAGCAAGTTGAACCAGAAAGATATTTTCATATTGTTGTAAATCTGCTTGTACATACAGAAATGCACAAAAAGGTTTCCTCACTGACCCTTATGTTAGTCAAATATGTACCAGCTGATCCTGAAAGCAAGAGCTTCTCAACAGTTCTGCTTTTCAATCTAATATGGATTTGTTGTGCTTTAGTGTCCATATTTTTTTCTAAGTTACAAGAGAGATGTGTTTAAAGTTGCATCACAGAAGTTAGTATGTGGATTGTTTGCTTCCACCTGGGACTAAAACCTTTTCTGAAAGTCTGAGTGGATGATGTTTCACAAACTTACAGCGAGGATCAGAAAAAGTTTTCAACCCCGGTGAGTTTTTGAGAAGAGTCTTTAGCCCGTTTTATTGCTGTAACTCACTTCCATTTCACAGCTGATGTTATTTACTGGTTAAAAAATTGTAGACAGAAACAAACGCAAGAGAATGAAGCACTCAGTAGTTTGATCCTTTAATTTGTAGATACCTAAATCCAACAGCAAATTAATGTCCATTTGAACATTAAGAAATGAAGAAAGTTCTCTTCCCATGCCATGTTTTTCTGGAATATAGTCAGAGAATCGATGTACGATGTCATAGACTTATCACCCTGTGGATTCAAGTGTGCATTACCCTCAGAATGAAAATATTGAATTTATTCTATTGTTCGTGATTGTGAAGAAATACCACAAGTTCTAAGGCATGATTGGGGTAAAGCTGATCTCACTAAGTGTCTTTCTTTCTTGACTGCTGAATTCTAAATTCAAGAGCGCCATTTATCATGGTTGTGTCTCCAGCTAGGATGCCTAAGTTATAATGTGGTGTCTCTTCTAGTTTTATGTGCTCCCGTCTCAAGATGCTCCTTTCAAGAAAATGTAGGAAACCACTATTAATAAAGTATGGAACAGAGTAGCCAGTTGCAATGTGCAATTAGTGCACAAGTGCATTTTACATTATACTTCAAATATAGAAGGAAATATCCAAAAAAAAATGTAAAACCTTTCTGTCTCCGGAGAATCCCAACCGCTCTCAGTTATCCGGCTAATAGTTGACCTTTTACTGTTCACTTAATGTTGCTGCAGAGATTTGAGGCCTCTGCTTTATTCAGAGATGTAATACCTAAAATTCCCAGGGCTAAATCAAGTTAGAATCAGTGTGTGGGAGTTTTCTGTGGCAGCCCGTTATAAAAACCACATGCCGAAAATGGTTCCCGCATCAGTTACTGGCAAAGTAAGCTATACACTGTATATCTGGCACTTTCAGTGCAGAATATATGTGATGATTATGTGCATGTAAAACTGATTACATAATAATAATTTCATTAATTGTAAGTCCCAAATATAAACTAAGATACAATGCTTTTGCTTTCCAAAGCTTTCTGAAGAATTAACTAATCCGGTGAATCAATTCTTCTGACTTTTTTGGGTTTTTAGAAATATTATTCAGAGAGTACCTGGAAAAAGACTGAGTTAATTTCCTGTTAACTCTTTCCAAATTGTAATGGAATTTCGGTTTTTATTCGGTCATCTTAAAACTTGCCTTCAAATTAATACGTAATGTAGTTTCTGGGAACTACATGAGTAGTGAGGTCACAAAAAAGCTCACATTTCAGTGTTATTTATAACGTGTTACCTCAGTTTGTAATGTTCCATTTTCCATGCCTCTATTTTTATCCCTTATTTTCAAACGGTACCTCATTCCACTGCAATTCCTCAGCTAAAGGAACAATGCACAAAGTAATCCGTTTCTTGGCCCTGTGACTCAATCAGTCTATAAGATATATCTAAAGTGATTCACTCATTAGTCTTCTATTTTTTGGGGGCTTTCTGGAGTTGACTTGTGCCTGGGACTTGCACCTCACCCCTATCCTTCCACACCCAGAAGTGTTCAGGTACTTAACTGTTACAGAGAACTGAATTTAAGTGGTGGCACTGTGGGTTAGCGCTGCTACTTCACAGCGCCGGAGATCTGAATTCAAGCCCCAACTTGGGTCACTGTCTGTGCAGAGTCTGCAGGTTCTCCCTGTGTCTGCATGGGTTTCCTCCTGGTGGTCCAGTTTCCTCCCACAGTCCAAAAGGCGTGCTGGTTAGGTGCATTGGCCATGCTAAATTCTCCCTCAATGCACCAATAAGGCGCTGGACTGTGGTGATTTTCACAGTAACTTCATTGCAGTGTTAATGTAAACCTAGTTGTCACACTAATAAAGTTTGGAAATTTAAATTACTCTTATCTCAGTAAAACGTATAGAAACAGCAATACTCTGTGTCAAAGTGCACAACATGCAGCTGTTAACAAGCACAAACATATTTGGTATCATTAATTATGTATCACAGCTACATGCTCCTTAATTTAAGCTTTGATTCTTAACAGCCCTTTGTTTTCTTAATGTATCTGCTGAGCTTTATTAAAATGAATATTCTGGCTACAATAAAGGTGACAGAATATTTATTTTTATTATCAGTTGACAAGGTAATGATGTGGGATGTTAATTCAGCTTAGAGGTTTCTTCTGATGAATTAGAATGTCAATGCCATCGGCTTTTGTAACTCAGTTGACAAATTCATTTATGTTCAACAATAAGCATAAGTTTAAGTTGAGTTTAACAGTATTATAGATGATGGAAACATTTATTGTCTGTTCACGTTGTGCATTGCTGAATGCTCCGATTATGTTCCTGTATACAGCTGTTTTAAGTTGGTCTTTTTCAGTCGTAGGATACTAGGTACCTGGGGGAGGGAACTCTCTCTCTACATTATCCAATCATCAATGGGTCTTGGCCTTTTGCAAAGGTTGTGCATAAATTAAGGAAAGATAATTGTAACATATTACTTGTAAATATTTATTTCTTGTTAAGTGCAATACTGAATGCTGTATATTGTGTGTTTATAAAGAATATTTTTGTTGGGACTTTTATTTTTTACTACCAAAGCTTTGGTTTTAAATTGCTCTTCACTTTCTATTTATAGTTAAAATGCTTATAGCTAAGTAAAGCACTTGCCAAATTTGTCTAAGTTAATTCCTCCTTCTCCAGATGTGGAAATGCATGTTACGTAGCAATGAAATTAGCCCAAGATCAGCCTTGCCAATGATGCTAGGGGTGTCCAAACTGAAGCCCATAGGTGATACACGTGGCCCTTCACAACGAGCTTCCAAAGACGAGACAACATCATCTTATTTGTGTTTGTTTCTTATTTCTAAATATACCTGTGGTCCTGGGGCTTTGGACAGGGTTACATTTAGAGATGGATCAATTCTGAAACAGAAGACCAGCCTTTGAATAGTGTCAACTATTTGAGACATCTGCCAATGTCTTTGCTGCTCTCATTGACTTCTGGCCCCTTTACACCTCAAATGTAAAATGATCATTCTTGTGTTTAATTCCTTTTATGACCTCATCTTTGCCCATCTCTGGAACCTTCTCTCACCATACCCATCATAAACTCTTGAGAGGAGAATTTTGCTGTCAGTGGAGAGGTGCCAATGTTAGGGCACAAAGTGGGTGATAGTTCTGGACTGATTGACAGTCCAGATATAGATGTCTGCAACAACATGGCAGCTGCTAGAGGACATGAGACTCATTCTAACATGCAGAATGCACCAGTTAAGGCATCTCACTTCCCTTACTCTGCATATATAAATGTATCTCAGAGAGACTCATCAATCATTCTCCCTCTGATCTGTTTTTCCAACCTCTCATGCTTTATTCACGCTCACTCCCCTGAACTGCAACATTAGCAATGGTTCCCAATTGTAGCCAACACTAACCCTAAATAACTAGCAAGGTTCTGAAGCTCTTTTCTTCATGTGCATCACTGAAAGAAATCTGCAAACCTCTGGTAAATACCTATTAATTGTCTCCTTCATCTGCATAGTTGTCTTTCATCGTCAGTAAGCAGTCATCCAGCTGCATTCAAGAAACTTCAGCAGCCACAGGAACGTGTCAGTCTTGCATCCCACCTTTCTCCCACACCATCATCCTGCTTGCGGGCAAATTCCGCCCTCTGTTTCTCTGATCTAAAATTCTTAAATATTCCTCGCCATTTCCTTCACCCCATCATTTGGGGTTTTTGCCCGCTGTTGTACGTCTCTGCTCTCTGGAGCAAAAATTTCAATTCTCTTTCTGCACCATGTGGTGCAGTAAGGCAGACCTTTGACTGTTCCATAGCTAATAATTCCTACAACACCTCACTAGTCTGTCACCAGGGGCTTGTAGCGTAAGGGGCACCATTCTGCATGAAGTGTGTCTGATCAGAAGTCTCTCCTGCTCTTACCGCCAGCCATTAGTGTGTTTGGAAGAATTTACAGGCAATCAAACCGTTTGACCCGCATTATAAATGCTCCTTCCTTGGCCATCAAGCCATGAGGTGGGATTCGAACCTGGCGCAGAGGCAGTGACACTAACTCACTACGCCACTTCACTTTCTGGAGTCTTCTGCAACACAATCTGCTCTTTCTCCTCTTATCCAAGCTCTCATCCCTCTTAGTTAACTTCTACTTCGTTCATTTCCTTCTTGGCCCCATCTCCTTGAATCACCTTTCTAAATCAGAGGCACTATTTAATGCAGTCGGTTGGTCATTATTCAGTTTTATCTGTGGCCTCAATTCTCCATGGTACACGCAATGGGATATTTGGACACCCCTGCTACAATATGGAGCAGGTTTGAGTTCTGACTAATGTTTCCAACATGGCTTCACAGCCCCCTTTGTGATTCCAGGGACATTGAATATTCGTATATTTTGTTGAACTTGCTTCATCTTAATAAGTTACAATAAACCCACATTGTATTGGAAATATATAATCATTGGAAACAATATTTGTGCTGTGTATGTAATCCAGATTTGTTGTGTGAATTTTTTTAATACAGTTTAATAAAATTAAACTTTTAACCACAAATATCTATTCCTACTGAATTTAGAAAATGTTATTCTCATCTGTGAATTGTTTCTTTTCCTTCAGACAAGATACCATGAATCTGTCTTCCCATGAAGACAAATCTGTTAACTTCCATTTCTCACCCCAAATAAATAGGTTTTATTTTCCTGAGGATTTTTTTATTGGTAGATCTTGTCCTCTCCCAGTGGATTTGTTCTGACCAAGTTCTGACCAAACCTCTGACCAAGTTTGTTCTTGGTCAGACATGCTGTAGCCAGCTTCCATAGATGCTGCCCCTTCCATCCCTGAGTATTGACTAAAACTCACTCCTGTTGATTATTAGTAAATTTGCTGGGTGGAATTTTCCCACAAAAATGACAAAGTATCCACCTTGGCATGAAAACCAGTGCGATTCCCATTGAGCAGGAAGTGTGGCACAGTGGTTAGCACTGCTGCCTCTCAGCACCAGGGACCTGGGTTCGATTCCTCAGATGATTGTATGGAATTTGCATATTCTCCCAGTGTCTGTGTGGATTTCCTCCGTATGCTCTGGCTTCCTCTCTCAGTCCAAAGATGTGTAGGATAGATGGATTTGGCCATGCTAAATTGCCCCTTTAGTGTTCAACCCTTTAGGTTAGCGGGATTAGCCATGGTAAATAGAATCCCTACAGTGAAGAAGGGGACCATTCAGCCCATCAAGCCTGCACCAACAACAATCCCATCCAGACCCTATTCCCTTATCTTGCTAATCCTCCCTGATACCACGGAGCAATTTAGCACGAACCAACCTGCACATTTTTGGAGTGTGGGAGGAAACCAGAGCACCCAGAGGAAACCCACGTGTACATGGGGAAAATGTGCAAACTCCACACAGATGGTGATCAAGGCCAGAATTGAACCTGGGTCCACGACGCTGTGAGGCAGCAGTGCTAACCACTGTGTCACTCCACTCTGGAGCTATAGGGATAGGGTGGGGGGAGAAAGAGGCCTGGGTAATATACTCTGTCAGCGGGTTGGTGCAGACGTGATGGGCCAAATGACCTCCTCTGCACTGTAGAGATTCTGTGACGCCAGTGACATGATCCGAGCTGCAACTGTTAAGCACTTTGAGAGAAAAGCATTTTCCCCATATGAAACATTTGAGATGTGAAGAGTCTGATTTACCCATCCTGTGGGTTATCTGAGCACTTTAATCAAGGGTGCATTGAAATGGCTGGCCCCATAGCACTGGATCTCATTCAAGCCAGAACGATGACACTGAGGAATCCCTCACTTAACGGAGGGGCCCTCACCTCTATGTCTTGGAGGGGAGACGGGTAACAGTGTACTCTCGGGCTGACAGAAGACTAATCCTATCTTGATGATGGTGGCTGCACTGGTTAACTCCAACAGCCTCCACAAGAGAACAGGGAACAAGGGTGGGTGGAGTGGGGGAGAATCATCAAGAAGATGAATGACCTACTCTGTTCTGCCAGGTAAGTGCTCCCTGTATCCTGTCTTTACCTTATTGTCACCCCTCAATTCACCTCGGCTCCACATGCTACCACTTAACAGGGTCGTGATGTGGAGATGCTGGTGTTGGCCTGATGTGGGCACAGTAAGAAGTCTTACAAACACCAGGTTGAAGTCCAACAAGTTTATTTGAAATCATAAGCTCTTGGAGCGCTGCTCTTTCACCAGGTGAGGAAGGAGCAGCACTCTGAAAGCTTGTGATTTCAGGTAAAGCTGTTGGACATTGTGAGACTTCTTACTGGACATAGCAGGGCTCCAGCACCTGACCTGCTACAAGCTTCGTCGCACCCTGACACTTCTCTTCACAACCCTTCCCTGCATATACGCAATGCCAGTGGTTAATCCTAGTGGGCATCTTCCAGGTCACTCTCTGGTGAGCAATGCACTGATTCTGATGTACATCAGGTGGAGGCAGGGACAGCCCAAGGATTGGACACTTGTTGGTCTGCTGGATTTCAGACTCGTGTTCACCAGGCAGGTGCCATGTCTCTGGATACATTCATCCTTCAGCTGCTAGAGATGCAAAGCTGTGAATACCAGGAGGAGATGTCAGCGACACTCCTGCAACTGCAAGGTTGAATACAGGAATCATAAAGCCTCACAGGAGATGGTGCCAGCAATGCGCGGCACCCAGAGCAACACTGCAAGGGTAGTGTCCACAGTGGAATGCCTGGGGCGCAAAGTCAGATCCATGGGGAAAAAACTCTGAAGCATAGTTCAGTCCCTGAGATCCATGACTGAAGGCTTCAACTGGGCTTCCAAGATTGGTACTGTCAGATGATGTTGAGGCTTCTGGAACTCACTCCAGCTGCTCCTCTATCACGTGACATAACCCAGAGGCCCCCAAGCACCCAGAATGAGGAGGACAGCCTGGGGCCTTCCATCAAATCAATACGAATTCCCCCTTCCTGAGACCAGCACAACTCATACACAGTGGACAGAAAGGCTGACACAACAACACTAGTACCACCTGAAAGTAGACTGGGGCTCTTCCAAGACTCAGCCATTCAGAGGACATTCGCCAAGAGTATCGCAGATAACTGGTTCCCTGAGGCTTATAGAACATAGAACATTACAGCACGGAACAGGCCCTTCAGCCTTCGATGTTGCGCCGACCAATATAAAAAGCAATGCCCCTCCAAACTAAACCATTCCCTTCTCTTCCATATACTTATCAACTAACCTCTTAAACGCCACCAAACTTGGCGCATCTACAACTGCTGCAGGCAGGGCATTCCACTCCCGAACCACCCTTTGGGTAAAGAACCTACCTCTGATATCCGTCCTATAACTATCACCCCTTAATTTAAAGCTGTGTCCCCTCGTGCTAGCTTTCTCCATCCTAGGAAAAAGGCTATCACTGTCCACCCTATCTAAACCTCTAATCATCTTATATGTTTCGATAAGGTCCCCTCTTAGCCGCCTCCTTTCTAACGAAAACAACCTCAAATCCCTCAGCCTCTCTTCATAAGACCTGCCCTCCATACCAGGCAACATCCTGGTAAACCTCCTCTGTACCCTCTCCAATGCCTCCACATCTTTCTTATAATGCGGGGACCAGAACTGCACACAATACTCCAAGTGCGGCCGCACTAGAGTTTTGTACAGTTGCAACATGACGTTGCGGCTCCGAAATTCAATCCCCCTACCAATAAAAGCTAAGACTCCATATGCCTTCTTAACAACCTTCTCGACTTGACTGCCTACTTTCAGGGATCTATGCACATACACACCAAGATCCCTCTGTTCATCAAGACTACTAAGAATCCTACCATTAGCCCTATACTCTACACATTTATTATTTCTGCCATAGTGCATTACCTCACACTTTTCCACATTAAACTCCATTTGCCACCTCTCGGCCCAGCTCTGCAACTTGTCCAAGTCCCTCTGCAAACTATAACACCCCTCTTCACTATCTACCACTCCACCGACTTTAGTGTCATCTGCAAATTTACTAATCCATCCTTCAATACCCTCATCCAGATCATTTATAAAAATTACAAACAGCAGGGGCCCCAAAACAGACCCCTGAGGTACACCACTTGTCACCGAACTCCACGATGAATATCTCCCATCAACCACCACTCTCTGTCCTCTATCTGCTAGCCAATTCCTAACCTTTTCTTGAATTTTGCTTGGAGAATTGCAGACATTGTGCCCGCATTCAAAAACTTTTGTAAGGATTAGCCCAGCAATTACAGACAGTCAGTTTAACTTCAATGGTGTGGAAGCCTCTACAAATTTATTTTGGATGGAATTAATGGTCACATGGAAAAAAATGGGGTTTGATTAGAAAAAGCTAGCACGGATTTCTTATGGGATGATCGAGTTTAACTAACTTGCTGGATTTTTTTGAAGAGATAACAGGAAGGGTCAGTGGAGATAATGAGGTTGATATGGTGTTCATGGGCTTTCAAAAGGCATTTGATACAGTGCCATACAACAGACTTGTGAGAAAAGTTACAGTGCACAGAACAAAAGGAACAATAGCAACATGGATATAAAACTGGCTGAATAGTCAGAACCAGAGAATAATGGTTCATGGATTTTTTTTAGGCTGGAGGAATGTTTGTAGTTGTGTTCCCCAAGGATCAATATTGGGACCCTTGTTTTTCCTGATTATATATTAATGATCTAGATCTTAGTATGCAGAAGATAATTTCAAAGTTTATGGATAGTACAAAAGTTGAAAGTATTGTAAACCATGACGAGGGTAATACAGAACATCAAAGGGACAGAGACAGGTTGGCGGAGTGGTCACTTTTGTGGCACAAGAAATTCAATGAGGAGAAGTGTGAGTTGATGCACTTTGATATAGAGATGTCGGCATTAGACTCAGGTAAACACAGTAAGAGGTCTGACAACACCAGGTTTAAATCCAACCGACTTATTTGATAGTAAACTCACAAGCTTATTGATCACTGAAGGTGGCAAATTTGGCATGTTAGCTACAACTCCCACAAACTTTTACAGGTGCATCATAAAAAGCATTCTTTCTGGTTGTATCAGAGCTTGGTATGGCTCCTGTTGTACCCAAGATCACAAGGAACTACAAAAAGCTGTGAATGTAATCTAATCCATCACGCAAAGCAGTCTCCTATCCATTGAGACTGTCTACACTTTCCCGCTGTCTCGGTAAAGTAACCAGCATGATTAAGGACTGCACTCATCACCCGGACATTCTCTTTTCCACCTTCTTCCATCAGGAAAAAGATACCAAAGTCTGAGATCACATACCAAGCGACTTGAACAGTTTCTTTCCTACTGCTGTCAGACTTTTGAGTGGACTTAACTCGCATTAAGTTAATCTTTCTCTACACCCAGTTATAACTGTAATATCATATTCTGCACTCTCGTTTCCTTCTTTATGAATGGTATGCTTTGTCTGTAATGCGCACAAGAGACAATACTTTTGTGGAAGGAGCAGTTAATAAAGCATACATTATTCTGTACTTTATTAATAGGGGTATAGAATACAATAGCAAGGAGGTTGTGTTGAACTTGGAAAGAACACTAATTAGGCCTCAACTGGAATATTGTATATAGTTCTGAGTGCCACTCTATAGGAAGGATGAGAACTCACTGGAGAGATTGTAGAAGAGGTTTACAAGAATGATTCCAGAGATGAGAAACACCAGTTATGAGAATAGATTGGAGAGTTTGGGACTGTTCACCTTGGAGAGAAAACTGTTCACTAAGCGGTTAGATAGAGTTGCTCAAAATCATAAAGGAGCTGGATAGGGTAGACAGGGAGAAACTGATCCCTCTAATAAAAGGATCAAGAATGAGAGGGTACAGATTTAAAGTAACTTGCAAAAGAAGTAAAATGCAATATGAGAAAAAGCTTTTTCACACAGCGATTGCCTGAAAGTGCGGTGGAAGCAGGTACCAGGTAGAGGTAGAGAGATTCTTACCTCTTAGAAAGGATAGCAGAACTAGAGGGCACAGCTTCAAAATAAGGCGGGGAGATGGTGCAGTTTAGAATGGAATTGAGGAGGAACTTCTTCACACAAGTGGTGGTGAGTCTCTAGAATTCTCTGAAATGGTGGAGGCTACCTCGTTGATTATATCTAAGTCACGGATACATAGGTTTCTGATAGACAAGGGAATTAAGAGTTATGGGGAGAAAACGGGAAAGTGGAACTGATCCATGAAGTGATGATTCAATAAGATCAGCCATTATCTTATTGCATGGCGGGGCAGGCTCAAAGGCCTAGATGGCTTACTCCTGCTCCTATTTCTTATGTTCTTATGTTCAACTGAGACATTAAAGAGGGCATTAGATGATTATTTGAATAGAAACAATGTGCAGGGATATAACGAAAAAGCAGGGGAATAGCATTAAGTTATAATGCACATTCAGAGAGCCAGTACAGATACAATGGGCCAAATGGGTGCTTTCTGCATTGTATCAATTCCATGATTCCGTACCACTGACTGTCACTGGGATACAGTTCCCTCACACTGACTCTGATTCTGACTGGGATATCCCCACACTGACTCCCTGAACTATGTTCCCTGGCATGAGCTCTCACTCGGGAATGATTTTGTGGACACTAGCTACCCCAAGTGTCCATTCTTCACAAGAGAATCTGAACAGTGTTCCATCACTAAATGTCAATGATTGAGTCTCCTGGCATCACTTCCTCTCACAACTTAAATCGACGTTGATCTAATTTTCAGTTATTTCAATTAATCTGATTCACTGTTTTACCATCAGAATTAATGAATACTTATCAGCCTATTCAATAGACTCTGTCCTTTGCTGATAGATGAAGAATCCTTTACACAAATTGACTTTTAATAAACTTTCTGAGCAAGAGTCAAAGTTAATCACCACACTGCACACAATGGCTCCCTCTGGTGGCATAGCAATGACAATAAGAAGTCTCACAACACCAGGTTAAAGTCCAATGGGTTTATTTGATAGCAAACGCCACAAGCTTTTGGAACGCTATTCCTTCATCACCTGACAAAGGAAGAGCGTTCCAAAAGCTTGTGGCGTTTACTATCAAATAAACCTGTTGGACTTTAATCTGATGTTGTGAGACTTATTAACTGTGTTTACCCAAGTCCAACACCGGCATCTCCACATCATGGCTTAGCTATGAACCGGAATCACATATGCCTTGTAGTCATCGAATCATTCAGACCATCATGATCCTGTCTACATATAAAAGCAAGATTCAACAGATGCTGAAATCTGAAAAATAAACAGAAACTGCTGGAAAATCTCAATAGGTCTGAGAGGATCTGTAGCGAGAGAATAGAGCCAATGTTTTGGACTGGATAAGGGCTATCCTGATTCAATGTTGGCTCTATTCTCTCGCCATAGATACTGTCAGACCTGATGAGGTTTACCTGCTGAAATTTTCCAGCATTTTTATCGTTTAACCTGTTTTTTTGATAGCGTTATCCAATTATGGAAACACAGAGGGACCTAGGCATACAAGTCCACAAATCCTTGAAGATGGCAGCACAGGTGGAGAAGGTGGTGAAGAAGGCATGTGGCATGCTTACCTTTATAGGACCAGGGTATAGAGTATAAAAACTGGAGTCTGACGTTGCAGTTGTATAGAACGTTGGTTAGGTCATATTTGGAGTACTGCATCCAGTTCTGGTCGCCACACTACCAGAAGGACGTGGAGGTTTTGGAGAGAGTGCAGAGAAGGTTTACCAGGATGTTGCCTGGAATGGAGGGTCTTAGCTATGAGGAGAGATTGGGTAGACTGGGGTTATTCTCCCCGGAAAAACGGAGAATGAGGGGAGACCTAATAAAGGTGTACAAAATTATGAAGGGTATTGATAGGGTGAACAGTGGAAAGCTTTTACCCAGGTCGAAGGTGAGGATCACGAGGATCACAGGCTCAAGGTGAGAGGGGCGAGGTTTAACTCAGATATCAGAGGGATGTGTTTGACACAGAAGGTAGTGAGGGCCTGGAATGCACTGCCATATTGGGTAGTGGAGGCAGACACACTGGGATTGTTTAAGACTTACCTGGATAGTCACATGAGCAGACTGGGAATAGAGGGATACAAACGAGTGGTCTAGTTGGACCAATGAGCGGCACAGGCTTGAAAGGCCAAAGGACCTGTTTCCTGTGCTGTACTGTTTGTTGTTCTTTATTCTAACTCCATTCCTATGCTCACTCCCCACGGCCCTGTCATTTTTAAAATTTCCCTTCGGATATTTATCTAATTCTCTTGTGAATGTTACTACTGATTCCACTTCCAGCACACTGCAGCAAATGCAGTCCACATCGTAACAACCTGCTTTGTTGTAACTAATTCCTCACATTATCTCTGGTTCTTTCATAGAACATTACAGCGCAGTACAGGCCCTTCGGCCTTCGATGTTGCGCTGACCAGTAGCACGAATGTAATGACCCTCTAACCTAAACTGTTTCATTTCAATTTCAGCAATTACCTTGAATCTGTGTCCCCTGGTTACTGACCCGGCTGCCACTGGGAACGGTTTCTCTATCTGAAGATTCATGAATTTGAACACCTCTTAACTTGTTCTGTTCTAAGGACGTCCTATCAATTTGAGATACAAAGCAGAGGAGATCCAATGTGTCTTGTGTGGCATCCACTATGAGACTTTATTTCAAATATTGCATCTTCAAAAAAATTAATCAGCAATATTAATAAGCAAATATTTAGTGAGAAAAGCAATATTTAAACTAACTGTTATCACATTTAAAAAAAACACCTATAGGGGTTAACAAATTTTGACTGAATCTAAACTGAATTTTAAGTGTAAGATCATTTAAGACCATAAATCCATACGACATTGGGGCAGAAGAGGGCCATTTAGCCCCTCGGGTCTACACCACCATTCAATGAGTTCTTGACTGATCTGATGTGATAAATGTCAACTCCACTTTCTCACCTTATCTCCGTAAGCCTGGATTCCCTCACTGATTAAAAATCCATTTATCTCAGCCTTGTACATACTTAACGACCCAGCCCCTACAGTCCTCTGGGGTAAAGAATTCCACGGGTTCATTACCCACTTTAATTAACAGTCTTTACTTTACAATTTAGGTTCATAAAATATAAGAAACTAAATGAGTGCTCCTTCACATCATCTTTTTGTCCGATAATTAGCACATAATCATCTTAAAAGGCCTTCCTTACACTCTCATTGATTAGCCAATATGAGTTACTGTGTTTGACTGATGCCAGGTATGGTAAGATTCAGCAGAAAATAGAATCCCTACAGTGGAGAAGGAGGCCATTTGATCCATCATGCCTGTACTAACAACAATCCCACCCACATTTTATCCCTGTAACTCCATATATTACCCTGCTAATTTCCCTGACACAAAGGGGCAACTTAACATAGCAAATCAACCTAATCTGCATGTCTTTGGAAATTGCTTGGACAAAATTGTTGTCTCCCTGGGAACCATGTGACTACAACATCTCATCTTTTTGTCTTTTCTCGACAGAAGATGGAAGAGAGTATGTCCGGCGTGCTTGGGATCCTTAATTATGCTGCTTTGCCAAGGCAGCAGGAAGTATAGATGGAGTCAATAGATGGAATGCTGGTTTGAGTGATGAACTGGGCTTCGTTCCCGACCCTTTGTAACTTCTTGCGGTCTTGGACAGAGCAGGAGCTGTACCAAGCTGTGATACAACCAAGAAGAATACTTTCTATGATGCATCTGTAAAAGTTGGTGAGAGTTGTAGCAGACATGCAAAATTTCCATAATCTTCTAATAAAGTAGAGGTGTTGGTGGGCTTTCTTACCAATTGTGTCAGCGTGGAGGGACCAGGATAGGCAGTTGGTAATCTGAACACTAAAAACATGAAGTTCTCGACCCTTTCTACTTCGTCCCCATTGTTGTAGACAGGGGCATATCCCCTACCATGCTTCCTAAAGGCAATGACTATTTCCTTCATTTTGCTGACACTGAAGGAGGGATTATTGTCACCATATTAGTTCACCAGATTCTCCATCTCATTCCTGTACTCTGAATCATCATTGTTTGAGATCCAAGTGGTGTCATCAGAAAAATTGATAATTGAGTTGGAGGGGAATTTTGCCATACAGTCATGGGTGTACAAGGAGTATATAGTAAGAAGCTGAGGACACAGCCTTGTGGGGCATCGGTGTTGAGGATGATTGAAGATGTCTGTGAAAGCCATCGCCAGCTGGTCCACACAGAATCTGAGTGCTCGTTCAGTATCCCATCTGGGCCAGTCGCTTTCCGTGGGTTGACCTTCGAGAAGGTGGCTCTGACATTTTTAATGGTGACCTCGGATACAGGTTCATCCGAGGCTTCCAGGGTGGAGGGCATGCTCTCACTGATCTCTTCCAAATGAGGATAGAATGGATTGAGTTCATCAAGGAGGAATGCTTGGAGAGGTGATTTTACATGCTTTCATCTTGTAGCCTGTAATGTCTTGCATAGTTGGCAGGGATCCATACTGCTAGTTTGGGACTCTAGCTTGGTCCAGGACTATCTTTTGGCATCTTTGAGGCCAAGTAAAAGTGAACTTGAGACACACCTGCATTCACGCCTACAAGGATAATATAACCTCATCTTAAATAATGGCAAGTGCTCGTTCTATGTAAACAAAATCAAATTCTCTGGTCAGGTGAAAGATCCACAACATATTAAAACCATTACAAATACAAATGTACAGCAAAGTCCAAAGTTTGCTGCCCCCTTCTGCACCATGCGATCTGAAACAAGACACATCTAAGTGGGAGTGGGATACATCATGCAAACAGACAGTGCACCAGATCAAACAATGATTGTCAAAACGTTGAACACAATTGGGAAGCTGTGGTCTAGTGGTATTATCGCTAGACTATTAATCCAAAAACCCAGCTAATGTTCTGGGGATCGAATCCCGCCATGGCAGGTAGTAAAATTTGAATTCAGTAAAAATTATCTGGATTTATGGATCTGCTGATGATCATGAAATGATTGTAGATTGTCAGAAACATCCATCTGGTTCACTAATGTTCTTTAGCGAAGGAAATCTGCTGTCCTTACCTGATCTGGCTACATGTGTTCCAAGGCCACAACAATGAGCTTGACTCTCAATTAGAAATGGGTAACAAATGGTGACCAGCCAGTGACACGCATGTCTCATGAATAAAATTTTTAAAAAGTCAACCTTTAGAATTGACTCAACTCATTGCAATATTAATTGATGTGATGGTAAGCCAATCACTAACATGCACACAGCAATGTTTTTATTCGCAAGCAGTGGGGAAAGAACTCTCAATCACACGGGTTAGCTTTCATCTCGATTCATGTGGAATCAAGTTTGAAGTCATAACCAATCATAGATAACTAGCAACAATCCATCTAGCAAACCATCAACTCCAACAGAGCTTTGAATATTGAAGCTACAAGAATATGAGTTCCATATTGAATATAAGCTAGTTTTCAATCATTGAAAAATCATACCTTTTGGCCAACAGTTAATGGAAAAGTTAGGAGATTTATGAGTACTTTGAAAAAAGTGATATGTTCAGCTCCAGCTGAGAATTAATCATTGAAGCAAGAGCTGTATCATTTTCTTGGCAATTTTAGGGCAGCACCTCACCTGATTATCGGAAAACTTCCAGGTGCCAGCACCCACTGCCTCCCAAACTGATTAATATCCACTTTCCCTCACTCATCTAAACCCTCCCATTGACCACCCCGAGCTGACCAGCATTCAATCACCCAACTACCCACCTAACCCAACAGCATCCTGACCCGACTACCCAGCTGTCCCCTCACCTCCATCCTACACATACACAACCTCCTGAACTACTTTGCAGAGCTAATGATCAATATGTATGTGAGAACAATTGAGAAGGATCAAATGAGACCAAGCGAAAAATGAACTTTATTTATCACGTGTAGCTTACACGCTCACAACTCAAGCCAGGAGATAAAGAGATTTGGTTGGAACGCAAATGACCTCGGATAACAACCAGCCATTTGTTGTGGCCAACACAAAAGGTTTCATGATAACTTGTTGAGTGTAATTCACAAATCATGATCTGAAATGTGTCATTCTTCGAAGTGCTGAAAACACTCTGCATGCCCATTGAATAATATGGCAGATGAAGAATGAGTTAAATAAGACCACATCTGAGGTTAGATGATATCCAATTGCTGACAGAAGACACCCGCCATATGTAAGTGATTGTCTTTCAAAGTGAGCTATTTTTAGTTGCTGAACAAATCTTTCATTTTTCCAATATGACTGAATCATAGAAGCATAGAATCCCTACAGTGCAGAGGGAGCCATTAAACCCATTGAGCCTGCACTGACAACAATCCTAGTAAAAGGTCTGACAACACCAGGTTTAATTCCAATCGATTTATTTGATAGACTTCTTACTGTGTTTACCCCAGTCCAACGCGGCATCTCCACATCATGACAACAATCCTACCCAGGCTCTATCCCTGTAACCCCACATATTTACCCTGTTAATTCCCCTGACACTCAGGGGCAATGTACCATAGCCAATCTACCTAACCTGTACATCTTTAGAGTTCAGGAGGAAACTGAGCACCTGGAGGAAACCCAGTGCAGTTCTGGTCACCACATTATAGGAAGGACATGAACACACTGGAGGGGTGCAGAGGAGATTCACCAGGATGTTACCTGAGATTGAACATGAAGAGAGGTTGGATAGGCTTGGGTTGTTTTCGCTGGAGCAGAGAAGACTGAGGGGTGACCTGATTGAAGTCTTCCAGATTGTGAGGGCATCGACAAAGGAGGATAGGGAGCAGTTGTTCCCCTTAGTTGAAGGATCAGTTACGAGGGAACACAAATTAAAAGTGAGAGGTGGGAGGTTTACAGGGATTTGAGGAAAATATTTTTTACTCAGAGGGTGGCAATGGTTTGGAATGCACTGCCTGTGTGGGTGTTGGAGACGGGATGCTTCACATCCTTTAAAACGTATCTGGATGACTATTTGGCACGCCATAACATTCAAGGCTATGGGCCAAGTGCTAGCAAGTGGGATTAAGTAGGCGGGTCAGGATATTTCATCCATCGAAGCAGACTCGATGGGCCAAAGGGTCTCTTCTGTCCTGTAGTATTCTGTAATTCTGAAATCCACTGAGTCTTGGAAAGAAAATTCCATACAGTCACCCAAGGCTGGAATTGAACCTGGATCCCTGGCACTGTGAGGCAGCAGTGCTAACCACTGTGCCACCATGCATCATAAAAACAAAAGTTTTACTTTACTACAAAAGTAGTAAAGGGAGATGATGGCCTAGTGGCATTTTCACTGGATTATTAATCCAGAAACTCAGCTCATATTCTGGGACTTGGATTTGAATTCTGCTATGGCAGATAGTGGAATTTGATTTCAAATTTTAAAAAATCTGGAATAAAGAATCTACTAATGACCAGGAAACCATTGTCAGAGAAACCCATCTAGTTCATTAATGTCCTTTAGGGAAGGAAATCTGCAGTCCTAACCTGGCCTAGTTTACATATAATTTATAGCAATGCGGTTGACTCCGAACAAGGGCAACTAGAGAGGGGCAATAAATTCTGGCCAGCCAACGACACTCATATCCCACAAAGGAACAAAAAAAAGTTAAATATTCAAGTTATACTTAAGTTTTTTTGTTTACATTTCAGAGATGAGTCAGTAAAACATATTGCCGCAGATCTTCTGAGGAGGAGCAATGATTGTCAGATTGCTCTTGCACGGGAAAATTCCAACTTGAAAATTCAGTAGATTGCATACTTCTATCAGGCCTTCTGAGACTAGCTTCCACAGAGATGTGCAGCCTAGACTCAGGGGACTCTGTTGGAGCGGGGTCGAGCTCGGCAAGACAGGAAACATCTTTTTTTATGGCAGTAGCTGTCAAATGGTAAGTTTATTGTTTGTGAATCGTTGGGCCAAAGGGCCTGTTCGTTGGGTGGAAGGGCCTGTTTCCCGTGCTTTTTTTGAATGGAATGAATAGATGAGAAAGTCAATGAATAGTTGGGAAAAGTTCGTGAGGTGTAAGGAAGTAGTTGGGAGAGGGGAAAAGGTGAGGCAATAGTGAGTAAATAGGTGAATTGCCATGTGAGTAGTCCAATCAGGGTGTTGTTGGATCGTGTTATGAGGGTGATTGGGAGATAGCCAGGGCAGATTGGGAGGTAATTGAGTGGCTAGGAGGGGTACCCAGGTCTTGGATAGTCAGGTAAATGTGTCAAACATTTTCTAGGTAACTACTCAGTTAATCAGCTTTCTGAAGTCTTCAACTCTAACTCAGAGACATTTAGTTCTAGGAAGCAAGGATATTTCCCTTGCAGCTTCCAGTGAGCATTATATACCTAGGTCTGCACATCAGGACTTCCACAATGTCCTGACATATCCCTCCAGTTAGGTCTGACCTGCAATGATCCGGAAACAAGGAAGATTTGGCCCACTATATCTCTCAGAAGGAGAAGGATGTTGTGTATTGAAAATTGCAACGTGCATTTTGTTCACTTCAAGCTACTGTGCACATTAGTGCCAGCAGAAAGAGCTTGCAACAAGATGAATTAAAAGGAAATCATTGACTGCTCATATGGTTATACAGTCTAGGTGTCTCTGACTCTTTCTGTCCTAAGAACTTCATACTCTGCAATTTAATAAGATCATGGCTGAGATTTTACTTCAACTCTACCTCGCTATCTCTCCTAATTCTCCCAGTACCCACAAATTTCTCAAATTATATCTTGAACATGTAACTTGTGTCTGAGGCATCTACAGTTCTCAAGAATAGAGATTTCCAAAGATGTACAAGCTCTTAACTGGAGAAATTTCTCCAAGTCTCAGTCCTAAAAGGACAACACCTTACTCAGATGCTCTGACCCCATTATTCTAGATTCCTGAATCAGGAGCAATATTTTCTCAGACTCTATTGTTCAAGCATCTTAAGAATTTTCAATTGGATCAACTCTCATTCTAATCTTGAGATTATAGGTGTAGTAAACTCAATCTCTCTTCATAGGACAGTGTCCTTGTCTCGAGAGTCGGGCTCATGAACAATTGTTGCACTCCCTACAACCCTTACTTAGATAGAGACCAAACCGTGCACAAAGATCCAGATGTAACCTCACCAAGGTCCCATAAAATTATAGTAACATTTCTTTATTCTTATACTCCATCCCTTTGTAACAAAAGTTAACATATTACTGGCTTTCTAATTGTTTACTGCGTTCTAACATTTCTAAGTCTCTTACCACTCAAAATATATTCTGCTTTTTAAAATTTTTTTTGTTAAATCTGTGCTGTCCACCTGGTGAAAGTATTTCCATAGTTGGCTTAGGTGAGCGTTTATATGGAGTTGTCCCAGCAATAATAAAGGGCTGATGATTATGTGTCGAAGTCAAGATGCAAGAGGACTTGGAGGTGATGATGCGCATGCCTTTCATATTCATGTTTGACACATATGGAAGCATTTTAATTCATTTTTTTTAAAAAATGTTCTTTGTTACTATGGTTCTTAATATGAATCTGCTGGTATTCAATTGTAGTTGAAATCAATAGCCTGCAGTGAAAAGCACAAAGAAGACTTTGAACCCTTCACAATTCAGGGGGTTCTTTTTTCCTGTTACTTGCTTCCATTGCTCCTGTTGGAGTTGACTCACACAGGGTTAGTTTCACCAAAACCCACTGAATGTCCATTCGCTTTTCTTACGTGGTATGTCTGCGTGGACACTCAGTAAATGCCCTTTCCTGCCTATGCCACCTGACACCTGTTTGATATTATATCTTACTGCCCCAAGCCAATTGTTGTCCATGGTCTAGCGAACATGCTAATGTACATTCGCAAAAGAAATGATGGTGGGATCTGGGGAAAAAAGAATGCATCTTTTGACCCCACTGGGATTTCGAAAATGGCAATCAATTTTTCAATGATCTCCTCCTGACCACTGCTTTATCTCCCCTGTTACTCTCAGGTCCATGCCACCCCGCTTCTACCCAGAGTCTACCTGAAGGTTGGCAATGTAATGACATGAAAATACAATTCACTTTGCTTATGAGCTACCTAGAGATGGCTGGAAAATGACTGCAGCTCAATGGTAAATGAGCCATCATAAGGATGAAATTCAATCTGTAGATTCACATAGCTGTGTTAAAATTAGAACTCTCGAAAATCTGAAACAGGGTGACACTCCTTAAAAGTAAAGCATCATGTCAGGTATGTTATTGATTATTGAGTGCAAGCTTTTTAATAGAGCTACTGGGAGCTAATAAAGAAATTGTATTCTTTAAAAGAATCCTGCAAAGATGGATGTGGGAATTGCCCAGAAAATTTAAATTTATGATGGGCTATTCCCTATTGCTCTCTACAAAGGTGCTGATGATACAAAGATTGAGGTGTAGTGGCCAGTGAGGAAGGTTTTCAAAGCTTGCAGAGGGATTTGGACCAGCTAGAAAAATGGGCTGAAAAATGGCAGACGGATTTAAAGTGTAATAGCTCACAAGTGTGAAGTATTACACTTTGGAAGGACGAACAAAAGTAGAACATACAAGATAAACGGTAGGACACTGAAGAATGTAGTAGAACATAGAACATAGAACAATACAGCACAGAACAGGCCCTTCGGCCTTCGATGTTGTGCCGACCAAAATAAAAAGCAATGCCCCTCTAACTAAACCATTCCCTTCTCATCCATATACTTATCAACTAACCTCTTAAACGCCACCAAACTTGGCGCATCTACAACAGCTGCAGGCAGGGCATTCCACTCCCTAATCACTCTTTGAGTAAAGAACCTACCTCTGATATCCGTCCTATAACTCATACCCCTTAATTTAAAGTTGTGTCCCCTCGTGCTAGCTTTCTCCATCCTAGGAAAAAGGCTATCACTGTCCACCCTATCCAAACCTCTAATCATCTTATATGCTTCAATAAGATCCCCCCTTAACAGAAGGATCTGGGAATACAGATACATAATTCCCTAAAAGTGGTGTCACAGGTTGATAGGGTCATAAAGAGTGCTTTTGGAACACTGGCCTTTATAAATCAAAGTACTGATTATATAAGAGTTGGAATGTGGTGGTGAGGCTGTATAAGACATTGGTGAGGTCAAATTTAGAGTATTGAGTGCAGTTTTGGTCACCTAGGTGACCAAAGGAAGGTTATTAATAAAGTTGAAAGAGTACAGAGAAGGTTTACAAGGGTTTTTCCGGGATTTGAAAAACTGAGTTACAGAGAAAGGTTCACTAGGTTAGGGTTTTATTCCCTGGACCATTAGAAGAATGAGGGGAGATTTGTTAGAGGTGTGTAAAATTATGATGGGTATAGATAGAGTGAATGCAGGCAGGCTTTTTCACTGAGGCTATGGGAGAAAAAAACTAGTGGACATGAGTCAAGGGTGAAGGAGAAAAAGTTTAAAGGGAATATTGTGGTGGGGGGTTCTTCACACAGAGAGTGGTGGGACTATAGAATGAGCTGCCAGATGAAGTGGTAAATACGGGCTCACTTTTAACATTTAAGAAAAACTTGGATAGGTACATGGATGAGAGGTGTGGAGGGATATGGCCCAGGTGCAGGTCAGTGGGACTAGGCAGAAAAATAGTTCAGCATAGCCAAGAAGGCCTGTTTCTGTGATGTAATGTTCTATGGATCTAAATGTGTCCAATCTTGATCTTAGGATGGACACTTGGAGCAAATACATAGAGCTTACCTGTGTACTTATCCTGGAAACACAGACTGAAATCTGATCTAAAAGCTCGGTACCAACATGATAAGCCCCCCCCCCCACCGTGCCCAATCATTACGCTGCCCCTCCCATAACTATCCCTGACCTGACTAACCCCCGAATATTCAACTACTTCTCCCAGCAACCTGACTATCCCCCAACCAGACCCAACTACCCCCCCGTCATCTACCCCAACCAAACCTGACAAACTAATTGTCCCCAATCTCCCAACCATCCCCAAACAAACCAGACTATTCAACTAACCCAAATAAAATATAGATGGACTAGTGGTTAGCACTGCTGCCTCACAGCACCAGGGACCCTGATTCGATTCTGGCCTTAGATGATGTCTGTGTGGAGTTTGCACATTCTCCCCATGTCTTCATAGGTTCCTCTGGATGTTCCAGTTTTCTACTACAGTGTAAAGATTTATTTAAGTTTATTTATTTATTAGACACAAGTAGGCTTACATTAAGACTGCAATTAAAGTTGCTGTGAGAATCCCCTAGTTGCCACACTCCGGCACCCGTAAGGGTGCACTGAGGAAGAAATTAGCATGGCCATTCATCTAACCTGCCTTTCTTTGGACTGTGGAAGGAAATTGGAGCACCCAGAGGAAGCCCATGCAGACACAAGGAGAATGTGCAAACTCCACACGAACAGTGTGGAGCCAGGAATCGAACTCGGTCCCTGGGGCTGTCAGGCAGCAGTGCTAACCATGGTACCACCATCCAGATGCATATGTGCTGGTTAGGGAGATCAGACATGGTAAATTGCCCCTTAGTGTCCAAAGATGTGTATGTTATATGGATTAGTCATGGTAAGTACGTGGGTTGATGGGGAAAGGAAGGGGTGAACCTGGATAAGCTATTCTTTCAGAGGGTTGGTATAGATTCCATCAGCCAAACGGTTTCCTTCTGCACTGTAGGAATTCTATACTGCTACCCTCCAATTAGAACCAACAACCCTTTGACCACCAACTAACCCTGATACCCAACTCATCCGACTGCTCACTTGTACATCCGATATACTTACCTATCCCACATATCCATTCGCCCATCTATTTGCCTCCTCCACCTACATCCGCCTGACTACCTACCTATTCACTGAGCTACGTGTTCACTCACTTGACCTATTCACCCATTCACCCATCCATTCACTAACCTAGCTTTGTTTCACAGACCTTAAAACAATTCAGACAAATACAGCAGTGACTGCTGGAAAAATGGGGCATGTGCTCTCCTTCCCCCCAACTCTACTCCGTTCACTTCAGTTCGGCAGGAGATGCTGCGTTGCCCATTTCTCTGTCTGCTGGGGTCGGAAAAATCCCAGAAGAAATGGGCAGCTGTGCTAGGTTGGGAAAAATATTTGTGGAGTGGAAAATCTAGACCAATGTATCTATTGTTTGTAAGTAAACAGAAACTAATGTGTAGAGAGCAAGGCTCCACACACAGCATGAAATAACATCAAGTACAAAGAAAAAGTATAACTGTGAAATTGTACTATTAATTCACTACTATAGAAAACTGAATATTTTTGAACAGTTTTTGTTATATTATATATTAGAACTATTCGATTTTAATTTTGTTAATATTTATGGCTGTTATGACCAAACGATGAGCAGCAATATATTGAAATACTAATCAAATTCACAACAGGCAGACAATGTGGATATGATTTATAAAATGTACAACCTGAAGCTGTCAGCAGTTATTGATGTGAGTGTGTTAGCTGTATTCAGCATTTGACTCCCAGATGTTAAGTATTAACAGATTATTTTCTTATTTTATATTGTTCTATCCCAAATCTTTATTGTCATTTTCTCCTGGAGATGCTTAGAATTGAATTTATTTCAATATTTTGTTTGGTTCCGGTTATAGAATTCCTAGAGTGCAGGAGGAGGCCATTTGGCCCATCAAGTCTGTACTGGCAACAATCCTACCAGGCCCCATCCCCTTAGCCCGATATTTTTGCCCTGCTAATCCCTCTAACCGATGCATCCCGGACACTAAGGGGCAATTTAACATGGCCAATGCACCTAACCTGCACATCTTTGGAGTGTGGAAGGAAACCGGAGGCATCCGAAGGAAACACGCAAACTCTCCACAGACAGTCACCCGAGCCAGGAATCGAACCCAGGTCCCTGGAGCTATGAGGCAGCAGCACTAACCACTGAGCCATCATGCAACCCTGTGTCAGTTATTCATTCTCTCACACTCGTAATAGTTCACAAGGATACCAAATGTAAAGGGAGCAACAATTTATACTTCATAAGGAGAGATTGGTTGGAAAGTGGACTCGGATTAGTAGAGGTGTTGCCATGAAGAATATACCAATTTACTGATGACTGACAATTGGTAGATTGAAAATGCCTCTTAAAAAATATACAGAGCCATTTGTAGTTATGTTGGGGTACAGTAATCCGGACTATCTTTAACCTTTTATTTTGCTTCACTAGTTCCACCCCTTCTCTGACAGTGTAAAATCCAACTCATTTCTCCCTCTATTTGGCTCCGAAGAAGGATCATACGGACTGAAAACATTGGCCAGTATTTTATGACCTCGTTTGGGCAATGCTTGTAAAATCCCGCCAAAGACCAACGAGGAATTCCGTTCTGCGATCCTCCCCCACACAGCCCGATTCTGAGACAGGCGAAGTGGTAAAATTCTGGCTATTAACTCTGTTTCTCTCTCTGCAGGTACTGCCAGACCTGCTGAGATTTTCCAGCATTTTTTCCTTTCGTTATGGAAACGCAGCAGCTGCTTGAAACTTATGGGGCAATTGAGGACGAGCTTTCTTTTTCAGTAAGACACCTCATCTTGTGGCAATTTGAAACACATGCCATAACTTTCCTTCATCACCAGTTGCTGGAGGTATTTAAAGATTAGTCAGAAGGTGTGCATTAAACTCATTATTCACCCAGCAAATTCTGGGCCAAAGTTTTCCATATTCTGAATTGCAGACACCTGACCGTATAATCTATTTATGGTACTTCCACGAGCACCGTCACTACATTACGTCTGAACAGTATAACCAACAGAGGACAGAAAACAGATTCTTTGGGAAACTGTGTTCCATACAAAGCTATAACCCTTTATCATCACATTCTGCTTGTGATGCTTAGTCAGCTTGCTGACTATTCAATTCTTTTATCAGCGACGCAATGCATTTTTTAAAGCTATAATGTAGAATATCGTGGAAAACCCTAGAAAATCCACATACAAATTATACCTACTGGATATTACCGAAGCCAGTGTCTCAAAATAATTAAAGCATACTTGTGTTGCATGGCCTTTTGCCTCCCCTCACAACCTCAAAACGCTTAGATGGAATTTGGAAAGATACTTTCCAATACTTTCCCAGTTCCAGATGTCGGACTAACTGATCGATACTTATCCAATTTGACAATTTGCGCAGGCTTCTGTATTAAAGCTGTGATCCTGTAATCCCAGTGGGAAGCTGTGTTCACAGGAACTGCAAGGCAAAGAACTTTGATTAAGACAGCACAGACCTAACTCCGAACTGGAACCATGACTTACTTACTAAGATCACAGAACACCACTTCCTGTCAATCTACAAGATCACTTTTTTTTAAAGAAATAACCAAACGTTGTTTCTTCTTATTATGTTTAATAATGGAGTCCAGCTGCCACAATAATGGCAGTAGGTTATTTGATCTGTAGATTAGTCGAGATGCAAATTAATGAGCCTTTGAAAGATAATAAGCATTTTATTTGTATGACTTCAACTCACTCCAATGCACTGGTGAATTATCAAAATATGCACATCTGAAACCATCAAGAGAGCTTTTGTCTAGAATAAATTCAAATTGTACATTATTCAAAGCCAGAACTGTGCAAGTTGCAATTTCATTTGCTGCTTAACTTGAAAAGTAAATGATCCATCACTTTCCAAGAAGAATCTTGTCTAACTGTTAAAATTACTAATTTCTTAATTTACTAGGTCATTGAAAATTTTTGTATGGTCACTAAATTATGTAGTTTTAACAAAAAAAACCGATTTGTCGACATGTAATTATGGAACAGTCCAATCTTCCTCAATTCCCTGCTTTCATAGAGAGAGTGCAGAAGGAGGCCATTCGACCCATCAAGTCTGCACCGACTATAATCCCACCCAGACCTTATCCCCATAACCCCATTTACCCCATTTGCTAATCTCCCTGACACTAAGGGGCAATTTAGCATGGTCAATCAACCTGATCCGCCTATCTTGGGACTATGGGAAGAAATCAGAGCATCCAAAGGAGATCCACACAAGCAAGGAAGAACATGCAAACTCCATGCAGACAGTGACCTGAGCCAGAAATTGAACCTGGGTCCCTGGTGCTGTGAGGCAGCAATGCTAAACACTGTGCCACTATGCCGAGTATTGTTTTAAACTGTACTATCCAAGGAAAGTAATTAACAACAATGCTGTGCAAACTAAACCATTTCTCTTAAAGTATCATGGTGTGATATCTTTCTACTTATTCAATAGTTAAGAAAACATGATGCACATCCCATATAATCCTTTACATACTGCGATATAATTAAGAGGAAATTGGTAAATGTGGCAAATTATCCTACAAATCATGCACATGAGTACTTTCACAAAACTAGTATACCATAATGTGACAAAGAAAATCAAAATTCAATCTCATTGAAACAAGCAAGCAAGAGCTTTATTTAATTCCTTCGACAAATTCACAATAACAGAAGGAGGTTGGGAGAAAGAACCTGAGAGAGAATAACATTGGATTTTGAAAATAAATTTCCATAAATTGACCTCAAACCCTGTAGTGAAAATGTTAAATTTATGCAACAGAAATATTTGTGATATTCAGGACACCACAGAAAAAATATTAAATAAAAGTGAGTATAGCTACATAGGAACACTAAGAGGCCATTTAGTCTCTTGATCATGTTCTTCTGTTCAATGAAATTATGGCTGTTCTCTGACCTAACTCCACATCCTCGAAGTATTTGAATAATAAAAATCTGTCAATCTCAGTTTCAAATTTAAGAATTGATCATGCATTAATTGACATTTGTGGGAGAAAATTGCAAACCTTCAGCACTCTTTGCAAGTTTCTGAACTTCTCTCTCGAAAGATCTGGTTCTAATTTTTTACCTATGCTCTCTAATCCTCGACTGCCCTCCAGTGGAAGTTGTTTCCTTTTATCTACCCCTTCTATTCCCCTAAATATCTTAAAACCAAATCACCCCATAACTTCCTAAATTCCAGAGAATAAAAAGGGCAGACAGACATTTATACAATGTTTTTCACAATGATTGGACATCTCAAAACACTGTACGGCCAATGAAGTACTTTCGAGATATAGCTACTCAGATGTGCAGGTTAGGTGAATTGGCCGTACTAAATTGCCCCTCAGTTTCCAAAGATATGTAGGTTAGATGGATTAGGTATCATAAATGCTTTGGTTTTGGGAATAGGGTGGAAGGAACGAATGGGATGTCCTTTCGGAGAGTTGGTGCAGACTCAATGGGCTGAATGGCTTCATTCTGCACTGTGGGGATTTTATGGATTCTCTGGTACCTTGTATTCTGAATACCTCTGAATAGAGAGGCCAGTTTCCTATTTAGTCTTTTTGATCATTTTCTGTTCTTGTTCTTGATAAATTCCAGGATGGTGGAGACCTCACACAGGGGACTGAACTTCACATCCCTCCGCAGTTTGAAGATGGAGGTGCTGGTAAAGTGCATCGCATATCCAATCTGTACGTTCTTGACTGGTCTCACATTTTACTAAGGGTGATCAATGGAGGTGGCCTGTTTGACCTTGTACCAATTTAATGGCCATTAAATGGCCCCATCCCTACCTGTCACTATTTTACCCATGGCACGAGGGGAATCATGTCAGTCAGTAAGCTTGGAAGCTTTAGTTATGTGGGCAGGGGAACTCATCCTACAGGAATCCCCTTTGTCCATTGGAGGTGCCTTCACCCAAATTGGAAATTCCCTTAATCCTGACCACCCTCACCATCAGCCTCCCACAATGAACTCTCTTCACTTCCCCTCATATCCAGCACCAGGGTTTCCTGGCCTGGCTCTAGTGATACTCCACACTAACACCCCAGCAATGGCACTGTTGCCAGCTGGTGCAACTATAGAGTTGCTGGCCATCTTATTGGCTAATTGATAAGTCTTGCCTTGAGCTAATTAATGCGGCTTCAAAGTCACAGCTGGTGGTAACCAGCATTTCAGGCATGGGGCGAAATAGTGTGTGTTGCAAAAGTGGACAGCTAAAAGGGTAAATAATTTGCCACATGAGGTCAAACAATAAGTGAAGGGGGAGTAACATTACTGAGATTCCGTTCTAATAGAGACCCTATACATTGAGTGAATTAGTGGTCTGCATTTTCACACCCTGAGATGGATAGCTCGATTCAGGAAATTTCCTACTCAGCGGACCCACCTCAATACAAACTATCCCTTCACATGCTGTTATCAGACTTGGAAGATGGGGGCAGGTTGGAGTCTGACTCTTTGTCCACAGAAACAAATTGGAGGCAGCCGCAGGATCTGGTTAAAAACCCACCTTGACTCCCTGGGAATTAGTCCTAGTTCTTTGGTTGCCTATTAGACAGTCTAAACTTCATTCTCTCACACCCCATCACACTGCTACCTGCTTCCCTTGCCTCCTCCATGAACCCAACCCCCATTCATGCCCCCACCTACCCATCCATTCACAAGCTCCTTATGACTGTAAGCCATGACCATAAGTCCAATGTTAGTTATTGGGCCACTAATCTGTTCCTTAATGTATTGGAGGGGGGGAGGGGTTCACTGTTGGTGGCCTGATTCTCTTAAAAACTTATTAATTAGAATTAAATTCACAAAGGGAGTATTTTTATGTTTTAAGACACAACTAAAACTTTATTTTAAAAACATAAGACATACAAGACAAACAAGGCCATTTCAGAGACTTGGGTAGAGCAGGGACAAGAATGGATGTTGCAGGTTCCAGGGTTCAAATGCTTTAGTCGGAGTAGAGAAGGAGGTAGAAGGGGGGGAGGAGTGGCATTATTATCAAAGACTGTATCACAGTGACAGAGAAGAAGTTTGATGAGGACTTGTCTGTTGAGGTAGTATGGGCTGAGATTAGAAACAGGAAAGGAGAGGTCACCCTGTTGGGAGTCTTTTATAGACCTCCTAAAAGTTCTAGAGAGGTTGAGGAAAGGATTGCAAAGTCAATTCTGGTCAGGAGTGAAAGTAATAGGGTAATTGTTATGGGGGACTTTAACTTTACTAATATTGATTGGAATAGCTATAGCTCTAGCTCGTTAGAGGGGTCAGTTTTTGTACAAAGTGTGCAGGAAGGTTTTTTGACTCAGTATGTAGATAGGCCAACTAGAGGTGAGGCTACATTGGATTTGGTGCTGGGCAATGAGCCAGACCAGGTGTTAGGCTTGGAAGTTGGTGAACATTTTGGTGATAGTGACCACAATTCGGTTACGTTCACCTTAGTGATGGATAGGGATAGGCATGAAGCTGGGGGCAGTAGTTATAGCTGGGGGAAGGGTAATTATGAGGCCATCAGGAGAGAATTAGGGTGCATAGATTGGACTAGGAAGCTACAGGGACTGGGAACATCTGGAATGTGGAGCTTATTCAAGGAGCAGCTGCTGCGGGTCCTTGATAAGTATGTCCCTGTCAGGCAAGGAGGAAATGGTCGAGTAAGAGAACCTTGGTGTACGAAAAAAGTTGATTTGCTGGTTAAAAGGAAAAAGGAGGCTTATGTCAGGATGAGGCTTGAAGGCTCGGTTAGTGCAATGGATAGCTATAGATTAGCCAGGAGGGAGCTAAAGAGTGAATTGAGGAGAGCGAAGAGAGGACACGAGAAGACTTTGGCTGATAGTATTAGGGAGAATCCTAAAGCTTTCTTTAGATATGTTAAGAATAGAAGATTGGTTAGGACAAGATTAGGGCCAGTCATAGACAGCAGTGGGAAGTTGTGCGTGGAGCCTGAGGAGATTGGAGAGGTACTGAATAAATATTTCTCTTCGGTATTCACGCAGGGTGATGTAAATGTAGTTATGGAGAACACTGAGGTACAGGGTAGCAAACTGGAAGGTATCGAAGTAGATAGGGAGGATGTGCTAGATATTCTCGAGGGTTTGAAGTTGGATAAGTCCCCTGGGCCGGACGGGATTTACCCTAGGATTCTCTGGGAGGCAAGGGAGGAGATTGCAGAGCCTCTGGCTCTGATCTTCAGGTCGTCGTTGGTTACGGGTGTGGTTCCGGAGGACTGGAGGATAGCGAATGTGGTCCCGTTGTTCAAGAAGGGGAAGAGAGACCTTCCAGGGAATTATAGGCCAGTGAGTCTTACTTCTGTGGTGGGCAAAGTGTTGGAGAGAATAATTAGGGATAGGATTTATAGTTATTTAGAGAGTAATGAATTGATTGGAGATAGTCAGCATGGTTTTGTGAAGGGTAGGTCGTGCCTTACTAACCTCATTGAGTTTTTTGAAAAAGTGACTAAGGAGGTGGATGGGGGTAAGGCGGTTGATGTGGTATATATGGACTTTAGTAAGGCGTTTGATAAGGTGGCCCATGGAAGACTTCTGCAGAAAATGCAGATGTATGGGATAGAGGGTGATTTAGCTAATTGGGTTAGGAATTGGCTAGCAGATAGAAGACAGAGGGTGGTGGTTGATGGGAGATATTCATCTTGGAGTTCGGTGACAAGTGGTGTACCTCAGGGGTCTGTTTTGGGGCCCCTGCTGTTTGTAATTTTTATAAATGATCTGGATGAGGGTATTGAAGGATGGATTAGTAAATTTGCAGATGACACTAAAGTCGGTGGAGTGGTAGATAGTGAAGAGGGGTGTTATAGTTTGCAGAGGGACTTGGACAAGTTGCAGAGCTGGGCCGAGAGGTGGCAAATGGAGTTTAATGTGGAAAAGTGTGAGGTAATGCACTATGGCAGAAATAATAAATGTGTAGAGTATAGGGCAAATGGTAGGATTCTTAGTAGTCTAGATGAACAGAGGGATCTTGGTGTGTATGTGCATAGATCCCTGAAAGTAGGCAGTCAGGTCGAGAAGGTTGTTAGGAAGGCATATGGAGTCTTGGCTTTTATTGGTAGAGGGATTGAATTTCGGAGCCGCAACGTCATGTTGCAACTGTACAAAACTCTAGTGCGGCCGCACTTGGAGTATTGTGTGCAGTTCTGGTCCCCACATTATAAGAAAGATGTGGAGGCATTGGAGAGGGTACAGAGGAGGTTTACCAGGATGTTGCCTGGTATGGAGGGCAGGTCTTATGAGGAGAGGCTGAGGGATTTGAGGTTGTTTTCGTTAGAAAGGAGGAGGCTAAGAGGGGACCTGATCGAAACATATAAGATGATTAGAGGTTTAGATAGGGTGGACAGTGATAGCCTTTTTCCTAGGATGGAGAAAGCTAGCACGAGGGGACACAGCTTTAAATTAAGGGGTGATAGTTATAGGACGGATATCAGAGGTAGGTTCTTTACCCAAAGGGTGGTTCGGGAGTGGAATGCCCTGCCTGCAGCAGTTGTAGATGCGCCAAGTTTGGTGGCGTTTAAGAGGTTAGTTGATAAGTATATGGAAGAGAAGGGAATGGTTTAGTTTGGAGGGGCATTGCTTTTTATATTGGTCGGCGCAACATCGAAGGCCGAAGGGCCTGTTCTGTGCTGTAATGTTCTATGTTCTATGTTCTAAGCTATTGACCTCGGCTATGGGATTTCCTTCGAAGGGTCAAATAACACAGATTAGTGTTAAACTCCTCTCCAAAGGTCTGAGACATTGAGCCAAAATCTATGACAATAATACTTCTCTGATATCTAAGGTCCTCCTTCTAATTGGTTTAAATTTGATTTCATTTCACGTTAACATGTCAGTCCAAAACACGTCAGATACCTCAGTCAATTGAGAAAGACCGCTTGATTTAATGAGCATTCATTTTCTAATCCAACCCTTGATATGGCTTTTTACTTCTTTGTTGCTATGTCTGTCTAAGGACACTATCATCCATACACCTTTCCCAGGACAATGACTGTGTCAATCCAAGGGCTTTTTGGATACACTTTTATGCCCAGACAATAGGACCTTTCATCTTTGACATTAGATGGTTCATTAAATGTTTCAGCATGTTTCACAAGTTGAAATATCATTATATTTCTGCTGACTAAATGGTTTTTAAATATGAATTTCTGAGCTTCTATAGTCTCTGCAGTGCCTGCATTTTTGACTGTAGAGAACATATTTTCTATTAAATTTAATTTATATTAATGTATTATTATTATTCAGTATAAATATGGATACTTAATATTAAAATCATCTCTCATTCCTTTCAATAGTGTTTAGCCTTCACATATGAGCATACGCTTACGTTGTTAGATGAAAGACATCTTAACTCTTTCCTTCTCCCAGCTGCTACTAAACATAAGAATCTGCCTGTGGTTCTGCTCATTAACCCAGAACCCCCTTCCACACTTAATAACAGAATTAAGATGTCCTAAGTGCTTGAAAATTTGAAATGAAAGCTTGAAATACTCAGTAGCATATGAGAAAAGAGGTGAGTTAATGGATAGAATTCTCCCCTGCCCATGTTGGCGGTATCAATGGTGGGCAGGAGGGAGAATTCACCAGTGGAATGACAGCAGGATCTTTCAATACTGCTGCCAAGGTGGTTGGGATTCCCACCAGAGGTCAGCATGAAACTGATTTGCATTCCACTAACAGGGTGCAAATTAAAGCCCAATCGGAAACTTCCCCCTATGCCCAATTCTTTGTGACACAGCAGAAAAACCTGCTGGTCCAAAACACATCTGGGCTAACATGGCACACAAAAGTCTGGACTTACCTTAAGGTCAACTTATGGACATCTGACAAGACAGGCTTCCAGCTGTCAAACCCTGGGATGGTCACCAGGTGCAGCACGGTCTGGGCAGAACTTCATCCACATGTCTTCTCTGCGAAACAGCTTCCAGAAGATGGGGGTTCTCTACCCATCAACATCAATCTCACCTCTGATCTTCTTCTAGCGACTTCTCCATGGGATCAGACCTTCCTTTAAAGACTTTGTCATTGGCTCAGACTTTCTTCCAGGAACATCTCCATAGGTTCATACAAGAACTTGGCCATGGAATCAGATCCTTGGGCTGCAGGTTAGAGGGCAGCAGAAGGTACTTTGGGCATTGATGCCCAAGTGTTGGCAGGAGGGTGGTTAAAGGTTAGGTGTGCAGGTGTGGTGGGGTGAGTGGGGGAGGTGGAGTTTGGTGGAGGCTAGAGGGAGATGTCGGAAATGGTTTTACTGGTGAGTAGCCAGGCAGTACTGAGTATGGATGGAGAGGTTGGCAAGATGTAAGTTGGTTGTTTGGCAGGGAAATGTTAAATTCCAGATGTATGAAGAGGGAAAGAATGTCTGGGTGAATAGGCCCACAGGCCGAGTCAACTGCTGATTCCTGGGGTGCTCAGGATGGGTATGATAGGAATGGTCAAGGGTCCAAGGCTGTAGGATGGGAAGATGTGAAGGACAGAATGGATCATTCACTTGACTCAGAGGTAGGCACAGATTCACAAGGGTGGCCAGGATGAGGCTAGGCAGGTCACTGTGTATGAGGATGGGATTTTTGAGCAGGATTGGAATGTAATTGTTCAGCTGGACATTATCAAAGGCCATGGATTGGGTTGGATGGTGAAAAAAGAGAGACAAAGGTAACGTTGGGGATGGGGTGGGTCAATGGTAAGTGGGGAAAGGGTGTAAGTGACTGAGGAAGGGGAAATGGTACTGAATTGAAAAAAGAACACTAATAACCACCGTGTCCATCCAATTGAAAGTAAGATGAGCCTGTCACTGAATGGTATACATGGCTCAAGGGCAAACAGGTCTACTATAGTTAGAGAAGAACCCTTCTGGAAATTTAGCACCATTTTATTAAAATTTAACTGCATATTTCTAGATCTGATTTTCACAGCTGAGTTTCCCTTGTACACACAAATTTTCCAGGCTCAATTTCTTTGTCCAAGAACAAGGAGACTCCAAAGCAGATAAGGTATAGATTGGGGGGAGTTGGGTCAGCATGCATGGGTGAGTGCTTGCACATGTGTACAAACTCTGAAATCCTTGAGTAGATGACCAGTGTCTAGCTGCTGCCTTTCCTCCTTGAAGGTGCCTGAAGATTCCAACGTGTCTCCTGGAAGAGGTAAAGGTGTCCTATCTCCTGCTTGTGTGCCAAATGTAAATGTGCTTCCATGGCTATTGTAGTGCTGTTATTTTTATTCATTCACAGGATGTGGGCTACACTGGCTACTGCAGCATTTACTCCCACCCCTAATTAGCCTTGAGAAAGTGGTGGTGAGCTGTCTTCTTGAATCACTGCAATATTTCGTATAGGTCGAACTACAGTGTTGTTAGGAAAATAATTCCAGGATTTTAGCCCAGTGACAGTGAAGGAACAGTGGTATATTTCTAAGTCAGGAAGGTGAGTGACTTGAGGGGGAACTCCTGGTGGTGGTTTATACGGATCTTCTGTTGTTATCTTTCTAGGTGGTAGTGTCATAGGTTTGGAAGCTGCTCACTGCTGCTGCTATGCATCAGTGATGGAGGAAGTGAATGTTTGTGGATGGTTGCCAATCTAGTAGGCTGCTTTGTCCTGGATGGTGTTGAGCTTACCATAGAAACATAGAAAATTGCAGCTCAGAAATAGTCTTTTTGACCCTTCTTGGCTGTGCCAAACCATTTTTTGCCTTGTCCCACTGACCTGCACTTGAACCATATCCCTCCAAAGCCCTCTCATCCATGAACTCATCCAAGATTTTCTTAAATGTTAAAAGTCACCCCACATTCACCACTTTATCCGACAGCTCATTCCACACTCCCACCACTCTCTGTGCAAAGAAGCCCCCCCCTCGCCCCACCCGCAACATTCCCTTTAAATTTTTCTCGTTTTAACCTTAACCGATTCCCTCTGTTTTTTTTCTCTCCTAGCCTCAGTGGAAAAAGCCTGCTTGCATTCACTCTATCTACACCTCTATCAAATCTCCCTTCATTCTTCTACGCTCCAGGGAATAAAGTCCTAACGTATTCAATCCCTCTCTGTAACTCAGCTTCTCAAGTCCCAGCAACATCCTTTTGAACCTTCTCTGCACTCTTTCAAACTTATTTACATCCTTCCTGTAACTAAGTGACCAAAACTGTACACAATATTCTAAATTCAATCTCACCAATGCCTTATATAACCTTACCATAACATTTCCAACTTTTATACTCAATACTTCGATTTATAAAGGCCAATGTACCAAAATGACTCTTTACGACTCTATCCATCTGTGACATCACTTCTAAGGAATTCTGTACATATCTTCCCAGATCCCTCTGTTCAACTGCACTCTTCAGAGTCCTACCATTTATCCTTACATTCTGCTTTGGTGTAATACCTCACACTTGTCTGCGTTCAATTCGATTTGCTATTTTTCAGCCAATTTTTCTGGTTGGTCCAAGTCCCTCTGCAAGCTTTGAAAACCTTCCTCACTGTCCACTACACCTCCAATCTTTGTATCATCAGCGAATTTGCTGATCCAATTTACTACATTATCATCCAATCATTGATATAGATGACAAACAACAATGGACCCAACACCAATCCCTGTAGCACTCCACTAGTCACAGGCCTCCACTCAAAGAAACAATCCTCCACAACCACTCTCTGGCTTCTTTCATTGAGCCAGTGTCTAATCCAATCTCCCCATCTATACCTAGCGACTGAATCTTCCTAACTAACCTTCCATGAGGGACCTTGTCAAAGACCTTGCCAAAATCCCGGTAGACAACATCCACTGTCTTCCCTTCATCCACTTTCCTCGTGACCTCCTCAAAAAACTCTAATAGATTGGTCAAACATGACTTACCATGCACAAAGTCATGTTGACTCTCCCTAATAATATCCCTTCCAAGCCCAAGCAATGAAGGTTGCTTGTTCCCTCTACACCTAAGCCCATTCCTCCCCACCACCTTCCACACACACACACACACACACACACACACAACACAACACACCAACACACACACACACACACACACACACACACACACACACACGCAGTGGCCACACTACTCCAGAGTGGATTCACTGCAGAGTTGGCAGTGAGGTGTGACTGAACCATTGCCACTGAGGTCCATGTACACCTGACATTTTGGTCTCATTGTGGTTGGTGCAAGCAGCTGAGGCTTTAGTTGCCCTGATGGAGTGAATGGTGTCATGTGTCCTTTTGTGGCATTGTATTGCTGCCCTCTTCTATACCCCCGGGCACTAATAGCATCGACCACTTGTGCCCGTGCAGGTTTGGTTTTCTTCCTCAGCCTCCTCCTCCCCCCATCAGTTGAGTGCTGTACATTTCTCCAGGCCTGCAAGGACAACATGCAGGGAGTCATCACTGAAAACACTTCCAGTCCCTCTCTTGCCATTGGACTTATCTCAGATGGATGAATTCTGCCAATGTTTCAGCTTGAAGACCTTTCTTGAATGTTGTTGGAGCTGCACCCATTCAGGCAAGTGAAGAGCATTCTGACTTGTGCCTTGTAGATGGGAGACAGATTTTGGGGTGGGCGAGGGTCAGGAGGTGAGTTACTTGCCACAGGCCCCCTAGCTATGACCTGCTCTTGTAGCCACAGTATTTATATAGCTAGTCCAGTTGAGTTTCTGGTCAATGGTAACCCCCACGTTGTTGATAGTGGGAGACTCGGTAATGGCATTGCCATTGAATGTCAAAGGGCAATGATTAGATTCTGTCCTGTTAGAGATGGTCATTGTCTAGCACTTGCGTAGCATAAAATTTATTGCCACTTGTCAGCCCAAGCCTAGATACTGTCCAGGTCTTGCTGCACTTCAACATGGACTGCTTTAGTACCTGAAGAGTTGCGAACCAATGCTGAACATTAAATCATCATCCAACATTCCAAATTGGACCTTAGATGCAAAGTCATTGATAAATCAGCTGAAGATGGTTGGGTCTAAGACAGGACTACATGCAACTTTAGCAGGATCTGATGAACTAAAATCTCTGTTAAGTTTGCCAATCTCCCCCCCATGGAGCCCTTGACGCCCTCATGGGTTGGTACCACTTCATCAGAGAACAGATGGATAGATTCCTCCCAGTGGCATGTCCCTCTGTTGAGGGCCTTCAATACCTCTGCCTCATGACGTCCCACTTTTCCTGACTCTCCACCATTAATTGGAAGGCCAATTGCAGAGGCTTGTCATTGGAGTCAAACCTCGCAGTTGCTTCTTCCCCAGCAGTTTTCTGAGCGCTGGTGAGCTAAGCTGACTCTGCCTCGTCGTGCTGTGGACATGCTTTTAACATTTAAGAAAAACTTGGACGGGTCCATGGATGAGAGGGATGTGGAGGGATATGGTCGAAATGCAGGTCAGTGGGACTAGGCAAAAAATGGTTCAGCACAGACAAGAAGGGCCAAAAGACCCGTTTCTGAGCTGTAATTTTCTATGTTTCTATGTATCCATGTGGTAACCACCATTGTGAGACCCTTCCTAAGCTAAAACTAATAACCATCAAGGGCTGGTAAAGGGTGTTTGTTGTGGCCTCCATAGATGAGCATCTTCTTCTTACCCTCTCTCATGGCTTCTCTCTAGGCTAGGGTTTCTATTGAGGTCTGATAAGTTGTCCTTATCCTCCAGCCGTGGTCTCTCCCTGGTGACATCTGCATATGAGAGAGGAAAGAATGAGTGGCAGGAGAAGTTTCCCCTAACATGGAGGTACATTTGACCCTCAGATTCTAAATCATGGATGGATTCTTACTGGGATGCCCAAGTCCACACTGCCCATCTCCAACCGTTCAGGTGTGTTCCATACCTGCCAGCTGAGCTGCCCTTTCCTGGATCTCCCTGAGATAACTCAAATGTGGTTTCCCATTTTCCTTACTGTTGTGCTCAAAGACCCTCCACACACCTAACGAAGGAACACTGTTTCTGAAAGCTTGTGGGATTACTATCAGATAAACTGGTTGGACTTAAACCTGGTGTTGTGAGACTTTTCTTACTGTGCTCAAAGACGACAGAAGATGAACTTGAGAGGAGATGCATGCGGCATCCATTTGTACATTACATTTTGACATTCAGTTCACTTTCTTGTACTGTTAGATGGCCCAGGGTTATATGGCAAGCCATTACTATGCTGCGAGTTATCCAGAAAGGTTGTGGGGTCAGCTCAAACCACAACACAATCAAGTAGAAAAAGACAAGGCTCAGAGAGGCAGCTGATGTGTGAAGGTTGCTGGTTCCCTCTACACCTGAGCCCATCCCTCCCCACCACCCTCCACACACACACACACACACACACACACACACACACACACACAATGGTCACCTGACCCCAGAGTGGATTCACTGCAGTGTGGCTGTGAGATGTGACTGAGCCATTGCCACTCAGGCCCATTTTAGTCTTGTTGTGGTTGGTGCAAGCAGCTGAGGCTTTAGTTGCCCTGATGGAGTGAATGGGGTCGTGCATCCTTTTGTGGCATTGTATTGCTGCCCTCATGGGTACCTCATGGGCACTGACAGCATTGACCACTTGTGCCTGTGCACGTTTGGTTTTCCTCCTCAGCCTCCTCCTCCTCCCATCAGCTGGGTGCAGCACATTTCTCCTGGCCTGCAAGGAGAACATGCAGGGAGTCAGCACTGAAAACACTTCCAGTCCCTCTCTTGCCACCAGACCTACCTCAGATGGCTTAATTCTACCAATGTTTCTCAATTCCCAAATATCAAATTTCACCCAATGAGGCCTCCTCTGTATCAGAGAGACAAAATGTAGACTGGGTGATCACTTTGCTGAGCACCTTCTGTCTGTGAGCAATCAGGACTCTGACCTTCCAGAGCTTGCCATTTTAATACTCAATCCTGTTCCCATTCACATCTCTGTCTTGGCCCGCTACAATGTTCCAGTGAAGCTCAACGCAAACCGCAGGAACAGCATCTCGTCTTCTGGTGAGGCACGCTACAGCCTTCCTGTCTCAATATTGAATTCAACAACTTTCGATGACTAGCTCTACCCTACCTCCACCCCTTTGTTTTCATTTTATTTCATTTTAAACTGTTCTCTACCTTTTATTTCCTCACAGTCTTTCTTTATTTTTCTTCCCCCTCACTCTTTCCCCATTTTATCCTCCTTTTTCTTACCTTTTTTTTTCTTTTTGCTTCCCCTTTCCTCCCTTTTTCTCAATTTTACTTCTCTCCTACCCATCCATCTCACCCCCTTCCTCCCACATTTTCATCTGCCACAGCTTCTGATTTCAGCTTCTCTGCCGTTTAGCTATTCACACCTTCTATTCTTTCCACAGACTGCCATTAGCAACCTTTTCCCCTTGTTTTTGTGGCTATGGTTCATTTTTCATGTATAAATATCTCCCACTTTCTCTGCCTTTTAGCTTTGACAAAGGATCACCTGGACTTGAAACATCAGCTTTTTTCTCTCCTTACAGATGCTGCCAGGCCTGCTGAGATTTTCCAGCATTTTCTCTTTTGTTTCAGATTCCAGCATCTGCAATAATTTGTTTTCATCCCGAATATCAAACCTTCCCTCCTGTTTTCATGTATTAAGTTTTTAGTGACAAGTTTTCCCTTTATATGGTTGTCTTTATTTCTCAGCTCTGATCAAAGGTCATCAAGCTGAAATATTAAACAGAGTTTTCTATTAAACAGATTAAGAGTGCTGGCAGGTGATTTCAGCAGTGTTTATCTGCTGCTCAATAGTGGAACTCACACTCGATTTCACACTTGGAAGCTCATTAATTATGCTCAGTGAGTGTCAAATCAAATCACCTGGCAGGATGGGAGCTGATTCATCCACCTGATATTTACTGGTAGGGTCAAAGGTAGTAAGAACTCTCACAACACCAGGTTGAAGTCCAATCTTCAAACTGTTGGATTTTATCCTGGTGTTGTGAGACTTCTTACTGTGTTTACCCCAGTCCAAAGCCAGCATCTCCACATCAGGATCAAAGGTCCTGATGCCTTTTTAAAATACCCATCTTTCTCCAGAAGACCCACAGAGATGACTTCTGCACACAAGATGAAGTCTTTAAGCCTTAAAAAGGCAGTCCTTTGCTTCACCCACTAGGATCGCGGAGCAGCGATCAGAAGAATGTGAGTGTATAGATGTCCTGTATCCCAGGGATGGCTCTAGGAAGTACACCCGTCTCAGGTCTTCAGCCTGGGGGCTGTTACCAAGTAGTTAGTGCAGCCGACAACTGTGTCCAAAATGCCACCCATTGCAGGAAGAAGATAAATGATCTCATCTTTCAACTCTCTTTAATTTCATGGCCCCTTGTACTGAAATGGTTATCTTCTTCAGCGTTCTCACACATCCAGTAGCTATGGGCACATATCACCATTCATTCTCCTATGAAAACTTTCACATCATCACCATTCCATCTTTTGTGCTGTTCACACTCCACTCACTGGCCTTTCTGGGGAGGATGTGGCATACACAGAAGGCACTCCTCTCACTGAGTTCAAGGAGGCTGAGTTGAGCTGGCAGGGATCGCTCCTGTGAGGAAGGCGAGATTGGTCGCTACCAGCAACTGAATATTGATCATAGTTCCATCACTTCATCAAACCCTGACAATCATACTGAGTCACTGAGATCCTCCCTCTCACCTCCCAGTCTGACTTTGGCATCCTTCTCCTGTCTCCCCACCCAGGTCTTCCTCCCAAGTCATCTCCCTTACTCGTGTTCTGACTCCACTGGCATCAATTCCAGCACTAGCTTGTTTCCTTTATGAATGATGTCAAGGCATCAGCAGGGCAGCTGATTTCCATTTCAAATCTCAGCAGGGCAGCTGAGAACTTGAATTGAGGTTTTAACCAGAAATCTGGAAATTGAAAAATGTTGCTATCAGTAGAAGTAACCATGAAGGTGTAGCAGAATCATAAAAACCCAAGTGTTTCCTTTCCGGAAAGGGGCCTAGCATTTTTTCTTCATCCGGCCTGAACATACCTGCAACCCACACCAACATGGGTGAGTTGTAATTTTCTTCTGAAGCAGCTAAGAAAGTGACTCATCCATATCAAAACCACCAAGAAAAATGTCCAACTTCACCAATAATGTCAGCCTTGCTGTCACTGTCCAAAAGAAAGGGGCGGCATGATGGCACAATGGGTTAGCACTACCACGGACCCAGTTCAATTCTCAGCTTGGGTCACTATGGACTATGCACGTTCTTCCTGTGTGTGCCTGGGTTTTTTAGAACATAGAACATTACAGCACAGAACAGGCCCTTCGGCCTTCGATATTGTGCCGACCAAAATAAAAAGCAATGCCCCTCCAAACTAAACCATTCCCTTCTCTTCCATATACTTATCAATTAACCTCTTAAACGCCACCAAACTTGGCGCATCTACAACAGCTGCAGGCAGGGCATTCCACTCCCTAATCACTCTTTGAGTAAAGAACCTACCTCTGATATCCGTCCTATAACTCATACCCCTTAATTTAAAGCTGTGTCCCCTCGTGCTAGCTTTCTCCATCCTAGGAAAAAGGCTATCACTGTCCACCCTATCTAAACCTCTAATCATCTTATATGCTTCAATAAGATCCCCTCTTAGCCGCCTCCTTTCTAACGAAAACAACCTCAAATCCTTCAACCTCTCTTCATAGGACCTGCCCTCCATACCAGGCAACATCCTGGTAAACCTCCTCTGTACCCTCTCCAATGCCTCCACATCTTTCTTATAATGTGGGGACCAGAACTGCACACAATACTCCAAGTGCGGCCGCACTAGAGTTTTGTACAGTTGCAACATGATGCTGCGGCTCCTAAATTCAATCCCCCTACCAATAAAAGCTAAGACTCCATATGCCTTCTTAACAACTTTATCCACTTGACTGCCTACTTTCAGGGATCTATTGACACATACACCAAGATCCTTCTGTTCCTCAACACTATTAAGAGCCCTACCATTAGCCCTATACTCTACACATTTATTGTTCCTGCCAAAGTGCATTACCTCACACTTTTCCACATTAAACTCCATTTGCCACCTCTCGGCCCAGCTCTGCAACTTGTCCAAGTCACTCTGTAAACTAAAACACCCCTCTTCACTATCTACCACTCCACCAACTTTAGTATCATCTGCAAATTTACTGATCCATCCCTCAATACCCTCATCCAGATCATTTATAAAAATTACAAACAGCAGGGGCCCCAAAACAGACCCCTGAGGCACACCACTCGTCACCGAACTCCACGATGAATATCTCCCATCAACCACCACCCTCTGTCTTCTATCTGCCAGCCAATTCCTAATCCAATTAGCTAAATCACCCTCTATTCCACACATCTTCATTTTCTGTAGAAGTCTACCATGGGCCACCTTATCAAACGCCTTACTAAAGTCCATTTTCTAGGTGCTCCTCCCATATTCCGAAAGATGTGCTGTTTAGGTGCACTGGCAACGCTAAATTCTCTCTGTTTACCTGAACAGATTGTGGTGACTAGGGAATTTTCTCAGTAACTTCATTGCTGTGTTAACCTAAGCCTACTTGTGACACTAATAAATAAACTTAAAATAAAAAGTCTGAGGGTTTTCTCTGAAAGTTCAGAATTTTTCAGTTTTGCAAAGCCCTTGTTAAAAAGTGGAAATCCTCCTAAGTAGCCCAGGGGTTTGGATTGAGAACATGGGAAGATGCTGGGCGAGATTTTCTGGCCTCACTCGCCCTGAAACCATAATATCTTGCCTGAGGTCAACGGACCTTTCCATTGCTCACCTCTCACTTGCTCTGATTCCTGTGGCATGCGGGGCAGTCAAATTCTGGCTGCTGTTTCCATTGGCAGGAAGATTAATAACCAGACACAGATTGAAGATACTTGGCACAAAAACAACAGCTAACATGAGTAGAATTATTTTTATGCAGTCAGTCATTATTGTTTGAAATATGTTGCCCAACAGAATGGTGGAAGCAAATTCAGTGATGATATGGGTAAATAAATTTAAAAAATATGAATGTGGAAGAACAATGGAGCAAGATTAATTATACAAACAACCAGTATGTGAGGTCACATGGAGTCTTTCAATGATGTAAGATTCTGTGCTCCCTGAGGGCGGCTTAGGACATTGTGGTAGCCTAACATGCTGTGAAGACATTAAGCTTGATTTCAGGTGTAAATTAATACCAATACGTCTGTATGAGTGAATGCAGAATTTCTATTCTTTTTTGTCTGAGAAAAGAATCTTACTGCCTTTCTTTCATAATCGCCAAAATCTGCCTGGAGTAACACATCATTAACAATGATGATATCATCCAGTAATTCAAAATTGAGCAGATACGCTGTAATTTGCAGATTTCCAGAACTCAATTTACTCTGCTCCACTGCTAGCTTCCCTGCATTTGCACATGAATTGCTCATTGAACTGAGCAAATGAAGTCTGGTATCGTAATTAATTTTAACAACACGATGACTGTTATCGAAATGCTAATCAATTTTTCTGGTCTATTAAAGGAACAATTTAAACTGTTTTATTCCAGTAGTTGGTGAACATTGTCGGCACGCTGGCACAGTGGTTAGCTGGACATGGGTTTGATCCCTGTCTTGGATCACTGTATGTGCAGAGTCTGCATGTTCTCCTTGTGTCTGCTTGCGATTCCTCCAGTTTGCTCCCACAGTCCAAAAGACGTGCTGGTTAGGTGAATTCGTCATGCTAAATTCTCCCTCAGTGTATGTGAACAGACGCCAGAATGCGTCAACTACGGGCTTTTCACAATCACTTAATTACGGTATTAATATGAGCCTATTTGTATAATATCTAACAGTTTGATATTTTAAGAGCTGAATAATACATAGGGTAGATTGTTGCACCCCAATCCCATCCACTTTGGAATCCACGTTGATGTTGAGTCAACTCCACTCCGCAGCCATAAATGACCTAGGGTATACTAATGCAGGCCAAGACAATGCAGGCTCTTGGATAGATAGGGACTTATTAGGGTCAGTCAACATGGCTTTTGCGTGGTAGGTCATGTTTGATCAATCTATTAGAATTTTTTGAGGTGACCAGGAAAATGGATGAAGGGAAGGCAGTGGATGTCGTCTACATGGACTTCAGTAAGGACTTTGACCAAGTCCTGCATGGTAGGTTAATTAGGAAGGTTCAGTCACTAGGTATACATGAAGAAGTAGTAAATTGGATTAGACGTTGACTCAACGGAAGAAATCAGCGAGTGGTATTGGGGGATTGATTGCTTCTCTGAGCGGAGGCCTGTGACTAGTGGTGTGCCACAGGGATCAGTGTTGGGTCCATTGTTGTTTGTCATCTATATCAATAACCTGGATGATAATGTGGTAAATTAGATCAGCAAATTTGCTGATAATACAAAGATTGGAGAGGCTTGCAAAAGGATTTGGACCAGCTAGAAAAATGGGCTGAAAAATGGCACATGGAGTTTGATGCAGACAAGTGTGAGGTATTGCACTTTGAAGGACAAACCATGGTAAATGATAGGGCACTGAAGAGTGTAGTAAAACAGAGGGATCCAGGAATGCAGATACTTAATTCCCTAAAAGTGGTATCACAGGTAGATAGGGTTACGAAGAGTGTTTTTGGAACATTGGCCTTTATAAAAACCAAAGTATTGAGTATAAGAGTTGGAATATTATGATGAGATTGTATAAGACATTGGTGAGGTCGAATTTAGAGTATTGTGTGCAGTTTTGGTCACCTAGGTGACCACAGGAAGGATATTAATAAAGTGCACAAAAGGTTTACAAGGATGTTGCTGGGACTTGAGAAACTGAGTTACAGAGAAAGGTTAAATAGGTTAGAACTATGTTACCTGGAGAGTAGAAGAATAAGGGGAGATTTGATAAAGGTGTAGAAAATCATGATGGGTATAGGTAGAGTGAATGCAGGCAGGCTTTTTCCATTGAGAAAGGGAGAAAAGAAACTAGAGGACATGAGTTAAGGGTGAAAGGAGAAAAGTTTAAAGGGAATATTAGGGAGGGGGTTCTTCACACAGAGAGTGGTGGGAGTGTAGAATGAGCTGCCAGATGAAGTGGTAAATGCAGGCTCACTTTTAACATTTAAGGGAAACTTGGACAGGTACATGGATGAGAGGTGTGTGGAGGGATGTGGTCCAGATGCAGGTCAGTGGGACTAGGCAGAAAAATGGTTTAGCACAGCCAAGAAGGCCCTAAAGGCCTGTTTCTGTGCTGTAGTGTTTCTATGGTTCCAAGTGGGACTTCAAACATTGGTAATGGAGCCTCCAAAAAACAACTGCCCACCTTCCCTCCTGCTTTATAAGCACTTGAGTTAAAGCTTTGGCTTCCTCCTTCCACCCATACAAAACATTAATTAGCTTGATAACAAGCTTAATTGACTCTTAATTATTTATTTATATGTGGCAACAAGCTGCTGATTTTGGGTCCTGCCCACCTATCCCTTGGACTGTATAGGAAAGTGATGGAATGGGCATTCCCTCCATTATACAAATTCCCCTCTTACCCTGTGGGAAACATACCCACATAAAAATATCTTTCTTTTCTCCTTTTTTCCCTCTTAATTCAATTTTCTTTCCTCCTCTTTGTCTCTACTTCTGTACTTGATTTACTATTCTTTTTCTCCTCTGTTTCTTCCTTAAACCTCTTTGGTTAAGAAGACTAGACTGCTGGTCTCATTGTTTACCAAGGTAAGCAGCTCACATTTTCAACAACTTATAGAGCAGAGATACTCAAACTGAAGGGTGCAGAAAAATATCCCACAGAATCAGGTCCAGGAAGATCTGGTCCATTGATACAGAATGAGGAAGGAGATCATTCTGAAGGAAAGATTAATCAGGATTGCACCATGTTGAGATTATTGACATGAAGGCTGATTTAACAAACTTGTTTTTAAAGAGGAAATCTAAAAGAAAAAGATCATCAGAAGGAACATATAGACTATATTTTTAATCTGTTTAAGTCTTCTATTTCCTCTTGAGTGTGGGTTTAACACTTCCACTTGTATAATTCTGCTAAAATCAAATGTTTTTTCCACTGATGTTTAGGGATTATGTTTTAAATAAGAATGTTTATCAGTACAAGCAAGTGGTTATTATTAAACTCTCTAAATAATTTATCCAATATTATGGAATTGATAATTATCCCAAATTTTCCACTGATTAGTATAATTATTTAGAACAGAGTGGACATAAATCAAGGCCATTGGAATGTTCAGTTTATTCTACCAGTGGGGATAGCTTGATAGTTACTAATCCTTATTATACACTCTGTTGATGAATAAGTTCAAAAATGATCATGTAATTAATTGCATTTTCTGAAGTATTGTTATGAAGAATAATGTATGTGGGTTGTGAGAGTTACACTACTGGCTATGCCCACAAAGCTCCTTGTGCCTTTGTGGATACCAATGGCAATTAAAAATTTCTGGAATGAAAAGTGGATTAGTTTATCCAGGAAAGACAAGTTGGCTATATTTCTGTTTGGACTGTTTGTAACACTGGCCAGCACATGCAGACGTACCAACTCCAGTTGTCTCTAACTTCTAGTTTAGCCAGATGCAATTTATAGTTTTGTGCAATGATGTAACATTTTTTTAATGTGGATAAATAGGATCTGTGAATATTTTGGCATTTGTTATGTGTCATCACTTTTCCATTTGACTTCAGGCACAGAGAAAATATTCTCTCTGTGTAGCTTACTGGGCGGGATTTTACAGCCTTGCTTATACTGAAACCGTAACATCTGGCCTGAGGTCAATGGATCTTTCCATGGTTCTTCCCTTGCTCGCTCCAATTTCCATGGTGGGCAGGATGGTAAAATTCTGGCCATTATTTTACATGTAACTAATTATGGGAAGAGTGACTATAAGAATGGGAAGGGAGCAAATGTCCTGAATTCTTCTCCTGGAGGTGTATATGGAAAGAACCCCAAGTTTAACAACTTCCCTCTCTGAGGAAGTTGAAGTTATGAGAGGAGAGATGGGCGTACCACCACCAAACACTCCAAAGAGGTGGGATTCTCCAATAACATTCACCCTGCCTCCACTACTGGCTAGAAATGGAGAATTTGGCGCTCAGTCAAAACGCCATTCACTGCAGCAGCACCAGAGAATCCCAGCCATGGGCAAGGTCAGAGGTTTCTGCTGCCGATACCTGTGACAGAGCTAACCAAATTACAATCCCTGCTCACTACATCTAACGTGACACTTCGAAATTTAAAATTAGCATCTCTTTAAAAAAAACACATAGAATATGTCAGCAAAACTTTAATGAACAAAAATAAACTAATCAATTTGGAAGATGATACAGAATCACAACTGTCATTTGCTAACTTATTTTCAAGTCTTTGCATTTTTCAGTGTAAATACAATTTTTGAATATACTCCTACCTAGAAAATTACTTGGTATGATACAAAGGTGAAAATCAGACTTGTTACATAACAAAAAAGGGGTGGATCAATCAGAATGCTTTCCAATAATTATCTCAAAATGTGGAAATCTTTTTATCACTGTGATTTTGCAGAAAGGCACAATGTCATTTTAGTTGATGATAATTATATTGAGAATTTTACTAAATTTGAAAGGGCCTATTGTGATAGTTATGCACTGTCTAAAATATTAAGTCGATGATTACTGAATAAAGCATTCTGGGGATAATATATTTCAATTATATATATTTCTCATTGTGATTAAAACTCTGGAGACAGAAGCCTTGCTTTTGTTCACTATAAAATTTATGAAATAGTGAAATTATTTGGATAATTACAAACAGGACAATTTTCAGGATTCTAAAACAAGTACTTGAATGGCTTGATATTGAATGGATTATAGGAGTGATATACACTAAGTAGTGGACATTGTAAAAAATCAGCCAGGTTCAAGATATCTTGCTGTGTCTGTTTTTAAATATACCAACAATTCAATTTTTTAAATAATTATCTCAATTGAAATTGAAAAAAGTCACTTCTGATAACTTTAAGGATGTACTTATTTCATTAATAAAGTTGCTAAGTATAAAAATAGACCAAATGAATTGTGATTAGAGGGAGCAAAAATTCAATGTCAATGTTTTTTTTTCAGAGTAAGACAAAGGAATTGTAATTTGCATTATACAATGAGTAAATGGTTTGGAATTTGGTACATAACTAACATTAAAGTTGCACCTGAAGACTTTAGGATGCTACTGCCACTTCTTTAGGAATATGCACTTCATTTGGCACTGCCAGCTTTTCCTCTGATGGGGTTGTCTTGCGGAAGAACTTATGACCACGTGAATCAGTGCTTTCATAGACATAGCCTGGTGGCGTAGGATAGCTTGCAGGACAGATTTCCAGCTTCTTTGGTGTATACTCAGTACGATATAAGGTTCCAGCATCAAATGGTACTGTACTATGTAGAGGAGCATCTGATGGTTTAAAGCTCTGAGTTAGCTTAATTGGATGAGGGACAAAATTGGCTTTAAAGGTTGTCAAACCATCAAATTTTGCATCTGGTAGTCTGATTTCTTCAATTCTTTTGACTACCTCTGGCTTCTTTAGTTCCCATGATTTGAAGTCATCTCTCATTGTAGTACTGCCTTGAAATGGAGCAGACACTTTTCTTGCACTTGCAGGTTTAAATGGAGAAGGTGGTTTGACTTTATGCCCAACATAATCAAGGTGGGAAGTGCTATTTAAATCCATTGTACCTTCTGGTTGCACATAATCTGGATGCTTGTGGACATATGGCAAGGTGATAGGCCAAGGCTGAAAACGATCACGGAATTCTGAGTTGCTATCAAAGGGAGCGTCTGATCCTATCTTGCCAGGATCAGGTTTGAAGCTTTTAGTAGGATCTCCATGCAGCCCTCTGAAATCACGACGGTGAGTGGTGATGCTGTCGAAAGGTTTATCACTTGGTTTGTATTCATCTGGTGGTCTAACAAATCGCTCCCCCAGTGGATGAGGAACATAAGCAATTTTGTGATTTGTTAGACCATCAAAGGGGACATCAGAAGTCCTTTGTGAATCGGGTGGTTTGAAACTCTCCCTCAGTGCATATCCCTTGGGACCAAAGTCATCTTGAAATGTAGATGGATTTCCAAACCGTGTTTTAGGAGGACAGTAAACTTCTGGAGTTTTAGGCTTTCTTTTGGGAATGTCCCATAGTCGATAATCATCTTTTTAAAAATAAAAAGTGCTGGTATATTAGCTTATGGCTTCATAAATATATTGGACAATACTTTTAAGCTAATGGATATGGGACATATTGCATTTTCACAAAATTCTTAGCAAAATTAAAATGTTAGTTAGCATATCACATCCCAATCACATTCTTGAAAATGGGAGACGGAGATGACTATGCTTATTAATTACAATCTACTTTGCACTCTCTTGTGGAGCAATCTGAATGTAATTAACACATAAATATCAAAGTTCAACTAATCCTGAATTTGATAAAGTACACACAGTCACGTCAAACGGACACTTGTGGACTGGATTCTCTGGCCTCCCTGCAGCGAGTTTCTCAGGGGTGGGAAGTAGTATGCCTCAGGCTAGAGGCAAGATCTTCTAATCCTGCTGTTATCAATGGGATTTCCCATTGATTCCACTCCACACTCCCAAGAAACCCGCAGCAGAGTCGCTCCATCAGCAGAATCAGAAGGTCCCGCCTGCACGAAGAACCGAAAGATCTCACCCTGTATGTTATACAATGTATTATTTACATGATTTAAAGATAAAGTGACAATGATATTCATCTCGTTGCTGCCCTGCTTTTGAGAATACATTTGCCGCTACTATTCAGTGCTAAGCACTTGTAGCAATGCGAGTAAAACACAAGGTGAATATTCTTCAAGAAGTCCTCTCCTTTGAAGAATGCGGACTTCAATCGGGTTACTTTCAAAGAGAATTTTCAGGAATACATTCATCACTTGCTACCGTTTTGTGGGCTGGATATTTTGGAAGAGTATAATAGTCAAATTGTATCCCCAGACTACCATTGCAACAACAGTTGTCTCAACTGTAACCTGCAACAAAACAAGGCACTTGTGGCTGTGGAATCTACCATGGGCGATTGAAACTCAAAGATTTGAAACTTTAAGTGATTGTGAATTCTCTTTGGGAAATATTGCAGGCAATTAACTTTTAATTTGTTCTTTTGGATGTGGCTGGCAAAACTGCACTTCCTGTCCATCTCAGTGTCCTAAATGGTTTTTCACAGCTGATTGGCTTGCTAAACATCTTCAGAGGGCATTATAAGTCAACCAGATAGTGAAAAGCTGAGCTGTGTATAGATCAAGCCTGGTACAAACTCCCTTCTTTGAATTCAGCGGGTTTTTTTAATCAATGTAACAGCTTGATCAGGATGGCATGGTGACACAGTGGTTAGCACTGCTGCTTCACAGCACCAAGGACACGGGTTCAATTCTAGCCTTGGGTGACTCTTCTTTGTGGAATTTGCACATTCTCCCCAAGGGCTTCCTCAGTAAGATGATCTTTCAGAGAGTCGGTGCATACTCAATGGGTCAAATAGCTTCTTTCTGCACTGTAGGGATTTTATGGTTCATGGTCATTTTTTAATGCCAGCAAAAAATATTAGATGTTATGAATTCATATTCACAACTGCCATAGTAATATTTGAAGCTGCCATTTCAAGATTGCTAGCCAGTATAAGAACTATGACATTATCATGTTCATTCATTTATTACTGAAAAAGGCCACATTGACAAAGCTTTTTGTAATTTCAACATGTATCTTTCTCAACAATGCTCAAATTCTATACCACCAAATGACTACTTGTACACAAATGTATAAAAACATCCTATTACTTGCTGCAATTAGTGTGCAGGCTTTATGAAGGAAGGGATTAGGAATTAACATTTTCAATAATTTTAGAATTTACCTTTATATGTTGGTACAGTGTCTACTTTTGCTCCTTTCCCAGGTTTTGGTGGTGGAGGGCGCATACTTTGGACAGGCTTAATTTTGTGAGGGCCAAAGTCTGTCTTGTAGGTTGTATGATGATCTATCTCACCAGATTTTGGTCTGTAATCATGTTGCAAAGGCTGTGGTCGCTGTGTAATTTCATAAGGTATATAATCTGTTCTGCAGATGGGAAAATAAGAATCAAAAGTTGTAATGTATCATAGAATTCCTACAGTACAGAAGGAGGACATTCAGCCCATCGAGTCTGCACCAACTTATCAAAGGAGCATCTTACTCAGGTCCACTCCTGGATCTACCCCATAACCCCATGCATTTAACCTGCTAATCCTCCTAACCTACATATCATGGGACACTAAAAGGGCAATTTACAATGGCAAATCCACCTAACCCACGCATTTTTAAACTGTGGGAGAAAACCAGAGCATTGGGAGGAAGCTACGCCAATATGGAGAGAATGTGCAAACTCCATGCAGTCACCCCAGGGTAGAATCAAACCTGAGTTGAGGTAGCAGCAGTGCTAACCACTGTGCCACTCCAAAGTAGTTAACTTATTGCTTTAATCTCTTCATTTATTTAGAAGAATAAAAAGGGCTGACTTTGTTAAAAATGGAGAAAATGTCCAAAAAACACTGAAGAAATCACAAAAGCTTTCAAACATACATTCTGTGAGAATTCAGTCTTTTTAGCAGAGGAATATCTGAATCCAATTAAAATTTATCATGGCCTATCATCCTATCTCACATATTGGACTGTAGGAGGAAACCAGAGCATCTGGAGGAAATCTATGCAGACATAGGGAGAATGTGCAAACACCACACAGACATTCACACAAGGCTGGAATTGAACCCAGTTCCCTGGCACTGTGCAAACCACTATGCCATTGTGCCACCCCAATATTTCACACCTCTTAAGAAGTTAACCAGTTTATTAACTACCATATTTTTGTTAAGTGATTTCTCAGCCTGGCAGATATTAGACCTGATGCATTGGAGTATCAGTCAGGGTGCAAACCTTCAATGCTCTCAAAAGGAGTCAGCTCACATGCATGGAAAAATTGTCATTTCAATCGTATGCAGTGGAAGTGAACAGCCAAGTATAATATTGGTGTAGACATATCCAAACAACTATGGAAGCTGTTCCTTCATAGCAATTGGTGTGTCAGAGAGAAGGGACCACACCAGCTGTATCAAGTACAGAACTTTGTCAATTCTAGAGCCCCATATATCTTCATCAATTGCAATGGAACAACTGCAGTCAACCATGTTAAAAAGGACCACAGAAATTGCACTCTCCAGACAAGGAACATCTCCCAGACAAAAAGCTGACGTCAAAGAGCACATATGCCATTAAGAGACCTAAGTGTGCAATGTATCTTCAGAGAGTGAATAATAGAACAAATAGTTGATAAACGTGTATAATGGTACTTTAGGCAACTCATAGTCACACAGGCCATGTATGCAAATATGTTGCAGGTTCGTTGGGAAAAAGGAATGTTTATATCTTTTTTGATATTTAAAGGGTGATGTTTGGATTGTGAAATGTAACCAGTCCAATGTCATGCCTGATTTGTTGTAGTTATGTGACCCTGCCATGAGGCATTCCACTGTTACAATTCTGATGAGTTCAATAAAAGTTCTCATTGAAAAGCATTGAAGAAGTACTATTGTTCTTAAATATGCCAGCAACAGCCACCAGTCCCACTGACATTACTGTGCAATGCACAGCTTTTGGCCTCTGGTTGTTTGGCAGCTCTTGGGAGGATGAGATTTCCACCCTGCCTGGGTTGCTGATTCAGAAGGCCTGTTGTGCCAAGTACCTGATTGACACATAATTTAGCTAACCTTCCCAAAAGAGGTGACAAAGGGCTTTCTGCTGGCTCTCCAGCCCAAATCACTAGCACCTCAGGAATGAGTCCAAAGTCCAATAATCTTCAGCTGCTTTACCAATGAAATTCCTCTGTCATAAGGTCAGAAATGGGGATGTTCGCTGATGATTGCACAATGTTCAGCTTCATTCGTGACTCCTTAAATACTGGGCAAATTCAACAAGATCTGGAAATATCCAGGCTTGGGCTGACAAGTGGCAAATGACAAGGCCAATCTACAGAACATGGATTGCAGCGTTTCAAGAAGGTAGCTCATAACCATCTTCTCAAGGACAACTAGGGATGGGCAATAAATGCTGGCCAACCAGCGATACTGATGTCCCATGAATGAATTTTAAAAAATGTTCCACGTGTAGTTTTTGTGTGTCAAGTGTCATTCAAGACCTCTAGAGGCTTTGAAGTAGAAATTTAAAAGAAAACTCAAAATCTAATACAGCTCTCACTCAAACACACTTCACACAAGAAAATCTCATTCATAAAAAAGGATAAATACCTGCCAGTAGTGTTTCCATTACAAAAACAAACAAGCATTCTAGCCAGGATTTTCTGCCTCCCTCCAGGATTCTGATCAATGCTCTAGCCACCTTCATCTTCTCAGATCCTTCGGTAACATCCCTTGACATCCATTTATCTTTCTACTGAGAATTACTAGATATTGCCCATTTAAGTTTTTCTAATATTCTTACTCTACTGAATTCCTTATGATCAGTTTTTCTATGGTTCCAACCCTAAAATCATTACTTGATGTGCTGACAAGGATCTTGTTGCACTTAGCCACATGTTGGAGGCAGGGCCAAGGAGAAAAACCATGGACCCTGGTGCTCCTTCTGTTTTAGGGCTCTCTAGCCATTTAAAAGGTGCTACAGACCTTTTAAATGGTTCACAAATATGTCTTTTCATGATCAGCAAACTGAAGACTTGTTGTTTGCTGTTTCTTCCTACAATAAACTCTGCAATACAACTTGTTGCACAATATTACAATGCCTCAAAACATTCTTTGAAAAGCACCAAGTTAAAGTGGAAAAACAGGTAAATAGACAAGCCAATGAAAAAGACGCTTGAGGACCATGTATAGTGTGAAACAGGTTCCTAATTCTCTATGACCCCATTATACACTTCAATCCTGGCAATCTCACCCACAAAGTCCCCTCACAGTAAACTTTCATTAGTAACAATATAGACAGAACTCCAGGCATGATTCCGACCTTCGTTCATAAGGTAATTATGGATGACAAAAATCATCTAGCTAGCCCAGTCCATTTCCTCTATTCAAAGTAACATATGAATATAGATATTAGAAGCAGGAATAGGCCATTTGTCCTCTTGAGACTGCATGCTTTGCCATTTCATAATATTGCCTACATTATACAAGTGTATAATGCAAATATATTTAATTGGCTTCTAAGCAATTTAGGACATCATGAAGGGTAAGTTTTGTCTTTCTTTCATTACATCTGCATGAAGTAGTCAGAGTGACTGTAGAAATGGTGCAATTGATTACTGAGTTAAGTACCTGATTAGCACTTAATTTGGCAAGTTTTCCCAAAAAGAGGTGACAAGGGGCATTTTGCTGACTCTATGGCCAAGATTCCAGATAGACAAGGGAATTAAGGATTATGGAGAGAAAGCGAGAAAGTGGAGCTGATTCACTTCAGATCAGCCATGATCTTATTGAATGGCGGGGCAGGCTCAAAGGTCTAGATGGCCTACTCCTGCTCCTATTTCTTGTGTTCTTATGTTCTTAAGTTCAAGATCCTTATCACTTCCATTAAATATTATTCATTGTGTGACTGATATGTTCTATATGTAACTCTTCATCACAAAATATGAACAAAAATAAGACTGAACATTTATCCTAAATGGGCAATTGAGGTCCCTCCATGTTCGCTTATACTCCCCATGCCCTTTCATAAACACTCTGCCCCTCCATGCTTCCCATGTGTCAAACATAGCCACTCATCCAGTACCCAGTAGGGTCAGACCTCGAGATGTCTTTGAAATGGACATTAAAAACAGATAAGCTTTAACTATCCAATAGAGATGTCATTCAAATTGTCAGGAAACAGAGGCAGTCTTAAGACCCGATTTGAGTTAGCTAGTGAAAGGTCAGTGATATCTGAGGTACTTCTAAGGTTGGTGAAATCCATAGTTTGTGAAATAAAAGGCTGAAGGAGTTGTGAAGCAATTAGTGACTGGATTTGCGAGCTTGTCTGAACATTTGAAAATTCCTGACTATTTCAAGACAAAGGAATACTGAAAAGAAAGTTGGAAAATCTGGAGGAGAATCCTTGCTGCAAACAGCTGAGGGAAGGCATAGTTCAAAATAACATTCTAAGGCGTATCTGTTTGAGTTGGAAGCTAGAGTCCAGTGAGATCAGTTGACTTACAGAATAAAGTCATATGGGGGCATTTGAAGAAAAATCCACAGAAGATTGTTTGGATGCTATCTGTCACGTGGTTTCAGCATGGGGTATCATCTGACCATGGTTAGCCTGTTATAGGGACTGTGTGACTATTGAAAACCTTACAGCATACTCAATGTTGTAACTTGTACTAGCCTTTAAAAAAGTGTACATTTTGTGAAGATAGGAATGATGGAATATTGTATTATAGTCAAACTTTTCATGTTTGATATATTTTGTTATTAAAAACAAATTGACAGTCCTGTGGCTCTATATCTATGTTTTCTAATAAAAAGTAGAAGTTTTGCACTGGAATTTTACTGCCCCCTGCCATGGAATCACTTGTTGTAAAATCCTGCCCATTGTCTTTTGAACCAGGGTCTCATTCTGGGAATTTCCCATCCAATGATAACAAACTGGGATCATAACAAAATACACATCCAATCAGAAAAAAAAAATCTAATTCCTAAAAGCCATTCAAAAAAAATCTTCAGATGATTAACTTATTGTAAAAATGGGCAAACCGTTATTCACTTATTACATCAAAGGCATATAATCATTTAGTAAAATCTTAAAACAGCTAATCAAAATGTGAACATAGTTCTTGAAATGGTGTTTGAAACTTTGAAGTTCAGCCAAGCATTCATAGGCTCAGCTGCAACAAACCATTGCAATGTAAACAATGGAGTCCATATAAACTGAAAAAGAAAAACAGCCTATGTTGAACTTTATTCGACACCCTGTTAATCAAAGCAGTCCAGGAACTAGAGGTTTTCTTTTCCCTAAATGAAAACATTGAAGGTCTTTCTTTTTCATTTAGAAGAATTCAGGGCATTTCAGTCACTTCAGATTATTATACTCAAGCAGTGTTTTCTATAGTTTAGGGTGCATATCAAAACTTAAGTAATGCCCTTTGACAAATCACTGCAGTTAAAACAATATGTTACAACATAGAATCTAACACAGTCATGATATTAGAAGTTGTCAAAACATGAACACTTACCCTTAAAGGCTCCACCTTCCTCAGAGGCATTCTCCCAATGGCCATGAGGTCTCAAAATCAGCATGCATACAGAAATGGTAGTGTTGGTAGGGATATAGGGTCACAATGGTAACCTCAAACTCAGGAGAGGTGCATTTGTTGTCGTGACCCAAGGCCTTCTGGATCCACAAAAAGCCATACAATAGTGTAGCACTTAGCTGATATTGCAAATTTGAAAGCAGTACAAAAAATTCCAAATTTTCATCATTCCCAACCCCATCACCAGATTAAATTCTAGTGCCATAGTTAACATGAAATATTTCCTTTGAGTTGACTGCATAGTTGCAGAATGCTACACAAGTTCATCATTAGTTACTTTTTAATGAGGTTTTAGTAAAATGCGGCTCTTATAGTTTTTGCCGTTGTTCAACTATCCATTTTGAGAGGGCGTAAATATTCAGAGCAGCAATAAACATGGGTGAAGTCTATTTGTATTTTAGAGGCATTTCACCCTTTCATGTGTGCTGCCAATACTGAGAAAAATAAGGGTTTGGATTTAAATTTGCAAATAATTCCTTGGAAACTAATTTTGCACCCTTCTAAATTCAAATCTGTGAGAAGCAATACATTTAGACAGACAAAACCACAATGTGAAATATTTGAATGCCAAAACCTTTTATCAAGCTATGCTTAAGAAATGCTACTCTTTAGAGAGATACTTTGTCTTGTATTTAAAGAAGGCTCAATAATATTAATCATGAATGAATTTTACAATGCAAGGAATAAAGCATGAAATGCTATAACTTTGGTAGTACAGATCAATAGGAATCAGTCTAATTTATGCATTTAATACGATTGATTAAACAATTGCTTGGTTCCATTTCAGATGCCATTGTCTTCAGACATTTACCTAAATGTTGAGGTTCCTTCCATTTTGCCACGTTTAGACAAAATTTCAGGTTTTGGTTTGAAGCTTTCCCGGGGTTTCATATCTCCATAGGTAGGGTATTTTTCATTGTATTCAGTCAGCATACAAGGCTGCAAAGTCTTGTCACTGATTCCTATTGGCATATGTGGACAGCGATGCCGCCTGTTAAATGGAAAGGAAATAAGATTTACTTTTTGACAGAGCAAGAATTAAACAAGTATCATGGGTGTGTTTAGATGAATTGCAAAATGTCACAGTGGTCATACATAGCGCAACCTAAAAATTACTTATTCTGTAGTATTAGTTGATCAACACTTAGAAAATTATCCCATTTAAATTAATGGAGCAAGGATTATTTAAGAGCATAGAGAAATGTGTTAAATGTTAGTAACAATGGGGGTGATTTTCAGTCTGTGATCGCCATCAGAGAGGAGTCGATGAGGGCAGAAAATCCGGAGAGAATTGGGAAATGTGATTTTCTCCAGAAAGATCATGTTCCACAATTTATCCCAGCCTCTTACCAGTGATATTGTGAGGATCAAGCTCATAAAGAGCAAAGACCTAATTTAAATGTATTTTAATATAATTAACAGACCATTCTCTATATATCCCCGGCTGTATTTTCAAACCTCACCGACATGACATCATGTTGGTGAGGTTTGCAAGAGGTTCACCCAGAGTGAGAGTATTATGGAGATTTCCCCCCCATCCTTCCATATCCAGGGGAGTATAAATGAGTACATATCTGGGGAAAGGCACGGCCACTGGCATCTAGTAATGCCAATCTGGCAATGCCAATCTGTGTCAGGGGGCAGTGCCCTGCAGTGGACCTAAATGGGAGCCTCATTGGGGTTGGAGAGGGGCATGCGTTTTGAATTGGGGCAAGATAGGGAGATGCCAGCGATGACTGCTCATGGGGGTGGTGGGAGGTGGATGGGGGAGAGTGATGCCAGCATTGATTGTTGGGGGGCACGGGTGTGGGGAAGAGAGAATGGGTGTTGCCAGCTTTGAGCGTGGAGTGAGGTGGTAACACTGATGTTGATCAGTGGGAAATGGGTGAAAAAATGATGGATGGGAGCAAAGAAGGGGATGGGAAGGGAGAGATATCAGTGTTGACCATGAGTTGGGGGGGTTGGGTAGAAAGGATGCTTCCTTTGATCACAGGGCAATGACAGGAGGTGGGGAAGGGTGGGGGGAGCCCCTGAGACCTCTGATTTGGGATTCAGTTGTTTCTTGGACTTATTTTTTTAATTAGTGTCCAGATCACAAACACTTTATTGGCGTGTATAGCCCACCCCTCCGAATCACAGTGTGAAACATGCCACTTGTCTATTTCGGTTGCAGCTGTCCACAAAAGCATATCACCACCATCTTCTCATGAAGAATTGGGGACGGGTGACAAATCTTCGTCTTACAGCACAACTATATCATATGAGAGATTTTTTAAAACTTTCTAATGCATTAGCAAATGTAATTAGTGTTTTATTTACTAGTTCAAAACAGAGCATAATAAATACTCTTAAAATGATCTGATACAGCAAAATCTGCGGAAAAACTACTTGTGCACTGTCGAACCCAATATTGATCATTTATTTATTTTACTATTTCCATTGACTGCCTGATAATTATAAATATAACTTCTAGCTTGTGAAAATCACACAGTGGCACTACTTTGCCATTTAACAATATGGAGATAGAAAACATAATGGGTGGAATCTTACCAAAAAATGAAAAGTGTCAGGATTTGATTGAAAACCAGTGTGCCCTTCTCCAGAGAAACAAACAGGTTTTCTCTCCAGATCTTATAGCACTTTGTCATGTTTGACCTGATGTCATGAAATCTCATGACGTCCAGAGACAATGTTGAGGACTTCCAGGGCAACTCCTTTCTAATTATGTAAGACTATAATACATAAGAGCAGAATCAGGCCTTTTGGCCCATTGAGTCTGCTCCGCCATTCAATTGTGGCTGATATTTTTCTCATCCCAATTCTCCTTGCCTTTTCCCCCTAACCTCTGATCCCCTTATTAATCAAGAACCTATCTATCTCTGTCTTAAAGACACTCAATGACTTGGCCTCCACAGCTTTTTACAGAGTACTAAAGAGTTCCATAGATTCACACCCTCTGGCTGAAGAAATTCTTCCTCATCTCTGTTTTAAAGGATACTCCTTTTAGCCTGAGGTTGTGCCTTCTGGTTCTAGTTTTTCCTACTAGTGGAAACATCGTTTCCAAGTCCACTCTATCCAGGCCTCGTGGTATTCTGTAAGTTTCAATAAGATTCCCCCCTCATTCTTCTAAACTTCAATGAGTATAGACTGTTTGTCATACAACAAGCTCTTCACTCCAGGGATCAATCTTGTGAACCTCGTCTGAACCCTTTCCAAGGCCAGCACGTCCTTCCTTTGAAGGTCCTTTGGGCCCAAAACTGATCACAATACTCCAAATAGGTGTATAACTACATGCACCTATGGTGCCACTATTGGTGGAACTGTCTTGATTCCTTCCACTTTCAAACCATGTTTTACATTGAGTTTGGGCAGTTTTGTGATGGGTTTAGATGGCCCAATCTCATTTCACTTGCAAATAAAAATTCCAATGCATCACTCCTTAGTTCATGTTGGAACAAAAGTTGTAAAATTATGGTCTGCCAGATAAGGAAATGCAATACGTGCCAAAGAACAGCACATTGGAATATTTACTCTTTCCAATAATTTGGTCTTGTAATGTGCCTTTGATATTGTCTGTCCCAGGGCATTTCACAGGAGTTTGACACCAAGCCACATAGAGAGTTATCCAAAGACATTTATTGCAGGAATTCCAGAACTTCGAGCTTAGGTAACTGAAGGCAATGATGGAATGAAGGAAAATCAGAGATACGTAAGAGGACTGATTTGGAGGACTGTAGCAACCTTAGTACCAACAAAATTGGTAAAGGAAAGGAATTTTCAGTCTGGGCTAAGTTCCAACCAATATTCCAAAAGATACATGGACAGTTGTCTAACCCACTGTCCGTTCAGCCCTTTGGAAAAACGTCAACGTTGAAAATCAGGTTTTTAGAATTAATTGGAAAACTATGCATAATTAAAACAGATAAACAAAATAGTTGAATCACATTACAAATCCAACACTAAATTAGATAACCTCAGTACCCATGGAAACATATTTCCGAACAAAATGTTGAGTATAATTGGACTGACGAGTCTTCTGCAGTTAGTGAACCAAAAACTGCGTACAGTAATTAATCATAATGAAAGACTGTAAAAAATAGATTAATTTTATACTTGCGTGTATTGTCATATCTGTTGAAATTAAATACTCTTGCTGTTTCATGCCAATCATGACTTCAGCTTTAATTTATGTTTTTGAGTTGTGAAAGGATTTGGATATTATAGGTGGTTTAGTACAATAAAACAAATGTAATGTTTGTTAAAATGTATAAAGCAGTAACTTCCATGTAATGATAATCTTTATATATTTGTGATAAATTCATTGTGCAAAGTGGTCAATATTGGTGCTTTTGTTGTTAACAACCATAACAATAAATTTTTTTTAGAGATTTAAATGCAAAAATGACCTCTGAATTTTTTTGTGAAACTACATTTGGTACGTTAGATTGGCATTTCCTGTATATAGGGAGTACTTGTTTACTGCTGGGTTTGGAAAATAAAGCTTAAATTGATTTTGTTTTTTTTTAAGCATATGTTTTATGTGCTTAACTGACAATCTTATAAATCACTGAGGATAAATATTTTTATGTATTTCTATCCATTTAAAGTGTAAGTAAATTTTAAAACATGCTCAACATATGAAAGATTAATTGCACTATTTATTTACTTTGTATTTAAATATTTTTTTCTACTAAAGTACTTCACCAAACTTGGTGTCAACACATTATGCATAGTGATGATAATTCTGGGCTAGCAATCATCCATAGATTTTGATTCAAATCCATCTATAAGTCAAGTTGTTAAATTCAATGGATCTAGTAATTAGTGCACAACTTTAAAATAAATCGAAGATACTGGATTGTTGTATCAATAATGATGTGGTTCACCAAAGTCTATCAAGTAAAAGGAACTTGATATATCCATTCTATTCATGGCTGGTCCATGTTTTGTGCTTGATTCTTACTGAGCTCTGAAGTGGATTAGCAGGCTGTTCAGTTTGTGAGCTGCTCAACAAAGCAATCGTAATGAGATCATCTGGAAAAACAGAAGTTCATCCTGCATATTGATATAATTGCCAGATGGTTTCATTATGAGTGCTTGGTGTGGAGGCAGGTTGCAGGTTGGGACTGGCAAGTAGATGGCAGGAAGACAATCTGCTGGATTTTACATGCCTTTCCAACCTTAACCCCTCTCCCCCACCAGTCTGATTTCACTCCCACTGTTGGGAGAGAGTAAAGTTACTTTACGCTCTGGCTGGAACCTGATTTCTTAATGAGTTGGCCTCCTGAGGCTTTTTTCCCTCGGCCACAGCATTAGCATCCTATCTCTAGATTCCTAGAATAGTTAGGGAGGGCAGGAGATGTTGTTCCCATGCATCCTCTGTCTGTACACCTTGTTTTGGGGCTTTCTCTCCTTCTGGTTGGATCTTGGTTTCCTTCCTATCTCCCTTCTGAAGTGGTATGTAGCTGACGAGAAGGCAGTTGGTAGTGCTGGTGTTGCTCCTTCTACTGTTGGAGCACAATGATATATGGCTTCTGTTCTTCCCCTTTGGCAGAGGCGGGAGGTAGAGCTGCATAAGCTGCTCCCATGTTGTGATGAAGGCTGGCAGCAACGGAAAAGTGAATGGTTGAATGGCCCAGGTTGACAGGTTCTATTTCAATTCTGTTGAGAGAATTTAATCCTTTGCAAATTAAATTTAATTTAACCTCAATATAAATTATATCAAGTTCTTCTTGTGAAAAAGCTGTCAGAAATCTGTGGACATGATAGATGCTAATATACACATCAAAACTATTTATCCCAATATTTGCCAGTGTCCTTTGCAATCTTCTGGGCACTCATGTATTTCATGAGAAAAATGAAGAGAAGAGAGACAAGTCTGATTCCTGCAGTTAGAGACACTCAGGATTTTAAGTTTAGAACAAAGGCACCTGAGAGATAGTCAATGGTATGGAAAAAATAAATCTAGAATATTACTTCAAATTAGGACAAAATGATATAATTTCAAAAATAATATAACCTAACTTGAGGACAAATGTGATAAAGTTCTTTTTAATACAGAAGTGAGCAATACTTAGGATGGACTTCTAGGCATAGTAGTGAAAGTGAAAACCCTTGCTGCGTTTAAAAAAAAAAATTAAACATAACAGTGCAAAAGTGATTATGTGTGAGAGAACAAAAATGACTGGTTTTCCTTATTGATAATAATAAAGATCATATTTTTCTCCCATTCTCTGTATGTCTGCCAATTCTGTCAGCATGATTTTATAATGATCTATTATCAATTTCTATATTTCTTCTAAAGCTAGAGTATGCAACAAGATTTGAGAGATGTGATGAAAAATGCATTGGCAACATGCTGGAGCTGGATAGAGGAATTTGGAAGAAGCTAAAGGATTGTCCCCTAAATGGGAGTTGGGAAGATTGTGAGGCCTATGAGCACTAATGAAAGGTAGAAACCAGAGTTTCAAGCACTTGGAGGTAGTGGACAATCTCTGATCACATGAATAATAGTTTAGAATGTTGGTAGGATCTTGAAGCATTCAGTTGCCTTGGGTCTGAGGCCAGTTGTTGTCGAGGCTAAACTTGAGAATCAGACAAAGCTACTACTCACCTCCACTTCCCATACCCACCCCACAACCCAATGCCCCTCCCACTCCAATGGTAAAGTACGTGTGTTGACAAATTAATCAAATTGTAAATTGTCAAGGTTACTGCACAAAAGCAAGAGTCTGGATAAAAGGAAAAATAAAACTGACTGTAACCCACATGATTTAAGATTACCATTTTCACTGTTATATACAGGTGACAAAATGATTCTGTCTGCTCAGATAAAATTTAATGCAGAAAGATGTAAAGTGACACATTATGAGAGCAAGAAGAAGATAGAACATAGAACACTACAGCACAAACAGGCCCTTCGGCCCACAAGTTGTGCCGAACACATCAAAACCTACCCAGCCATAGACCTATCTATAACCCCCAATCCCATTGGATCCCATATACTCATCCAGAAGTCTTTTAAAAGACCCCAGTGAGTTCGCCTCGACCACCACCGACGGCAGCCGATTCCATTCACTCACCACCCTCTGAGTGAAGATAAGGCTATATAAAGCATAACTCTGTAAAGGAGGGTACCGGTTCAAAGCAAATTGAGAAAATAGTTAATGAGGCTTAGGGGTCCAAAACTTTACAGAGGTATTACAGAATCCCGACACTGCAGAAGGAGGCCATTTGGCCCAATCAAGCCTGCACTGACAATAATCCTGCCCGCCCAGTATATCACACGTAATTATCCTACTAATCAACCTAACCCCCACACCTTTGGACTATGGGAGGAAACTGGAGCACCCAGAGGAAACCCACATAGACATGGGAGAATTTTCAAATTCCATACAGACAGTCATCCAAAGCAGGAATTGAACACACGTCCAGGGATAGGCATGAAGCTGGGGGCAGTAGTTATAGCTGGGGGAAGGGTAATTATGAGGCCATCAGAAGAGAATTAGGGTGCATAGATTGGACTAGGAAACTACAGGGACTGGGAACATCTGGAATGTGGAGCTTATTCAAGGAGCAGCTGCTGCGAGTCCTTGATAAGTATGTCCCTGTCAGGCAAGGAGGAAATGGTCGAGTAAGAGAACCTTGGTGTACGAAAAAAGTTGATTTGCTGGTTAAAAGGAAAAAGGAGGCTTATGTCAGGATGAGGCTTGAAGGCTCGGTTAGTGCAATGGATAGCTATAGATTAGCCAGGAGGGAGCTAAAGAGTGAATTGAGGAGAGCTAAGAGAGGACACGAGAAGACTTTGGCTGATAGAATTAAGGAGAATCCTAAAGCTTTCTTTAGATATGTTAAGAATAGAAGATTGGTTAGGGCAAGATTAGGGCCAGTCATAGACAGCAGTGAGAAGTTGTGCGTGGAGCCTGAAGAGATTGGAGAGGTACTGAATAAATATTTCTCTTCGGTATTCACGCAGGGTGATGTAATGTAGTTATGGAGAACACTGAGGTACAGGGTAGCAAACTGGAAGGTATCGAAGTAGATAGGGAGGATGTGCTAGATATTCTCGAGGGTTTGAAGTTGGATAAGTCCCCTGGGCCGGATGGGATTTACCCTGGGATTCTCTGGGAGACGAGAGGAGATTGCAGAGCCTCTGGCTCTGATCTTCAGGTCGTCGTTGGTTACGGGTGTGGTTCCAGAGGACTGGAGGATAGCGAATGTGGTCCCGTTGTTCAAGAAAGGGAAGAGAGACCTTCCAGGGAATTATAGGCCAGTGAGTCTTACTTCTGTTGTGGGCAAAGTATTGGAGAGAATAATTAGGGATAGGATTTATAGTTATTTAGAGAGTAATGAATTGATTGGAGATAGTCAGCATGGTTTTGTGAAGGATAGGTCGTGCCTTACTAACCTCATTGAGTTTTTTGAAAAAGTGACTAAGGAGGTGGATGGGGGGAAGGCGGTTGATGTGGTATATATGGACTTTAGTAAGGCGTTTGATAAGGTGGCCCATGGAAGACTTCTGCAGAAAATGCAGATGTATGGAATAGAGGGTGATTTAGCTAATTGGGTTAGGAATTGGTTAGCAGATAGAAGACAGAGGGTGGTGGTTGATGGGAGATATTCATCGTGGAGTTCGGTGACAAGTGGTGTACCTCGGGTCTGTTTTGGGGCCCCTGCTGTTTGTAATTTTTATAAATGATCTGGATGAGGGTATTGAAGGATGGATTAGTAAATTGGCAGATGACACTAAAGTCGGTGGAGTGGTAGATAGTGAAGAGGGGTGTTATAGTTTGCAGAGGGACTTGGACAAGTTGCAGAGCTGGGCCGAGAGGTGGCAAATGGAATTTAATGTGGAAAAAGTGTGAGGTAATGCACTATGGCAGAAATAATAAGTGTGTAGAGTATAGGGCAAATGGTAGGATTCTTAGTAGTCTAGATGAACAGAGGGATCTTGGTGTGTATGTGCATAGATCCCTGAAAGTAGGCAGTCAGGTCGAGAAGGTTGTTAGGGAGGCATATGGAGTCTTGGCTTTTATTGGTAGAGGGATTGAATTTCGGAGCCGCAACGTCATGTTGCAACTGTACAAAACTCTAGTGCGGCCGCACTTGGAGTATTGTGTGCAGTTCTGGTCCCCACATTATAAGAAAGATGTGGAGGCATTGGAGAGGTACAGAGGAGGTTTACCAGGATGTTGCCTGGTATGGAGGGCAGGTCTTATGAAGAGAGGCTGAGGGATTTGAGGTTGTTTTCGTTAGAAAGGAGGCGGCTAAGAGGGGACATAATCGAAACATACAAGATGATTACAGGTTTAGATAGGGTGGACAGTGATAGCCTTTTTCCTAGGATGGAGAAAGCTAGCACGAGGGGACAGAGCTTTAAATTAAGGGGTGATAGTTATAGGACGGATATCAGAGGTAGGTTCTTTACCCAAAGGGTGGTTCGGGAGTGGAATGCCCTGCCTGCAGCGGTTGTAGATGAGCCAAGTTTGGTGGCGTTTAAGAGGTTAGTTGATAAGTATATGGAAGAGAAGGGAATGGTTTAGTTTGGAGGGGCATTGCTTTTTATATTGGTCGGCGCAACATCAAAGGCCGAAGGGCCTGTTCTGTGCTGTAATGTTCTATGTCTCCTGGTGCTGTGAGGCAGCAGTGCTAAATACTGTGTTACCCATAGAGTATAGAGCACAAACGTTATAGTGAACTATTATGAAACACTAGTTCTGTTCTTAATTGGAGTATTATGTCCAACTGTGGGCATCAAACTTCAGGGAGGATAAGAAGGTATTGGGGAAAGAGCAAAAAAGATTTATGAAACTGATCCCAGGGATGAAGGATGCAGTAACGTGGATATTTTGAAGAGACTGGGGCCATCATCTTTTGGAAAGCTGAGAGAAGATTTGATAGAGATGTTCAAAATCATGGACAGTCTGTATAGAGTGGATGGAAAGAAGCAATTCTTGGTACTTTTAAAATCATTAATTTTAGTCTACCATTTTGTAGTTTAAATTAATATATTTTTAAGCTTTTTGTTCTAAAATTGTTAGAAGCCATTTTAATAAAAACGAAACCAGCAGAATTGGAAACCAGCCAAATTAGTTGACAGCCTTAATTGTGACAATTAAAGTATAAGTAATTCATTAATAAATGTGCTAAAAAGGCTAGAAATGTAATTTAGAACACAAAAGTTTCTAGCATTTATAATTATAGACACATTATTAATACTGATCCTTAAAATGCTCTGGGAATTAAAAGCTTGTATCCTTCTCAGATAGAACAAAGATAACATGACTTGTTAACATTTACTGGAAGGAATGAATATGCTCCTATGCAAGATATCTCAACTTTAAATGATAGACAGCTATGTTAACCATTTTTTTTCTTTATTGATTCGAGTGATGTGTGTCACTGGCTAGGCCCACATTTATTGTCTTTTCATAATTGTGCTTGAACTGGGTGACTTGCTAGGCCATTTAAGGGTCAACCACATTGCTGTGGATCTGGAGTTGCATGTAGACCAGACCAGGTAAGGATGGCAGATTTCCTTCCCTAAAGGACAAGAATTCATCAGATAGGTTTTTACTGATTGTAGTTTCATGGCCATCATCAGGCTTTTAATCCCAGAAGGTGAGATTTGAACCTTGGTCCCAAGATCATTACCCTCTGTCTTGAATTACTAGTCCAGTGATGACACCAATATTTTACTGCATTCCCCAACACTCAGCCTACTTCAACATAAGCAATATCGGGGAAGATCTTACCAAAAGAATTCTAAGTCCAGAATGGGTGGGAAAATGGGAGAGTTTTAGATCCTATTTTTAGCGAGGCTACCAGTTGAATCTTGTGCAATTAAAAAAAACCCTCAACCTCTTCCGCCTGCAAGAGGACTGAGTGGGGCCTAAATTGCTTGAATGCCAGCTGATAGCAGCAGACGGCCCACTGCACGTATGCAGGTCTCTGTGCTGACAGCAACAGACAGTGTCATTATCTCTGCTGTTACAGCCAGCAGGCCTCCATGGCCTAAACCCGCACCCCTTCCCCGCGGTTTGTGACTCACTTGCATGGAACGATCACAATCCTCTCCACTTCTCTCACCACATCGATCGCTATGCAAAGTGTGCAGCTGTTCCCCCTCTCACCCCCCACTGATTTGCTGTGCAGAGTTTGCTGCAGTTCCCACTCCACCCCCATAATGATCACTGCAAAATGCGCAGCTGTCCCAATCCCCACCAAATGGCCTGCCCCACAATGGCCCCATTCCTCTGGCACTATTCAGTGTCTGGTGGGTACTGCCAGTTGCTCAGTTGGCAGTACCAGGATGCCAGGCTGGTACTGTCCAAGGAGCATCAGCCCTGGTGCCCCAATCTCCTGGATGGGTCTCAATGGCGTCTGATTCTACAGCAACGCCACCCCCATTGATGGGGACCATATATGACCTTCAGAGAAACTTCCTTGATAAGTCCACAGAGGCAAGTGAACCCATTGTCCTGGGCTTGCTAATTCCATGTAAAGAGGGTTTGAATTTTTTTTATTCATTTGTGGGACATGGGTGTCGCTGGCTTGCCAGCAATTTATTGCTCGCCCCTAGTTGCCCTTCGTTAGGGTCAGAGGACCAAAAGCTGGTGGCTTTTGCTACCAAATAAACCTGTTGGATTTTAACCGGTGTTGTGAGACTTCTTACTGTGAAAAGCCAGCATCTCCACATCTTGAAAAGGAAAACAGCCATATATTTACACATGTGGAAACAAACCTCTCTCATCTGGAATGCTTGGGGTCAAGTCATTTTTGGTTGTTAGAATGCCTAACTTTGAGTGTGAACCAGAAAGCATATATACATATATAACCTGAAGCATAAAAGTGATACAACATTAGAAAGGAGTAATAAAAATTGTCTTGCATATCTAAATATGATATCTTCTGTGTTTCTGTTCCCAAAGTCTTGCAATGAATAGTACTGAAGAACTGTGCTCCAGAACTTGCCGCTCCCCTAGCCAAGCTCTTCCAATTCAGCAATTGACATCAACCCGGCAAATTGAAAAATTGCCTGGGTGTGTCCTGTACACAAAAAGCAGGACAAATCCATTCCAGTGAATTATCAACCCATCAGTCTATTCTCGATCATCAGTAAAGTGATAGAAGGAGCCATCAACAGGGTAATCAGCAATAACTTGTTAAGTGATGCTGAGTTTGGGTTTTGCCAGGATCACTCAGCTCCTGATTTCATTACAGCCTTGGTTCAAAAATGGACAAAAGAGCTGAATTCTTGAGGTGAGGTGACAGGAACAGCCTTTGACATCGAGGCTGCATTTGACCGAGTGTGGATCAAGGAGCCCTGGCCAAACTGGGATCACTGGGTATCAGAGAGCAAACTCTCTGCTATTTGGAGTCATATCTGGCACGTTAGAAGATAGGAGTCCATCATCTCAGCTCCAGGTCATCTGTGCAGGAGTCCCTTAGGATAGTGTACTAGGCCCAATATTCTTCAGCTGTTTCATCAATGACCTTCCCTCAAAGTCAGAAGTGGGGATGTTCGCTGATGATTGCACAATATTCAGCACCATTCACAACTCAGATACTGAAACAGTGCATGTTCAAATGCAACAAGATCCGATCTGACAAGAGGCAAGTGACATGTTGTGCAAATGTCAGACAATGACCATCACCAGTAAGAGGCACTCTAATCACCACCCCTGACATTCAATGGTGTTACGGTCAATGAATCACACACTGTCAACATTCTTGGGTTACTACTGACCAGAAACTCAACTGGACTCACCACATAAATACAATGGCTACAAATGCAGATTAGAGGCTAGGAATACTGTGGTGAGTAACTCACCTCCTGACTCCCCAAAATCTGTCCACAAGGCACAAGAAAGGAGGGTGATGGAAGACTTTCCACTTGCCTGGATGGGTGCAGCTCTAATAGCACTCAAGAAGCTTGAAACTATCCAGGACAAAGCAGCTCACTTGATTGGCACCACATACAAACATTCAATGCCTTCACTGCTGAAATTCAGTAGCACCAGTGTGTATCATCTACAAGTCGCACAGCAGAAATTCATGAAAGATCTTTAGAAAGCACCTTCCAAACCCACAATCCCCTCTATCTATAGAAGGACAAGGGCAACAGATGCACAGGAACACTACCTCTTACAAGTTCTACTCGATACCACTCGCCATCCTGACGTGGAAATATATTGCCATTTCTTCACAGTTGCTGGATCAAAATTCTGGAATTCCCTCCTTAATGGCTTTAATGCATCAGAAAGGCAGCTCACCACCACTCTCAAGGGCAAATAGGGATGGCCAGCCAGTGATGTAATTTCCCATGAATAAATAAAGAAAGCTAAAATATTGCCACGAAATTGCTTGGGTCTGCTCAGTTTCTGGATAACTGCTGAATTGGTGTTCCCGAACAATAGGGATGGTGATCTTATCGGCTTGTCATGCCGGTCAATGAATGGAAGAAGCCAGAAAGGTCCCGCAAGAGGCAAAAAAATCAGGTTCACGTCCAGTTTTTCATCCCTTGCCTGAAATTCCAGCGTGATCAGCCTCAAACCAGAAAATATTTAAAGCAATATTAACGCTGATTTAATTAGTGAGCCCAGGACGGAATTGTTCAGGCTCACTTGCCTTAGTGACCTTGTCAGTGGGGACCTTCATTAGTGAGGCCTCTTAGGCAAATGAGCCTGGACAATAACGTGTTGCCCCCATCAAAGGGGACTTGACGTGATGGCCTTTCCTGTAAAACTGGAGGCTATTGAGGCCTCCCAGGAAGTCAGGGCAGGAGTGGCAGTGTCCCCTGTGCAGTGCCTTCCTGGCAGTGCTGACCTGGCACTTTGGCACTGCCAGCCTGGCTCTGCCCACCAAGCACTGGGCAGTGCCATGGTGGCAGGATCTGAGGACATAAGGAGAGTGGAAGAGGAGGTGCTGTGCGCTCTATCAGCTGGGTAGGGACCGTCCGAGGTATGGGGTAGGGCATTCAACTGGGCTGAGGATAGGGGCATGATCGACTGAGCCAGTGAGGGGGGTTGCAATAGGCCAATGTGGGTAAGGGACAATATCTGGGAGGGAGGGAAATAGGGCTTGAGCCAGTCAATATCTGGAGGGATGAGGTAACTGACAGATCTCTCTGTTCTGTGCAACAAAAAGAGTGATTTGTGCGTGCACAGTTGCACTCTCTAGTGTGATCTGCCGTCTTTTCAGTAACCATGGGTCTTCCCCTTTGCCCTTCTGGTAGGAATCAGACTGTGCATTATTTTGTGCATTATTTTGTGCATTGAGTGTCATAAAATTTCATTTGTAGCCCTGTGGACGTGAAACTTTCTGGTTTTTCATGCTCGTTCAGCACTTAGAACTTATTGGTAAAATCACCCTTAGATCTCTGGACCAGAGAAGTTAATGTGTAATATTTATGCTTGACTAGATAATTTACTTTTTAATAAAAAAGATGATAAAGCATGGGCAATTCTGCAGTTCTATTGTATTGTGTATATGATTGAAAATCTGTATAAGGGCATCAACACATATACTCTCACATATGAAATGCATATTGAGAGGTTGAAATGACACAGCTCATGAATATCAGAAGTTGGGAGATACATGAATGTTACGCGAACCATGGAATCTAATTAAATCCAATTTACAATATTTTGAAATTAACCAGTTCCTACTATTTTAAAATATCACAAAGATGTCCATAGTGAGAAAATCATGTTAATAGCTAGAATTGAAAATGATTTGTGCTGTTGTAATTCAAATGAAGTAATAGTATATACACAGTGGCCGCCACACTCTGGTGAAATGAAAATTGATTTCTGTCTCAGCCACCTATGTGTAAAAGCGTCACCTAGGTGAAACAGAGTTGAAAACTAAGCAGTGATAATTTGATGCCCATTTTAGAGACTGCTTTACTTTTCCAAAAAAAAAAGTGGAAGGAAATTAGTTGGGCTCTGTTACATTAGAACATTACAGCGCAGAACAGGCCCTTCAGCCTTCGATGTTGCGCCGACCAATTATGAAAAAAAAAGCAATGACCCTCCAAACTAAACCATTCCCTTCTCTTCCATAAACTTGTCAACTAACCTCTTAAACGCCACCAAACTTGGCGCATCTACAACTGCCGCAGGCAGGGCACTCCACTCCCTAACCACCCTCTGGGTAAAGAACCTACCTCTGATATCCGTCCTATAACTATCACCCCTTAATTTAAAGCTGTGTCCCCTCGTTACAAGCATGTAATGCTCCTTGAGTGATGTTCCTCCTTGTGCTCTGTCTGTGTGATGCTTTATACCCAGATGATATTGACTAAAATCTACCAGAAAGTATCTTATTGCAAGTGTGATGCACTGGAACAAAGTATCCTACGTGCTGCCTCTAAATGATACATGTCAAATGTTGAGATTATTGAGGACAGTTGGAGAGAACAAATTTCATCATGTCAGGAGCGGTGTTATATCTCCATTATTTCTGCTACTGCTCAATGCTGTATCAAATTACTAGAATAAACATTGGAATATTTACTGGGGACTGCCAATATCAACTCTCAATGCTCCTCTGATACTCATGTAAATAGCTCAATAATGAATTTTTCATTGAGTTTAATATTATTGTAAATTAAATACCAGTGAGTTTGTTTTTACATTTTGGATTGTGCTAGGTGCTGCTTATTAATATTCATCATTAATAATATGGCATCAAATCATCAAACATCTCAGGCTGAATTAGGACAGTTAGACCTATATTGGACAAATGCCGAATCCATCTGTTGATAGTGTTAACAATCACCAATAATCGTAATCACATCTAGTAACTGATAACAATATATCTGAGGAAAATGAGTAAATGTTGCATACATTATACTGGCCCACAAATACCAGGAAATGAATTGCTGGTGGTAATTCTACCTTTGGCTTCATATTACATTCAAAAACCTTCACAGCATTTCTCTGAAGCTTCATGAGGATATCTGAATATGGTGATAAAATTACGACCTTCTAATTCGATCCCTGATATCTATTATTCTGTTTTTTAACTACAGATAAACACAAACCAAAAGAGGTTAACACTAACTTTAAAACTTCTTTCAATAAAAATATATATTCGGCTGGGTAATTCAGAGTTAGAACAAGGTTTCTAATATTTTCTACAGTTTATTGCAAGAACAGTTTGTTCCTCACAACAATGCAGCTGATTTACTGAAACAATATATCACATAACTGACAAGATAAAATATAGATCTCACTGACGCCAAAGATACAGGGACAATAGATATAATAATTGCAGCACCACTTACTTACTGTCTTACAAAATTTGTTCAATAATTTTGCTCTTATTCCTTCTCCAAAAACATCTACTGCCAGCTTAAAGAAAGAAAGGTCAGAATTTTCCAGTCCTACTCCCAAGCTTAAGTCAACAGTCCTTTGACGGCCATCAAATTTTCTGTTCCACACACAAAAATTTCTGTTACTGGTGGGACCAGAAAATACAGCCCCAAAAAATTGCATTTATACAGTACCTTTCGTGAATTCAGGATGCCTTCAAGTGCTTTGCAGCCAAATTAAAACATTTTTGTTTACATTGCTAGGTATTATTTATTTCCCAGGACTATTGTGGCATCGAAGTTACATCATTAACATTGCACTGAAAAATATATTTTTTGATCTGTGTCCACAGTATACTTACTGTTTTTGGCCAAGATTCAAGAAATTAATTTACAATTATATACAATTTATCTAGTACCTATGTTGGTGCTTACGCTCCAGCTATCAACCCCCCCCCACCCCTCCCAATACCACACCCCCCACAGTACCTCATCTAACCCAATGGGCTGGACCTTAATCTTTGTTTCGAAATGTCGGGCTGTTTCTTGATTTTGCAATCCTGTACCTGTCCCACTCCCACAGAATTGTTGTCTCTGTGAGATGTGGGAGCAAGGTTCAGGTCTGCTGCCTCCAAAGTAATGACGTATGTGGGTGGAGGCTGACACAGGTTGGTTAGAAAGAAACCTTGATACTCTGGGACATTGGTTCAGTCCTATACATAGTTTTCAGGCCACCTACCCCTCATAATGAGGCCATCTGGAAGAACAAATGTTTGGCCATCTGTTCTCTTTCTGTGGATACAGTTGGCAGGTGAATGTTTGGCTGAGTTCCAAGAATGGCTAATTCACTCCACTCACCAGGCAGTATTAACATAGCATACAGGGGAATGGAAGCTTTGTTTGGCTAGTATTTTTATTAGCTTGTGATGTGGTTTTATATCGCTTGTGTGTTTGTTACACAAGATAAAGAGAAGTGAAGTAGATGAAAGATTTTGACATTAATGCTATGAATGGCCGTCACTGAATTTTATAAGTGGTTAGCTGAGTATTCTTCTTCAAATCAGATTTTCAAAGCATCTACTTATGTTCAAGGTAATTTTAAATACTTGCTAGACTTGCTTAACGATTCATTGGTTATTTACATTGAGGATACTGGGAGAGTTGGGGGGGGGAGGACAAGGAAATAAAAAGGACACAATGGAAAGAATATGGAAAGGCTTCTGGGATGCTGGATCAAAGGGAATTGAAGGGGTATGGAAGAGACATAGGGGGTAAGAATAACATAGGCAAAAGCTTTGAAATTTGACTGTTTAAAAAAAAGTTTCCAAAGTCCTCAGCAGACTTTCCCAAAAGTAAGTTCACTTACTTATTGGATAGGATTCCTACAGACTTCAATAACCCATCTGCCTGTATGAAAATACCAAAAGCAGAAAACTTTGAATTTCCATCAGAGATTTTAATTGTGAATCTGATATCTCTTGAAGTAAGCACCTGGTTACAATCTGCCAGGAATCCCAATCCAATGAAAATAATGGTGATGGAAAACCTCAGGAATGCACATTTGTGGCCCCATAAGCCTTAATTTTGGTCCTAGTGTTGGATTTATCCCAAATTGGGAAATAAAAGACCTTATGTGTTTCTTCCTCATGTTATTATCTAGATTTCTCTTGGACATGACTATATCATTCATGCCAGCTACTCCAAGTTTGAGGAAAGAGGTTTCTCCCAAATTCCTTATTCAGAGAATCACAGAATCCTACAGTGCAGAAGGAGGCCATTCAGCCCATCGAGTCTGCACCAACCACAATCCCACCCATGCCCTATCCCCATAACCCCATGCATTTACTCTACCTAGTCTCCCTGATACTAAGGGGCACTTTAACACGGCCAATCCATCTAACCTGCACATCTTTGGACTGTGGGAGGAAACCGACATAGATAAGGGGAGAATGTGCAAACGCCATGCAGAAGTGACCCAAGCTGGGAATGGAACCTGGGTTCCTGGGGCTGTGAGGCAGCAATGCTAACCACTGCCATTGTGCCACCCAGATTTATTAGATTGGATGTATTGGTGAATAAAATTATATCTGTGGCCCCTGTTTTTGGACTCTCCACAAGCAGAATCATCTTTCATTCATTTAGCCTATCAAATTTCATCATAACTCCAAAGGCCTTGACCAGGTCCTCTCTTCTTTTTTGTTTTTAGAGGGAACTGCCAGTCTGTTCAGATGTCCTGTTGGTTGCAGTATCTTGGTTCTGGTAACATCCTTGCAGATCTGTATTCTCCTTTCTTCAGTGCTTCTATAAGCTTTCTGTAACGTGGAAATCAGGACTATATATTGTGTGTGCAGTGTGGTCTAATTAAGGCTCTATTTCTTTGTTTATTCCTCCCTCTTTCAGCATTTTTGCAGCTGTTTCCCAGATTGTAATGCATCCTTTCATTCCCTACATCGTAAAATTGTAGTTCTCAAAAGCTTGCTGTTGCTGTAATACTATGACTGTGGGCTTTTACCTTCTTCTAATCTCCATTGATTTGATGGTCATTTACCATGTTCGGGGCCTGATTTCTATCTAAATGCATCTGGGCCCAATTTTAACTCGGTGTAAGTGAATGAGTTCTGAGCAAATTAAAATCAAGTCCAAATATCTCGAACATTTCTGTCCAGTTTCTCATTTCAGTTTTGATTGTTTAAAGTGTGTGAAGCACAACAAAATGATAACTTTTTTGTTGTTGTTTACAAGCTTTTCACCAGAGTCATATGATGTTGGTTGTTGTGGTGCATTGTGGATATTGATTCACAGAAAGAGGTGAAACTACAATGCTCATGTGTGCAGTTCTCACTCACTTTCTGTCTCATACACATGCACACACACATTCAAAAATATCAACAGGAGCCAGGATTCTAAATTAAAAAAATGAGAAATTAAACCACTTTGTTTTTAGAGTAACTTATTTACCTCTTGCACCTCATAGTTGCCATTTATAAACATTCCACCTGATACTACCATTGTACTTCACTGGTAGTTCAACATGAACAAAGGTGAAAATTGCAATCCTGTAGCATAGCCCACATACACTTTGTCAACTGAAGTTAGATCCTACATATTTTAAAATATTACATGCTTAATTCATATCATTAGCCAGTAGTTTACAGTGGCAGATATCAGCAGTACCAATACTAGAAATTTAATGATGGCAATGCCATTGAACGTCAAGGGCAAATGGTTAGACTTCTTGCTGGAGATGATCATTGCTTGTCACTTGTGCAGCATGAGCTACCAGGCACTCATCAATTTAGCATGTTGTTCAAGACTTGCTGCATATAGAAGTGGACTATTTCATTATCTGAAGAGTCGCAAACGGTGCCGAATGTTGTCTAGTCATCAGTAAACATCCCTACTTCTGACTTGATTTTAACTTGCTCAGAACTCATTCACTTAGAGTTAAAATTGAACTCCGATGAGTTTAGATAGATAATCAGGTCCAGAATATGGTGGAGGGAAGATCATTGATGAAGCATTTAAAGAAGGCTTGGCCTTTTAACTACTTTATTCTGAGAAATCCCTGCAATGTTGACCTAGGACTGATATGATTCCATAATCTTCCTTTGTGCTAGGTATGGCTGAAATCAGTGGAAACTTTTTCCCTGATTCCCATTGACTTCAGTTTTGCTAGGGTCCTTGGTACTATACTCAGTCAAATGCTGCCTTGAGATCGAGGGAGGTCATGTTTGAACTCTCATCTTGATTTCAGCTCTATTGTCCATGTTTGGACTAAGGCTGTAATATGTTGAGTGGTTCTGGCAGAATCCAAACTGTGCGTCAGGAAGCAAAATTATTGCTGGAAAAGTGCCCCTTGATGGCACTGTTGACGATCCCTTCCATCACACGACTGAAGACTAAGAGTTGACTGAATGGGGCAGTAATTGCCCAGGTCAGATTTGTTCTGCTTTTTGTGTACAGGACATGCCAGGGCAGTTTTCTGCATTGCTGGATAGATACTAATGTTGTAGCTGTATGGAGCAGCATGGATGCTGGTAGACATGGAGTAAGAGTCTTCAATCCTATTGCTGGAATGTTTTCAGGGTCCACAACCTTTGCAATATCCAGCATCAAGATGAAGGGGAAAGGTCATAGTCTAAAGCTGTTGAAATCAATATTGAGTCTTGAAGGCTGAAACATGCCTAATTGGAAGATGAGGTGTTGCTCCTTGAGTTAGCATTGGCCTTCATTGGAACATTGCAGCAAGCCAAGGATGGACATATGGGCATCAAAGCAAGATTCTGTGTTGAAATGGCAAGTGACAATAAGGTTGGATCATTCTTGTGGACTGAGTGAAGGTGGTCTACAAAGCGACCAACCATTCTGTGATTAGCCTCTCCAATGCAGAGGACACCACATTGGGAACTGCGAATACTAAAGATCCCAAATTGAAGGAGATGCAGGTGAAATGTTGCTTCACCTGAAAGAGTGTTTGGGATCTTGGAATGATTAGGAAGGAGGAGGAGGTAAAGAAGCAGATATTGCATCTTCTGCAGTTGGATGGGAAGGGGCTGAGGTGTTTGATGTGATGGAGGAGTGGATCACAGTGTCAAAGAATCATTGACTTGTACAATGCAGGAGGAGACCATTTGGCCCATCAAGTCTATACCGACCACAATCCCACCCAGGCCCTAACCCAGTAATCCTATATGTTTACTCTAGCTAGTCTGCCTGACACTAAGGGGCGATTTAGCATAGCCAATCTACCTAACCTGCACATTTTGGACCATGGGAGGAAACCGGAACACCCGGAAGAAACCCACGCAGACACTGGGAAAACGTGCAAACTCTACACAGACAGTGACTCAAGCCAGGAATGGAACTTGGGTCCCTAGTGCTGTGAGGCAGCAGTGCTAACCACCGTACCACCATTTCACTCAGAGGGAACATTCCCTGCGGAAGCTGATGATGGGGATGAGGGGAAGATGTTTTTAATGGTGACATCCTTTTGGAGTTGACAGAAATGGCAGAGGATGATCTTTTGAATGTAGAAGCTGAAGGTGTGGAAAGTGAGGACAAAGGGTACCTTATTATGGGAGAGAAGGGAAGGGGTGAGTGCAGAGGTGTGGGAAATGGATTGAACCTGATTGAGTGCCTTGTCAATCACAGTAGTGGGGGAATCTTGGATAAGAACTGAGGCTGACATGTCTGAGGTACCATTTTTAAAAATGATACCATCAGAACAGATGTGACAGAGACAGGGAAACTGGGAGAATTGAATGGAATTCATACAAGAAGCAGTGTGTGAGGTGTTGTAATAGAGATAGCTGCAGGATTGGTGGACTTGCAATGAAGATGTGTTTATTTTTATGATATTTGATCATTCAGTTTGGCTTTTGCTTCACAGTGATCCCAATAAGTTGATAATGGGACTTGTCAATTCTTAAATCATTGACTATAAAAGGAATCGGCTGGGCTTTATCTTGTTTGATTGAAATGGTCGTTTGACGAATAACTTTGTTAAAGTAGCCAATTTGATTTTCTTCCAATTAAGAATTTGATTTGCAGTTTCAGTGTTAAAAGCTTTTAAAGTTAAAGATTTTTAGTCACAAGCAGGTTACATTAACACTGCAATGAAGTTACTGTGAAAATCCCATAGTTGCCACACTCTGGCGTCTGTGCGAGTACAATGAGGGAGAATGTAGCATGGCCAATCCACCTAACCAGTACATTTTTCAGATTGAGAGAGGAAACAGGAGCATTCGGAAGAAACCTCATGCTGACGGAGGGAGATGTGCAAACATCACACAGACAGTAGCCCAAGCCGGGAATTGAACTTGGGTGTCTGGTGCTGTGATGTAGCAGTGTTAACCACGGTGCTGCTGTCAACTAACTGCCAACAGTTAGCAAGCTGTAATGACATACACTTCTTCACTGCAACTTTACAATTGTCATACAGTTCACTGCTGCAATTCCCCCCAAAAATTCAAAGTGTCGAATTCACTGAAAAACTGGTGCAAATCATGCCAGTTTCTTCAGTGCAACTTCACACTCAAATCGCCCAGAATCTGTGTAATGCAGAAGCTACAATCATGAATAGGTCTTGGGCGGGATCTATTCATGTCGGAGGCTGACAGTTCCAGGCCTCTGCGCACGCACAGTGGCCCCTATCTGTCAGCCTGCAGTTTGCAGGTTAGCTCAGGACTTCCACAATGCTGCCCTTCCCAACACTGTGATGTGGAGATGCCAGCATTGGACTGGGGTAAACACAGTAAGAAGTCTCACAATCGCAAGTTTAAAGTCCAACAGGTTTATTTGGTAGCACAAGCCACTAGCTTTTGGAGCGCTGCCCCTTTATCAGATAAGTGGGAGTTCTGTTCGCAAACACAGCACATAAAAACACAAACTCAATTCACAAAATAATGGTTGGAATGCGAGTCTTTACAGGTAATCAAGTTTTAAAGTTACAGACAATGTGAGTGGAGAGAGGGTTAAGCACAAGTTAGAGATGTGTATTGTTTCCAGCCAGGACAGTTAGTAAGATTTTGCAAGACCAGACAAGTCATGGGAGCCACAGTCTGTGCAACATGAACCCAAAATCTAGGCTGAGGCCATCCTCAGTCCCTGCTCAGCGATTGTGAATTGTCATGCTTTATGAAGGCCACCTTGGAGAATGCTTACCCGAACATCAAAGGCTGAATGCCTGTGACCACTGAAGTGTTCCTCAACAGGAAGAGTACAATCTTTCCTGGTGATTGTCGAGCAGTATTCTATCCGCTGTTGTAGCGTCTGCATAGTCTCCCCAATGCACCATATCCCGGGACATCCCGATCTGCAGCATATCAGATAGACAACGTTGGCCAAGTTGCAAGCGTATGTACTGTGCAACTGATGGATGGTGCTCCTATGTGAGATGATGTCATTCTTGATGATCTGGCATGTCTTGCAGAGATTGCTGTGGCAGGATAAGTGAATGCCCCTCAACGAGATCTCACCCAGTGTCTGCTAGCCCCCCCTTGGCACTACTCCATGCAGTGTCAAGGTGCTTTCTGCCAGAGTGCCACAGTCAGGGAGGCATAACCGTACCACTGCCCAACCCCTTGTGGAGCCCAATTGCCTCCCCTTCACTCCAGTTGGGTCATCCTGATAGCTCCCCACTTTCGGGGAACTATCCTAAACGCCACTGGAGTGAAATACTCCTGACGGGATGGGAGATGCTACCGGGCCTGGAAAATTCAGTCTGGAGCCTGCAAATCACACTAAAAATATATGTAAAGTATATATTGAAATGATTTACCTGGTGTTCCCGTCATTTTCCAGAGTGGCTCTGACTGTGTCGGATATCTGGCATTGGCAAATGCACGTGCAGCGGGGAAGCATGCACAAATCCCACGTATTGGCCAACATGAAATTCTCCTGGTCCACTGCACTAAATAATTAGTGTGGCAGGGAGGGAGAGTTGCCCCCCACATGTGAAACTACCAGTTTTCAATATGTCCTTTACTTTTATCAGTTATTATTGGGAAATGCTGGGGAAATTAAAATAGATGAATATTGATCAAACTAAAGTGAAAAGGAACAAAGTTACCATGCTGCTAAGCAATTACGTACATTTAATTTCTCAGTAGAATATCTGATGCTTGAGCAGTGAATGTTTTCACGAGATGGAATATTTGGTATTCATGAATCACAGGGCAATGGTTGCTAAGATTTTAGCTTTTGTATTCCTGTTTCTTACTCGTTGTCATCTACTTTGTACTTCGTGTGATCGATCAATTATTGCTACAATGCCACAATCTTGTCATTGCCATTATTTAGCATTTCCTGTTGTTGCACCTTATCTGTTATGTTGTTACACCCTAACAACACTGTCTTATCAACACCATAAACAATACCTTCAATGCGCTGCTATATAAATACTTACATCATTGGTTAAATCTTGGGAACAATAAAAGCATTTCTGTACAGTTTCTAGTTGCTCTATCCGTCGCTTTCCAAAATAAAACTTTAAAAATAACTTTCTCTGGTATAAAGATGAGGTGTTTCTGATAGGTTGTGCAATTTCCTTTTTGGTGAAATTTACTTGAAATTGGTTACATTAGCATAAAAAGAGTGCAAATTACATGCTGCAATATGTTTGTGTTAGTTGAATAAACTTTGTTGTAGATGTCCCAGTCACTGTCAAAACTGCTGCGACTCAGATCAAATTAATCATTGTAGTGAGTTTCCACTACTTGTGCCTGTGGCCCTTCCAGGAGAAGATCTTAAAATTAAGCACTAATAGGCTGTTTTTAAAAACCTCCAGGATTGATTTTTTTAAATTTTCTAAGAAACTGACTATCCACCAGTGTAACTAGTCAATGTGTTTACTAGTTCTGTACATAGATTTTTAACTAATTTTCAGCTAATTTAGATCAGATTATTCCTAGACCTTAGAATGGGCACTCTGATTAAAAATGCTTATGTCTTGTGATAATCCTTTTCCAGCTGTATTAACACTAGGTTACCAAACTTAAGTATATCCAGGAATGGGTTTAATAAAAATGTTTGTCCAAATGATTATATTCTGAAATGCCTCCTGTTTGTATTAGTTCAGGACCGATTTTATGTTTGGTAATGTGCAAATGAGTTTGAGTATATCCTTGCATTTAGCTCACCAATTTGCCTGAAATATAAAGAGTTGACCAATAAATTATTTGATCATTAATTAAAGATCCCGTACAAGAATAATCTGATCCTAAACAATACTAAATTGATTAAAAATTATCCATATACAAGAATAATCTGATCCAAGCAATAGTAAATTAATTAAAAACTTGACTGCTAGAGTTTAATGAAATAATCATCAAACAAAAGTGGTATATTTCTCCAGGCTTGTTTCTGATATTTAAAACATTTATTGAGAGGAAATGGACTTCAGATTTGTGAACACTATTGACTCATATTACTAAATAATGGTGGTGTCATGAAAGGTAAGTCAGTACACATACTGGGCAATGGATTTTATCTTCACTGCTTTGCCAATTAATTGGTAGCAAGTGATGGGCAATCTGTTCCAGCAATTTATTCCTCAGATCATGAAGGCTGACCTCTATCTCACTGTCTTACAAGGATGGCATCATTATAATCATATGTTATGTAATATATTATTCTGCTAACATGGAGGTGTCCACTACAGAGCACACCACTTGAAAGCTATTTGGTTATATTATTGCAGGCAGTCACATATTGAAATTGATTACAAGATATTTTATTTTGTTAAGAATGTGCTTTGGAAGGGCTGATTCTCTGATCTCGTCTGGTTTTCCAGTGTTGATCGTTAAGGCGATCATGACTGGGGGGAGCATGTCATGGGTCATGGTGGGGGATCCATTGGAAGGGCCCAGATGCTGGTAACCACGGTGTCAGGGAGGGGGTGGGGAATCATGCTGCTGATGGGGGAGGGAAAGGGGGATCCTGATGTCCATGCATGTGAGGGGTGTACTCAGTAAGAGGTCTGACAACACCAATTTTAAATCCAACCGATTTATTTGATAGTAAACCTGCTAGCTTTTGGCCTTTGTGCCTTCATCAGGCGAGGTGAGGGGTGTGACAGGGGGTCTCCCAGTGCACTGAGAGCAGGGTGTTTGAGTCAAACAGTGCCTGAGTGCTCAAAGAAACTGACATGGATCATTCCATTATTCTAACCATTAAGGCACTTAAATGTTTTGGCAGAATTCCCCCCTTTTTTTTGGCTTTTCCAAATATTTCCAAGTAAAAAAATCAGAAGGAAATAGCAATATTTCATTGTCTAATTTTGCACTTTTGACATTTTAAATGTATATATAAGCTGTGATAAAGAATATATTAGATGCAAAATAGTAATATAAGTATATTTAAGTAAGTACATAACAACATTTTATAAAATATATTCATCTCCATATTGAGTGTGGCTTCTTACAATTGCCTTCTGTACCCTACAACCTACTAGTGAAGTGGTTCTACCCATGGGATAAGTTTGGAAAAATGAATGGATCATGGAATCCTAAAATGCAGAAGGAGGCCTTTAGGCCCATCAAATCTATACCGGTCATAATCCCACCCAGACCTATCCCTATAACCCCATGCATTTACCCCAGCTAGTCCCCCTGACACTTAGAGTCAATTTGGCATGGTCAATCCACCTAACCCACACATCTTTGGATTGTGGGAGGAGACCTGACCTGCCAGAGGAAACACACATAGACACAAGGAGAATGTGCAGACTAAAGGAGAATATGCAGATTCTGCACAGGTAGTGAATCAAACTGGGGATCGAACTCTGTGCTCTCAACATGAAGCCAAGAGCCTCTAAAGGTTGATTTCATTTATTATTGTTAAATGTCACATGTATTTAGGATATAGTAAAAAGTATTGCTTATTGCATGCTATACTGTTCATAGGGTACATAAGGGAGAGGAATGGAGAAGATGCAGAATATGGCATTGCAATTAAAGATAAGGTGTAGAGAAAGACCAGCTTAATATATAATAGTACCATTCAAAAGTTTAATGGCAGTAGGGAAGAAGCCGTTAAATTTTTGAATATATTACTCTTGTAAGAAACAAAGGAAAAAAAGATAAATGTCTAAAGGACATATTTATGTACGAATTTTTAATACAGATGTTTTCGATTTTAGAAGGGTGAATTTTGTGTTTTAGAATTTAATAATTTTATCATCTATGACAGAAACTGTACATCTGCACTTTGGCAATTATTCCAAAATGAACCTCCAAGTAATTTAGTTAAGGTACTTTAAAAATGTTGAAAAGTTCTCCTCCTCTATTCATTTTATGTTGTCTGAAATAAAATTCATATTGTCTCTGAAATATGCCCTCCATCTAAATAAATATTGGGTGCTTTGTTGTGATGGTAAAAGTCTTGAGTAGTTAACAGTCCATCAATTTTTATTCAGTTTCAGTGCCAGTTGTTTAAATTGAATACATGGAATCACAAAGGGGAATTTTAACATAGATGAGTTTGTGGAATTGTGTGCCAGGGTTGTAAAAACAATGAGCGAAATGGGAAAATTTCATAACACGTTAGGAAGCCAGCTTCAACCTGCCAAGGTTGTTGACATTTAATTCAAATACTTTTTCCAGTTTAATTTTAACAGGTAGATTTCCTGGGCCTCTGAAAACTCAGCAGCCACAGTCTCGAGAAGAAAGCCTTGCGTAGAGGGCAAGTGTCTACTTCCTCTCAGCCCCCAGGTGAGCATCATTGACCATCACACCTGTTCTACAAAAACAGCCCTCCCCACCACTCCTGCATGGGGTCATATACCCAGGAGTTGGGGATTAGACCCCCCTCCCCGCATTTGCCCCAAGGGATTGGGGTTCAGGCTTGCCTGGTCCTGAAACTTCTTCTGGAGTGCTCCCCGCCCCCCCACAAATGAAGGTTGATTTCTGCATAGGGCACCTGCCAGGGCCAAAAGTTGCACACTATGGAGATAAAACTCAACAGCATGGGAGGGAAATCTAGGCTCCTTTGTGTTTTATATACAAATAAGGAATGTATTTACGATGCATGTGTATAAAAAGGAGAGCACAAGAATGTTCGAAACATTTCAAGGTTAATCAATGTCCCAAGAGCAATAAATGAGATGAACAGCCTGTTAATCGGATTTTTGATGATTTTGTTTGATGAAGGAGAGTTGGATATGCCAGTTCTATCAGAAGCAGATTTAGGATCTCACAAGGAAATTGTTGTGACATCAGAAAATTTACTGTGAGAACATGAACCATGCTTCATTGGACAGTGGAAAGAATATTGTTATTTACAACTCATTCAGAGTATAACAGCTCTCGTACACACCTGCATACACTCACATCCTTACAAGTTTCCAATGACTGTCTATGTTTCAATTAATTATTTTTAGGATTCTCACCCTTTGTTTTCCAAATTATTGTCTCTTCTGCATACCTCAGCAAATTCTTCTAATTAAATTTAATTAATTAAGTGAGCAGCTTGGGTCACCATCTGTGTGGAATTTGCACATTTTCCCCAGATTTGCATGGGTTTCCTCCGGGTGCTCTGGTTTCTTCCCACAGTCCAGAAATGTGTGGAGGGATTGAATGTTTACAGCAAAGAATGAGGTGGAAATCAAGTGGACTGCTTCATACTGGATGGTGTGGAGCTTCTTGAGTATTTTTGGAGCTGCACATTTTTAGCCAAGTGGAGAGTATTCTGTTACAATCCTGACTTGTGCCTTGAACATGATGTACAGATTTTGAGTTGAGGTGAGTTACTTTCCAGAGAATTCTCAGCCTCTAAACTATTCTTGCAGTTTTTATGTGGCTAGTCTAGTTCAGTTTCTGGATAATGGTAACTCCCAGAATGATGGAGGTAGGGTTTCAGCAATGGCAATGCCATTGAATGTCAAGGGGAGATGGTTAGACTCTATCTTGCTGGAGATGGTTATTGTGGGGTTCCTTTTAAGAGTTTCTGATAAATCACGCTCTCTGTAATTTTCCACTCTCGTTGTGGCATCGAATTGTCTACAATAAATTTTTTTATTCCTCCTTAAGTGACTTAAATAGGGATTGTTTATTTTTACTTTGGAAATTGGTTTTATGACCTTGCATTGTCAGGAGGGAAGTTGCTTGATAGGTCAGATGATTGGATCTCTTTCATTTTTAGTTCTGTGCTGCAGGTTTTAGTTTTTAGAAGAGACATCAAATTGAAAGCATCCTGTCTCTCCCCTCCCCCGCCCCCTCCAATACCCCTGCATTTTTAGGAAATTCCGTTGTTTAGTTGAAAGCCTTCCTGGAGAATAAACTCTGCCGCTGGTGGCTTAACCAGGAGCCACCATTAATCATCCAAGGGACTCAATTCCAGTATCATGTGAGCATTAGTCTTTGCTATGTTGGACATGTGACAAGGGATTTGTCTAAAGGAAGGTTGGTTTTAATTGGAACATCTTCGATATATTTGATAATACATTATCATAGTTGTTTTGTTTTTGTTTGTCATTGATAAAGATAATTTTCTTTCTATACATGTTAACTATATTCTTAATTAAAATTTTTTTGATAAAAGCTCCCTAGTGGGTGATTTGAATCGTATGTGAAGTGAAGCATATCATGCTTGTCCTAGCTAAATTCAAGGTGCAAAGCTTACTATCCAGGAGGGCTTCATAAAACACTTTGGAGCTTCTGATCTGAACCATAACATCATTGTCTGGCACTTTGTACAGCATGAATGTTATTGTTTGGCCCAAGCCTTATATTGTCCATGCTATATTTGGATATGAACTGCTTTAATATTGAAGGAGTTGCAACAAATGTTGCTGAAAAATTGTTCAATCATCCACAAACAACACCACTTCTGACCTTATGATGGAAGCAAGATCATTGATGAAGCTGCTTAAGGTGGTTGAACCTAAGATACTATCCTGAGGAACTCCTGCATTAAGGTCCTGGGATTGAGATGATTTCCAACAATCACAACCATCTTACTTTGTGCTAGGTATGACTCCAAACAGTGGTGAGAAAGAGATGGAAAACCTAGTGAAATGGTGTGCTAACAATAATCTCCCCCTCAATGTCTGTAAAATGAAGGACTTAGTCATCGACCTCAGGAAATATAGTGGAGAACATGTCCTGTCTATTATCAACAGCGATGAAGTGGAGATGATTGATAGCTTGAGGTTTCTAGGTCTTCAGATTACCAAAATCTGTCCTGGATTCTCTATGCTGACGGCACAGTTAAGAAAGTCCACTAATGTTTCTACTTTCTCAGAGGCTCAGGAAATTTGTCATGACCACTATGACTCACCAATTTTTATAGATACACCATAGAAAGCATCCTGTCTGGATACTTGGTATGGCTGCTGCTCTGACCAAGACTGCAAGAATCTACAAAAGATTGTGAATGTAGCCCAGTCCATCATGCAAATCAGCCTCCCATTCATTGATTCTGTCTATATTTTCCACTGCCTCGAGAAAGCAGCCAGCATAATCAAGGACCCCAAGCAGCCCACTCATAATCACTTCCACCTTCTTCCATCCGGAAGAAGATACAAGAGTCTGAAAATGCATGCCAACAGATTCAAGAACAGCTTCTTTCCTGCTGTCATCAGACTTTTAAAGGGTCCTTTCATATATTAAGCTAATCTTTCTCTTCACTCTATCTGTAACTGCAACACTACGTACTACACCCCATCCTTTCCTTCTCCCTTATGTACTCTACGGCAGGTATGTTTTGAAACAATATTTTTTACTTTATCCCAATATGTGACAATAATAAATCAAATCAAGTTTTCCCCAATTATCTTTGACTTTAGATTTGCTGGGTGTCTTGAGGTCAATCCAAAAAGATTTGCTAAATTGCTCCTTAGTGTCAAAACTTTTGGTAGGGTAAATATCTGGGGTTATGGGGATAGGGCTGGGTGGGATTGTTATCATTGCAGACTGAATGGCTTGCATCTGCACTGTAGCGATTCTATATGGTGTTTGATGATGACATCGACATGATGCGCTGAAGCGCCCCTTTCTGTGCTGCAATGACTCTAAAGTGGCACCCCAGACAGGGAGAATTCCCACAGAACTGCACCGCCAACCGAGATATTGCGCTCAAGTCTCTGGAGTGGCTCTTAAACAGACACATCCTGTGACAGAGGCGAGTGAGATTGATATGCAACGAAACAAATAGGGGTGACACAGTGGGTTGTGCACAGTGGCCTTGCAGTGCCAGGGAACCAAGGTTCAATTCCTAGCTTTGTGTCACTGTCTGTGCAGAGTCTGCACATTCTCCCTGTGTCTGTGTGGGTTTCTTCCCACAGTGCAGGTTGGATGAATTGACCATACTAAATTCTTCCTCAATGTACCCAAATAACTGCCAGAGTGTGACAGCTAGGGGATTTTCACAGTAACTTCACTGCAGTGTTAATGTCAGCCTACTTGTGACACTAATAAACAGTGTACCCGAACAAGTGCCCGAGTGTGACAGCTAGGGGCTTTTCACAGTAACTTCACTGCAGTGTTAATGTTATTTCTGACACTAATAAATAAACTAAATGAGGTTCTGTCAGCTTGGCAGCACTTACCCACAGTTACAAATCTCGCAGATGCATTTTCGGGTCATCTTGGCCGCTGTTGGTTAATCTCTATTATATATATATATTTATATATATATTTGTAATTGTACAAATATAATTTGTCTGCAGCTTTAAACTCTTGGCAATACTCAAGCGTCAAATGCCTGGAGAGCAGCCCCCCGGCTCAGCGCAGCGCTCTTTATTATGTCATGGGGCCCCGTCTCCAAGCCAGCAACAGTCACCCGGGCAACCGCCGCGTCCTAGCAACGACGCAGGGCGGGACGTCGTGTCAGGGGTCGGGGAGGGGGTCAGAGGGTGCCGACGCGGGCATGCGCAGTGAGGCTTTTCCACTCCACGCGCCGGTTTGGTGTCGCCGCCGCCGCCGCCGCCGACTCGGTGAGTGGGGAATTCGGTGCCGGGGCGGTCAGAGGGAGCTGGGTTTAGTCTCCTCCTTCCTCTCGCGAAATACACCGTGCCAATCTCTACTCGAACCCGTTGCCCTGAACCAGCCCCCCTCATCTCCCCTATTGAGTCTCTGGAGGATGCCTGAAGCAATGAGTAGAGGGCTTGTCTGAGGAGAGTGGGCCTCTACCCTTCGGTGGTGAGGGAAATAACAGGCTACCCCACTGAAACATACACAGGCCTGGGCAGGGGATCTTTGCAGGAAGGATGTTTACCCTGGATTTGGAGGATGGGGTTCTCTAGGGCTTGGTGCGGTTGAACATTTTCTTATTAGTGTCACAAGTAGATTTACATTAACACTGCAGTGAAGCCACTGTGGGTGCAGCAGTGCTGTCTCACAGCTCCAGGGACCTGGGTTTGATTCCCAACTTGGGTCACTGCCTGTGAGAAGTAGAACTCAGAACGTAGGAAAACTACAACACAACAGGTCCTTTGGCCCACAAGTTGCACTGATGATATCCATACCTACTAGGCTTACCTATAACCCTCAATTTTGTGAAGTCCCACGTACTCATCCAGAAGTCTCTTAAAAGACCCTATCGAATTTTCCTCCACCACTGACAGCAACTGATTCAATTCATTCACCACCCTCTGAGTGAAAAACTTAACCCTGATATCTCCTCTGTATCTACTCCCCAGCACCTTAAACTTGTGGGCCGAAGGGCCTGTTGTGCTGTAGTTTTTCTATGTTTTAAGTTTGCAGGTTTTCCCTGTGAATGTGTGGATTTCCTCTGGTGTCCTCCCACAGTCCAAATATGTGTGGGTTAGGTGGAATGACCATGCTAAGTTGCTGCTTAGTGTTAGAAGTATTAGTTAGGATAAATGCATGGGGTTCGGGGTCTGGGTGGGATTGTTGTCAGTGCAAACTTGATGGGCCAAATGGCCACCTGCACTGTTAGATTCTATGAAAAGCGGTGGTGGGTCGTTTTGGGGGTTGAGTGCAGAGGAGGGTTGGGGAGGGTGGCTTTGGGGGTGGGGGAATCTTGTACAATTGGGGAACACTGTACAGTTTCCCTAATGCTCCCTAGTTTTCCGGGATGTGTAGGTTAGGAGAATTTGCGGGGTAAACACGTACGATTGCAGGCATAGGGCCTGGATAAGATCCTCTGATGGAGTTTCATGGAAGGCTAGATGGGTTGAATGGCCTCTACTGGAAGGATTCAGTGCGAGGGATAGGATTGAGATGAAGAGGAGTTTCTTCATTCAAAGTTTTGCCATTTTTGACCCCTGAGGGCCATGGAAGGTCAGTCATTGAATATATTCAAGGCAGCAGAGATGGGTGGAAAACGTTATTGAAGTTATAAAGATTGATCGTGATCTCTAGTTGAATGTGGAGCAGGTTTGAGGGGTTAAATGACCTACTTTTGTTCCTAATGTACCCAGTCCAGCCAGGCATTGCTGGGGCCTGGAGCAATTGCCAGCTTGCAGCAAATTGACCTATGCTTGATACTTTATTTACATGTCTCCAACTATGTTGTGTATGTCAGTCCCAGTCCCAACTTCAGAACCTGGAAAACTTCCACCCAGCTGCTGTATGTCTTCATGGAACCTTGGCTCTGTTGGGAGTAGTCTCGCCTTTGACTTGGGTAGAAATTCCAAATGAGGGACTTGAGCATGTAATGCAGTTTGACACTCCCAGTGCAGAACTGAAGAGATGTTGCACTGTTGGAGGTGCTGGGCCCAATTTTCCTATTCTGAGACTCACCCTGAGCTCACCCCAATTGTGAAATGGAAATGTTTCACCCACCTGGAAGATGGTAATAAGTTCACTTGGAGCAATTTGCTGGTCAAACCTGATGTCTGATACCAGACTGCTATTTTCAAATGCCTTCCTGATCTCTGCGCTGGGAGACAGCCCTTCCCTCCCCACAGAAAATGAAATGGTGCCCCCCTCACTGACCAGGAGTCGTGAAGGTTAAACTGACCTGGCCTCTTCAGAATTTCCACAGCTGACAGGCAGAAATGCAGAAATTCAGGCCTGCCTGAATTCACCATTCCTGGTCAGCCAGGGCTAGAAGAGGCAGTCCAGTTACAACACTGCAATCCTGGCAGAGAATGACAAGGTCAAGCCCTTGCTCCTAGCCTGAGACCATCCAATCCCCAGGACTCTTGAGGGATCCTTCCTTTGCAACCTGGCTGCAGTAAAGAGGAAAAAGTGGCAACTTTACTACTACCTCGAGCCCCTTTAGAGCTCTAGGCCAAGGTGTCAGTGCAGCAGATATTGCACTGTTGGCACTGTCGAGGCGCTTGGTCTTAAGGGGGCCGTGTGTGGTGGGGAGCTGAGGGGAAGTGGGGGCCAAGAGGGGACTGGGTCAGGTTGTCCTCATATCTGCACGGTGGGACAGGGGACGAGGGAGGATGCCCCTCTTTTCCAAGGGGTTGCTGGTGCTCCCCTCAGTGTCCAGCCAGCAGTGCTCCCACTTCTAGCTAGTACATGAAAAGCCTACCTGATGCTATTCACATTGGCGAGGTGGATGAATGATGGGATTTTAGTGAATGGTCTGTTAAAAATTTGGTAATGATATTTAAATAAGTAGGTTTGAATTATTATTGGGTTGTTGCCCGCTCTGGACAGGAACCCCATTGGGACAGGTGTGGCATGAGGGCAATCTGACCCAATCCTGTCTCAGCTCTCCCTTCGCCCTAAACTCTGTGCAGCCCCCTTAAGGTCAAACCACTTGACAGTGCCAACTGTGCAATGTCAAGTAGCATTGACACCCTAGCCTAGAGCTTGGGGCCCTGAAGAGGTTTGAGGTAGTATGTCCAGTGGCCATTTGCTGCTTCTAGCTGCAGAGGAAGGATCCCTCAATGGTCTTAAGCTGGGGGCAAGGAATTGACCTCGCCATTCTCTGCCAGGCAAGATTGGTTGGATAAATCCTGAGAGCCCCATGCCATAGAGAATCCCAATTTTTGGCTGACACCCCATTCATTGACGCATCAGGATTCCCGCCCCTCGTCCGAAGGGGCAGAGAATCAACCCTGCTGTCTTTCAAATGAGGTTTTAAATTGTGTCACCGTCTGCTGTCCAGGTGCATTTAAAAGATTCAAGGTACTATTCAGGCAAAAAGCAGAGTTTTCTCTAGTGTCCTAGCTAACATTTAGCCATTATCGGTATTAGAAACCAGATGTATTCTAATGGTGATGATATTTCAAAAGTATTTGTTGGCTGTGAAGTGAATCAGAGAACCTGTACAGTGTAGAAGGAGTCCATTTAGTCCGTCAGGCCTGCACTATCCACAATCCCACCCAGACCTGATCCCCATAACCCCAAGTAAATACCCTGCTAATTTCCCTGACACTAAGGGGCAGTTTATCATGGCCAATCCACCTAACCTGTACATTTTGGAACTGTGGGAGAAAACTCATGTAGACAAGGGGAGAACATGCAAACTCCACACAGTCACCAAGGCTAGTATTGACCCGGGTTCCCTGGCTTAAGGTCATCCTGATCTTGAGAAAAGCACAATATTGATGCCAGTGTTTCTTTACATGAGTGCTTGATCCTGTTGGGAATTTGCAGGATTTGTTATAGTTTAAATTTCCAGCACCGATGTTACCAATTTAACATTCTAAATTTTTTGCACCAGTTACCCTGGGCACAACTCTTCATGCACAACTGGCAGAAACCAAATTCATTTTATTTTTGTGCGTAGGTCTCTTTCTGCTCAACCTATTGCACATAGCTCAGTTGCCAATTCTGATTGACATCTCCCTTGCATGAATCCATTGAAGCTTTCCTTTTGGTCATCTTGCAGCAACCCTTCTACCTAGCACTCCCACCAGTGGTTGCCTGTTATATCAACAGCTTTACCAGGACAATTAGAGACTGAACAAAACTCTTCACTACCTGATTGACTGAATCTTGACTACCAAACAATTTTTGTTGCCATCATTAAATATTTTTATAAGAGATTAACCAAAATGTTTGCAGAAAATAAGAGAAGCATATCATTATTTTTAATGTGTTAAAGTATTAAAGTATTAAAATTACTTTAATATTTTAAAGACTTTTCTTTTGGCTTTTGTTCATGGCAGTGTCCAGGACCTAATTCAGTATTTGGAAACTCCAGGAGAATCCTGGAGAGTTGGGAACCTTGCAAAGCACCCCAACATAAAGGAGAGATCAGGCCAAAATTGATTTGATCGCAGCAGTGAAAGACAAATGTCTAACCGACTATATCAGCTTCATTCAAATTTTATTGACTGAGAAAAACTGTCATGTAAGTTGCTGTTAGTTAATAAAAATGATTGACTGAAGGCTCTGACTTGCTGAAATCAATTATTTCATAATAATGGTTCTTCAACTGTTTTGGTGGAAGAATATCTTTTCAAACTGATTTGTAATCATGGACCCTTCATCTAAATTACAATAACTTGTAATATGCATAGTATGAAAGTATTGCGTGTAAAGAATGCAATTAATATAAAAAATGTAGACGTCAATGAGGTGCATGGGGCTACTCCCACTGAGCGCTGTGAATGTTTAAATCCCCTCTCTCTAAAAGAAGACTGAATTCACCTGGTGTGCAAAACTTGTCTCAGTATGTGCAGGTTTAATTGGCGACCCATGTGTTGCTTCTCAGCACTCTCCCATGCAAAGGTGGAACAGCTTTGCTCCATAGACGTGGCAGCCGTGCACTACCTCATGCTGCTTCTGTTTTGAATGAAACCCACCTTTCGCAGTTGTGTAATTATTTTATGGATAGAAGTGTTTCTATGGATCTGAGAACCCTATGGTTTTAGGCAGTCTCTAGCTAGTGTCCAGTAGTGAAGTGAAGACAGCTGACTGTAAAAATAAAGCATGTATGTACTTTGGGCATCTTGGGCTACAAGATTTCCAGCTACAGGGGATATAGAGAAGGAAGAATGTTCCAAAAATATGTAGGAAAATCTAAAGATACTGTCTGGTTTTAGTGTTTTTTTTGTAGTGAAGACATTTTTCATTTTACATCAAACATAAATTATTACTTCCTTTAACTTCTATGTTACAAAAACATCAAAACTAACAGCTGTGTCTTTATACATGGTCATATGAGACTTTAAATATGTCACAATGCAGGAATGCAGTTTTTTCGATCCTTGTCAACCAAAACTATTTGTCTTAATCTGACAAATTAACGTGAGAACAATAAAAATAATTTTTTCTGGTTATGGATATGATTTCTCCCACTCCTCTCATTTTGCCACAAAAGAAAACAAGATCTTCTCATCATCTATTGATGCACTTACTGTCTGTACCTCCTCTTGCTAATTTTAGTAATTACAAATATACAGACATTCTAAATGTTTCCCTCTGGATTTGCTGCAATACGTTCCAGCTTGTGCTGTACCACTAACACAATCTATACACAAGAACCAATATGTTTTGATTTGGTCTCCATATACATGGACAAATCTCTGAAATTAAACAAAATTAATTGGTTGTCATAGACGAATTGGGCCAAAGGGTTGTTTCCATGTTGTAAACCTCTGACTCTAAATGCCTGATGTACTAAACCCAGGTAAAGCCAATATGAAATAAATGGGGTGTGAGAATGCATGATATGAACAAAGAACAACACAGCATGGGAAACAGGCCCTTCGGCCCAATGAGCCCACGCTGCTACCTCGACATTCCCACTTCCACCCATGATCCCTGTCTATGTTTGTAGAAATCCGCATTGGAATCAAATTAGCGAGACAATTTAGGGAGAATTTGTTTTGCCAGTCAGCCTAAGGGCACATCTTTGGGGTATGGGAGGAAACCGGAGCACCCGGAGAAAACCCACACAAGCACGGGAAGAATGTGCAAACTCCCACAGATACAAGCCCAAATCCATGTATCTGCACAGCACAGTGATAGTCACTGAGCTGTTGTGTTGCCCATCAACTGGTCCAGTTCAAGCGTACAGTAATGATGTGCAGCACTAGGCTACTCTTGGAAAATTCAAGAGCAACCCTCTCACGACCCATCGCGTGTATGCCCCATGTTGGACAACAAGGTGGACCGAAGTACCTGTAGAATAAAACAGAAATACATCAATATCATGCACAACTTACGCAATTCCCAGAGAAGTGCCAAGGCTCGTGATCCCTATTTTAAATTAGTTTTCTATATCCCTCCATCCCCATTCTGCTCATGTGCTCATCTAAGTACCTCTTAAATAACTCCAGCGTGCCTACCTCCACCACCTTACTTGGCAGTGGGTTCCATATTCCCACAATCCTCTGTGTAAAAAAAAAAACTCCCTCTAGCATCCAAATTATACCTTACCCCCTTCACCCTAAGCCCGTGACCCTTCGTGATATTTGATTCCAACCTAGGAAAAAAACTTAACACTCTTTACTCTATCTATACCCTTCATAATCTTCTACACCTCTAATAGGTCTCCTCTCAGTCTACATCTTTCTAAAGAAAACAGCCCCAATTTGCCTAACCTCACCTCGTAACCCAGACCTTCCATACCAGGCAGCATCCTGGTAAACCTCCTCTGCACTCTCTCCGGGGTCTCCATGTCCTTCTGGTAGTAAGGTGACCAGAACTGGACACAATATTCCAAATGAGGTCTAACCAATGTTCTATACAACTGCAACATTAAAGGCCAGCTCTTGTACTCTATATCTCTTCCTATAAAGGTAGCATACCATATGCTTTCTTCACAACCTTCTCCACCTGTTCTGCCATCTTCAAAGACTTGTAAGGATAATGAAAAATGTTTGCAGCATGGAGGCTGATGGCAGGGAAAGTTGCAGCAACAGACTTGAGCAGTCTGAGAGGAGATGAGATATGGCAAAGGGAAGAGGAAAAAGCATTCGAATTTTAACTTTGTTGCATCTGTAGGCATCCCAAAGTGCTTGATAGCCAATTACAACAATGACCACACTTAACATTAATTAGTGTAGGAAACATAACAACCAATTTGCAGACAACAAAATGCCACAAACAGTAATGAATTAGTGACCTGTAGAATTTATTTCAGATAATGCTGACTGAGGCATAAATGCCGCCCAAGATATTGAGAACTCCTTGCACTTTGCATAGAGCTTGGGATCTGTACAAACTAATTTTGATTAGTCTTGGGCCACTATGAGAGGCATTTTAGTACAAGGAGCTGTTTCTTTATTGATGTGCAAACATTACTGTGAAGAATGCATAATACTTTACAGATTTGGACACATTGCTGTGGGATTTGGACACGTTGCTAGGGTAGATGCAGTATTGTTTCAAGGACCTACAAATATTTCTGTGAAAGGCACATCATTCTATAAAAATCCATTAATAATGTAACATATATCCTTTAATGAGTTATGTGGCATTTTATTAATTCAATTAGTATGTCACAATACATTGATAGCTAATGTGCACCTGTTGTGAATTCATCCCACACCTGGCTACGTCAATAGATAGTTGCTACTTGTTTCAGATTCTTCATCATTTTAAAATGCAAGTTTTACACATTACTAAAAGTCCCATGTTATGACCTATCCTGGATCACTGAACATTGCTAAGCACTCACAGTATGCCCTGATATTTGGCATTCTGAATGTAAAACATGACCCTTTGGAATATTTAGTATGCATTATTAATAGGATATGCTGTGCTATCATTTTATTTGCATTTTGTTACAGAATCAAATTCAAAATGGGTCATACTAATTTGGAAAATATTGTTGAACTACAAAAGAATACTGCCAACATCCGAAATATCTGTATAGTCGCTCATGTGGACCATGGTAAGATTTCTCTTTAGTTTTAAAATAAAAACATTTCAAAAAATTGAATAGCTGTAAATATAGTGGAGAGAGCACCAGTTCCCTGCCATGATCTGTTGGTTAAGTCTATCTCCTTTGTAAGATGTGAAAAGGGACATTTGGATCTTTTTCTTCTTGTTTGGTTTCATGAGCTTAGAAACAGTGGGAATGTTGTTAATGCTTACTTCAGTTCAGTGGGTCAATGTCAAACTCTCAGAAAGGATCAAATGACATGACATTTCTAACACACGTTTCAAGTGATGTTTGTACATATTGATAAATAGCCACAATGTCCATAAACTGATGTAGGTTCCAATTGCTGTAACAACATATAAATGTCTTATCACTAATATAAATGAGCATCTTGAACAATGAGCTTGAAATTGTGGATTTGATGTTCTTGGTTATGTGTTGACACAAAAATGAAGGTTTTATATAAGTGATGGGTTCTTAGTCTTTTTGCTTTTGAAGCTCACCACCCATGATATAAATATTCCACAGAATGAATATCTTTACCTTGCAAATATTAGTTCTACAATTACAAATAAATTGGTTTTGATTTACTTTTTATGTGAAACCTGTTGCTAATGCTGAAGAAAACATGAGTGTATCTTTAAAAGGCATATTGCATGTCATACTTAGTGTTTGTCCTGTCTTGGTTATGCTTGGGTTAGTTCAGAGTAGATTATCAAACTTAACAAAATAAAAGTTAAATATGAATAATTTAGATTTAAGTATGGCAGTGAAGTTTGTGTTACTGGACGATGTGACGGTTAATGGACAGTGAAACTTGTTTTGAGTAAACACATACAGTAGATGTCTCCATGTCAAATCTCTGCAAGAAGTCTCACAACACCAGTTCTGATCAGAACTCCCCACTCACCTGACAAAAGAACAGCATTCCAAAAGCTAGTGCGATTTACTACCAAATAAACCTGTTGGACTTTAACTTGGTATTGTGAGACTTCTTATTGTGTTTACCCCAGTCCAACACAGCATCTCCACATCAAATCTCTCTGCCTCAGAGCCATTGTAAGTTGTAGATAACTCGATACACATGGAGCAGAGAGAAATATCAGGAAAGTTTGCTGTAGACTTTGGTCACATCCTGTGAGGAAATGCAGGTTCTGAATGAGACTGGAGTGATCATTGGGATAGAAAGAAAGGGAGAACCCATCCTCAATAAAGAATGAGGATGTATAGAAATTGGTTCTGTTTAACAGGTATAATGTGTTGCTACCTGATTTGATTTGATTTGGTTTATTATTGTCACATGTATTAATATTCTGTAAAAAGTATTGTTTCTTACGTGCTATAAAGATAAAGCATACTGTTCCTAGAGAAGGAAAAGAAAGAGGGCAGAATGTGGTGTTACATTCATAACTAGGGTGTAGAGAAAGATCAACTTAATGCAAGCTAAATCCAGTCAAGAGTCTGACAGCAGCAGGAAAGAAGCTGTTCTTGAATCAGTTGGTACGTGTCCTCAGACTTTTGTGTCTTTTTCCCAAAGGAAAAAGGTGAAAGAGAGAATGTCCAGAGTGCATGGAGTCCTTAATTATGCTGGCTACTTTGACGTGGCAGGACGTATAGACAGAGTCAGTAGATGGGAGATTGGTTTGCGTGATGGATTGAGCTACATTCATGAGCTTTTGTAGTTCCTTGCAGTCTTGGGCAGAATAGGAGCCATACCAAACTGTGGTACAGCCAGAGAGAATGCTTTCTATGGTGCATCTGTAAAAGTTGGTGAGAGTTGTAGCTGACATGCCAAATTTCCATAGTTTTCTGAGAAAGTAGAAGCGTTGGTGGGCTTTCTTAACTATAGTGTCGACATGGGGGGGACCAAGACAGATTGTTGTGATCTGGATACCTAAATCTTGAAGCTCTTAACCCTTTCTACTTTGTCCATGTTGATGTCGACCGGGGCATGTTCTCTTTTATGCTTCTTGGAGTCGATGACGATCTCCTTCATTTTGTTGACATTGAAGGAGAGATTATTGTCACCGCACAAGTTCACCAGATTCTCTATCTCGTTCCTATATTTTGTTTCATCATCATTTGAGATCCTACCCATTATGGTGGTACCGTCAGCAAACTTGAAAATTGAATTGGAGGGAAATTTGGTACACAGTAATAGACATATAAGGAGTATTGTAGAGAGCTGAGAACACAGCCTTGTGGGGCACTGGTGTTGAGGATGATCTGGAGGAGATGTTGTTGCCTATTCTTACTAATTGTGGTTTGTGAATTAGGAAGTTCAAAATTCAGACACGGAGATGCCGAGGCTCAGGCCGCAGTTTGCCTGAGTGAATAAGCATAAAGATTGTCAGGACAGACAGGATGCTGTCCAAAACAGGGATGAGGGGAAACTTGATGTGATAACTATGGGCGAATAGACAACACCCTTCGTAAATAATACCTATAGCCACACATAGCATGTTGCCTGAGGATACCAGGGTGAGGGACGTGTTGAACATTTGTGACGAGATGTTGAAAGGAAGGAAGGTTCATTCATTGTGGTCCATTTATGACTAACAGCATAGGGAAGGCAAGTAGTCAGATGTGGAGGATGTAGAAGGTAAAGAAGAGGACCTCACGGGTGATAATCTCTAGATTATTATGCAGTTTGTATCTTTAGTTAAGCATATTAAAGGCAGCATGATTTTAATGGCAATTTCAACTTTTATATGGATTGGGATAAGCATTTGTCAGAAAGTTAGTGAGTTGGTTGTATGTGTCTGGGAAAGGGTTCTGCATAAATATAGCCTTGAACTGTAAAGGGGTATTAGGGGTAATGACCCATAACCAAATTTATTTATGATGTGAAGATGCTGGCATTGGAGTGGGGTAAGCACAGTAAGAAGTCTGTGGTGAGCACCTTGTAAACACAATGAGTAACCAGGTGTTGTGTGACATCTTACCAGATTAATTTAACAGCCTTAACCATACGTGATATTTATCTAATAGCCATCATAATATAATTGAACTCAATATAATGCTTGAAAGGGAAATTTGTGAAACGATTACTGAGTTTCTAAATGTTGGATAGAGCAGACTTCAATGTGATGAGACTAAAACTGCCCACGATAATCTGAACAACTGGTAAAATGACAGACAATCTATGAAAAATGTTCAAACATTATTTAATATGATGCAGAACCAGTTCATAACCCTATGAGTTCTGTTCTAAACTTGCCAAAAAAGTGGCCTTGGCCAATGAGTTAAGAGAAGCGTAGCATTAAAAGAAAGAGCACGCAAAATGCAAAAATATGAAAAATATGCAGAGAACAGCAAAGGCAGACAGTTGACAAGGGCCGCAAAAAGAAGTATCAGACAAAACTTACACGGGTAACAAAATGAATCACCAAATTTTGTGATATTAAGAAAAAGATGATGGTCAGAGGAAACGTGAGCCTCTTGAAAACTGATATGATATTGTCAATGAAAATAAGGGAATGACAGATATGCTGACGTATGCCAGGCATTTAGAGAATCTGGAATCCTAAGGAAGCTAATGTTGAATCAAGGACAGAGTTTAGTTTAAAGTTTACTTACTAGTGTCACAAGTAGGCTTACGTTAACGCTGCATCAAAGTCACTGTGAAAATCCCCTAATTGCCATCCTCTGGCGCCTGTAAGGGTACATTAAGGGAGAATTTAGCATGGCCAATGCACCTAACCAGCACATCTTTCAGACTGTGGGAAGAAGCCAGAGAACCTGGAGGAAATCCACGCAGACATGGAGAGAATGTGCAGACTCAGCACAGACGGTGACCCAAGCTGGGAATCGAACTCGGGTCCCTGGCGCTGTGAAGCAGCAGTGCTAACCACGGTGCGAGCCTGACCAAAGTTACTATAAGCAAAATAACTGTGACAAAGGTAATAATAGCACTCGAGTGAAAAATCCTTGGGACCAAATGTTTCCATCCCAGGAATAAAGGAGTGTTAGGGAGTTCATTAGCTTAGTTGGCTGGACGGCTGGTTCATAATGCAGAGTTACGTCAACAGCGTGGGTTCAATTCCTGTATTGGCTGAGATTATTTATGAAGTCCCCTCCTTTTCAACTTTACTCTTATCTGAGATAAGAGTAATGATCTTCAGATTAAATCGCTTATCAATCTGCCTAAGGATAGGATGATTGAACATTTCGAAAATTTTCAATCATCAGACAGAGTCAGCATGGATTTGCAAAGGGAAGGTCATGTCAGGTAAACTTAAGGGCAGCATGCTGGCACAGTGATTAGCACTGTTGCCTCAGTGCCAGGGACCCAGGTTCAATTCTGACTCAGGTCATCGTTTGTGTAGAGTTTACACATTCTTCTCATGTCTGTTTATGTTTCCTCCGGAAACCAGTTTCCTCCGGAAACCAGTTTCCTCCCACACTCCAGAGATGTGTAGAATAGGTTGATTGGTCATGCTAAATTGTCCTTTACTGTCACGGGGATTAACAGGGTAAATACAGGTTGGATCTGGATGGAATTGCTGTTGGTGTGGCCTGGATGAGATGATTGAATTGTTTGAAGAAGTGATTAAAATAGTGAAGAGGGATGTTGTTTATATGGACTTTCAGAAATATTTGCTAGAGCCCCATAAACTTAAATTGAACCCTATGGAAATGAAGAAATATTAATGACCTTGTTAGGCAATTGGCTCAGCAGCAGAAGTCAGTGTGGAGGTAATGGACTGGCACACTTAGTGACAGGATATGATTGTGCAATAGTGCAAGGATCTTTGTTGAGCCTCACCTATTCATCATATTTATTAATGATTTTGATGATGGGAAAGAGAGTCATCTCTACAAATTGCTAATTTGTAGAGCGGCATACATGCGACGGGTCGTGAGAGGACTGCTCTTGGATCTTTTTCGAGAGTATCCTACTGCTTCACGTTGTTAGTGTATGCTTGACCTGGACCTTCTGATGGGCAACACGACAGCTCAGTGACTATCGCTATGCTGTGCAGATACATGGATTTGGGCCTGTGTCTGTGGAAGTTTGTGCATTCTCCCCGTGCTTGCGTGGGTTTTCTCCGGGTGCTCCAGTTTCCTCCCACATCCCAAAGATGTGCTCTTAGGCTAATTGACAAAACAAATTCTCCCTAAATTGTCTTAAATTTGGTTTTTAATCCATAGATCTGTAAACGTGGACAGGGATCGCGGGTAGAGGTGGGAACATCGGGGTCGTGGGCTCGTTGGGCCGAGGGGCCTGTTTCCTGTGCTGTTTTGTTCTTTGTTCTAATGATGCAAAGATAGGCAGAATTATGAGCATGCCCTGGTTGAGAGCTCCTTTAGGTTGTAGGTTTGAATTTTTAGATTATTGAGTCACAATGTTTGAAAAATTTCATCCAGCTAATAGTTTTTAGCGATATATGTACCACTAATGCAAATCTCATAAGAGATGAGTAGTATACAATGGGGAATCCATTTGTTCATAATGTGTGAAACAATTCTCATTTTAACTTTTTTCCTGCGGTCACTATTAGAACTACCTGATTGTGGAAATAGAATTGTTTTTCTGCTATGCATTATAGGTAAACAATATCATTGACTCTGTAACCTGTGAAAAGTTTTTGTATCTAATATGAATTGTCCTCCATATCCTTAGGAAAGACCACCTTGGCTGACAGTCTTATTGCTAGCAATGGGATCATTTCTAATCGGCTTGCAGGAAAGGTAAGCTGCTAACAAAATAGACGTGCTATTCTTCCAAATCACTTTGAAATTATTAGAATTTGAAGAAGTGCTTTCTGATATTTCTACTTTACCATGGAGCACTTGATGGGCCAAATGGCCGAGACATAACTGCTTTCTGACAAAGCTTGCACAGTTCTAACAAATCACAACAGAAGGAATGAAAAGGGATGGATCACCAGGCAGCAGATTCAGTATATTTAAGCACATCCATTGAGTTTGCAAAATCCTCCATTAAACTGGTAAAGTCATGAAGGATATAGTTGCCATCCTAGAGTCTGCGCCAGATGGTGGAAGAATCATTAAAAGAAAAAACTCTGCAACACCTTGTCCTCACCAGCCTGTCACAGAGGCGTTTGTCTGTGACAATAAAGTGTGAGCATCACAGAATTGTCCATATTCACACTGAGGATACCCTCCATCCTGCGGGGTGATATTACCACCATGCTATATCAGATAGACTTGGAGCAGATCAGCAACTCAACTTGTCAGAAAGTTAGTGAGTTGGCTGTATGTGTCTGGGAAAGGATTCTGCATAAATATGCCATAACTGTTTTCATGGTATTTGGGTATTGCTGTCAAGGCCTGCCTTTGTTGTTGCCCATCCCTAATTGCCCTTGAGAAAGAGTTGGTGAGCCACTGTCTTAAATCACTGCAGTCCAACTGGTGCAAGTACCAGTTGGTGAAGTGCTTCACCATTCAAAACAAACATAGTTGAACTTGGCTTCAATCCCATTTTCCTGCCTGTGCTCATATCCCTTGATTACCTGAGAGACCAAAGATTCATAACTCTTTGAGTGAAGTAAGTTTTCCTCAACTCAGCCTAAAATGATCAGTGTTTTACCCTGAGATTTTACCCTCATGTTTTAGATTCTCCTGCCAGTTGAAACAACCTCTCCACCCTATCAAGTCTTGTCAGAATTTTGTAGGTTACAATGGGACAGCTTCTGATCTTTAGGACTAGATGGATCATCCCTACAGCATTTCTGGCTGAAGATGGTTGCAAATAATTCAGTCATGTCTTTTGCACTAACATGTTGGCTCCACGACCATTCATAATTGGATGTAGCAGGACTGCAGAGCTTTGATCTGAACAGTGGTTGTGAGATCACTTAGCCAAGTCTGTTGCATGCTAATTCTGCTGTTTATCATGCAAATAGTCTTGTGTAATAACTCCACAAAGTTGACACTTCATTTGTATGTATGCTGCTGCTCCTGGCATATTCTCCTGATCTTTTAATTGAACCGTTGTGTGATGGGAATTGTGGATTGAAGGATATGCTGGACCATGAGGTTATGGGTTGTGGTTGAATACAATTCTGACCGACAATGCCTCATGCCTCAATGCAACTCTAATAGAGTTGCTGATCTGCTCCAAGTCTATCTGATGTAGCATGGTGGTAATATCACTCCGCAGGATGGAGGGTATACTCAGTGTGAACATGGACAATTCTTTGATGCTCACACTTTATTGTCACAGACAAATGCCTCTGTGACAGGTTGGTGAGAACAAGGTGTTGCAGAGTTTTTTCTTTTAATGATTCTTCCACCATCTGGCACAGACTCTAGGATGGCAACTATATCCTTCATGACTTTACCAGTTTTATCAGCATGGAGGATTTTGCAAACTCAATGGATGTGCTTAATTATACTGAAACTGCTGCCTGGTGATCCATCCCTTTTCATTCCTTCTGTTGTGATTTGTTACTGTGCGAAGCTTTGTCAGAAAGCAGTTATGTCTCGGCCATTTGGCCCATCAAGCCTGCATCGACAACAATCCCAGGACCCAACCCTGTAACCTCACGTATTTACCCTGCTAATCTCTCTGACACTTGAGTCTACTTAGCAAACCACCAAAGATATGGGGAGAAAGTGCAAACTCCTGAGGCTGGAATTGAACCTGGGGACTCTGGTGTTGTGAGGCAGCAGTGCTAACCATCGTGCTACTGTGCTGCCCCATAGTATTCCCATATATGTACTGCCCTTGTCCCTTGTTAGTTTCATGGTCACCAATACTGAGTTAGTTTTCAATTTCAGATTTATTAATATTTGAATCAATTAATTAATTGAATTGAATTCCACTTGCTGTTATATTCCCAAAGCATTAGCCTGGGCCTCTGGATTATTAGTTCAGTGATATTATCACTGCCCCAGCTTCTCCCCATTCCTGCACTGTTGTGTAGACCACTACTATTTTTTTGCAATGCATCTGTTGTCCGTGAATGTAGGTTCACATTAAAAAAAAATATTTTCAAGTTCCTAACCTGTGGGGAGTTGATGCTCCTGTGATTTTTTTTTTTCACAACACCAGGTTAAAGTCCAATAGGTTTATTTGATAGCACGAGCTTTCAGAGTGCTGCTCTTTCATCAGGTGAGTTTCTTTATGCATTAGCAGAGAGCACGGATTGGGAAAATCTACACCTGGTGATATCACATGATTGTCCTTTTGGAAAGTTAGTTTGATTTTGCTACATTTAGTTAATGTTTTTACCAGCTCTGCTATTGAAAACTCAGCTTGTCAGGAATCTGTACGCCCAACCAAACAGGCAGTGGCAATCCAGAATCTTGGGCCCATTTACACCAACTTAAAAAAGGCTTGACTTTTTAATAGCACCTTTCATTTCTCAAACACTTTAAAGCCAGTGGAGTAATTTTGAAGTGCCATAACATGGGAAAGCAACAGCTAATTTGCATTAGATAAAGGGGAACCAGTGGATGTGGTGTTTTTGGATTTTCAAAAGGCATTTGATAAGGTGCCTCACAAAAGATTGCTGCAGTAGGTTAGGGTGCAGGCAGTTGGGGGTGGGATTATTAGAGTGGATAGAGGATTGGTTGTCTAATAGAAAGCAGAGGGTAGGTATTAATGGGTGCTATTCTGATTGGCAGCTGGTGACTAGTGGAGTGCCCCAAGGTTCGGTGCTGGGGCCTCAACTATTTACCATTTATGTAGATGATCTGGAGGAAGGGGCTGAGTGCAGGGTGATGAAATTTGCTGACGACACGAAGATGAGTGGAAAAGCAAATTGCGTGGAGGGTGTGGAAAGCCTGCAGAGGGATCTGGATAGGTTGAGTGAGTGGGTGAGGACCTGGCAGATGGATATAATGTTAGCAAGTGTGAGGTTATCCACTATTTAGGAATAACAGTAGGAAGGATTATTATTTAAATGGCGAAAAGCTGCAGAATGCGACGGTGCAGAGGGACGGGGAAGCAGCCACTGGGATTTCTGCTCAGATTTTGTGCACTAGTTTGATACTTTATAGACATATACATAAATATATTTATCAAGAAAATTTATAAAAATACATTCCATGACCATTCAAAGTTGACATTACATTAAGGTACACACCAAATCAGTTTCTTCTGATACTGCATGTTATTCATTGCACTTGCAATAATGGTTATTAAGCACAAGTTTTATTACATGTCAAACATACAGCACAAGTGAATAGCTTCCTTACAGAATTAATCTCAAAGTTTCTGCTACATCTCGGAAGAAGCATAAAACAGTTAAAATGCACATTCCTACACAAAAATAGTGATTAAAAATGAGGAGAACCATCCCTACTCTGTTAGTACTTCCTAGCAGCCAATTCAGAATCGCATTGGTGCACACCAGGATACCTAACCACCTTTACAGAAAGAAATGGGAGTTGACTGGCAGAGTGAGGTGGGACTAAGGCACTTGGCAGAACTTACAGGGATTTCTCTTAATTCATAGTTGCTTTTATTATTTTTTATTTTGTGAATTATATTGTATTAAGTAATGTGATTCAATGTTAAAGTTTATTGTCACAAGTAAGCTTATATCAACAATGCAATTACGTTACTGTGAAAATCCCCTAGTTTCCACACTCTGGCATCTGCTTAGATGCACTGAGGGAGAATTTAACACACCAGTGCACCTAACCAGCATGTCTTTTGGACTATGGGAGGAAACCTACACAGACACAGGAAGAACATGCAGGTTCCACACAGACAGTGCCCCAAGCTGGGAATCGAACCCGTGTGCCTGGAGCTATGAGGCAGCAGTGCTAACTACTGTGCCATCCATAATATTACTTGCATTTTATTATATGAAGGGATCTAAAAATCTTAAAATATATTTTTGTATCATTGTGATATCTTAAAATCTAATATTTGATGTCATGCATTGAAGTTTTGGATCACATTTGTAATAGCTAGACGTTAACTGAGACTGTCCTTATAGAGTTGTGTTACTCTTTATGGGGAAGTTGTATATTTATGTCCTGAGGTCAGTTAGAGGCTGATTATTATTCTTGAAATTTTTAAAAAAAATTGTGGCTGCTTCCCCGTCTCATTCTTGCAACTAACTCATAAATTATCTTAAAAGCAGTAGAACATTGTACGTATTTTTCCCCTTTTTTGTATACTTTAATGTAAGACTTTTAAATAGTGGTTTGATGGTATTCTATTCAAAATGTGATATCTGGAGAGTGATGGATAACCTCAAAACATTCTAATAGGTAGACCTGGTTTTGTGTTGTAAAATAATGTGACTATTTCATAGAAATTGCAGTGGAATCTTGTGGAAAGAGTAAATTGCCACTTTATATTGTACATTTGTTGTACAACATTGAATGCAGTAAATTCATTGTATATTTCTATATAGTTGCGGTACATGGACAGCCGAGAGGATGAGCAGCTCCGAGGAATCACAATGAAATCCAGTTCCATATCATTACATTTCAGTATGGGTAAGTAATCTCAAAAGACTCTCAACCCATAGAATCCCAGAATCGAATATTGCACAAGGAGGCAATTTGATCCATTGTGTCTGTTCTGGATCTTTGCAAGATCATCCAGTCAGTCCCACTCACCTTCTTTCCCATGGCTGCGCACATTTTTCCTCCTCAGGTATTTATCTACCTTAAGGATAATTTATTTAAATTGCTGTCTTAGCATTGTTTAATGTCTAGAGAATCAGTTGGTTTAGTGACTTGAAATATGGTGTAGCTGTTTTCACATTTTCATACTCTTTCATTGGAGATAGCAATGTGAATTAGTGGAATAATTCATTGTCACAAAAACATATCAGAGAAATCTAAGAAATTGTAACATTTTCTGTTGGTCATGCTCTGGTTACGTTTTTAAACTGTTGGGGGGATAATTAAGGCAAGGGACAGAGTGACTGAATCTAAACACTGCATTGATATGTTAAAGAGCTGAGCAAGACTGCAAACAAATGTTTACCTAAGGCAATTTAGTAAGAATGGGCACAGAACATGAACAGATTTGAATGGGTTGTTAGGATTCAAAGGATAAGATGTATAAGTATGAAAGAAAGGTATCATAGGGAAGTTGAATAAAATAGGTTTACTTTTCTATTAAATTCTAAAAGCTAAAGTGAAGCAATTAAATTAACGAAGTAGGGAAGACAGCAGTTTGAAAGGAATTGAGTAAGAAAAAGGAGAGATCAAAGTGGAAAAATGTATGTAAGGGGATACTGAAATCTATTCAAGAAGCTGCTTTAGATTCCAGCCATCAGCAGGAATAGCTGTTTAACTCCTGGCAAGCAGGGTGAAGCAAGCCAGATTTGAAAAGCAAACTGCTGGTTAACCTCAGGATAATCCCAACAGATGTGAAGGCACTGTGTGGTAAAAGTTACAGGATTTTTATGGATCTTAAAATCTATAATGTAATCTCTCCAGTGCAGAAAAGGTCTTTTGGCCGAGCAAGTCTGCATTAACTGTCCAACAATGTTTTACATAGACCCATTCCCCATGCACCATTCTCATAACCCCACACATTTCCCATGGCTAATCCATCTAAACTACCCATCTTGAGACGCTATGCAGCAACTTAACACGGCCAATCCCCATAACCTGCCATCTTTGGACTGTGGGAGAAAACCGGAGGAAACGCAGACACGGGAAGAGTGTGCAGTCTCCACAGAGACAGGCACCCAAGGTGGGAATTGAACCCTGACCCTTGGCACTGTGAGGCAGTAGTGCTAACCATTGCGTCACCATGCCGCCCTTGGAACAGACAAGGGAGTGTGGCTCTGAAGGTAGTTAAGTCAAGAGTGTTTGGACTTGTTTGAACTATTGATGCTGTGTAAAACTATTGTCTTAGTTAAATGTACTTCTATTTTATTTTATTGCTTTTTTTTACTATTAATGAATATTTATTCTAAATTATCATAATAATTAGTGACATCATAATAATTAGTGACATCATTTCTGGATTCCAAATCTCTCCTTGTACTGTACAAATTGCAAACAAGTTATGAATGGCTGTTTGAAGTTTCCTTCCTTGGATTTGAACAACTTGGCATTTTTAAAGTAAAGTTTATTTATTAGTCACAAGTAGACTTACATTCATGCTGCAATGAAGGCACTGTGAAAATCCCCTAGTCTCCATGCTCCGGCATCTGTTTGGGTACACAGAGGGAGAATTTTTAGCATGGCCAATTTCTGTCACCGGCATACCTTTGGACTGTTGGAGGAAATCGGAATACCTGGAAGAAACCCATGTAGACATGGGGAGAACGTGCAAACTCCACACACACAGACACACACTGATCTAAGCCGGGAATCAATCCCAGGTCCCTAGTGCTGTGAGGCAGCAGAATAACCACCCCTCCACTGTGCCGCCCCATTTATCATCAGTTGTGCTGTTAACAAGCAGTTTTAACAGTCTGAAAGACTGCGCCAATAATAAACATTCATTACTAATTCCAGAAGCAAATGAAAGCATTTTTCATACTACTCGGTCAAACCCCTTCAATATTAAAAAACAAACCTCATATTAAATCTCTTATTCCCCTTCACTGCTTCATGAAAACAGTGCATGTATCTAAATAAAGCTTCTCTCCTGAATGCTTTTCTTAAAATTAAAGTCATTATCCTGGGGGGGGGGGAAGTATTTCTGAGTCATCAACACATCGTATGATAAACTGAGATGGTAGATCTGAAGAGGAACTCTCCTCAAAAAAATCAGATTAGCCAAGAATGAGTGATTGCATAAGTCTTGGCAGTTGTTTTATTGATGAATGGTTGTATTTCCAAACTAAAGCTGGAAAACCATCATTTGAAACTTCAAAACATGGAAGCTTAACTTAAGATTAATAGATACTGAGTTGTATCAAGATGATGATTAGTAAAAATGACCTGTGAATGTTGTTATTTGTTGATATTTTGATAACCTGATGTTCCTTGTTTCACAGATAATCAAGAATACCTCATCAATATGATAGATTCGCCTGGTCATGTGGATTTTTCCTCTGAAGTATCAACTGCTATACGTGTGTGTGACGGTGCTGTTGTCATGGTTGATGTTGTTGAAGGTGTTTGTCCTCAGGTAATCAATAGGAACAAATAAATTTTAACCATGGCAACTTCAAAATTACAGTAAATAGTTATTGGGGTATCAGTGGCTTCATCGCAAAGGACATTTGGCTAAGGGCATTTCTTAATACAGTTGTCTCAAATTTTTTTTGCCCAAATTAGTTCTTAATTTTCACTGGCACTATTATTCGGGTGACATGGTGGCATAGTACTTAGCATTGATACCTCACAGTTCTAGAGCCCCGTTCAGTTACAACTCTGGGTGACTGTGAGGAGCTTGGACATTCTTCCTGTGCCCGTGTGGGTTTCCTCCGAGTGTTCTGGTTTCCCTCCACAGTCCAAAGATATGCAGGTTGAGTGGGTTGGCCATGCTAAATTGCCTCTTAATGTCAGGGAAATTAGCAGAATAAATGAGGGTTAAGGGATAGAGCTTGAATGGGATTGTTGATGCCGCATACTCAATGGGCCGAATGGCCTCTTTTTGCGTCGTAGGGATTCTACGATTCTAATGTTCTTTCAGCAGATTTTGCAATTAGCTAGAGTAAGAAAAATGCATCACCATGATTTTAATACTGAAATAGCAACCAATTAATTTGCTGTGAATGCTGCATTAATTCTTCCCAAATGACAATCAACAAAAGTGTTGTTTCATTTTCAGACTCAGGCAGTATTACGCCAGGCTTGGTTGGAAAACATTCGTCCCGTTTTAGTCATTAACAAAATAGACCGACTAATAATTGAGCTAAAGTTGACTCCACTTGAAGCCTATATTCACTTGCAAAAGATTCTAGAGCAGGTAAGAGCAAGTTGCTAATAATACCCTGTTGAAAATTTATGTTTGCACAATTCATATTTCCATTCGCAGTAATAATTCCTCTTCTTGCTTCTGGTCTTCTGTGTCCTCTCACTGCAGTAGGATGCGGAAGATTAATTTGCTTTGTAGGGGAGGTGATTACCTAATAGTGTTATTGTTAGACTATTAATCCAAAAACCAGCTAATATTCTGGGGACCTGTGTTCGAATTCTGCCACAGCAGATGGTGGAATTTGAATTCAATTCAAAAAAATAATCTGGAATTAAGAATCTACTGATGACCATGAAACCATTGCTGTGGAAAAACCTGCTTCGCTAATGTCCTTTAGGAAAGGAAATCTGCCATCCTTACCTGGCCTGGCCTACATGTGACTCCAGAGCCACAGTAATGTGGTTGGATCTGAATTGCCTTCTGAAACCAGGGCAAATAGGGGTGAATAATAAATGCTGTCTATCCAGTGATGCCCATGTACCAAGAATGAATAAAAAAAAGTATCTTACTCAAAATTTAATAGAAATTTCAAAAGAATTGATTCCAAAAATGCATTTCGAATAAGATATTTGTTGTGGTTGAAGCTGAAGATAAAAGTCCTGCTTCCCTTTTTTTGTAGACTTTTATTCAATGTTTCACTGAAAACATTTCATTGCTTCAGTGACATCTGAAAAGACTGTTACCAGAGTAAGAAAAAAGATGAGAGCATTTTGAATGGCGGGGAATTTGATGTCCAGGACATTTGTTGTTATTGTAATTGACAAACTTCAGAACTGAGGCAGGAAAAGGAGACTTGGGGTGGGACCATTCTTCTCTATCCAGAAGTAGCTAGTAAACCAGCTGCAGTGGCTGGTATTTCTACACTCTTTGGTGCTCCCTGAGCATCCAAAGAATCATAGAATCCCTACGGTGTAGAAGGAGGCCATTTGGTCCATTGAGCTTGCACTGACAATCCCACCCAGGTCCTATTCCTGTATCCCATGAATTTACCCTACTAATCCCCTGACACAAATGGCCAATTTAGCATTGCTAATTAACCTAACTGCATCTCTAATTCCCACCTCACCCTCCGAATTATCTGCTTGCTCTAGGCACGTGATGATCCAGTATCTTCAGCTGTTAAGGCCTATATTCTTGAATTCCTGCCCTTAAACCTCTCTGCCTATCCTTCTTACTTTAAGATACTCTTAAAACCTGTCTTTTTAATCAAGTCAGCCCAAAAATGATTCTTCAGGCTCAATGTACAATTTTGTTTTATAATACTCCTGTGAATGTTTTACCACATTAAAGGAGCTATATAAATACGTTGTTTGTTGTTGGAGCTAGAGACTGGAGTTTTGGTGCAGGCATAGAGGTCTTGGAAGATGTCTAGAATGGTGACCATGGAGAGGATCAAGAGATAAATCTGAGAACTCTTGGCACAGAGTGTTAGAATGTTGCGGGGGTGGAGGGGAGAGAATGAGCACCATGCAGAGTGGAGAATTAGCACTTGTGGGTATCATAGAGCTTCTTGTGACTGGGAGGAGTCACAGCATCTGTGGGTCAGATCAGGTTCTAGCAGTAAACAACAAAGCAATGTCTGAAACGGCTGTACTTGGTGCCAGTCCAGCTGCCAACCTGGAATATCAGACTACAAATTGCAGCTTGCCATAACTCTGCTACAGGCTCGATAGACTGGATGGTAGTGCCCATAAGGGAAAAAGGAGACAGAACCAACACAGATTACTGTTGGCTCGTGAATATTGCATCCAATATGGGTAAAATACTGGAATTTAATCCTGATTCAGCAAATCTAAGGATAATATTTACAATAATAACATCACCGTGTGTGTCAAAGATTGTTTGATGGTGCTCCCTGTGAAGTGCCTTAGAATGTTTTAATGCAAGCTGTTGTAAAAGGCAGGCTCCATGCATTCAGAACAGAATGACCCTGCCTAAACAACTTTCCCAAGGGTGTGGGAAAATGAATTGTGGCAAACTCTTCAATGTGGTTCTTGGATTCCAAAGACATCTAACCAAAATCCCACACAGAACTCAGGTTCTGGATAAACTGTGCGAATGGTTGAAAAATGTTGACTGTAGGATAGAACACAGTGCATTTATTAGAGGATGTTGAGAGAGCTACTGGTTAACATTTTCATAAATGACTGATTTGTGCAGTGGTTAAATTTGCAAATGACTCCAAAGTAGGATCAGAGGTGGAATTGCAGGAGGCAATTCAGAAGTTGGAGTGATTTCCATAAAATAAATGGATGTAGGGTTTGAACCTCACTCTAGACAATCCTAGTAAATGGAGACCAGAATATAATCTTGAAGGACTGTTTTCATATTTAGCAAGGTATATTTCATAATCAGAAGAAGTGACTATTGACTGAGTGATGTTACTTAGTCAGAAGGGTGTGTTTAGGCACAATACTAGATATCTTCAGTAGGTGGAATGCCCACTGTAATACTGGTTTAACACCTAGGATGGAATTGTACCTCCTGCCTACCATGGGAATTTTAGCAGGTGGAGACATACCTCGTAAAATGCGTTGGTCTGGGTGGGATTTTTCTGTCTTGGGGTGAATGTGGTCGGAAAATCCTGTCGCTAGTGTGCACGCCACAGCATAATGCATGTAAGTGGTTTTTCTCTATAGCGAAAGAAGGTATTTGGGAATCTTTAATGGCAGTTGCAGCCCATCTAAGAAAAGATATAAAATATGAGAAAGGCAATAGTATCCACTTCAGCTACTCTTCCTCTAGTAATTGGCTCAAGGATTTCATAGGTGGGATAGATAGCTCAAACTTGGACAAAAGTGAACTGGGTATCTTCGGCTCATTGTTACCAACTAGCAATCAGCCAAACCAGCAGAACTTTACAATTACAAGGGGCACAAGCTCAAGATAAGGAGGGAAAGGTTCAGTGGAGATGTGCGGGAAATTTTTTTACATAGAGGTTAGTAGGGACGTGAAATGCATTGCCAAGTGAGGCGGTTGAGGCAGACATGTTAGCGCCATTTAGGATTTATCTGGATAGACATATGAGCAGACAGGGGATAAAAGAATATAAGCAGTTGGTCTAGATAGGACAATGTGTTTGGCACAGTCTTTTAAGGGCCGAAGGACCTGTTCCTGTGCTGTACTAATCTTTGTTCATGTAAGAACAGAAGAACTAGGAGCGGGGAAAGCCATTTGACCCCTTGAGCCTGCTCTGCCATTCAGTAAGATCATGGCGATCTTTTTGTGGACTCAGCTCCATTTACCTGGCCACTCACCATAACCCTTAATTCTTTACTGTTGAAAAATTTATCTATCTTTACCTTAAAAATATAATGAAATGGCCTCAACTGCTTCAGTAGGCAGAGAATTCCACAGATTCACAATCCTTTGGATAAAGAAGTTCCTCCTCAATTCAGTCCTAAATCTGCTTCCTCTTATTTTGAGGCTATGCCCCCTAGTTCTACTTTCACCTGTCAGTGGAAACAACTTTCCTGCTTCTATCTTATCTATTCCTTTCATAATCTTATGTTTCTACAAGATCGCCCCTCATTCTTCTGAATTCCAATGAGTATAGCCCCAGACTACTCAGTTTCTCCTCATAAGCCAATTCTCTCAACTCCAGAATCAATCTAGTGAACCTTCTCTGCACCCCCTCCAGTGCCAGTATATCACTTCTCAAGTAAAGAGACCAAAACTGTACACAATACTCCAAATGTAACCTCACCAGCATCTTATACAGCTGCAACATAATCTCGCTGTTTTTAAACTCCATCCCTCTCGCAATGAAGGACAAAATTCCATTTGCTTTCTTAATTACCTGCTGCACCTGCATACCAACTTTTTGTGATTCTTGCACAAGAACTCACAGGTCCTTCTGCACAGCAGCATACTGCAATTTTTTACCATTTAAATAATAGTCCATTTTGCTGTTGTTCCTACCAAAATGGATGACGTCACATTACCAACATTCTACTCCATCTGCCAGACTGTCACCTATTTGCTTGGACTATCTATATCCCTTTGCAGACTTTCAGCAACCTCTGCACGCTTTGCTTTGCCAGTCATCTTAGTGATATCTACGAATTTTGACACACTACACTTGGTTCCTAATCCCAAATTATCTATGTAAATCGTAAACAATTGCGGTCCTAACACTGATCCCTGGGGCATACCAATAGTCACTGAGCACCAACCAGAAAAACACCCATTTACCCTCATTCTTTATCCTCAAAGTACAGAGTAAGAGGCTGAGGGAATGAAACGGAGAAGGAAGGCTTTAATTTTTTTTGCTAATGCAGAGAATTGAACATGCCCATGAATTGGTTTTATTTCAGCTTTTATTCGTTATCAAGCATCCTTTCATAAAATTCTAGTAATTGGCACTCACTTGTGGACTCACAGTTAACCAATCTGCTATCCATGCTAATATATTACCTGTAACACTGTGCATCTTTATTTTATGTAACAGTCATTGGTGCAGCACCTTGTCAAATGCCTTCTGGCAATCCAGATACATCACATCCATAGGTTCTCTATTGTCCAGTGCACACGTAATGTTCTAAAAGAATTCCATCAAGTTAGTTAAACATGACCTTCTCTTCGTGAACCCATGCTGCGTCTTATCAATGGGACAATTTATATCCATGTGTCTTGCTATTTCTTCCTTGATAGATTCAAGCATTTTCTCTACTGCAGAAGTTAAGCGAACTAGCCTATAGTTATCTGCCTTATGTCTAACTCCTTTTTTAAACAGTGGCGTCACATTTACAACAACATAAATGTAACAACACATTGGAGAAAGTTGCTGGTATTCTGTTCTTTTAGCCAGTGTACTTTAAATACAGTATCCAATTCTTGTCAGTGAGATGGTCAAGCATCAGAACAAGTGCAGTAAAAGCTTCAAGGCAGATGTCAAAGATGTGTGTGTGAGGAAACTTGGAGGAACTGGGACTTTTCAACTGGAAAGGATCCTTTGTGAGAATACCTTAAAAATATTCATACATTTAAACCTTCCTCATTCTTAGCACATCTCAAAATTTAATTAATTTTGAAATACTTTTGAATTTGTTCTGCAGAAAAGTGTGACAGCCAAATTGCATACATCAAGTTCCCACAAATAGTACTGAGATAAACAACAACTTAATCCATTTTTGGTGGCATTAGTTAAGGTTTATGTATTGGGCCAACCAGAAGTGCAAAACGTACATAATTTTAAAGATAATGGAAAGGTTAAATCCAGAATATAATTTTAAATCAAATCGCAATCCTAAGACAAGGAGGCACAGATTCAGACTAATAAAAGGTAAATTTATCACCTGTGTCAGCAATTTCTTCACATAAAGAGCGATCAAGATGTGAAATAGTCTGCCAGGAAGAGCTGTGGAAACAAAAATCCTGCAATCATTTGAGAAACAGTTGGATGCTGTGCCGGGGGAGAGTGGTTTTTCGATATTTGTGGAGGGATAAATTAACATGGGTTGAATGACCTTCTCTAGCTCCAATTATCTTGTGATCTTGTGAATTCATGTAAATAAAAAACATTTATAACAATTTACATACTTCAGTATTTTACAAAGAAAAGCCAGAGGCACAACTTCAATTGTATAGTTACTGAAATAATAATGGAAACAGCAGCTGTCATTTGGTGATATTTGTGGACTGCGTCAAAACTTGGAGGCTAAAGGGATAGAACTGGGAAAGCAAACGAATTGGGGGAATGATCAAAAAAATAAAAGGAGGAATGAGAAGAAAACCAGAAGTGGAAGCTGAAATTAAGAGAGTGAGAAGAATATAGCAAAACTAAAAAGGGAATTTGCTGACCAGCATTTTTGAAGTCAAAGTATGGAGTAAAAAGCTGAGGGAATGAAACAGGGAAGGAAGGCTTTAATTTTGTTTTACTAATGCAGAAAAAAGGCATAAATGGAAGCTCGAGGCGAACATGCCCGTAAATAGGTTTTATTTTAGCTTTTATTCGACATCAAGCATCCTTTCATAAAATTGGCACTCACTCATGGACTCAACTGTCTAAGGAGTAGTATGGAGCAAGTGGTTCTGCAACACACACGTTAATTAGATTGAATGCAGTCTTGAAACTGAAAACCACCTGCTATAGAATGTATTTTTTCTCTGCTCTTTAAGTGATGAAAGAAGCATTTAAAAAAAATATTTCAACAGGTGGCTTACAGATGACGACAAAGTTTGAGTTGCGCAGTGTCTGCCTGACCACCTTTGACCTGTGCGGGAGATGGACTTTTATATTACCCAGTACGAATTTGCTGATTATTTGGTACTGGTGTCCTCTGGGGTTATGGAGCTGGTTCAGTACCCAGTGTTGCATTCAAGAAGCAATAATGTTCAATCTTGATAAGCTAACTGATTTGACCTAGAATTATAATGTGATAACCAAAAAAATGTTGTTTCAGACCTTGTTTAATCATTAATTCGGCATTTTGGCTTTTCCAGTCTGTACTTTTACAGAAAGAGAGATTAAACTGCTAAAATGTAATGCTTTATTGTGTACTTATTGTAATTTGACCACAGATTGACTTCATTTTATCTCGGAGTTGGGTAATGTAAAGACATTTTGAGCATGGATCATATATTCTATTAGTGGTTATAAATGGAAAGTTCCTTGCTACGTGGAACTTCTTTTTCTCTCGATTTATGGTTACCTGTAGGCAGTCTATCATCTGTTAATCTAAAAGAAGAAATAATTTGCATTTGAATAATAACTATCATATTCCAAGGATGTAAGATCGTGTTTCACAGTTGAAGTTTTTTTTTGTTTGCAGTTATTGTTATTTGGGAAAATGCAGCAGTTAGTTTCCACAGAGTTTCAGGAATAGAAAATTGAGTGACCAGGTGTTCTTAAGAGTAATGTTGGCCATGGCATTAGTGAACCCCTACTCTTGTTTGTGTGATGCATAGAAATATTTATCTCCATTTGCATTGCCAGAGTTGGTTTGATGTTTCATGTAAAGGATGGCATCTTTAATAATGCAGCACTGCTTCATTGAAGTAGCAGCCTGGACATGCTCATGTCTGTACTGGGTTTGAACTCTGACCGTTCTATCATCTAATAGGTGCTCGGAATGCATGGGGAAAAAACGTGATCACTGTATTTATATCCTTTGAATCGGATGTTATTATTTATTAAGCTAATCATATTCCTTCAAATGTAGACTCACCATAGCAACTTGCATGAATTTTTTTTGTGTCAGAGTTATCAGTAGGAGCCATCTTAATTCACAAAGCCAGTCAAATCACTTGAATAGTTTTGTCTGATTTATTTGTCATATTGTTTTCTCAGGCAGATAACCAATTGTTTACACCCAAAGTTCATTTGCTTTCAAAACTTTTGAGCCCCACCTTGCATGCTCCCACTCTGCTTCCATCCTCACAATGAATCTATTTCAATGGCATCTTAGTTCACTTTTTTCCCCAGCCCAGACTCCAAGTTTTAGCTTCTATTTGACTTGTCTATTTGGTAAATCACTTAGCTCATGGCTGGCATCCAAGTACAATGTCATGGTGGGGAGGGAGGGAGGGCTTTCGCCAGTAGATATTCTATCAGCTTGGAGCAGCTTCTTTCAATTTGCAGCATAACTGAGTTAACTGGAGGTCCAAAATAGAGCAAAACTGAAATAAAAGGTTGCTATTTTTACAAAAGAAATGATGTTGAATTGCGTTGTGCAAGGGTAGAATTTCCCCCCTGAAACCAATTCATGAGTATACTCACATTAGTAATTGAATGAGCTGGCTGTTTTGGGGACAATAGCTTGTTTAATACTCCCACAGATGAGAATAGAAATTAACTCATTCAAAATGAGTGCTTACAGAAAGGAGCAAGAGAAAAGTTTGGAGAATGAAAAGGCCATGTTTATTTATATATTTAACAAATCTGTATACTTCTGTATTTGGAATATTACAGAATTTTGGTATGACTAATTTTGAATGCTTTTCATGTACTTTTCCATGAAAAGTAATGGAATGTGTGTGGCTCAAGAAAAGTCAGGCTATGCTATTATTTGTTGATAAAGTTTCCATTTAAGTATCTTTCACATCATAAGATTAAAGCTGCCTTTTTTGGCACCATAGATAGCAGATGTGAAAATGTTGTCATGACTTTGAAGATCAAAGGGGGAATCTAGGAAATGCCAGAGCAATGTAGCAGTGTCAGAGATCTGATCCAATAGGGATCCATCCTGATTTCCCCTCAGTGCCAGGGAACAGAAACAATAAGGAGCACAGTTTGCGTACGAGGTTAGCATGTGGCACAGTGTTTGCACTGATACCTCACAGCACCAGTGACTTGGGTTTGATTCTCACTATCTCTGTGGAATTTGCACATTCTCCCTGTGTCTGCGTGGGTTTCCTCCAGGTGCTCTGGTTTCCTCCCACAGTCCAAAGATGTGCAGGTTAGGTGAAGTGGACATGATAAATTACCTTTTGGTGTCAGGGGAATTAGCAGGGATCATAGAGTTAGGGCCTAGGTGGGATGTGGTTGGTGCAGATCAATGGGCCGAATAGCCTTTAGCACTGTAGGGATTCTATAAATTTGTGATCCTTGCTAGCTCTTTGACCCCGATAATATTGAAAGCCCAAAAATAATAGCAGTGACATTTGCACCATTGTCAAACATCCTTTATTTTATCTTCAAAATCTTTTGCTGAGAGTGGGAAATAATAAATTTAACAGTAGATTTATTTTGTTGTATATAAACCTTCAGGTAAATGCTGTGACTGGGAGTCTGTTTACTTCAAAAGTATTGGAAGAGAGAGCAGAAATGGAAGTCATAGAAAAGTCGAGTTCAGATTCCAAGAGCACTGAACACTTCTATGACTGGAGTGCTGGCCTGGAAGAGACCGATGATTCACATCTTTACTTTGCCCCTGATCAGGGAAATGTGGTTTTTGGAAGTGCTATTGATGGCTGGGGTTTCAGGTATGGAAATCTTTCAAATTGCATTTTTTCTAGTAACATAGAAACTCTCGACTGGAAAAAAAAATGGGGGTGCAAAATTCTGTGATTCTCACCCACCAGCCTCTCACTGTGACTCAGATGAAAAAACTGTTTAAGTTTTTCCCAGGGCTGAAATGGTCGCTACGAGAGGACACAGGTTTAAGGTGCTGGGGGGCAAGTACAGCGGAGATGTTAGAGGTAAGCTTTTCACTCAGAGGGTGGTGAGTGAATGGAATCGGCTGCCATCGGTGGTGGTAGAGGCGAACTGGCTGGGGTCTTTTAAGAGACTTCTGGATGAGTACATGGGATTTAATGGGATTGGGAGTTACAGATAATTCTATGGCTTGGTAAGTATAGATATGATCGGCACAACTTGTGGGCCGAAGGGCCTGTTTCTATCAAGTGCTGTCCTCATTTTTGTGACAAGTTGCCTGTCCAGTTTTGACATTGAAGACATCTTGGCTAAATGTCTCAACAATCTCTTGGTAAACTATTTTTAAAGAAATGATCATAATGAAGTAATTATGTAATTGAATGTGTTATTAATTTACTTCTGAAAATCATTGAATCTCTGCAGTGCAGAAAGTTGCCGTTTGACCCATTGAGTCTGTACCGGTAACAATCCCACCCAGGCCCTATTCCTGTAATCCCACGTATTTACCCTGCTGGTTACCCTGACACGAAATAGCAATTTAGTGTGGCCAATCCGCCTAAATGGCACATCTTTGGACTGTGGGAGGAAATCTGAGCTCCTGGAGGAAACTTATGCCGAGAGCCGGGGGGAGGATGAGTAAACTCCATACGGTCAGTGACCCGAGGTCGGTATTGAAGCCAGGTCTCTGGCACTGAGGTAGCAATGCTAACCACTGTGCTGCCCAAATATACACTAAAAAATTAAATTTATAAGTGTTCAGTTTTAATTTTGTTTTTTTCATTTTTATTTCTTAATGTCACAGGTAGGCCTACATTAACACTGCAATAGAGTTACTGTGAAAATCCCCTAATCCCCTAATCCAGCACCTGTTCAGGTTCACTGAGGGAGGATTTAGCATGGCCAATGCACCTAACCAGCATGTCTTCCAGACTTGTACATGTGTGTACATTGTAAGTTCTTATTTGTTTATTCAAATAACGTTCATCAGGAAAAGAGGTACATATCAGTGGAAAATGGTGCCACTTGGATCATAAATTCTATTCAGTAATTATAAGTGGAAAGTTGCTTGCTGTACTGGAACTCTTAAGTTCTAGATTTATGGTTACCTGTGAACAGTCTACTACTTGTCTATCTTAAACCGGAAGTAATTTGCATTTGAACAATGTCTATCATACCCTAGGCTGTCAGATAGAGAGATTGAAATGATGGTGCTGCAGTTTGTCCTCAATTAAATTTCATTATTTAGAAGTCCTTGTTTTGGAAATGCACCTTATTTTTCCTCACCTGTTGTCCATGCTGTAAGAAAAGAGTTCCTCTTTACTTAGTGTTTATGATTTTTAGTCATGCTTTTGTATTCTTGTCCGAATCATAGAATCCTTATCGTGTAGAAAGAGGTCATTTGGCCCATTGAGCCCGTAGCTACAACAATCTAACCCAGGCCCCATCCTTGCAACGCCATGCATTTACCTGCTAGCTCCCCTGACACTAAGGGGCAATTTAGCATGGCCAATCAACCTAACTTGCACATCTTTGGACTATGGGAGGAAACTGGGGCGCTTAGAGGAAATCCACATAGACACAGAGAACATGCAAACTTCATAGACAGTAACTCCACGTATACAGTGACCCAAGATTAGAATTGAATCCAGGTTCATGGCACCATGAGGCAGCAGTGTTAACCACTGTGCCACCTGAATGATGTATGAATCAACTTTGTAACAGTGACTGTGCTTCAAAACACAAACGTGTTCAATGTGACACCTGAGGATGTGATGAGACACATTATAAGCATTACTTTCTTTATTCAGTAGCCAAAATCTTATGGCATTGTACTTACTGGCTTTACTACCCAATGAGTTCAACTGATATGTCCAGAAAATGTGCTTTGAGCTTAAAGTGCAAGGGGGCTTTAGAACTGGGATGGTGCTGGCAGGGAAGGATTAAATATACATATTGTATTTTTACAGTGAACCTGGAAATAATTGGGCCATGTCAAAATTCAAAACTTGTGCTTGAACTTGGTGATTGGATATGTAAATTTGAGCATTAATCGTGCATGATATAACAGATTTGAATAATTCTGGAGTCTCAGCTGTGCAGCTGTCTGAAATTATTTGTGATGAAGTGCTTGCAGCTGGTCTAATTAACTTTGCCAATCAATTTTAATCTGTTAGGTCAATAGTTAGCTATGTTTCTTTGATTACACAAGTGTTTTTGTAATGAGTTGGTACATGTATATTCAAATTTCAGTAACATCATTGTTTTTCAATAACAAGAATGATCTGTCACTTCTCAAAAGAAAGCCTCGAGAAAGGTGGTATTTGGGTATAAACATTCATTATGTAGGGAAAGGAAGAGGGTAAAATTGATTGGAAATAATGGGGTTTGTGAAATGGAGAGAATTATGGTATTTGACTGCAATCAGTCCCAGCTCAGTGATAGTACTATGGGTCAGGTAGTTGTGGTTTTCAACTCCTTTTCAGGTGACACTCCAGTGCAATACTGAAGGAGTGCTGTGTTGTCAGGCTCACTGCCTTTTTTGATGAGATGTTAAATCAACACTGTTCTCAGGCGAATGAAAAATAAGCCATTGCACTGTTCAATGAGGAACAGAAAATTTGTCTGTGCCAACATTGATTCACCAACTAACATCACTTAGGAGAAATAAAATGATTGGGTTGTTTATTTTCTTGTTGTTTGTGGGACACGATGAGCTCAGGCTACTTATTGTGTTTCCTTAAATTATAACAGTTATGACTACAGAGATATTTACTTGGCTGTGAAATGCTTTGGGACATTCTACGGTTTGAAAGTTTCTTTCTATGAGAATAAAGAGAGCTGAGGTTGTCATACGCAACCTCATACTGGTGAACCCGCACCCAGCCGGAATAGCACTTTGTATGTTTGCGCTGCAAATTTCACCAAATGTTTTGCCAATTCTGTACACCACATTTGTGGAGAAAAGAGGAAATTAATTTCAGTAGTTTTTCTACCTGTGGCACAAATGAAGGAGCAACATCAACGGCACCTGATGTCTTTCAGCTGAGAAGAGGAAGAATGCGTGGGGAGTCGGGGCTGATGGGTGTGGTGTGTGAGGAATGACCAAAAAATTGGGGAGTGTCTGGTAAACTCTCAAATCCTGAAGCAAAACAATTAAGCTTTTAAATGACTACCCCCTAATTAGACACTGAAATCCATTCTAAAATATTGACGCTGGCAACTATTTATCAGGTTGTAATGTCAGAAAAACTAGTTATCAAAGACACTCTGAATTTAAGAAATGTAGCTGTGAGAATTTTGTTTGGAAACCTATAAAGCGACAAAGCATTTTTTTAATGCAATCATGAGACATGGGTTATTGCTCATCCCTAATTGGCCTTGAGAAGGTGGTGATGAGCTGCCTTGAATTTCTGCAATCCGTATGCTTTGGGTTGACCCACAGTGCCATTAGGTGCTGTCTAAGGATCTTTGGTTAATTGCTGCAGTGTTATTTTGCAAATAGTACACACTGCTGCTACTGAGCATTGGTGGTACGAATGAATGTTTATGAATGTGGTGCCAATCAAGCGAACTGCTTTGCCCTGGATGGCATCAAGCTTCTTGAATGTTATTGGAGTTACACTCATCCAGGCAAGTGGAGAGCATTCTATAACACTTCTAACTTGTGCTTTGTAGATGATGGATAGGCTTTGGGGAGTCAGGAGGTGAGCTTTGCAATTGTAATCAGCTGAGAAGAGTGGTGCATCAAATAGAAGAGAGTAATTGAAGCAGCTTGTATATTGCTGAAGAAAAGAGACACACTGTGGAAGCTTTTTGTCTTGCAGGATATCTCACAATAAATGAGTAGCAAAAGAAACAACATGAGAAGCGTATATTCATACATGCTCCTTTCCTTGGCAGACACAAGGACCATGTCCATGCATTGTGTCTCTTCCAACTAAACAAAAAATTTGGGAGACAGCTGGTCCCTGGTTCGTTTTTCCCCCCCTCCCCCCAGCAATACCTTGACCAGCTCTACCAGTTTCAATTTGAATAAAAACCCAGCAGATAACTGTTTCTCTGCTGCATTCTCTCTGGCAATGTCTTTACTAATCAGGATCCACTTGCCAACCAGTGAGCATTCTCTTCTCAATGTAATATAAATTGTTGTTCTGTTTGCCATTAGTTTATCTTGCGATCTGTTTTGATAAGTGTAAGATGAAAAGTCTTAATAGGGTAATTTCTGTTTTCAGCATTGCTCAAGTTCAATGTTACCAAACAACCATCAGTTTTTATATTGTTACCTCCACTTCCAAATAACCAGAAGATGTGCTCAATATTTTGTGTGCTTTTCTAAAGTTGAAGAACCTCTACCATAGCCCTATCATTGGGCATCTTACAGCCGAATCAGATTGCCATCCTTCAATGGCAAGTGTGGCAGGGTTAGCTGTATATTGTTCTTTATTTGTATATTAGTCAACATATTATATTTTCATGTAACTAATCAATTAAAATATATATACTGCAAGCTTGAATCGTTAATATTGCTCACACTTGGCTTAGGCAGATTAGTTTAAAGAGGTTGGCCGAGAAACTTCAGATGGACCGTTGCATCTTATGAAGTTTTTGACAGAGGTCAGGCTTTTTAAAAGTTCTTTCCTGGGATAGGAGTTGTTACTGGCAAGGTCAGCATTTGTTGCCCTTGGTGGGGAGCTGCTTTCTTGGAGAGTTCTGTCCCATCTTGTATAAACACAACAATGATGCTATTAGGAAAGGGTGACAGTGAAAGAACGACGATATATTTCCAAGTCGGGATGATGTGTAGCCTGAAGGGGAACTTGCAGAAAGTGATGTTCCTGTGTTTCTGCTGTCCTTATCCTCCTAGATGGTCGAGGTCATGGGTTTGGCATCATGCTTTTGCAAGAGGCTTGACGTTTTGCTGCAGTGCACCTTGTATAGTTACACACTGCTGTCACATTGTAGCACGTCCACATATTTATCTGCTATGTTACTTTTCATGTACCTGGGGAGCTTAGAGGGATCAAGCAGTCAAGCATTTAATGTACTCTCTCTGGATGTCTGGAATGGTAATAATCTGTTGGGTGATGCACCAGTCTGGTCAAATAGTGGGTGTTTTTTCTTTCAGAAATCATCTTTCCTATCACTGTTGCTTCCCCAGAGAACAACGGAATCTTAAATAAGCAAAATACTGCTGATGCTGGAACTTGAAACAAGAGCAGAGAATGCTAGAAAGACTTGGCTGGATTGACAGCTTCAGAAGAGAAAAGAGTTAACACTTCAAGTGCTTTGGCTTTTTTGTCAGAACTGTAGAAGGGGGGAATATGTTTGATCTGTGAGGGATTGCAATTAACTTTAAAGACAGATGGCCTGATGTGGAGGGGAACGGGATATTTTAAACGAAAGGTTTAAGATGGAGGAGAAAGATCACAAATCTAAAGCTGCCAAACTCAATGTTGAATCATGAAAGTTGAACTTACCTTTGGGATTATGACAGTGTGAGCTAAACTAACACTTGTGCAGCAGGTGTGCCTATCTCAGGCAGATCCATTTCATGTCTGTTTTCAATGGAACTGATTCCATGTTTTGTAAGGAATGGTACTCTGTCCATTCAGACTTTTGCAGTCGTTGCAGGATGGGAAAAACTGTCTTCCCTCCCATTAGAATTTTGCATTGGAGCCAGAAAAGAGACAATATCAACAGGCACCAGCTTCTGCCCAATATTCTTCTTCTTTACCTCACAGGCCCCTCCCTCCCCATGAGATAGCATCTGTTGCAATCTTGAGGTGTCCCAAAGTGATTTACAGATGACTAAGTGATTTCTCAAGCGTGGTCTTTGTAGGAGACTTCGGCAGCCAGTTTGCCGCAGCAAGATCCTACGTGTTCTAATGACTAGGCATCTGTTTTAGTGACGTTGGTTGAAGGATAAGTATTGGCCCAGATTGTGGAGAACGCTGCTGTTTGAAATCATGCCACCGAATCTTTTATATTCCCTGAGCGGCCAGGCAGGGCTTCTATTTGATATCTCATTTGAAAAGTGAAAACTCTTTCAGTACTGTCCTGGAGTGTCAACCCACAGGTACTCAAGTATCTGAAATGGGGCTTGAATCCACATCTTTCTACTTCAGTGCTGCCCAACTGGTCCAAGGTTGGCAGATGGATTTCAGACTCATAGTACATGCGTTGTGAATGGGCAGTCGGAGCAACTGGTTGGATTGGTTATCCATAACTTTATATTATGCGCGTGAGGATGGCCTCAACCAGGATCTTGGGTTCACGTCACGTTATGTGCAACCCCCACCATTGGGTTTCCAAAATCTTACTAACTGTCCTGGCTTGAGGCAGTTCACACCTCTTCAACCTATGATCATCCCTCTTCACGCTTGGATTGTCTGTACCTGTAAAGACTTGATTACCTGTAAACACTCGCATTCCAACTGCTTTCTTGCAATTGTGCCTTCGTCTATATATGCCGTGTTTGTGAAACCTACCTTTCCACTCACCCGATGAAGGAGCGGCACTCCGAATGCTCGTGATTTCAGATAAACCTGGTGTTGTGAAACTTCTTATTGTGTCCACCCCAGTCGAATGCCGGCACCTTACTTCACTACTTTATATTTGCACACAGGTATTTCATGAATACTGAAGTGTAATAGCATAATGCTAAAATGGCTATCTTTTGAGGACATGCTTGTCAGTCCAGTAAGTTTATGAGCTCTGTTCAGTAAAACTATTTTGATGCTTAGCAAATTTGTAATACTTTTCTGCACATATGGAATTTGGTGTATTGTCAAAACCTATAAATGTTTTACAGTTTTAAAACTTATTTGTGCAGCACCTGATCATATTTCTCAAATCCCCAAAACTCTTTACATCCATTGCATCACTTTAGTTTTTATTTTAAAGGCAAGCATGCAGCTGTACTCTACCCAGCAAGGGAGCCGCAGCTGACGTAGTTGTACATATGTGAGATTTTTTTCAAAACGTTAATGAGAAAATTTTACTAATAGGGTGCAGCACTGCGTACTGCCAGGAGGTGGAGCAACAGTCTCATGAGTTGTTAGTCCTGTATGAGAATGGCTGTCACAAAGGCAGCTGGCAGTGATCTTTCCTCCACTCCTGCTTCTGAATTCAATATCTTTCAAACCATCTGCTACACTCTGGCATCAGAGTTGCTTCTTTTTCTTATGAATGAGATCTATAAATCCTCACTTATTGTCTTAACGAGCATTTTATCAGACTTTTCAGTTACCAAAAACTGTGACTGTTAGGGTTTACCAGGAATGTTAAAAGGTTCACTGTGTTGTTGCCACAGATGGAGCTCATCACCACAAATGGAGAAGAGCTGCAAAAGGCCACAAAGACTCAGACATAGTAGGAAAACAGAAAGAGATGTAAGAGTAAATACACTGATAGCTTCAAGCTGCTGAGTTACTTTATGTTTCAGACTGAGGTGGGACTAACTCAGCCATGGCTATGTAGCAAGTGGAATTTCCTAGTGCTACATTTGAAGGTACCTTTTTGAAACTTTAATTTGTGAGCCGCGTAGCTGATACTTTTTCCTGCTTAACTGATTGAATGTTCATCTTTCAACTGCAGCAGTTGGCAAATTTATCACTTTTTTTTGCTCATCAAATCCATGTCTGGATGCGTACATCAGCATGAATTCTTTTGACTTGGTAAAGGTAGTTTGCACTCTGAAATGCTAATCTCGTTAAAACCCCAAGTCATCCTTATCTATTCAGCAACTGTTGTTTTGCTTGTCTGATCATTGAAGTCATATTTCAGCAGCTGTCATAAACCATATGGTGCTGTCTTGTGATGCACAGCGTTCTATTGAAACTTGCTGTCGCCCCAAGTATCTGTTCTTTATTTACTCCTGGTGTGTGACTAAACAGGGGAACATCTCATTTACAAACTGGGCAGAGTAGAATATGATCAGAATTAGGAAATCTTGGCAGAGCATTAAGGTACATTTAAACTGCAGGATGCACAGCAGCTTTTATTCAGTAACAACAGTGAAATTTTGCGGAGTGTTTTTGTGCAAATGTTCTCGGTATGTTTTTGAGGAAGGTATAGAGTTCCCTTTCTGTGGTGTGACCATTGGATTAGAAACTTGCACCTTCCAAATGGCAGCCTAATTAACCCAGTCACAGTGACATAAAACTAACCAAGCTCACCAAACTTCACCGTCAGCTCAACAACAATCCAATTTCTTCCACATTATAAGACATTCAAAATTCAATGTGTGTTATATATACTTGTGTATAAGACTGTTAGCAATGTTTCTTCATTTCTAACTCCTTGAAGGAGTGTAAATATCTTTTCTTCCGTTTTATAGTGTAAAACATTTTTGGCTGTTCTATCTATATAGTCTTGTTATATAGGACTATATAGATAGAACTATATAGATATAGACTATATAGATAGACCTTTTATATCCTATTCTTGCTTGAATTGCCGTTGTATATTGTTTGAAATGCATTGACATGTTCATAGTTTACACCATCTGTACTCTGGCACGTGTATAGATGTCAGTTTGGCCCATTTAATAGTTCACATTTATGATTCAGAAATATCATTGCAAATTCCACTGTTGACTTCAGTACAAGCTGGCAGTTTGAAGCAGTATTGAGAGAGTGCTGCATTTTTAGAGATGCTGTCCTTTAGATATGGCGTTAAACAACGACACACTCTATTTAGGTAATATAAAGGCTATTTTAAAACATAGGAAGGCAGGCGTTAGAAGTAGAAATAGGCAAAGTCAGCCCTTCAAACCTGCTCTGCCATTCACTCAGATCATGGCTGATCTCTTCCTGGTCTCAAATCCACCTCCCCACCTGCTCCCCTTATCCCCCTTCTCTGTTTTTAATTAAAAATTGAAATCTTGGCCATTCCTTAACTAACAACAACAAAGTGGATTAATTGTTTGTGATTTCATTGTCATTGATGAAGCCTGAATATGCTGACATGTCAAAATAGCTTCAGTGACTTGAAAGTACTTTGGAATATGAGGACATGGTGGTGTCCCTTTTCTGAGGGTGTTGATTGAGGGAGGGGCAGTGAGTGCTAATTCATGTCACTACACTTGTAAGTTGTTGTGATGCGAGTGGGTTTTGGTCGCACCTGCACAATTTTGAAACTGTTTCAATATGATATAGGCGTCACCAAATTGTTGGTGTTATGAATAACATTCAGTTCTCCAGAATTTTGATCAATGTTTATCCTTTAAACTACATCACTAAAACAGATGATCTGGTCATTAGTCATGTTGTTGGCATGCCAATGGTCAAGGCTAGAAGGAAGTATGATATTGCTGATACTCATGCCTGTATAGCCTGAAGCAGACCATGCTTTTCAAAGACCAGAACTATTCCGGATCTACAATGAGCAGAGGGAAGGCCCTCTTTCCATCACCTTGGGGGGCCGGAAATGGTGTTGATAGTTATAGTTAAGAAGAATCATAAGAACTTTCCCCTATTAGAGTGCAGTTAGAATGTTAGGGCAGTGAGGCAGCAGATTGTAATTGCTACAAATTTTCTGAATTTCATGCAGTGATGGGGTGGCACGATGGCAGAGTGGTTAGCATTGCTGCCTCACAGTGCCAAGGACCCGGGTTTGATTCCCAGCTTGGGTCGTTGTCTGTGTGGAGTCTACACATTGTCCCGATGTCTGTCTGTGTCGGTTTTCTGCGGGTGCTCTAGTTTCCTCCAATAGTCTAAAGATATGCTGGTTAGGTGCATCAGCCGTGCTAACTTCTCTCTGTGTATCCAAACAGGCATTGGAGTGTGGCAACTAGGGGATTTTCACAGTAACTTCATTGCAATGTTAATGTGAGCCTACTTGTGACATTAAAAGATAAATAAACTTTAAAAAAAATTTAAACATCTTTACTGATGTTTCACATTCTCCCCATGTTTCCTCCGGGTGCTCCTGTTTCCTCCCACGCTTCAAAGATATGCAGGTTAGGTTGATTGGCCGTTGCTAAATTGACTCTCGTGTCAGGGGGATTAGCAAGGTAAATGTGTGGGATTACGGGAATAGGGCCTGGGTGGGATCGTGCTCGATGCAGAATCAGGCTGAATGGTGGCCTCCTGCACTGTAGGGATTCGATGATCTGTACGATCTTGTAAGCTGATGCATGCTGTGGTGCTGGTTGCTCTCAATCACATGAAATCGCTTGAGTGCACGCTTCTCATTTATCCATATTTCTGCTCTCTGATTCTTTCGCCTGTCTCAATAATGCGTAAAATCTATTAGTGTGATTACGCAGTCATATACAATAGGCTGTGTATTTGTTAATGGAGGAAAAGCATAAGCCTACATGTTTTTCAATGTTATTAATATCTGTTTATTTTACAATAAATCTAAGGTAAACCACACAATTCTCGTTTTAAGGAAAATCCATTTTTTATGGTTCATGTTATGAGTCAACCTATTTGTTTTGATTTATTATTGTACACCTATTGGGATACAGTGAGAAGTACTGTTTCTTGCACGTTATACAGATAAAACAAATCATTCATAGAATACAAAGACGAGAAGAAAAGGAAAGGGTGCAGTACACAGTGTTAGAGTCATAGGGTGTAGAGAAAGAACAACTAAATATATGCGAGGTCCATTCAAAAGTCTGATGGCAGTAGGAAAGAAGCTGTTCTTGAGTCAATTGGTATGAACAAGAACACAGAACCCTACAGTGCCGAAACAGACCCTTTGGCCCATCTAGTCTGCACTGACCCTACGCAGGCCCTATCCCCCCGTACCCTTACACGTTTATCCAGTAATCCCTCTAACTTACACATCCCAGGATATTAAGGGGCAATTTTAGCATGGCCAATCAACCTAACCCGCACATCTTTGGACTATGGGAGGAAACAGGAGCACCTGGAGGAAACCCACGCACACATGAGGAGAACGCGCAAACTCCATACAGACAGCGGGAATTGAACCCAGATCTCTGTGAAGCAGCAGTGCTAACCACTGTGCTACCAAGCTGCCCGTATGTGATCTCAGAAGAAGGTGGAAGAAAGAATGTCTGGGGTGCATGGGTTCCTTGATTATGCTGGTTGCTTTTCTGCGAGAAGTGTAGACAGAATCAATGGATGGGAGGTTGATTTGATCATGGACTGGGCTATGTTCACAATTCTTTGTAGTTTCATGCAATCATGGACAGAGCAGGAGCCGCACCAAGCTATGATACATCCGGAAAGGATGTTTTTTATGGTGCATCCGTAAAAATTGAGAGTCAAGAGTGGACATACCAAACATTCTCAGCCTTCTGAGAAAGTAGAGATGTTGGTGGGCTTCCTTAACTACAGCATCAGCATTGTGGGAATAGCTCAGATTGATAGTGATCTTGACACGTAGAAATTTGAAGCTCTCCACTATTTCCACTTCATCCCCATTGATGTAGATAGGTACATGTCCTCCACTGCTCTTCCTGAAGTCGATGATTATCTTCATGGCTTTACTGACATTGAGGGAGAGATTATTGTTGTCGCGCCAGATCACCAGATTGTCTGTCTCTTTCTTGTACTCCGTCTCAGCGTTGTTCGGGATCTGACCCACTAGGGATTTTACTGTATTTTGACTTCTCAGTTTGAATCATATACTAGATCAATTCTATAACACTTTTTCTTTCACTTTTAAGCTGTACAATTCCTTTTTATTGTTGCTTTCGTAATTCAGTTCTTTTGTGTCTAAGAAATATTGAGCAAATCTGGTTTATGTTGCTTGAACTGCCAGGTATATGTTTAGTGACAGTATTTCTATCTCTGCTGAGTTAATTTTCAGGAGGTTAAGGAAATTCCACATATCTGCTGTAACTCTCGTCAATTTTTACACATGCACCATAGAAAGCATTCTTTTCAGTTGTATAACAGCTTGGAATGACTCCTGCTTTCCCCAAGACTGCAAGAAATTACAAAGGGTCATGAACGTAGCCCAGTCCCATCATGCAAACTACCCTCCCGTCCATTGACTCTGTCTATACTTGTTATTGTCTCAGAAAAGCAGCCAGCATAATTAAGGACCTTATGCACCTCAAACACTGTACATTCTCTCCTCCACCTTCTATTGAGAAAAAGCTACAAAAGTTTGAGTACATGTGCCAATTGACTCGAGAACAGCCGCTTCTCTGCTGCTATCAGACTTTTGAACAGTACTACCATATATTAAGCTGATCTTTCTTTACACCTTGGCTATGACGTTAGCACAACATTCTGCACCCTCTCCTTTCCTCCTCCCCTGTGTATTCTATGAACGCTATGCTTTGCCTGTATCGTGAGTAAGAATCAATACTTTTCACTGTATCACAATACATGTGACAATAATCAATCAAATCATTTTAAAGGATGAAGCCAATTGCTAATATTTTCTTTCTTGTCTGTATTATACCTATGTCATTAAGCTTAAATGTACTGGAGTTAAATGTGTGTTTCTACATATATGTCTGAAATTTGGCTGAACTTCTGATAATCTACTACTGCAACCAAAACAAAAGTCTGGAAGAATTGCTTTCTTCTCAAACTCAAGAGTGTTTGATGTTTTACTCTGTTGGGCAGGTGGATTGGAAATCTTTCAGAGCTGGAGTCAAAACCTTGTAATTGCAGAAAGTAGTCAATAGATGGTGCTGTGGAGTGAGTCATTGAATTCTTTCATCTAACATGGTGGCACAGGGACCCAGGTTCAATTCCCGGCTTGGATCGCTGTCTGTGCGGAGCTTGCACATTCTCCCCATGTCTGCATGGGTTTCCCCTGACAGTCTGAAAATCGTGCGAATTGGTGCATTGGCCATACTAAATTTTCCCTCAATGTGCCTGAACAGGCACCGGAGTGTGGTGACGAGTGGATTTTCACAGTAACTTCATTTCAGTGTTAATGTAAGCCTACTTGTGACTAATAAATACATTTTAAAAAACTTAAAACTCTTGTTGCCATCTTTTTCATGAATTCATGAATTGACTTTTGACAACATTAAAAAAGACCTGTGTGATTTACACCACAATCCACATTCTCCTAATATTTTAGTCATGATGTAAAAATGCCAGTGTTGGACTAGGGTAGGCACAGTAAGAAGTCTGTCAATGTCAGGTTAAAATCCAGCAAGTTTATTTGGAATCATGAACTTTCAGAGCGTGCTCCTTCATCAGGTGAGTTATGAAGCAGCAGTGTTCCAAAAGCTCGTGACTCTAAATAAACCTGTTAGATTTTAAATTGGTGTTGTGAGACTTCTTGCTGTGGTTTAGTGTGAACTATATCCATCTGTGTAAAATCTTGCATGTGGTGTGCACTTCCGGTGGGTGTATCACTTAGTTTCCACATTTAATTGATGAATTTAAAGTCAAAGAGCCGAATATGAATTCAAATGGAATACTAGAAACTACCTACTTTAGCGAGCAAGTTATAAATTAATCATATTTTATATCAAATTGATTTTGATTTATTTATTATTGTCACGTGTATTGGTATGCAGTGAAAAGTGTTGTTTCTTGTGTGTTATATAGACAAAATATACCATGCATAGAGAAGGAAAGGATAGACTGCAAAATGTAGTGTTACATTCATAGCTAGGATGAAGAGAAAGATCAATCTAGTGTGAAGTATAAACAAAAAGTCTGATGGCAGCAGGGAAGAAGCTGTTATTGAATCAGCTGGTACATATCTCAGACTTTTGTATCTTTTTCCTGATGGAGGAAGTGAAAGAGAGTATGTGTGGTACTTTTGACTTGGAAGAGGGAGTAAGTGGAGTGATCAGCAAGTTTGCAGACAATACAAAGATGGCTGGACTTGCGGATAGTGAGGAGCATTGTCGGGCGATGCAGCAGGACATAGGCTGGTAGCTTGGGCAGATAGATGGCAGATGGAATTCAATCCTGATAAATGTGAGGTGATGCATTTTGGGAGAAAGAATGCAGGGGGGAGGTGTATGATAAATAGGTTAATAAATATACTCTATTAAGAGTATAGAAACGCAGAGGGACCTGGGGGTGCAGGTGAACAAGTCTCTGAAGGTGGCAGAGCAAGTGGAGAAGGTTGTGTGAAGAAAGCATATAGTATGCTAGCCTTTTTAGGAAGGGATATAGAGTACAAGAGCTGGCCTTTAATGTTGCAATTGTGTAAAACGCTGGTTAGACCTCATTTGGAATACTGCGTTCAGTTCTGGTCGAACTACTACCGGAAGGACGTGGAGACTCTGGAGAGAGTGCAGAGGAGGTTTACCAGGATGCTGTCTGGTATGGAAGGTCTGAGTTACAAGGAGAGATTAGGCAAATTGGGACTGTTTTCCTTAGAGAGACATAGACTTAGAGGAGATCTGATAGAGATGTACAAGATTTTGAAGGGGATAGATAGAGTAAACAGGGTTAAGCTTTTTCCTAGGATGAACTCGAATAGCATGAGGGATCACGGGCTTAGGGTGAGGGGGGCAAGATATAATTTGGATGCTCGAGGGAGTTTTTTCACACAGAGGATGGTGGGGGTATGGAATGCACTGCCAAGTAAAGTGGTGGAGGCAGGTATTCTGGAGTTATTTAAGAAATAGTTAGATGGGCACATGAACAGAATGGGAATGTAGGGGTATAGAAAACTGATTTAAAATAGGAATCATGAGCCTTGGGAGTCCCTGGGAAGTGTGTAAATAGATGATGATATTGATGTACTTGTTTTTATCCTACAGGTGCTTTGGTCCACCTTGTTGTCTAACGAGGGGCATACACGCGATGGTCGTGAGAGGACTGCTCTTGGACCTTTTTCGAGAGTATCCTACTGCTTCACATCGTTAGTGTATGCTTGACCTGGACCATCTGATGGGCAACACGACAGTTCAGTGACTATCGCTGTGCTGTGCAGATACATGGATTTGGGCCTGTGTCTGTGGGAGTTTGCGCATTCTCCCCGTGCTTGCGTGGGTTTTCTCCGGGTGCTCCGGTTTCCTCCCACATCCCAAAGATGGGCTCTTAGGCTAATTGGCAAAACAAATTCTCCCTAAATTGTCTCAAATTTGGTTTTTAATCCATAGATCTATAAACATGGACAGGGATCGCGGGTAGAGGTGGGAACATCGGGGTGGCGGCGCGGGCTCGTTGGGCCGAAGGGCCTGTTTCCCGTGCTGTTTTGTTCTTTGTTCTTAATTATGCCGGCTGCTTTTCCAAGGCAGCAGGAACTGAACACAGTCAATGGATGGGAGGCTAGTTTACATGATAGAACATAGAACATTACAGCACAGAACAGGCCCTTCGGCCATCGATGTTGCACCGACCAATATAAAAAGCAATGCCCCTCCAAACTAAACCATTCCCTTCTCTTCCATATACCTATCAACTAACCTCTTAAACGCCACCAAACTTGGCGCATCTACAACTGCTGCAGGCAGGGCATTCCACTCCCGAACCACCCTTTGGGTAAAAGAACCTACCTCTGATATCCGTCCTATAACTATCACCCCTTAATTTAAAGCTGTGTCCCCTCGTGCTAGCTTTCTCCATCCTAGGAAAAAGGCTATCACTGTCCACCCTATCTAAACCTCTAATCATCTGATATGTTTCGATCAGGTCCCCTCTTAGCCTCCTCCTTTCTAACGAAAACAACCTCAAATCCCTCAGCCTCTCCTCATAAGACCTGCCCTTCCATACCAGGCAACATCCTGGTAAACCTCCTCTGTACCCTCTCCAATGCCTCCACATCTTTCTTATAATGTGGGGACCAGAATTGCACACAATACTCCAAGTGAGGCCGCACTAGAGTTTGGTACAGTTGCAACATGACATTGCGGCTCCGAAATTCAATCCCTCTACCAATAAAAGCCAAGACTCCATATGCCTTCCTAACAACCTTCTCGACCTGACTGCCTACTTTCAGGGATCTATGCACATACACACCAGGATCCCTCTGTTCATCTAGACTACTAAGAATCCTACCATTTGCCCTATACTCTACACATTTATTATTTCTGCCATAGTGCATTACCTCACACTTTTCCACATTCATTCATGACTCTTTGTAGTTTATTTGACAGAGTAGGAGCCATACAAGTTGTGATACAACCAGAAAGAATGCTTTCTATGGTGCACCTGTAAAAGTTGAGAATTATATCGGACATGCCAAATTTCCTTAGTATCCTGAATCGGGATATTTCATAATGTTAAATGTGCTATATATAATAATTTTTGTTAATGAACATCTTCAGTAGAGCAAAACAACAACTTTTATAGCACTTTAAAGACCCTCTTGTAATAAGGTGCTTGACAAAAGAATTATAAAGCATAGTTAGATACCAAACTACATAAGGTGACATGAGGTCAGATATCCAAAGGTTTGGTCAACGAGGCAAGTTTCAAGGAGCGTCTTAAAAGAAGAAAAGGAAGTGTTGAGAATTGGAGAGATTTACATCCAGCTTGAGTTTTCATTTGTTTTTTTCCCTATTCAATTTAAAATTTATTATGCACATTATTTACTTTTGAATGGAAAACTGATAATGTTCAGGCAGATAAGATCATTCTGCGGTACAGCACGTGCTTTAGAATGGGAGATATGGCCTTGAGTCTCTATCAGACCCTCTGAGTGCCAGAGAGGTTCCACACAAACTGAAGTGAACTACACACTCTATTATCCCAGATGACTCTAGTCTGGCTTAAATTGGCAGCAGCCCAAAAACCACCTGGTTTTGGATAGGCAATGATGGGCAGGATCTAAAAAGAAGTAACTTTTTTAAAAAAAAACAACTTGTATTTGGAGAAAAATTACTTTTTAGACAGAAAACGGGATAAGCATTATGTTTTCCTGGGAATGATTCAATAGTGTGTGATGATCTTACTAATAAAAAACAAAATATTGGAAGCATTCAGCATGTCAAGCAGCATATGCAGAAAGAGAAACACCCGTTTCAGTGTCATTTTGCTACACTTTATCCAATACTTTAGTCACTGAACTGTTCCGGAAAATATTCTTGGTTGGTACTGACTCTTGCTGGACTTGGAACTGTTGTCACTGACGGTATTCTTGTAGATATTTTTCTTGTTTTGAGTTTGTGTCTTGCTTGAGAGAGCATTATAGATGGGCCCAACCCTTTCCACAGCATGTTCCCAAACTGTTTAGTGGTTTCTTCATGGTGATCAGGCGTTGATTTCCACACCTATTCATAATCTGCTTTGCTACTTCCTCCTCCACATCTCTATTGCTACTTCGGAGCCTATAGAAAACTCCTAACAAATGTGACTGATCCTTTTTATATTTCTAACTTCAGCCCATATTACCTCAGAAGGCAGATCACTCTTGAAATGTCTTTTAGCAGCCGTTAAATTATCCTTGATTAACAATGCTATTCCTCCACCTCTTTTACCGCCTTTCTTACTTCTACTGAAACAGCTATACCCTGGAACTGCCAACAAGCATTCCTGTTCCTGTTCTAACCACGTCTGCGTGATGGCAATAACATAATTGTACCAAGAAACAACTCACACTTCAAGTTCACCTGTCTTATTCCTGATGCTCGTTGCATTGAAGTAGATGCACTTCAAACCACCATCCTGTCTACCTGTACACTCCTGCGACCTTGATTCCTTCTTCAGTACTTCACGACTGTCAACACTGACTTTTGACTGATCAGATGCATTGGCCGCGCTAAATTCTCCCTCAGTGTACCCAAACGTCTGTCAAGAGTGTGATGACTGGGGGATTTTCACAGTAACTTCATTGCAGTGTTAATGTAAGACTAAAGAGAAAATGCTGGAAAATCTTAGCAGGTCTGGCAGCATCTGTAAAGAGAGAAAACAGCTGATGCTTTGAGTCACAGTGATCCTTTGTCAAAGCAGTGAAATGACTGCTTTGACAAAGGGTCATCAACTAAACATCATATCCCTCTATATCCATCTTACCCATGTAATTGTCTAGAGTTTAAATGCTCTACTACTACCTCTGGCAGCTTGTTCCAGACACTCACCACCCCTTGTGTGAAGCAATTGCCCCTCTGGACGTTTTTGTATCTCTCCCCTCTCAGTTTAAACCTCTGCCCTCTAGTTTTAGACTCCCCTACCTTTGGGAAAAGATACTGACTATCTAGCTGATCTATGTCCCTCATCATTTTATAGAACTCTATAAAATCACCCCTCAGCCTCCTACACTTCAGAGAAAAAAGTTTATCCAGCCTCTCCTTATAACTCAGAACATCCTGGTAAATTTCTTCTACACTGTTTGTAGTTTAATAATATCCTTTCTATAATAGGATGACCAGAACTGTACACAGTATTCCAAGTGTGGCCTTACCAATGTCTTGTACAACTTCAGCAAGATGTCCCAATTCCTGTATTCAATGTTCTGACCAATGAAACCAAGTATGCTGAATGCCTTTTTCACCCTCTCTGTCCACCTGTGACTCTACTTTCAGGGACTTATGAACCTATACCTCCAGATTTCTTTGTTCTGTGACTGTTCCCAATGTCCAATCATTAACTGAATAAGCCCTGCCCTGGTTCGATCTACCAAAATGCATCACCACGCATTTATCTAGATTAAACTCCATCTGCCATTCATCAGCCCACTGGTTCAATTGATCAAGATACCGTTGCAATCCGAGATCACCTTCATTGTCCACTATGCACCAATCGTGGTATCATCTGCAAACTTACTAACCGTGCTTCCTATTTTCTCATCCAAGTCATTAATATAAATATTTATACAAATATAAATGACTGTCTCCCGTGTCTCATCATACCTTGGGTAAACAAAAATCTCAATTTTTGATTTAAAATATACAGTTGACCTAGCATTAATTCCTATTTGTGGGAGAGAATTGCAAACTTCTCCTACCATTTGTATGTAATTTCTTAAGTTCACTGCGGAATAGCTTGGCTGCAATATTTAGACTGTGCCCCTAGCTTTAAAATCCCCAAACAGCTGAAATCGTTTCTGTCTCTTTAACCAACTTAGTCCCCTTAATATTGTCAACAATTTGACCAAATCACTTCCGAGGAATACAGACCTAGTTTGTGTTATCGCTGCTTGTAATTTAATCTTCAAAATCCAGGTATCATTCTGGTAGATTACAATTAACAGGGTATTGATGTATGAAACATCTATATGGTGTATGTTTACTTTCACCAGCACATTTCTTCCAGCACATTTCTTTGATTAACTCATTAAAACAAAGAAATACAAATTAAAGAGCTAGACAAAGTGCAAATCAAAAGTGAGAAAATCACGTTGAAAGCTACTGATGATAAACTTTGACATCCTAAAAACAAAGTGCTGAATGACTAGCTAGGAGAAATTACTAGTGTTCAACTTGCCATTTTCAAGTTATTTCATCTCCCATTTATTTTCCTCAGTTAATGACATTTCCAATGTCCAATTTAAGGTTCCAGACAAAATAAAATGATTGAATTGCATATTTCAAAGTAACATAATGCTTTCTCACATTTGTCTTTGTGTGGCTTTCATTAAAAATTTTACAATGAGCTCAGCTTCTCTCAAAACTTTCAACTTTGTCACAAACAAACGTAACATTGTTTCCCCATTTAATTCAATGCTGCGTGTGTAAAATCTAGAACAGGGTTTCCCAAACTTTTCCAATCTCAAAACCCCTCGTGACCTCCCAAGAGCATTCTCTAAATGTTGATGGGTTCTTTTGGCCATGAAGTAAGTGTAAACACAGAAATGAAATGTAAACAAGTCATGGCGTGTGCAGACCATGTGTGTGAATGGCATGGTGGTTAGCCCTGCTTCCTCACAGTACCAAGGACCCGGGTTCAATTCTGGCCTCAGGTGCCTGCCTTGTGGAGTTTGCACATTCTCCCTGTGCCTGTCTGGGTTTCCTTCAGGTGCTGTGGTTTCCTTCCACAGAGGTAGAGATGCTGACGTTGGACTGGGGTAAACACAGTAAGAAGCCTCTCAACGTCAGGTTAGAGTCCAACCAGTTTATTTGATAGTAATCTCACAAGCTTTCGGAAGGTTTCACACACCTAACAAAGGAACACTGTTTCCAAAAGCTTGTGAGATTACTATCAAATAAACTGGTTGGACTCTCAGCTGATATTGCGAGACTTCTTACTGTGTTCCTTCCACAGTCGAAAGATGTGTGGGTTAGATTGATTGGCCTTGCTAAATTGCCCCATAATGTCAGGGGGATTAGTAGGGCAAGTACATGGGGTTACAGGGATAGGGAACAGGTGGGATGGTTGTTGGTGCAGGCTCAATGGACTGCGTGGCCTCCTCCTACATTGTAGGGATTCTATGAAGTCTTTGTGTTTCTCCCTAATTCCAAATATATGCAGAGATTAACAGTCTCAAAACACATGTGAGCTCATGACCTGTCAAATTAACAACAAGACACCCTTGCACCCTCTGTTGCACCTTCAGTGCCACTCTCATGCACTCACACATGAATGCATGCACACAGTGCGCATGCACTCTTCCCAGTTCCCCACCCTTCACACATACCTCAGTGAGGTCAGAACCTAATCCCGTCCCCTTGCCCAAACATACACCTTTAGAACCAAACCACCCTGCTCTCTCTCACATACGTCTTCAATGTCCAAACCATCTCCTGTCCTGCGCTCTTGCATGTATCTCTCCGAGGCCCAAACCTGCCCAAGTTCTTTTTCTTGCCTCTCACCGCTTCTCTCTGCCTCTTTTGCTGCATTCTCAGGATTAATCCTTGCTGTTTGCCGTGGACATTTCCGTTTTGCAACAGTGAGTTGGAATCAGTCTAATGGGTCAAAGAGAGAAAAGTGTCTCAGATCAGTAACTATTATGTCTACCAGCATCGGGTGCTCCAAGAGGCCTTGCTCTGAATGGCTATTTCATTGCTGTAATTGTTTTTGAAATTAGTAAGTTGTGCCACTTGAGTAACCGTTTACCAGACACGTGGTGGTAGCTGCCAGTTCAGTGAACTCCCTGGAGACTCTTTACAGACTTGTGGGAGTCTGCAGACCCAAGTCTGGGAGCCCCTGGTCTAGAATCTTCCAGCAGGCACGAATGCTATTTTTCCTACACTGTAATCAGATTTCTGAGTTCCTTTTCCAAATCATTTTCAACTAGATTCTATTCTGTTGATAATTTGTATACAAGCAATTGACTTGACTTTTCTTCACTTAATGGATAAACTTGCTAAAATTGAGTATAGTGAAAAAGCACCAACAATTCAAAGATTTTCAGTAAAAAATTGACAACCTATTAGCTTCAGGACGGTATTTGAACTTAGTCGGAGAAAGCAAATGCCGTTTTTGTGATCAGCTTCAAAACTGATTGTTCAGAGTACAAACTGAAAAATGAATTTTAGGCATCCTTAAAGTTTAATGTTTATTTATTAGTGTCACAATTAATCTTACATTAACACTGCAATGAGATTACTGTGAAACTCACCACACTTTGGCAGCCGTTTGGGTACACTGAGGGAGAATTTAGCATGGCCAGTGCACCTAACCAGCACATCTTTGGACTGTGGGAGGAAACCAGAGCACCCAGGGAAAATCCATACAAACAGAGGGAGAACATGCAGAATCCGCACACATTGAGCCAAACTGGGAGTTGAACCCGAGTCCCAGGTGCTGTGAGGCAGCAGTGCTAACCACTGTGTCACTTTTTTTTTAGTAAGAGAGTGGGTACACTTGTGTTTTCTGTTCTTATTTGGAAATTTATTCATACTTTCAAAAACTGCAAAATTATGTCTGTCTTCCATATGTAACTATTTGTTTAGTTTCCAAACTAGAAACAGATGAACTTTGGGAAGCTTTTTGAGATTAAAATATGAGAAGAAAGCATCAAGAACACCCAATTAATTTCTCTGCTGTGCTTAGACATGGGAATTCCAAAACAATTTTTACTTAAAGGTTGTTTTTTTAGAGGTGTATTTGCTATGGCGGGATCAAAAGTAACTGACTTTTCAAATGCTATCAATGGGGCGTGTAGCTTTCCTCCATTCACAGTGACTTCATTGTGGTGTTAATATAAGCCTCCTTGTGATGCTGATAAATAAACTTCAAACTTAAAAGTTTGTCATCCAGGATCCCCACTAGTACCTTTTGTTGTTGTAGCCAAGTTTTAATGAGGTTTCACTTATACCACACTTCCTTAACTTATCATAGCACTATAGAATCCCCACAGAGAGAGGCTATCTAGCCCATTGAGTCTGCACTTATTTCTCCAAAACAGCATCTATCCAGGCCCTCCCACCCACCCTGTTCTATGCTGTTCTAACCTCAAGCTTTGCTTCTCTTCAGCAGACTTGAGATAGTATGGTTTAACTTCAAACCTTTCTTTAACTATTTACAAAGAGCTCAGGGTAAACATGCAGTATATAGGAGACAGATTGTTCTGTTTCTAGCTCTCTTGGCGTCTTTTGGTCATCTGATTACTAATGTATGGTGATGATTATTCACCATACTTATTAACTCATTACTCTATACAAAGGTAGGCTAGGATACTTCTCAACAATCCGTGTTCTGTATTGCTAAACATTGGTTAGCTATGTCCATCCCAGTGCATATTATGTACTATTGTGATATTAATCATGGAATTTAGAAACAAGCTAAGAAAAAAATGTGTTTAGAAAGTTGAGCATTTAATCAGCAATGTATCTGATCTGTGGTATTTATAGGAAAAAATGGCAGAATCAGAACATTTAATCCCCAGAACACATCTAAAATTTAAGAACTTGAAGCAATAAAAAAATCATTCTCCTTAGCTACTATAAATCAATAGCACTGATAATATTACATTATGAAACTCACTGAAAATTACCACAGATCAGCTAATATTCTGAAATCATTGTGTCTGGTAAGCAACTTATTCAAATTCTGTAGTGAAAATTGGCTGAAATTCCAAGTAATTTATTTGTAGTCTGTACAAGCGCAAACCACATTTAGCGAATGATTTTTCTCCTGGCGGTAATCTGCAGCATCAAAAGTAAAATGTTAAATATTTCACAATAACATGACTAACCTTGACTATCGGTTTTCTTCCATCCCTTTGAGGACTTTAATTAATATTTTTAACTTGCTTGTTCTCTCAAAAATCCAACAATAATTTTTGATACATGTTACACAGCACTATGACCACGTATCAGGGAAACTTCCACAGTCTGAGCTTGTGTAGTGTGTGGAGCTTTTTAAGATCTATTGGTCAGACTGTGTTAGCTGAACTGGAAATTAAATGAAGTGTCGCCGGTCTCTGGAACTAGGGGGCATAGCCTCAAAATAAGGAGGAGCAAATTTAGGACTGAGTTGAGGAGGAACTTCTTTACACAAAGGGTTGTGAATCTGTGGAATTCCCTGCCTAGTGAAACAGTTGAGGCTGTCTCATTGAATGTTCTTAAGGCAAGGATAGATAAAATTTTTGAACAGTAAAGGAATTAAGGGTTATGGTGAGTGGGTGGATAAGTGGAGCTGAATCCACGAAAAATCAACCATGGTTTTATTGAATGGTGGAGCCGGTTCGAGGGGCCAGGTGGTTTCCTCCTGATCCTAGTTCTTATATTCTTACATCTCAGACTGCTCACCCTTTTGAGGGAAGAGCTGACTCGTAGTGGTTTAATCTGAGGGTCTTCACACCTCTGGCACAGGGCAAGGTTGAGAAAGCAGGACATTAGTGAATAACCTCTGCTGGAATTGAACCCACGCCATCAGCATTGCTCCACATCAGCTGTCCCAACCAACTTAGCTAATCAGACTCCTTTTGCCTTTGAATGTATATGTTTGGTCCAAATTACGTGAAGGACAACTAGAGGATAAATTGGAAAAATTTTGTTCAGATGAATTAATGCTGAAAGAGGAGTTTCTGCATATGTTGATAAAGGTGTGTATTTAAAGAAAATTGGATCTGTTTTACAGAAACTCATGGGAAAAATTGAAAACAATTAATTCAGTCTCTCTTAAATTGGCAGAATTGGGGTGTAATATGTGACCTATTCCACTGGAGACATATTGGGTCTGCCTATTCTCAGATACCAACATCCCCTCTCCCCTCCAGTGCTGCCTGATGCAAGTAATTCAATAGACTAAATCCCATATTGCAACATGATTCTGCTAGGTTACAAACACCCATCATATTGTTGCTAAATTCTAACACATGTTCTACTTCCTTTGCATGTTTTAGCAAATCTGGTTTAATGCTTAGATTGAAAGCAAATAAATAACATATTTTCTCACATTTCCTCTTTGGGCTTTATGAGGCTAGTTAAGATCAGATGTTGCATGATGCACAAAATAAGCTTTTATAAATAATATTACTTTGGAAGTTTCCTCATTGTGTCAGACACATTGCCCACCCAGTCATACCTGTTCCTAGTTAGCGTTTGAAAGAGGAAAAGATCTTCCATAGAACAGTCTGATAGGTCTACCAAACACTTTCACAACAATGCAATTAAAAACCATAGAAGAATCTCCACAACACACTAAATAAAAATCAAATGCTTCAAATGAAATACATATTTTGATTTGCAGTAAAAATTCTGGTGATTTCTTTTCTGTAGCAGCAGGGACCTGGGTTTGATTCCTGACTTGGGTCACTGTCTGTGTGGACCTTGCATGTCCTCCCTGTGTCTGCAGGGGTTTCCTCCGGTTGCTTTGGTTTTCTCCCACAGACCAAAAGACGTGCTGATTGGCTGTACTAAGTTCTCCCTCAGTGTACCCAAATAGGTGTTGGAGTGTGGCGACTAGGGGATTTTCACAGTAACTTCATTGCAGTGTTAATATAAGCCTATCTGTGGCACTAATAAAATAAACTTTTAAGATGTGTCTGTTATGGACATGGCTGCTTCATGTTAGCTGTTTCAGGGAAGTCATATGTACAGCACAAAGAAATCCAACGATGAAGCCTTCATTTTTCGAGTCACGGGAACAAGGATGTTTTTGACTTCTTGTGGTCTTGCCCTTCTGAGTTTACATCATGATATTTTATGTGGATGGATACAATCCAAAATGTTTTGCTTACACTGCAGTATTAACAATTTATGGATCCCTGGCTCTTCTCTGGTGGCTGAGTTGCTTCTCGCATTGCAAAAAGGTCTGATCAGGTTTCAGAGAGGCAATGCTGCCAAAACCTGCTCGCTGACTCCTTATTCATGTTTGTGTTGCTGTTAAATTTCTTGGCTTAGACTTCCCGTGCTGATTGATGGGGTAACACCCTGTGCTGGGGAAAAATTTAAATCTACTGATTTAACTGCAAACATGAAGTCATGCAGGTAGGCAGCTGGCCTACATATTTTGTCACTCACACCCGTGTTATCCTTGAGTGAGATGAAACGAGTTATTAACAATGGCAGCATAGTCGCTCCGCACAACTTGATGGTTTTACAACTAGCCACAATCTCAGCTGCCCATTCTTAAATCCTGTTGCAATTTGACAGATTATGCAACTCCTCCATTTGTTTCATTGCTTCTTTTGTGGGAACATCAATGTGTTGACTTTCAGTTGCCCTGGGGCAACTAAGGATAGGCAACAAATGCTGGCCAAACAACAATGCCCATATCCCGTGAGTGAATAAAAAAAATTGGTAGGAGAGCCAATTTAGCACAGTAATTAGCACTGCTACCTCACAGCGCCAGGGACCCAGGTTCCATTCCCAGTTTGGGTCACTGCCTGTACAGAGTCCGCACATTCTCCCTGTCTGCATGGGTTTCCTCCCCTAGTCTGAAAGAAGAGCTGTTTAGGTGCATTGGCAGTGCTAAGTTATCCCTCAGTGTACCCAAACCGGCACAGGAGTGTGGTGACTAGGGGATTTTAACAATGACATCAGAGCAGTGTTAATATAAGCCTACTTGTGACACTAATAAATAAATTCTAAATTTAAACTTTAGTTTGGATTCTAACACAGCAACAGGGGTAGACTATTCAGCCCCTTGAGCCTGTGCACTCAGTCTATTAACTAGTTTTCAACTTTGATACTACAGTCGATCTACCTTGAAAATTCAACTGGCTTTTGGGAGATAATGTTTCAGATTTCTTCCACCTGATCTTGGAGGGATGGGAATGTCTTCCAACAAATAAGGTATAGGCATTTCAAAGCTCTACTTGAAATCTGTCACAAGTTTTGGGATGGAGAGGGGGTGAAATGCTGAAGCAATCGGATTAATGTGAAGGAAGGATGCAAGAGTCAAATTAATTCTGGAAAAAGTTTTAGGAATACTGTGGAACCAGTCTAAGGAATGATTTTAAGCTTGGTGCATTGGGGAGAATGATTGGAAGGCAGTTGGAGAGGAGCTGTTTTAGGTCCATGAGAATGGAAAGAGGTACATGAGCTATTCTTAGTATTTGGCTTGATACAAATAGCTGTATTTTGTGCAGTTTGGGAGTTCGTAGAGTGTGGTTTGTCAGCAAGGAAACCATTGGAATATTCAACTGGCAGATTAGTTGAATTCCCTGTTGTTTATTTTGCTGTTTCTCTGCTCTCTAGAAATCAGCCAATGTGCCAGTCCTAATACAGAGGAGCAAGCAGGTTTACTGCTCCCGGTCTGTGATTAATTTGGCCTTTAACTACAGTGCATTAACTTGAGTGTGTAGAAAAACATGAGCATTATATGCGATTAAAAGCAGAAAATGCTGCAAGTGCTCAGCAGGTCAGATGTCATTTGTAAAAAGAAAAATAGAGTTACTGTTTTAGGTTGGTGACGTTTTGCCAGAAGAAGCTAGATTTGTCATAGGTTTTAAGCAAGCACAAAGGCAGGAATATATTTTAAAAAGGACAAACGAGGAAGATCTATGATAGGGTGAAAAGAAAAAGAGATTACCTGATAAAAGATGATGAGGCAACATGAGACGGTGATGGGACAAAAGATGAGTCAAAAGGGAGTTTGAATCTGGTGATGAGTATTTCGACGGCTGATTTATTCAACTGTGCCGATTTAGATATTGATTACATTCACACAGTGTGAAGAGTGCATTGGCTTAACTGCTATCTGGAGTCTCTCCATAAGGGAGATCGGCACAGAATGTTATAGAGTATGGAATACTGAATCATTATCAACTGCTGAAAGAAACTAAATGTTCTGCTTTAGGTTTGGATTTATTGAACTCAAATATTGAGTTTGGAATACTGGAAAGTACCATTGAAAAGATGAGGTGCTATTGCTCAAGCCTACTTTGAGCTTCATTGGAACAATCTAACAGACCAAAATAGAGTAGAGAAAAGTGACTGGAAGCTTAAAGCGAGGCACGCATACTGAACAATAGTATTCCAAAGTGGTCATCCAAATTGCATCTGTATCATTAAATTCGTAGTCCATGGCTCCCAATGGGCAGTGTCCTTTGATGTTTAGCACAAATGTCACATTGAGCCATGATTTGCTCAGTTTTGTTGTTATATTCTTTATCATTCACCCCAATGTTCTGTAGTAGAGCTTTCCATTTTTGTGATGCTGCATGTCAGATTGCTTCGGCAACTTCCAAATAGTCACCATCTTGTCCATCAAACCTTTGTCCCTAGATCTGAAGGAAACTGCTTGAATTCTTTGAGAAGTATCTCCCTTTCTTAATGGCAGGTAGCAGTAGCCTGACCAAGTAAAATGTACACCCATAATTTTTCCAGATATTATCGCTTTGTCATTTTCCATGTCTAGCTTCTGCTGTACTTTCTCCATCAAAGATCTGCTCAACAATAGAATTATCTCATTACAGACCACATCAATACTGATGCAGAGACTGATCCCAGCCATCTTGTAAGTGAGGAGTACTCTTTGAAGACTTAAAAAAAACTTAGCTTATCATCCCTAAACTTCCATACTCTTTACCACTCTGTGCCAATCTGCCTCATTGAGAGATTCCAGATAGCACTTAAGCCAATGCAATCTACACACTGTGAATGCAACCAATGTCTAAAACTGCACAGGTGAATAAATCAGCCATCAAAATACTCCACACCAAATTCAAACTAATAATGACCAACAGAATTTCTTCATGGCAGTCCCCATCATTTTCAGCCTAGAATGATCTATTTCATGCAATATTTCAAAAACATGAATCTTTTGCTGCAGGCTTTTTATTGCATAAAGATGCTTAGAATTGTACCGATAACACCAACCATTCCCATGCATTTTATAGAATTTCTACAGTGCGGATAACCTCACAATTATCCACATTATGCTGCATCTGCCATGCATATGCCCACTTGCTCAGCCTGTCCAAATTCTTCCTCACAGCTCACTCTCCCACCCAACTTTGTATCATCTGCAGATTTGGAGATAATATAACTAGTTCCCTTTTTGAAATCATTAATATATAACGTGATTGCCTGCATTTTATACAAAAGAAGCTGGAAGTTGTTGGTTTCTCAAAAATGCTTAGAGCAGCAGCGATTTGGTCTAGGAGAGAATCTTTCCCATGGAATTGCATTCCTGTCGATCCCAAAAGTCTGTTGACATGACAGATGCGTACACAATCGAATAATTTAAATGCCAGGATTTCAAGCTTCAGCTTTTATCAATCTCTTATCCCTTATCAAGTTGATAATGTACTCCTCCATGAATCGATCATGTTTTCTTAAATCTATGAAAGGTTCACCATGCTTCATTGATTTCCAATAAATTATCCTTTTTGCAAAACTTATCCAAAACTGAAATAGAAAAGTCAAACACTCTTTTGTAATCCAAGGCTCACCTCGACTCAAAATCAGTTCTTTCTTTTTCTTAAGATGCCGCCAGACCTGCTGAGATATTCCAGCATTTTCTCTCTTGGTTTCAGATTCCAGCATCCCCAGTAATTTGCTTTTAATCCACACTCAATGCTGAAAGTAATCCTAATTGTACTTTTGTTTTTGATTATGTTAAAGCCATATCTTGCTTGTTTTGGAGTGACAAAGTGACCTGTGTCCACATCCCTACTTCATTTTTCCTTTACTGATGTGGTTCAGTTCCACAAAAAAAATCAATAGATGGTCAGAACCTGAGATTTTGCATTATTCTTTTACCGTTCTGCAATTGAGTTTGTCAACAGCAGTATGCTCCTTTTCCCATCAGAGGATGAAGCATTTCTGATTTAGAAATCTTAATATTCATCCTCTGCTACCATCTTAATTCCAATAATTGTGTATTGAGGAAGAATGATTCTGAGACGAGCCTATTTATTTCCAAGACAATAAGTTAAAGTCAAAGACAGCCCCAGTTGCTCTCAGACAAACACAGTGAACTGGTTTATGTACCCTAATACTTCCCATTTGGGGCCAGCTACGCTTCAGTTTAATGCATATACTCTATTGCAGCACAAGTTCAACATTAGCAGTTGGGGTGGCCAAACACATCAAGTGATAGTTTTCTGGAACATCTCTGTTGACCTCACAAATACAACCCCAAGCTTCTGGTTGCCCGTTATTTATATTCACTGCCCTGCTCCCTTGACTTCTCTGTCCTTTTCTACTGTTCCAATGAAGCTAGATGTAAACCTGTGCAACAATAACTAAACTTTAAATTTAGTACTTCAAAGCCTTTTGAACTTGAGACTGAGTTCAGCAATTTCGGATCACAACCTCTGCACCATTTTTTTCAGCTACCAGCTGTTGATAGTATTCCTGCTACTCCCATTTACACATTTTCTAACCTTGTCTTTCATTTCTATACTTGTCCCATTACCACCTTCTTTTACTTTGCACCATCATCCCTTTTGTTATTGAATTCCTCTGATAAAAGACAAAAGTCGCGGATGCCAGAATCTGAAACAAAAGCAGAAAATGCTGGAAAATCTTGGCTGGTCTGAGGGGAGAGAAAAGAGCCAACATTTCGAGTCTAGATTACCCTTCATCAGAGCTCTGATGAAGAGTCATCTAAACTCAAGCAAAATTTGATACTGTGTTGCACAGGGAAATACTGGGAAAGGTGACCAAAGAGCTAAGCCTTAAGGAATATGAAAAAGGAGGGTTCAGAGGGAGAAAAAGAGTAAGAGAGAGAGATGGCTAAGTTTAGGAAGGGAAATCCAGAGTTTAGGATCTTGATGGCTGAAGGTATGGCTATCATTGGTGAAAATTAGAGGTGCAGTCCCAGATTTTGCAATGCAGATGATGCAATATTGACTGCTATATGCTAGGATTAAAAACATTTTGTTTTCTGCAGTTTTGGTGTGAATACAATACATGACCCACAACTGATGGACAATACAGTAGAAATTGATCAATAGTGGTGTTAATGGGGAAATCTCTTTCCTTGTTGCAGAATTGAACAGTTTGTCCAGATGTACAGCCAGAAAGTGGGTATTAGCGCTCAAGTATTGCTGAAGACTCTCTGGGGTGACTATTACCTAAACACAAAGGCAAAGAAGATAATGAAAGGAGCACAGGTATGTTGACTAATGCTCAGACACTTTCACTAAGTAACAAGGTAAGAAGTCTCACAACACCAAGTTAAAGTCCAGCAGGTTTATTTGGTAGCACTAGCTTTTGGAGTGCTGCTGCTTCATCAGATGAGTGAATCTTGTAAACTGACTCTGTGCCTATATGTCCACTGTTTGTGTCCACAAGGTTGCAATTAGTCCTGGCAGCTTGTATTTCTTTTGAAGTTAAAAATTCCAAAAGCCCAACTGCAGTTTAGCTGGATTGGCCATGCTAAATTGACCCTTATGTCCGGAGATGTGCAAGTTGGATGGATTGGCCGTGCTAAATTGTCCCTTTATGTCCAGAGATGTGCAAGTTGGATGGATTGGCCGTGGTAAATTGTCCCTTAGTGTCCAAAGAACAAAGAAAAAAACAACATGGGAAACAGGCCCTTCGGCCCAGCGAGTCCGCAACGCCACCCCGATGTTCCCGCTTCTACTCATGATCCCTGTCTATGATTATAGATCTATGCATTGGAACCAAATTTGTGAGACAATTTAGCGAGAATTTCTTTTGCTAATCAGCCTAAGAACACATCTTTGGGGTGTGGGAGGAAACAGGAGCACACAGAGAAAACCCTCGCAAGCACGGGGAGAATGTGCAAACTCCCACAGACACAGGCTCAGATCCACGTATCTGCACAGCACAGCGATAGTCACTGAGCTGTCGTGTTGCCCATGAACTGGTCCAGTTCAAGCATACATTAACGACATGAAACTCTAGGCTACTCTCAAAATCCAAGAGCAGCCCTCTCATGACCCATCGTGTGTATGCCCCTTGTTAGACAATAAGGCGGACCGAAGTACCGTTAGGATAAAACAGAAGTACTTCAATATCATTGACAATTTACACACTCCCCAGGGGACTCCCAAGGCTCATGATCCCTATTTTAAATCAGTCTTCTATATCCCTCCATCCCCATTCTGTTCATGTACCCATCTAAGTATCTCTTCAATAACTCCAGAGTACCTGCCTCCACCACCTTACTTGGCAGTGCGTTCCTTACCCCCAGAACCCTCTGTGTACAAGATATGCAAGGTAAGTGGATTGGCCATGCTAAACTGTCCCCTAGTTTCCAAAGATGTGCAGGTTGGGTGGATTGGCCATGCTAAACTAGAACATAGAATCGTACAGCGCAGAAGGAAGTCCATCGAGTCTGCAGTAACCATAATCTCACCCAGGCCCTATTCCTATAACTCTTGCATTTACCCTAGCTAGTCCCCCCTGACCCTGAGTGTGGCCAGTGCACCTGACCTGCACATCTTTGGACTGTGGGAGGAAACTGGAGCAAAAACCTTGGGGGGCAAGGTTCAATATAGATATGCGGAGGACATATTTTACACAGAGGGAGCTGGGGGCTGGAATGCACTACCATGCAAGGTGGTTGAGGCAGATATGTCAGGATAATTTAAGACTTATGTAAATAGCTTCATGAACAGACTGGGAACAGAGGGATACAAACGGATAGTCTAGTTAGGAACACATGATTGGTGCAGGCTTGGAGGGCTGAAGAGCCTGTTCCTGTACTATATTGTTCTTTGTTCAAACCCAGGCAGGCACAGGGGCAAATGTGCAATTTCCATAAAGACAATGACTCTAGTGGGAATTGAACCTGAAGCTGTGAGGCAACAGTACTAATCACTGTGCCATCCTGAATTGTCCATTAGTGGCAAAGATGTGCAGGTTAGGGGAATTGGTCATGCTAAGATGCTCCTTAGCGTCAGGGGGATTAGCAGGGTAAATACGTGGGATTACGGGATAGGGCTTGGGTGGGATTGTTGTCAGTGCAGACTCGATGGACTCTGTTTAGTGCAAGGAATCTATGAGTTCATGCTGACGCTATTCCTTAATTTCAGAAGTCAACCTCCCAGACCGAATTGAATTGTCCTCATGTCTCCTCGTCTGACTCCGCATCAAAGTGTGACCAAGCAGCACTCCTGCCAAGTGATTCCTTTCTCAGTCAGTGAAAGGCACCTAACGGCATCTTGTTGTGCAGTGGATAGCGCAGATCATGCGGATCACTGGAATTCAGACATTAGACAGTAAAAGGGGAAGTAGAGGGTTGAGGTTTTTTTTTGTTTTAAGAATCTGTAAATTCAGACAGGCCATGTGTGAAAGGCAGGCGGATATTGACAGCACAGCAACTATGAAAGCTGCCCCAGTATTTATTAAATTATTATCTACAGAATTGTGGTTAGGCCATACTTGGAATATAGAGCCTGATTTTACCATTTTCATTCTAAGTGCTGAATCTGGGCATAATTCAGATCTGATCTGGAAATCTCTTTCAGGTGTCCCTATACACGTGTAGCCTGAAAAAAAAAATCGTGGGTCTGAATTGCGCTGTGGGCAGGGCTTAGCACACCTGGAATGACTGGAGCTCTAAATTGCGCGTGCGCAGTTAGAAAAAATTCGAAAAAGCGCACCCATGTCAAATTGCTCCCAGGCTGCAAAAAGTGGAGAAAGCATGTTGGAGCAACAAACAGGAGGAATGGCCCCCACAGATATCACTGTCCCTCTTATCCATCCATTTCCTGCTACCCAGACCAATCGTGACCCACTGACCCCTGCCCCTCCCCGCATCTTCTCTCACCAATTGCCTGCAGAATGGCAGCGGAATCCTCTGCCCTGCCTATCCACCGCCCCCCACCACAAACCAGTGAGCAATCGGGCCTCTTGGCCCCATCCCCACCCCACCAGAGATACATCTTATTGCCTCCCTCCCCCTCCTCCCTGCTCTCCAGAAAACGATCACACCCCGTCTCCCTGGCCAACCTCCCACAAGACAATGATCGGCCCTTCATGCCCCGACTACCAGACAATGATTGGGCCTCCCCGCTCCCCCCCTCCCCCACAATGATCAACCCCTGCACCCCCCTCCCCAAACAATGATCGTTCCCCCGCATCAGACAGCAATAGCCCGACACCCCCCCTCATGTGGCCACACACACACACACACACACACACACACACACACACACAACACACACACACACACACACCACACACACAACACACACACACACAGAGACTGATCTGGCCTGCCTTCCGCCACCACCGATCTGAGTCAGAGAGCAGCCGGAACTCCTGATTCAGACTTCTATTCAGCATGTTCATTTTAGACCGATTCCGGATTGGCAAACATGGTGGTAAAGAGGAAATGCTGATAAAGTTGGGCGGGCAGTTCATTAATTCAGTTGAAATACGTGCAAATATACTTAAATCACGGTTGCACCCGTTTCGGGCGCAAATCAGATCATGGCCATTCCTGTCTTTTGGTAAAGTGGCCATCTGCACGTACGCGAGCGCAGATCGCATTAACAGCTTCTCACCCACCTTTACCATATTTTTGCGCCTGAAAACAGGCACGATGCAATGGTAAAATAGGGTCCTTGGTTTCAATTCTGGTTGCCACACTACCAGAAGGATGTGGAGGCTTTGGAGAGGGTATAGAAAAGATTTACCAAGGTGTTGCCTGGTATAGAGGGCATTAGCCATGAGTAAAGGTTGGAGAAACTTGGTTTGTCCTCACTGGAATGACGGAGGGGTCAATCTGATAGAAGTCTACAAGATTATGAGGGACAGAGTGGATAGTTAGAAGCTTTTCCCCCAGGGTGGAAGAGTCGATTACTAGGGGAACGTAGATTTAACATGCGAGGGGCAATGTTTAAAGGAGATGTGCGAGGGAAGTTTTTTTTTACACAGAGGGTGGTGGATGCCTGGGACTGTCTGTCAGAGGAGGTCGAGGAAGCAGATATGACATAGCTTTTAAGAGGACTCTGGACAAATACATAAATAGAATGGGAATGGAGGGATACAGTCCCCAGAAGGGTTTAGGGATTTTAGTTAAGTTGGGTAGAATGGTCAGTGCAGGCTTTGAGGGCCGAAGGGCCAGTTTTTGTGCTGTAATTTTCTTTGTTCTTTGTTCTATTTATCAAAAGTGTAACCAGGCTGTGTGAGCTCCTGAATAGCTCTGGATAAATATTCATTACATAATGTTGAGAACGATGTCAGATTTGATTGTGTGCTGTTGGCCAAATCCTGTGGATGTAGCAGTGGGACAGTTAGACTCCGAGATCCCAGGATGTGAGGGAGTAATTAGACAGAGTTCCCCTGCTTTGATATGATCTAGTAGCTCCATTGTGTGTTTGAATTAGGATGATATTAGCTTGGCTGTGTCGCTGGCCTGCCAGTGTTCACAATCGGGCTTCACACTTGGAGATTGAGTGGCTATTTCAAGGAATTTGTGGATAATTCTGGCAAGTGCCATTCCCTGCATTGTAATTAGAAGTATCTTACTCCAGTTTACCTCATCTGTTTCCAAATTGTTTTCCCCCAGCGGGCACAATCATTGTGTCTTGTCGTAGATTCATTTGTCGGAATAAAAAGAGAAAATGCCGGAATTATTCAGGAGGTCTGGTAACAGCAGCTGTGCAAAGAGAAAAAAATGTTTTAAGTAAAGTACTCAAAACTGAAGGATGGTAGAAATATAAAAACAACTTACTGTGGATGGGAGTCTGAAACAAAAACAAAGTGCAGGAAAATCTCGACAAGTCTGACAAGCATCTGTAGTGAGAGGATAGAGCCAAAGTTTTGGGTCTGGATGACTCTTTGTCAGGATAGAAATGTGATGGGTTACATGCAGTTGGAGTGATGAAGAACAAGTTGGAAGACCTGGGATAGGCACAAGGGATTGCACTGCTGTCTCTCAGCACCAAGGGCCGGATTCATTTGCGGCCTTGGGTGACTGTGGAGTTTGCACGTTCTCCCTGTGTCTATATGAGTTTCCTCCAGGTGCTCCGATTTCATCCCACACTCCAAAGCTACATGGATTAGATTGATTGGCCATGCCAAATTGCCCCTGGGGTATAAACGTAGGCTTATGGGGATAGGGCCTGAGTGGGATTGTTGTTGGCGCAGCTTGATGGGATAAATAGCTTCTTTCTGCACTGTAGGGATTCTGTGATTCAACTCAACTTTCCCACCTTATCCCCATAACCCTTAATTCCCTTACTGATTAAAAGTCTGCCTATCTCAGCCTTGAACACAGCCTCTACTGCCTTCTTCAGTCAAGAATTCCACAGATTCTCTAACTGTGTCTTAAATGGGCGATCTCTTACTCTTGAGATTATGCCATCTAGTCCTGTACTCTCACAAAGGGAAGCAACTTTTCGCATCTTTCTTGTCAAGCCCCTGAGAATCCTATATGCCTCAATAACACCTCTCATTTTTCTAAACTCCAGTGAGTGCAGATCCAATGTACTCAATCTCTCCTCATCAGAAAGTCCCTCCATGCTCATGGTCAACCTAGTGAACCTTCTCTAGACTGCCTCCAATGCTAGTATATCTTGCCTTAGGTATGGGACCAAAATTAGTTGTGGTCAAATTAGTGCCTTATATAGTTTTAGCAAGACTTCCCTATTTTCAAACTCCACATTCTTTGAAATAAGACAAAAATTTTGTTTGCCTTCCCTATAACCTGCTGAATTTGCATGCTACCTTTTGTGATTTTTGCATGAGAATCCCCAAATCCCTCTGAGCTATAATTTTTAACAATCTCTCTCCATTTAAATAATATTTAGCTCTTTTATTCTTGATAACCTAAGTGTGTAACTTGTCCTAGATTATATTCAATCTGCCAAGTATTTGCCCACTCAACTTGTTTATATCACTCTATAAATTCTTTCACTGCCCACCATAGGAATCAGAGTTAGCAAGGAGCGAGCAATGGGAAGGTCCATTGATCTCCGGCGGGATTTTACAGTTTCGTGATGAGTGAGGCCATAAAGTCTCCCACCCTTTGTGTCAGCCTCACCACTTGCTTATTTTTGTATCATCTGCAGACTTGGAATTAATCCATTCACTTCCCTTTTACCAATCATTAATATATATGTTGTAAATAATTCTGGCTCCAACACTGACCCTGTGATACTCCATTAGTTAAAGATTGAAAATGCCCTTCTTATCCCAAGTCTATTTTCTATCAGTTAGCCAACCTGTAACTAGTGGTGTGCACTGGAATGAGCAATAAATGTTGGACTTACCTGCAATGCCCATATCCCATGAAAGAATAAAAGAAAAGAGCTCCACGGGCTGTTCAAAATTTTTTAAGGTGGAAGCATAAGGAGATCAAACTGTGTACTTTACTAAGCACAGGTCATCCAGCATCAGAGAGGGAGAGGTCTGAGGGTATAATGAATTTGTAGCAAGGAGGGGGATTAGAAGAAGACAAGAGAACAGTTTAGTGTCATAGCCTTTTCCTGGAACTCTGCGCACCTTTTTTTTTCTGATAACAGCCTAATTCCTTAAGAATGTTTTGAATTATCCTGCCTCCACCACACTCTCAGGAAGTGCATTCCAGACAAAAATCACTTGGTGCATAAAAATGTTTTACCTCATGTCACTTTTACTTCTTTTACCAATTACTTCAGATTTGTGCCCCTCATCCTTGATCCTTTTACTAATGAGAACAGGTTTTTCCTATTTACTCTATCTAGATCATTCCCCATGATTTTGAATACCTCAAATCTCCTTTCAGCCTTTGATTCTCCAAGGAAAATAGTCCAAACCTCTCTAATCCAACTCCATAACTGAAGTTCCTCATTCCTGGAATCATTCCCAGAATGTTTTCTCTCTCCAATGCCTTCAACATCTTTCCTAAAAGGCAGCACCAATACTCCAACTCTGGCTGAACTAGTATCTTATATAAGTTCAACATAACCCCCTTGTTCTTCTGCAATATGTCCTATTAACAAAGCGTAGGATACTGTATGCTTTTATAATTGCTGTATCAACTTGTCCTGCCCCCTTTAGAAACATGCACATCTACACTTAGGTGTGTCTGTTCCTGCAGCCCCTTTAGAGTTGTACCCTTTTTAATATTCTTCCCACCAAAGATGAATCATTTCCCAATTCTCTGCATTGAACTTCATCTGCAACTTGTCCATCTGTTCCACCAACTTGTCTCTGTCTGTTTGAAGTTGTTCAACACTCCTCACAGTTTGTAATACTTCCAAGTTCGATGTTATCCACAGATTTTGAAATTGTGCCCTGTACATCAAAATGTGGTTGTAAGTATTAACCAGGAAGAGCAAGGTTTGATTCCTGTGGAAACTACTGCAACCTTCCTCCAGCCTGAAAAACATCAATTAACCATTACTCACTTTTGCCTGTCGTTCAGCCAATTCCATTTCCATGTTGCTACTGTTTTTTTCTTCCATGAGCTTTAACTTTGCTCACAAGTCTTTTCAAAGTCCATGTACACCATATCAACAGCATTGCCCTCAACAATCCTCTTTGTTACTGTTTTCCGTGAACTTAGTTTAACATTTTTTTTTTCTGAATAAATCCACGATGGCTTTCATTAATTAACCCACCTTTGTCCATTCGATTATTAATTTGATCCTGAATTATTGTTTCCAAAAGTCTCCCCATCATTGAAGTTAGACTGACTGGCATGTAGGTTCTGGGTTTATTTTTACACTCTTCTTTGAACAAGGGGGTGTGATGTTTGCAATTCTGCAGTCCTGTGGCATCACACCAGAGTCTAAGTAAGACAGAAAAATTATGGCCATTGGCCCACAATTTCCACTCTCACCTTCCTCAGTATCCCTCGATGCTTCTCATACAGTCTTAGTACCTTATCAACTTGAAAAACAGATAATCCATGCAATATCACATCCTTTTTCATTTGAAACCTACATATTCTTAGAATTACCCCATCTTTTACCATGACTGGGGCAGCATCATCTTCCTTTGCAAACACAGATGCAAGTATTCATTAGAACCTCAGCTATGTCATCTCCCCCAGGAGGCAGTATAATGGCTCAATGATTAGCACTGCTGTCTCACACAGCTTCAGGGACCTGGCTTCAGTTCTGGCCATGGGTGATTGTATGGAGTTTATATGTTCTTCCTGTATCTGCATGGATTTTCTCCGGATGTTCTGGTTTCCTTCCACAGTCCAAAGACGAGCAGGTTAGGTGGATTGACCATGCTAAATTGCCCCTTAGTGTCCAAAGATGTGCAGGTTAGGGGGAATTACCGGAGTTAATGTGTGAAGATATGAGGATAGAGCAGAGGTTGGTTCTCAGTGAGATGCTCTGTTGAAGAGTTAGACTCAATGAGCCGAATGGCCTCCTTCTACACTGTAAGGATTCTATGATATGTAAACCCCTTTTTGGTCCCTAATTGGTCTTACGTTTACTATTTATATGCTTGTAGAAGACCTTGGAATTCCCTTTTATGTTGGCTGCCAGCTTCTTTTTATACTTTCTTATTGTTTCTCTTATTTGCTTCCTCACCTGTCTGCAGAACCTTCCATATTCAGCATTGTTATCTATCAGCGTGGTCAGTATATTATCTACTGACATGAGGACGCTTTTTCTTCTGCTATCTTAATTTTTTCTCCATCGTCACCCATGGAACTCTGGATTTGTTTGCTGTACGTTTCCCTTTCAATGGACTGTACCTTGACCATCCCCAAATCATTTCTTCTTTTAAAGTAGCTCATTGATTAGCTACCAATTTTCCTGCCAATCTTTGAGTCCAATTTATTGGGCCAAAATCTATTTTTACCCAGTGAAGTGGGCTTTCCCCCAGTTAATTATTCTTACTCTTGACAGTTCTTTATCCTTTGCTGCAGTCAGTCTAAAACATACAGTGCAATGACCAGTGTTCACCAATGACACTTGGGATTTATTTGGCCTACAATCCTTTGACAATATTCCAGTCTATATTTGGATAATTAAACTGCCTCATTAATAGTAATCTCTAAGTTTTGTTCTGTCTGTAATTTCTTTGCAAATTTCCACTTACTCATTTCCCTCCTGTTTGTTCGATGTAGCCATAGGTCACCGTGTCATCGCACTTTTTCTGTTCCTGAGCTATTTTGCCCTTTATTCCTGCAAGATAACCTCTTTCTCCAGCTTTGCAATGTTCTCTTTTATCAGTACTGCCAACCTTCCCCTTTTCTTCCTTTCCTGTCTTTCGTGAACGCCCTGGGATTTTACAGCCTCACTCGTTCTGAAACCATAAAATCCTATCCAAGGTCAATGGACCTTTCCATTGTCCGTCCTCCTGCCCGCTCCGATTCATATGGTGGCTGGGACGGTAAACTTCTGGCCTTTGTAACCAAGAGTATCCAGTCTTGCCCTTCTCTGAGCCAGGAGTCTGTTGTAGCCATGGCATCAAAGATCCACATCTGTAACTCACCAATCTTACTTGTCACACTCCATGCGTTTGCATGCATGTATATTAACCCTGATTTCAATTGTATTCCTTCTCATTTATTCTGGCTCCATCTAATAACTTACCATTCCCTACTAATAACTACCCCCCGTTTTTTAAAAACTTTCAGTTTAGACTCAGTTCTGAAGTAGTTCTCAATCATCTTACAGTTTCCTTGAGATGTCACCATTTGATTTTCTTTTTCTAAACCTGGTGTTTTCTAGAAGCTGTCTTAATTAATCTCTCCCTGTCTGACATGTTCATGATGTAGAAATGCCGGCGTTGGACTGGGGTAAACTCAGTAAAGTTTTGTAACACCAATTTTAAATCCAACCAATTTATTTGATAGTAAATTTGCAAGCTTTCGACTCTATGGCCTTCGTCAGGCAAATGCAGTGTTCTTCTCTGCAATAGCACACATACCAACACAGACAGTTACAGATTGCTGATTAGAATGCGAATCCTTACATCTAGCCTGCTATTCAAGTGTTAAAGTGGCTAACAATGTGTGTGAAGGGAATCCTGAGCATTGGTTAGAGAATTGTGTATTTTCTCCAGACAGCACAGTAAGTGAGGTTTTTTGCTAACCCAGGCAAGTTACGGGGGTTACAGATAGTGTGTCATGAAGCCAAGATCCCTATATGCCGTAACCCCCGTAACTTGCCTGGGTTAGCAAAAAACCTCACTTACTGTGCTGTCTGGAGAAAATACACAATTCTCTAACCAATGCTCAGGATTCCCTTCACACACATTGTTAGCCACTTTAACACTTGAATAGCAGGTTAGATGTAAGGATTTGCATTCTAATCAGCAATCTGTAACTCTGTGTTGGTATGTGTGCTATTGCAGAGAAGAACACTGCATTTGCCTGACGAAGGCCATAGAGTCGAAAGCTCGCAAATTTACTATCAAATAAATTGGTTGGATTTAAAATTGGTGTTACAAAACTTTACTGGCATGTTCATGACAGATCCACTGTCCCCTCTCTCGTAGCTGTCGACCCTGAGTCGTGCTTTGTATTTATTTCCTTTCCCTCTCTGACGTGTTTTTTCCAGGTTTGTTCTGTCCCCTCTCTTCCAGGTGATAGAACAGAAAATTCATTCTACATTTTGGAGACATTTCCAGAGATGTGGACAGAATTCCATCCACCGACAAACTCATTGACTGCTGCAGTCAATTAAGCAGCAGAGTAACTACGCACAATGTCTAGAAAGAGAAACTAAGCCTCTCTCCTCTCTAACATATCCCATCTTCAAGCTTACCTGTAAAAACAGCCTCTGGGCAAGTCAACTCTACGAACCATTCACTGTTCCCTTCAGTTTGAGTATCAAATTTCGCCAGAATAGAGACAGAGTTAAATTTCATTTTGTAATTACTCTTTTACTTTCAACTGTGTCTAGTTTTTGTGTGTATATTAGTGTGGGTGATTCACATGAGTGAGATGTCAAGTTTTCATTAACCTCCAGGGCAGTTGTCTAAGAAATAAATGAAACTTTAATTTAGAAATACAAAAGCTTGCTGCTGCGTCACTTAAATTGATTCCTAGGGTAAGGAGACATACATATCCATACGTTATTAAATTGTTCATGAACAATAAAAGGTAACACCTTAAAATTGTCCATGACTCACAAGTACAATTTTCAAAATACTTTAAACTTCAGCAAAAAAAAAGTTGTGTCACCAGGATATGCGGATAATGTTTAAGTTACTTTAAGAATGCAAATGTAACAGGAATGTTCCAGAAAGTATTTGATAATGTGTCACATCAAAGGTTATTGCAGAAGATAAAAGCTTGTGGTGTAGTGGGTAACATATTGGCATGGAAGGAAGAGTAGCTAGCTAATGGGAAACAGAGTAAGCATAAAATGTCACATTCTGGTTGTTCAAGATGTAATGGACGGTGTGGCACAGGGATCAAAACGGGGGGCCTTGATATTTCTATATAAATAACTTGAATGAAGGAATAGAAGGTCTGGTTGCTAAAATTTGATGACGCAAGATAGGAAGGAAAATATGTTACAAAGAGAATATAAGGGGGCTACAGATTAAGTGAGTGAGCAAAGATCTCAAATGGAGAGGACTGGAAAAAGTGAAATTGCTCATTTAGGCAGGAAAAGAGAAAGGAAGCATGTTATCTAAATAGTGAGAGATTGCAGAGCTCTGAGATGCAGAAGAATCTGGGTGATTTAGTGCATTAATCACAAAGATTAGTTTGCAGGTATAAAAGTAATTATGAAACAAATAGAATGTTATCATTTATTGCAAGGGGAATTGAATACAACAGTAGTGAGGTTATGTTTCAGTTTTACGGAGTGTTGGTGAAACCACATCTGGAGTACTGTGTACAGCATTGATCTCTGTATTTAAGGAAGGATGTAAATGCATTGAAAACAGTTCAGGAAAGGTTTGCTAGACTAATATCTGGAATGGCAGTGTTGTATAATGAGGAAAGGTTGGAGAGGCTAGGCTTGTATCCACGAGAGTTTAAAACAGTAAGAAATGACTTGATTGAAACACACAAGATCCTGAGAAGTCTGGACCAGATGATATGTAGAGGATGTTTCCTCTTGTGGGGAAGTCTAGAACTTGTGGTCACTGATTAAAATAAGAGTTTGCCCATTTCAGAAAGAGTCTTTGGAACTCTCTTCCTGAAAAGGCAGTGGAAGCAGAGTCCTTGAATCTTTTTAAGGCAGAGCTGGATAGATTTGTGATTAACAAGGCAGGGTGAAAGGCTATCAGAAGTAGACGGGAATGTAGCGTTAAGGTTACAATCAAATCGGCCATTGTTTTATTGAATTGTGGAGCAGGCTCGAGAGACAAGTGGCCTACTCCTAATTCAAATGTTCATGATGTAAATTGACGTAATCTGGAATTCTGTGTAAGTTCTCCCCTTCTACTATAGTGTTTGGCAGAGGATTAAATACAGTCCTCCCTAAACTGTGGTATAAAAGGTTTACAACAAATATTAGCTTGGCAACTTTTAGAGCAGTTTTAATTCCTTTGTCAATTAGTTTAATTTTTTTTGATTAACTGAGACTATTTTCTCCATCATTGCAGTCAAAAGGGAAAAAACCCCTCTTTGTACAGTTAGTGCTGGAAAACATCTGGAGTCTGTATGAAGCTGTAGTTGTCAGAAGGTAAGAATGTTTCTTATGCCACTATGTGGCTTTTATACACATATAAATATGGATGATTGCTATCTATAACAGCCTTGAAAACATATAAAGCAGTCTGGAAATATTACATTGTGAGATCATGGTGTCGGATGCAGGGATTGAAACTTGTCTCTTTTGCATCTTATTTTACATACTGGTTAGTGTGTGTCCCTAGCTTAATCCTATGTTCCATTTGAAATAAATCATTTTAAAACATCACAACTTTTGCAATCTCTAACTTCAAGTCTTGAGTTGCAAAATCATAGAATCCCTACTGTGCAGAAAGAGATTATTCAGCCCATTGAACCTGTACTGACAACATTTCCACCCAGGCCCTATCCCTATAACCCCACACATTTAACCTGCTAATTCTTCTGACACCAAGGGGTAATTGGGCATGGCCAATTAACCTAACCCACACACATCTTTGGACTGTGGGAGGAAACTAGAGCACCCAGAGGTAATCCAAGCAGACACTGGGAAAATGTGCAAACTCCATACAAACTGACCCAAAGCAGGAATTGAACCCAGATCCGTGGCACTGTGAAGCATCAGTACTAGCCACTGCGCCACCCTAATTCAATTTCATCTAGCTAATAGGCTGAATATCCTGTGTATGATATCCCTGTTTCTGCATACGTAATCAGCCACTGTGTAAAATTTCCACTGAACGGAAGTTTGAAAATTGACTTGGCTTCTGAAATTCAAAAATGTTGTTTCATAGCAATAGAATCATTGTTGCTATCAATTTTGACATGCATTACTATGCATTTATTGTCTACTAACTCTACTTTGATCACTTCCTGGTTGTTTTACATATTTTTCGTTGTATCCATTGTTGTAGCACTAGCTTTGCATAGGTATCAATCACGCCTGTTCTATTAAAGTGCATTTGAAAATTAATGACATACCCCCTTCAATTGCCACCTGAACAAAGCCATCATGCAGTGTCAGTGCAGAAATATGTTGCATGTGTTTACTGTCAGCAACAGATTAACCAGAATGAGCAAACTGTAAATTCATATTGACTATTATTTGTGTAAATCCATGAAGGTCAGTATGGATCCATATCCAAATGAAGTACCACTTGTTTGTTTTGAGGTAAGTGATGGAGAAATATCACGATGGCCAATGGAACAAGGACAATTGAGTTTATTGATCTAGAGAATGCTTTTGGTCAGATGCCTGGGGAAGTCTGGAGAGGTGTGCAAATTTGTGGAGTCTCTGAGAAGTACATATGATGCTTGGAGGATATTGTCCCAGCAATGCATACAGATGCATCTGTCCATGACGATATCAATAGGAGTGACCATCCCACTGTCCTTGTGGAGGCGAAGGCACATCTTCACATTTGAAGGTATTTGCCTTTGTGTTGTGTGATACTACTACCTTGCTAAATGGGATAATTTTCAAATAGATCAGGCAACTCAACTGGGCATCAATGAGCACCATAGGCCATCAGCAGCAGAATTGTACTCAACCACGATCTGTGCCCTCATAGCCCAACGTATTCCCCCTCTGCTATTTTCATCAAACCAGGGAATGAACCCTGGATCTACGAACAATGCAGGAGGGCGTGTCAAGAATAAGACCTTGTGAACCTGGTGAAGCTACATCACAGGACAACTTGTGTGCCAAACAGCGGAAGCAGCAAGTAATAGACAGAGCTAAGTGATCTTGTATCAGATCTGAGCTCTGCAGTCTTGCCACATCCAACAATGAATTTGATTTGATCTATTATTGTCACATGTATTAGCATACAGTGAAAGGTATTGTTTCTTGTGCGCCATACAAACAAAGCATACCATTCGTAAAGAAGGAAAGGAGAGAGTTACAGTCATAGCAAGGGTGTAAAGAAAGATCACCTTAATGCGAGGTCGGTCCATTCAAAAATCTGATGGCAGCAGGGGCGAAGCTGTTGTTGAATCGATTAGTACGTGACCTCTCAGACTTTTTTGTATTTTTTTCCCAACAGAAGAAGGTGGAAGGAAGTGTCCAGAGTGTATGTGGTCCTTAATTATGCTGGCTGCTTTGTCAAGGCAGCGGTAAGTGTAGACAATCAATGGATGGGAAGCTAGTTTACGTAATAGACTGGGCTACATTCATGACCTTCTGAAGTTTCTTGCAGTCTTGATCAGAGCAGGAGCCACATCAATGCCAGTGGACAATTAAACAACTGACTGGAAAAGGAGGCTCCACAGATATCCTTATCCCCAATGACGAAGGAGCTCAGAAAAATATAAGGTTGAAACATTTGCAGCAATCTTCAGCCAGAAGTGAATGATCCATTTTGGCCTCCTCTGGAGGTCCCAGTCATCACAGTTGCCAGTCTTCATCCACATTCGGTTCACTCCACTCTGGAGGAAAAGTTGAAGGCACTTGAAACTACAAAGAAGATGGGCCTTGACAATATTCCAGCAATAGTACTAAAGACCAGAACTCCAGAACTTGCTGTGCCCCTAGCTATGCTGTCCTGATACAGCTACAACACTGGCATCTACTTGGCAATGTGGAAAACTGCCCAAGTGTGTCATGAACACAAGAAGCAGAACAAATCCAATCTTGTGAATTACTGCCTCATCAGTCTACTTTTGGTCATTCTTGATACTCTTGATCTTGGGCTGGCACAGTAGCACAGTGGTTAGCACTGCTGCCTTGCAGGTCACTGTCTTGTGGAGTCTGCATGTTCTCCCTGTGTCTGCATGGATTTCCTTTGGGTGCACCGGTTTCCACCCACAGACAAAAGGTGTGCAGGTTGGCTGAATTGGCCATGCTAAATTCTCCCTCAGTGTGCCTGATTGTGGCGAGTAGGGATTTTCACAGTAACTTCATTGCAGTTTTAATGTAAGACTGCTTATGACTAATAAATAAACTTTAACTTTGTCATCATTAAAGTCATGGAAGGAATCATTTGATTTCAGCCTTAGTTCAAAATTGGACAAAAGAGCTGAATGCAGGAGGTGAGGTGACAGTGACTACCCTTGACATTAGGGCAACATTTAACTGACTATGTTATCAAGGAGTACTAGCAAATCTAAAATAAATGGGAATGTATGGGTAGATTGGGGGGGCTACCATTGATCAGAAACTGAACTGGACTAGCTGTGTACTCTATAATTACTGTGGCTACAAGAGCAGGTTAGGACTAACTTACCTCCTGACTTCCCAAAGCCTGTCCACCATCTACAAGGCACAAGTCAATGTGATGGAATACTCTTCACATGCCTGAATGTTTGCAGCTTCACCAACATTCAAGAAGCTTAACATCAGCCAGGACAAAGCAGCCCACTTGATTGCTACCCCTTCCTCCAACACTGATAAATAGTGGCAAAGGTGCCTGCTATCTACAAGATGCACTGCAAGAGTCCACTAAGGCTTCTTAGGTATCAACTTCCAAACCCATGACCACTATTATGTGGAAATACAAGGATAACAAATACCTGGGAACACCATGGTTTCCTCTGGGTGCTCTGGTTTCCTCCCACAGTCATAAGATGTATGGTTTAGGTTGATTGGCTATGCTAAAATTGCCCCTTAGTGTCCTGAGATGCGTATATTAGAGGGATTAATGGGTAAAATATGTGGGGTTATGGAGGTAGGGCCTGTATGGGATTGTGGTCGGTGCAGACCTGATGAGCTGAATGGCCTCTTTCTGTACTGTAGGGTTCCAATTTCTATGAAGCATCACCTGGAGGTTCCCTTCCAGGTTTCTCACCATCCTGACTTGGAAACATATGATTGTTACTATCACTGAGTCAAAATCCTGGAACTCCCTCCCTAGTAGCACTCTTGGTATTCCTATCTTCAGAGACTGCAATGCTTTAAGAAGGCAGCTCACCATCACTAGGGATGGGCAATAAATGCTGGCATAGCCAGAGACACTCGCATGTCTTAAATGAATTTTAAAAATCACCATCTACTTCTTGGCTACAATTTTGGGTTAATTTTCTTGGAAGTAAATGTTCAGGTTTGCAGCATGGAGGAGTTTGTTTCTTCTAGCCAAAACATGACCTGTACCTTGATAATTGAGTAATTATTACACATTGGCTTATCTAGGTGGCTGGTTCAAAGCAATTCACTTAATGCCAGTGTGCACAAACTAAATTACTGATATATGAGAAAGAAAAGGTTGAATAGGATTCACATTTCATCTTGGAGCTTAGCAGTGGTTTTATGTGACATTTTATTGAAGGGTAAAAAAGTTTATGTATTCTGGCTGTGACATTTTTGTACTGCACATGAAGCATTGATGCTAAAAATAATAAAATATTTGTGTGCTATTATATGTGTTCATTATGAATAATAGTCGAGTCTGACAGCAGAAATTTTTGTGGCTCATACTCATAATAGTGAACTGTTCTGCTTCAGTAACAAGTATGTAATGAAGATTGGCAGCCACTGTCTAAATGCTTAATGCAAACAAAAGCTTCTTTTGTTAAAAGCTTGCACAGTTATCAGCACAGTATTTTATGGCATGATTTTCTGTACATCGCATTTGTAATTACTTCAGATATTGTAGTGTTGCTATAATGGTGAGTGGATAATGCAAGTTCGCAGTGCAATGGCTTGGTCATTTCACTGCCGTCAATTGTGTATAATGACAAGTCCAAATGATAGCAATAATGTCCAGAAGTGTTGTGGTGGCACAGAATATTTGAGTTCCGTGTAGTGGTGGAATGTGGATTTGTTCTTTTTGGTTCCTATGTAGTTTGGTGGATCATAGGTGAAAAAGAGATTGTCATGACAGGCTGTTAGGTATGTATATAGGGGTGGCATACATATGTTCCATAAAAATGCTGTGTGAAAATTTGGTATTTCCTCGTCAGTATCAGAGGCAGCTCCCCCAACTCTCCCTGCCCCCAATCCTCACTGTTTCCAATCACATGATTAAGGATTTATTCAAATTATTAACTTAATCAAGCATCCATGAGAATAAATTGTAGTGAATTAGATAGACGTTCCTTGCTAGCTGGATAGAGAGAGATAGATATCTATTCTTGGACTAGAGAGAAATATTTTACTACTGCTGTAAATAGGAAGCAGTATGTTTATTCTTGAGCTTTCGGATCATTATTAATATTCCAATGAATAAAGGTCAGTATTGAAGGCAATATTGAAAACTAGCATCATGTCTTGCTGCATGCATCGCCAAACAACTCCATTTGTTCATATGTTGTTAGCATTTTGGATGGGCCAAGAGGTTGACGCAGAATGCCAACTCAGGAAAAGTTATTTTGTTCTGGTTCAAGTGGCTTTGAATCATTCCCCAGACTAATCCAAAGTGAATGACCATGACCGTGAACGTCTGTGCATTCCTGATCGGGCAGGATTTTGTGACCCTTTCAAATGATTCCTATTTTAGGGTTGAGTTTGAAAAAAGCTGCCAACTGCTGAAACAAAAATAAGTTCTTGGGTGTGTTTACGGAGTCCGGATTTGACCCAAGTAGTACCCTGCGTGTTACACAAACTGGCTGAACTGTTCAGGGAGAGCTCATGGCAGTGAGCTTAGAATAATACTTTACATACCACTGTTTAGACAGTGTAGCCAGATGAATTTATGCTATCTTTAAAACGTTCACTTAAAGCCCTGAATCTGAAGCCAAAGTTGAGTTTGGACATCCCATTTTTTGGCCAATACCTATGACACTTAACTGAAGAAAGTCTGAGATATGCAATGTAAATACTTGTTGGCATCAGTGGCGTTGTGGTAGTGAAGCATTAAATCTAATTTCTAACAAATATATTCTTACCAGTTTTGTAACCTGTTCCCTGTTTCTTCTTCCCTGTTCCTTTTTCCAACCTTCCTTCATTTTCCTTCCTTAACTTCCTTCTTTTAACCTTTTACCTTGCTTCATTTCCACTCTAATGCAATTTTTGATCATTCCTTCTTTCCTTTCCCCTTTCCATTCTATTCCCCTCCTCACCTTTTGCCTCTTTCTCATCCTTACAGTTTGGGAGCCCTATGCCTTCCCTCCCCCCAGGTTTCCAACTCTGAGCATATCCTTAAAGGTTTTATCACATCATGGCCAAGCAAATAACAATTTTTCTTCATGTGTAATATTTTGTTAGATAATAAGCAAAAGTTTCAATCAAACTAATTTCCGTGCTTTCTTTGAGTAGTTCAGAGTAGTGTCCTGTTCTGGATACTGGAGATTCCAGGGCAATTGAGAACTGTTGGCACCCCCTCCTCTCTTCCACACTGGCAGTCACCAGATGCAAGCCAATGAACGAGATCCCATGCTTTATCTCCCAGTTTTCCCTCCACAGTAAGACAAGATCATAAGATTTCTCATGTCCAGGCTTCCAAACATTCCCAATAGTTTTGCCAAATACCAGGTACCTGTCTGGAATTGGTGTATCTACATTTTTATCTTGCTGTGTATCTTCAGCTTCAGTGATGTCAAAGGTAAAGGGCTTCATAAGGCACATTCCTGTCTTTTCATAGCAGTTTCTTTAGAAGTAAAATTTTGTTTGTGGATTTTAATTTTGGAGGTACAGAAAGGAAGACATACAATTCTGGGATGATGACTAAGGTGATTACTCTTGAGTTGCTAAGGAGAACTAACATCTTTTCCCAGAGGGGAATAATTGGAAAGATTTGATGCTGACCTCAAATTGTGTTTGAAAGTATGTTTAAGGGAAGGAACTGGTCAAATATTTAAATATAGAACTATCACTGCAAATCCATCTTGAGAGGACAAGGACATACTTTGTAAATAACTAAAAATGAAAGGTTTTTCTGGAGATTCAGGGCAGGTTACTTGCATGTTCTGAAAAGTGCCAGAAAAATATTATTGCTGATGTTTCTGTGATGATTATAACTCAGTAAGAAGTCTCACAGTACCAGGTTGAAGTCCAACAGGTTTATTTGATAGTAAACACCACAAGCTCTCAGAACACTGTTCCTTCATCAGGTGAGTGGAGAGTTTTGATCAGAAACAGGGCATATTTATATTTATGTGCCCTGTTTCTGATCAGAACTCTCCATTTGCCTGATGAAAGAACAGCATTCTGAAAGCTTGTGGCATTTACTGTCAAATAAATCTGTTGGACATAACCTGGTGTTGAGATTTGTTATTGTGCTCGCCCAATCCAAAGCCGGCATCTCTACATCATGCTTATAACTCCCAATTTAGTATAGTATCTAATGTTTTTAACCAGTGATGCAGATTGCTGCGTCAGTAAATTTGCCGTGTGAGTTATACTGCAACAGGACTGCATAAACATCAAAACTAACATTCCAGACCACTCACGAGCAGTACCATGAGAAACGTTTTGAGTATGGAGTCACATTTGATGTGATTTTTTTTTTTGTTTGGCAGTGACACTGCAGTGCTGGCTTACGTGATCATTAAATGAATGATCACGTATGAATGAGACAGGACTTAGGAGGAATTATATTTCACAGCCTTTTCCTACAATCTAACATTTGCTAAGGCAGCAAAGTTATTTAATTATTCAATTCTCCAGTCACCATGACAGTGCACTGCACTCATTTGAGCCCTGATATGGGACTACTGGATGCCAAAACCAGTAATACGGTGACTTCAGCACTGAGCTAAACAGTGCTGAAATGCAAACAGTCTTTTTTTTGTAAGTATATATTGCCCTCTGAACAGTCTTAGTTTTACACATTTTTCCAGTGAGAATTTTTATGAGCCTCCCTTTGACTGCGGTCTTTTAAGGAATAAATGTAGCTGTCTTGTGTATGTGTGAAGAAATAGTAATCTTTTGTCTTGGTTTCCAGGGACAAAGAGAAGATTGATAAGATAGTAAATTCATTGGGTCTAACCATTCTACCTCGTGATTCCCGTCACACGGATCCTAAAGTACATCTTAACGCCATTTGTACTCAATGGCTTCCCATCTCCCATGCTGTGTTGTGTATCCTTTAATTACTTGATTTTTTTTTATTTTAATATTTAATTCATGATTGACCAAATTATAAGTGATTGAGATTATAACTGCTGATGAATTCATTTGTATTTCCTAAAGTGTAGTAAAGTGGTCAAAGTGTGCCTTTTCATAAATTTCAGGTGTAAACTATTAACCTTCAGCTTTCAGAGTTTAATGTTTATTTATTAGTGTCACAAGTAGGCTTACTGCAATGAAGTTGTGTGAAAATCCCCTAGTCGCCACGCTCTAGTGTCTGTTTGGGTACTCTAAGGGAGAATTTAGCGTGATCAATCCACCTAACCAACACGTCTTTTGAACTGTGGGAGGAAACAGGAACACTCGGAGGAAACCCATGCAGACACGGGAAGAATGTGCAAACTCCACATAGACAGTAACCCAAGCTGAGAATTGAACCTGGGTTTCTGGGGCGTGAGACAGCATTGCCACCTAGGTTTACGTTTTGAAAGCAGAGAGAGGAGACTATGGCAGAGGCCAGGAGCTTCCAATTGAGGATTGACCAAAAATAATGAGAGAATGTGTAGAATGCAGGCCTTGCTCAATTCTAATCTTTCTAACGATTACTTAAACCACACTTGAGCGCCACAAACATTCGACTCCATCAGCAGCCAATAACTGAACTTTGCTGCCCACAAAGATCCGAGAAGGTTCACAGTTGCGGCATATGGCTACCCTCTTCACCCAAATCTTGGCCCCATGCCTAGTACCAGCAACAGGTTTCATGTTATGCAAGTAAAACAAAGCTAGTAAGTATGTTAGATTGTATAACCGTCTTTTACATAGAAAAAGATTCTTGTGTTACAGGGGAGCAGTGGAAAGATGCCTCAGAAGTGAAAAAAAAAGTTTGGGAATTGCTGGTAGAGTGCATTGAAACTTTACTGAATTTATGCCCCAGATTTGTTGCTTTGAGCTGTTGAGTTCAGGCTTCTAATGAATAGCTATAGAATTAAATTAAAAGAGCTATGCTGGTAAGTTGCCCGAATCCTTGATCACCACCTCAATAAAATTCAGTAAAAGGTTAGGAAGAAGAAAATATATTACTTCCAAAATGCAAACAAAAGGTGGAGAAAGCTTGTCATGTTAAAAATAGCTGGTGTCTACTTGAGCCTAGCTTCATGTATATTTATTGCATTAATACATGTATTTGCATTTAATGAGAATTAAAAACGGTATCCATTCTAAAAGAGACTAACGTTTAGAAGTAGCCATCAGTAATCTTTTAGAATCTCGAGCAGACTGAGGTCTGAAGCTTATAGAATATTGAGCTATCAAACATGTGTTATTGCTTTTACTCTTCCACTTTACTGGCTTTATTCCAGCCTGTCGAGGATCCTTAGGGGTTTCTGCTTCCGTTACTTCACTGTGCCAAAGAAATTGAGAGAACTCCATCATATTTTGTAGATCAGAAATAAAATCAACCCTAAGGCAGTTAAAACTGAGGTTGATTATCCTTCCTCATATCATTCGTGTGCTGTGGTCTGGCAATAGATTCAAAATCCTTTTAGGATGTAAATGATCAAACAATGGCCTTCTGATGCCCCCAGGATGTTTGAAAAAGTGTCTTCCTTGGATAATATGACTACAACATGTCTGGGTTAACATATCTCAGTTAATTGTGAACGTCGGTTTATGCCAACCCAAACTTGGTTTATAAAGAATCTGTAGCTGCCTTCTGAACATTTGGGATTGTAAGGTAACTTAGTATTACTTGTATCCGGGTACAGTTGGTACTGCTAAGTAGGAAGGGGCAATAGATTAAGCAGTAATTCAGCATGATGTGTGATGGCCATTTTCAGCTTTGGAATGTGAGAATAAACATCTGTCAACTCGTGATGCACAAACACCCTTGGTATTAAACGATGGTTTTTGTGGTTTATTGTGTAATTTGATTGCTCAGTAGCTCCTTATATGGTCTGTATTTTCTCTGTGATGGATTCAAGTAAGAAAATTGTTAATCCTAACAATGTTTAAAGAACATGAGAAATAGAAGCAGGAATAGTCCATAGAGTCCCTCAACCTGTTCCATTATGCAATGATCATAGCTCATCATTAGCTTTACTTCTACTTTCCTGCTTGATCTCCCTGAGAGACCAAAACTCTTGGCCTTGAACATATTTTATTTATAATATACATAATATATTCAACGATGCAGCAGTAACTACTGTCTTGGGTAATGAATTCCAAACATTCACCAATCTTTGAGTGGAGAAGTTTCTCTCATCCCTGACCTAAATGATCAATCCTATCCCATGTCCTGAAATTATGCCTCTGTTCTAGATTTCTGCAGCTGGGAAAGCAACTTCTTGTTGCAAACCCTATCAAGCCCCTTAAGAATTTTGTATATTTCAATTAGACATTCTCTCATTCTTCGAAACTCCAGAGAAGATGGATCAAATTTACTCAGCCTGTCATTATATGATAACCTTTTATTTCAGAGATTGAGCTATTGAACCTTTAGTGCTGTTGTACCTTAAATGTAAGCATTTCCTTCCTTCATTATGGAGACCAAAACTGTATAGGGTATTCCAGGTATGTCTCACTAAAGTCCTCCTGCATAACTGTAACAACTCTTATTTATTCTTGTGCTCCAGGCTCCTTGCAATAAAGTCCAACATGTCATTCACCTTTCCAGTTCCTATTATCTGCATACCAACTTTGCCTCCTTTATATAACTATATCCAAGACACTCTCAACATCAACATATATAATTTTTCATCTATTAAAAATAATTTTTCATATGAATGTGTCTCTATGGAAACCAATATGCCTAAAACTAATTTTAACACTATTTTTCAGATTCAAATGCTGAATGTGAAAGCTATAGTTAAACAAAGTAAAAGAGTAGAAAACATCTTTATTCCATTTTTTCATTATTTATATTGTGTTGACCTTGAAAAAGGTCAGGATTTAGTTTTGGAAAAATCTGTGATCTGTCTCTGCCTGGCTTGCTGTTTTCCGGTGTGGACATAGAGTCAGTGCAGTCAAACATATTTTCGGTGCTTTTGTGTCAAAATGCAAGACTCTGAAGTACCGGAATTGGACAGGAAAGCAAGTGTGGATGATTGCTTGGGTATTCACTGGAGTTTTCAGGGTCCCGCCGCCTCAGCTGAAGAATAGACTGTCCTGTATCTTTGACGTATCATCTACCTATTTATATTGTGTGTGGTACAGCATCGTCACTTCTGTGTAAATTTTCACTGGTGTTCTCCACTGGAATCTCAATACCAATCTGCTTGAAGAATGTCTCTTCATTGGGTTGGTTGGCATCACCCATAGAGGAGGCGATGGCTTAGTGGTGTCATTTACTAGTCTATTAATCCAGAAACTCAGCTAATGTTCTGGGAACCTGGGTTCGAATCCCACCAAGTCAGATGGTGATTGAATTTGAATTCAATAAAAAAAAAACCTGGAATTAAGAACTTACTGATGACCATGAAACCGTTATTGATTTTGGAAAAACCCTGCTGATTAACTAATGGTTAGCACTGCTGTCTCACAGCTTCAGGGACCTGTGTTTGATTACCGGCTTGGGTGACTGTCTATATGGAGGTTGCACATTCTCTTTGTGTATGTGGACTCCCTCTTGGTGCTCCGGCTTCCCCCCACGGTGCAGATATGTGGAATAGGTGGATTGGCCACACTAAATTGTCCCTTAGTGTTGGAGTACTGACTAGGGTAAATGCATGGGGTTATGGAGATAGGGCCTGGGTGGGATTATGGTTGATGCAGACCTAATGGATCAAATGGCCTCCTTCTGTACTGTAGGGATTCTAATGTCTTTAAGGAAGGAAATTTGCAGTCCTTACCTGGTCTTGCCTACATGTAACTCTAGACCCACAGCAATGTGGTTGACTCTCAACTGCCCTCGGGCAACTACTGATGAGCAATAAATGATGGCCAGCCAGTGATATCCATATCCCATGAACAAATAAAAAAGAACTCTGCTCTTTCTTGTTCTCATTGTCTTATGTGGCCATAACTTGTTAGAACAAAGTGCTTGAAGAAGTTTGTTAATTTGACTTCCTTCACTATATTTCATGCTTTTTTCAGCAATAGCCGGGCCTCTAATACAGTGGGATTGTAGTCCTGCTTTTTGTTGATGGCCTTGATAGGCTGAGAGATCATCCTGCTGCTGTTGTGGGTTTTCAAGTTCTTGATCATCCCCAATCCATTGACTGGAGTTTTGCCATGGTGCTGGGAGCAACAACATTAGCCTGATGCTTTTCAGATTAGCAGTGTCAAGAGCATGTGGGGCAGTTGTCCACGATGGTGGTGGTCTTCCATCTTTTTTTATGTTTTGCTCACCTTCCTGACTTACGCCTCACAAATTCTGGAGGTCGTCCTGACAATTTTATTTGTCTTGCACTTTGTGAGTAGCATTTTGACTTGAATGACCATGTTTGTTAGACTTCACTTTCATGAGACACAGCAACTTTTTGGTGCCATCTGTGTAGCTGCAGACCAAAGCAGTGATGTGTTCCCTTTCTGCTTTCTGCCATTGCCTGTGCTTCCCCGCTGAAACATCAAAGAACAAGTGGACAAAAGGCAATAAAGCAATCCATTTCATCCATGTCAAAAATGTCTCTTTGTGCATGAACGTTCAAGATGTGGAAGACCCCATTTTGGAGTCTATTATAATGCCATTTCTGTCATAACAGCAGCACTTTTGCCACTTGCTGAGCAGAAGACAATGTCATACCTTGTCTTGAATTGGTCCACTGCTACAGATGAACTCCATATCTTCCAGCTTTTTTGCTATTGTGACTCTCCTTTTCTATAGGATAAGACCAGAAATCGACACAATTTCTATTCAGGCTGCCTTGAAGTACATTAGCAGAGCTTCTTCAACATCAAGGTAGCCAGTTTCATCCTTTTCCTTCTTGGACAGAATGTCTGTTTGTTGAATCGTTCCAAGAAGTTCTCTTTAGTTCTCAGAATAGTGGACAAACTCGGGTGACAATATTTTGTTCCACGTCCAAATTCAGCAAGACCTGAACAGTATTCATATGCAGGAAGACCTGACAAATAACATTTGTGTATCTCACGACAATAGCAGACAATGACTGTCTCCAATAAGAGAGAATCTAACCTTTGCCCCTTGACATTCACTGACATTATCGTCACTGAATTCCCCACTAAGCACATCCTGTGGGTTCCATTGACCAGAAACTGTGCTGTACCAGCCATATAAATACTGTGGCTACAACAGCATGTCAGAGACTAGGAGTCTGCAGCACGTAACTCACCCTCCTGAGTGTCTACAATCTACAAAGCACAAGTCAGGAATGTGGTGCAATATTCTCCTCTTGCATGGATGAGTACAGTTCCAAGAACATTCAAGAGGCTTGACACCATCCCAGAGAAAACTCCTTGATTGGGACCCTGCCTACAAACATTCACTCCTTCCGCCACTAATGCCCAGTGGCAGCAGTGTGTACCATCTACAAGATGCACTACAGGAACTGACCAACTATCCTTAGCCAGTGCTTTCCAAACCCATGACCACTACCATAAAGAAGGACAAGGGCAGCAGACGCATGGAAACACCACCATCTGGTTCCCCTCCAAGACGCTCACTATCCTGGCTTGGAACTATATCGCTGTTTATTCACTGTTGCTTGGTCAAAATCCTGGAACTTTCTCCCTAACAGAACTGTTGATGTACCTACACCATAGGAACTGTAGTGGTTCAAGAAGGCAGCTCAAAACTGCAATCAGGGAACGGCAATAAATGCTGACCTAATGACTCATCTGATGAAGGATCAATTCACGAAAAGCTCGTGATTCCAAATAAACCTGTGGATTTTAACCTGGTATTGTGAGACTACTTACTGTGAGGTAAGCAATGACAGCCACATCCTATGAATGAATGAAAAAGTAGTAGTAACAGGAGAACTGGCCTGTAGTTCCATGTTTTGTCTTTTCTTGAATAGTAGAGTCCAAGATATTTTGGGTTTCAATGAAAATAATTGACTATGTTAAAAGAGGAAGTGCAGTGGATGATCTGTATGGATTTTCAAAGGGAGCATTGTAAAGTTCTGGATAAAAGGCTTGTTGATCAAATTAAATAGCATAATATTAAGGGGAATGTTGTAACGTGTAGAAAGCTGATTGAAGAAGACAACATTGGGGTAAATCAGTATTTTTGGACATGGGGGAATGGTTTTGTTTACCAGGATCCTGTGTTCAGATCACTGTTGCTCATGATGCAGATAAATCATGTGCACTAAAATTCTGAATTGTGATTATGAAACATTGCAGATGAGACAAAAGTGAGGCGCTCAGGTAATTGATGGATGACTTCAGGAGGGCGTGCAAATCTTGATTAAGTCACCAGATTGAATAGATTGATGTCGGGTGAAATTAAATAAGCTATAAGGAGGAGATGCCAATATTGCACTGGGGTGGGCACAGTAAGAAGTTTCATAACACCAAGTTAAAGTCCAACAGGATTATTTGGAATCTTGAGCTTTCAGAGTGCCACCCCTTCTGATTCACCCGATGAAGGAACAGAGCTCTGAAAGCTTGTGATTCTAAGTAAACCTGTTTGACTTTAACCTGGTGTTGTGAGACTTCTTACTGTGCCCATCCCAGTCCGGTGTCGGCATCTCCACTTCTTTGACAGATGGGCGAAGCACATGGGAGTAAGTAATTTGGATTTTATGTAAATTTCACAAAAGGGCCTGCTAAAGTAGGAGTGGGCAAGGACTGCCAGTCAGGTACCTGATTCTATTGTGAGAAAATTGGAAAATCCTTGACAGTTGTCACACCTCCCCAGCAGAATAGTTGTTGTTAACATGTTATATCTTCAACATAACGCTTAAGCATTATTCGATTAAACTGCCAAATAGGCTGACTAAAGACAAGGAAAGTAAAATGAATCATATGGTGTGACAGTGAGCGATCCAGACTACTGTAAATAAGTGGCCACATTGAATTTTGTGGGAACGATTTACTGGATTTTGCATGCTTTGAAATGTAAGCTAACAAAAGCAACTTAAAAAATATGACAAAGCATTAGTTTACTTCAGACAACATGATTTAATTCCAGCAACGTGAAGTGTGCCTGCCCTCTGATTCAAGACAATGAGTGCAAGCAAGGCAAGAATCCATTGGGGACAGTGATGATTTCATTTAAAGGATTCATAAAGCTACAGGAAGTTTTATATTAATGCTAATAAAGTGTGTTAGAATGGTTATGTGAACAAATGTGTAGGTAACCATCTCAAGACAATTTGTGACCTCGGGTACTGAATTGTTTGTAGAAAGTAAGGTGCCACGGCGACACAGTGGGTAACATTGCTGCCTCACAGCGCCAAGGACTCGAGTTTGATTCCCGGCTTAGGTTGCTGTCTGTGTGGAATTTGCATGTTCTCCCTGTGTCTGCATAGGTTTTCTCCAGGTGCTTCGGTTTTCTCCTACAGTCCAAAAGATGTACTAAATTCAGCCCCAGTGTATTCAAACAGGCATCAGAATGTGGCAACTAGGAGATTTTCACTGTAACTTCTTTGCAGTATTAATGTGAGCCTACTTGTGATACTAATAATAAATAAATAATTGAGTATAAAGTGAAACTGCACAATGATCATCTGCCCTGCCAACCTACATAAAGTGTTCTGGATTATGATAGAATGTGAAATGATGGGGAATCATCCAAATGAGTCCATTAGTGCACTTTAGAATTCCTTGACAAAAGTTTACAGCAATGGTGTGCAAGAAGCTGCCCAGCCCTTTGGATATTACAGCAGAGCGGGTTGAAAAGCTCATGTGCGTTCGAAGCAGAAGATTTGATTCACTGCCTGCAGAAACTCAAGCCCTCAAACAAGGTAAATAGCTCTGTGTATTTCAAGAACCTACAATTTGGTGAAGGAACAACTACATTGTATTACACTATCTTTTCTATAATTTTATACACTTGACTGGTCAACTTCTTACTTTAAATTAATTCACATGAAGTACAAATGTTTCTCCTGCTGATCATGCATTTCCCTGGTAATGTCAGTGAGAAATATTATGAGATGTACTTCAGTTTGTCCAGGATATATTCTCTAGTCACAGTTGGCGTTCCAATGTTGAGCAAAATCCAAAGCCATACTACTGCTATGTTGGAATCTGTAATCTCTACCGTATGATTCAAATGTATATAAGAGTTTTATGGCCAGTTTTATGACTTAGCTACTAGAGCATTGTCTCTCAGCCTCCGAGTTATCAAGAATATAAGGCCATAAAAAATAGGTACAAGAATAGGCCATTCGACTTTTGTTCCACAATCTAAGGAGATCTTCTGCTTTAGTTATACCTTCCCACACTGTTCTCATATTCCTTGATTCCCTTAACATCTAACAATCTGTCATTCTCTATCTTGAAAATACTTCATGACAGAGCACCCAGAACTCTGAAGTGGAGAAATCTAAAGGTTTATAAACTTTTGAAGAAATTTCTCCTCACCCAGTCCTAAATGGCCAGCTTCTTATTCTGAGGTTGCAACCTCTAGTCCTAGAGTCCCAGCTGGAGAAATGACCCTCCCAGCACATGCCCCGACAGAGTACTTAAGAGAGATTTGTATGTTGCAATGAGATTGTTCTCGATCTTCTGAAGTCTCCGAAATATAGGCCTTCTGTACTCAGTATCTCCTCAAAGGACAATTATCTCATCCAGGGCTCCCTTTAAGCCAGCATATTCTTCCTTGGGTAAGAGGATCAGTACCATGAATACTACTCCAGCTGATTGTGTGAAAGATTATCTGCATGATGACGTTGCTGTTCATAATGGATTCTGAGATATTATGTCAAATCACGTTGAAATTTAGGTTTTATTTCTTTGTAATGCATTTGGTCCAGAATCATCTAAAATGGACTTGTCCAACATTTTCATTAAGGACTTGTATTCATAGTGAGCAGTTTAGGAAAGATAAGGTTTCACGACATTAAGCATAAAGTTAAATAAAATGAGGAGGAATGAACGAAAGAAACCACTTGTTGAGCAAACAAACAATGCAAGGGAATAAATTGATAATTTTAAAAAAAATTAATGAAGATGACAATTAGAATTTGAGAGATTCAGATTGTTTATTTCCAGCTCATTCCCAGTCTCAGGTTGCTCTCTCAATCATCCTCACCCACATCATTATGTGAGTGGGTGTGAGTGATGTGTGAGGATGTGTGTGAACCTTGAAACTGAGTGTGAACTGGGACATGCATTCACTGTTTGACACGCACAGCCCCTTCCTGTCTTTACATGGTCACTCATGCACATATACATGCACACATGCACCATACATTCTCTCGTGCACAAACAGCAGTCTTGTCTTACGTGCACTCATTCTGTCTCTTAAGCCCCACGCTGTCCCACATACACAAAAGCTTGCTCTATCTCATAAACGTACTCTGCCCTCACTAGCAATTACTCTCCCCCCCCGCTCGCCGAGGGCCCTGGCCCCGGCTCGCCACAATTCCTTCTTTGCTTGGCTGTCACTCTCTCTCCCGCTCGGCAGCATACGTGACCATTTTAAATATTGCCGTAGGAAGAAGCTTGTGGATAGGAAACGTAGAATATTTCTAATGTGCCTTGACGATGAAAGGAGCACGATTGCTGGGGAAGGACTTTCAGAACAAATTAGTCAATAGAGTTTCAGACTTGTTCGTGATTCCGTGACATCTAAGTGGGATAAATTATTATTAGCTGAATATTAAAAACAAAGACTTGCATTTATGTAGCAATCTTCACGACAACAGGATATCCAGAATTCTTTACAGCCAATGCAATACTTTTGGAGTATAGTTGCTATTTAATGTAGAAAACATAGCAGCCCAATATGTGCACAGAAAGCAGCCTCAAACAACAGTGTTGGGTAATCTTTGTTTTTGTGTGGGTTGAGGGATAAATATTGGTCAAGGCCTGGATATGACTGCCTTGTTTTTCTTTGAAATAGTGCCATGGAATCTTTTATCTCTTGAGAGGGAAGATGGGGCTTCAGTTTAACGTTTCATTTGAAAGAAGGCACTTTCAGCAGTACAGCACTCCCTCACCACTGTTAGTGGGTTTGCATTTTTAAAACCTGGCTTTGATGCTTCCGAAGTAGTAATTGTTATATAAATGTTATTTGTGGGCTGTGTACATGCCACATTATAACAGTTGTGATTGGATGTTGAGGTTTGAATAGATATATTGTGGTCTCGATGAAGGAATTCCTGCATGTTCAGCAATTATTGTTTACTTGCATTGCACAGATTTTGATTGATGTGAACAAGGAAGGTTTGGCTAGTAAAATGTATGTTTTAAACTAATGTGCACTCCTCACAGTAGCATGTCATTTTAAAATTATGCCAGAAAGTACTGGTTTTATGGTTTACAACAAACTCCATTCCCTTGGCAACAGAAAAAGAAAATTATAGCAAAGCAGTTAGGAATTTCAGTGGCTGCATTTCAGAAATTTCAAGAACTTTTGTATCAAATGAGATTTTTATTCAGGCTCTATCATATTTACCAATGGTTGATTGATGCATTGAGTTTTGAATTTTACAGCAATAAATTCAAGCAAATCAGCAACAAAATAATTTTCTCAGATTAAGCCAGTTTGTTTGATGCAAGTTGCAGAAAGCCGAATCTTAGGAATTTACTTGTATGAAGTGTAAACACTGACATGGACTGGTTGTGCACTGATTGTCCCGTTTCTGTGTTTAACCTCAGTAAACGTACTGATAGACTAGTGGCCCTTCTGGGAATAGTCAACATGGATATAAATGGCTATGGATGGAATCAGTGATGCCTGTAACTTAAAAGAAGCAAGGAATATGGTGACAGCTGTTTCCATTGTTCCTTATGGTTACTGGAAACAGGTAGGAAGAAAATGAGGCTTTATTTTATAGTAATAAACTGCTGGTTGGCATGCTGACTAACCATTGCAGTGACTCCTTTGGATATCTAATGCTGTAGTAAAAGGTAAGATGAACTTCACTATATCTGGCAGTGGAGCACAGATGGTTGTTGTCCCTGAGCATCTTTCATTGGGTACCACATTGAACTCAGTTTAAGCGCTGCGATTCCATGAAGTCCAAATAATTTCTGTTCGTGCACAGCTGTCTCCTGAAGTGGTTTGTTCAGGCAGCAGGAAGTCTAATGTCAAGCTTATATTCTCAGTCTGCCATCTGCTGAGGTGGCTGGTATACAATGGAATAGCTGCTAAGACCAATTGCTGATTCTCTAGAGGCCTAAAGAATCCACCTGTGACCTATCCTGCTGACACTTCAAAGCCAGCAGTCATTCTGTTACAAGAATTAGTGCTGCACAGAACTCTGTTTGTGTGCTTGAATAGATATATTGTGGAAACGTGCAGGTTTTTAAATGAGAAGTCATCAGTAAGACCCTAATAAGCAAGTTGTTTAATCCTGTGAATGGCAGCTATATTACGAACAAAGAACAGTGCAGCAAAAGAACAGGCCCTTTGGCCCACCAGGTCTGCACTGATACAGATGCCTCTAATTTAATATTTTCTTGCCTCCATATAGTCCATATCCCTCTATTCCCTGCCTATTCATGCATCTGTCCAGAACGTTATCGAATCTGCTTCCACCGCCTCCTCAGGCACAATTTTCTAGGCATTCACTACCCTCTTATGAAAAACCTGCCCCTTACATCTCTCCTAAACTTTCCCACTCTCGCTTTCAATCTCTACCCCCAAGTAATTGACCCTTCAACCTTGGGGAAAAATGCTTTGACTATTCACTTTATCCAAGCCTGTCATAATGTTGTAAACCTCTATCAGGTCCCAAGTCACCCTGCTCCACTCCAATGAAAACAATCCAAGTTTGTTCAACCTTTCTTCATAGCCCATATCCTCCAAACCAGGCAACATCCCAATAAACCCCTCCTTTCCAATGCATCAACATCCTTCAGGGAGTGTGGCAAGCAGAATTATACACAATACTTCAAATGTGGCCTAACCAAAGCCTTATACAGCTGCAACATGATTTTCCAGTTTCTATACTCAGTGTCCTGACCAATGAAGGCCAGCATGCCATACACCTTCCTGACCACCTTGTCCATTTGAGTTGCCACCTTCAGGAAACTGTGGATCTGCATGGTGTAGATCCCTCTGTATGCTAATATTTCTAAGGACTCTACCATTAACTTTTTTTCTGCAATGTATCTTCCATATTGCATCACCTCACATTTGTCTGGGTTAAATTCCTTCTGCCATCATGAGCCTAGGTCTCCAATCACTTTACATTCTGCTGTATTCTTTGACAATCCTGCTCACTATCTGCTACTCTCCAATTTTTGTATCATCTGCAAATTTACTAATCAGACGACCTACATTTTCCTCCAAATCATTTTTATATTACAAACATCAGAGGCCCAAACACTGATCCTTATGGAATACCACTTGTTGCAGAACTCCAGTTTAGAAAAGTACCCTTCCACTGCTACTCTCTGCTTTCTATGCCCATGACAGTTTTGTATCTATCTTACCAGTTCACCTTGGATCCCATATGGCTGCACGTTTTGAATCAACCTGCCATGAGAAATCTTATCAAAGGCTTTACTAAAGTTTGTGTATACAACATCTATTGCCTTCCCTGGTCACTTTTTCTTGGTGTTTGCTTAAAAATCTCAACCAAGTTTATGAGATATGACCTACTTCACTAAACCTTGTCTATCGCTAATAAGCCAGATGCGAGTACATCATGTACCCAAGAATCTTGTCCAGTAATTTCCCCACCAGTGATGTAAGGCTCACAGACTTGTAATTTCACAGATTGTCTCTTCTGCCCTCCCTAATCAAGGTTCTCACCAATCCTCTGGTACTTTGCCATGGCTAAAGAGGAGACAAAGATTTTGGACAAGGCCTCATCAATTTCTTCCTTTACCTCTGTCATTGTTTTTAAATTAAGGCACGGGGAAATTGTCCCCCTTAATGATTTTCAAAACCTCCGATATTTTATCTCAACATGTCCTAGAATGTCAACATTCTCCTTTCTACACTCATCATCCACCACATTCTTCTCTATGAATACTGATGAAAAGTAATCATTAAGGACCTCACCCACCTCATTTGGTCCACATAAATTTGTTCTATTGTTGTTGAGTAGACCTACCCTTTCTTTACCTATCCTCTTCCTCCTCATATATACATAAGAAAATTTAGGATTCTCCTCAATCCTGCCAGCCAAGGACATTTCATGCCCCCCTTTTGGCTCCTAAGTCCTTGTTTAAACTCTTTCCTGTTATCTTTATATTCCTCAAAAGCCTTGTCCTTTTCCAATTTCCTGAAACTTATATATGCTGTCTCCTTCACTTTCACTAAGTTCACACTTTCTATAGAGTGTGCATGCTGATCACTTTTGTTGGCCATAAAGAGGCTTAAGAGAATTGTATTTATTGAGGTCACCTTGACATTATGAACAAGTTTAAATGAAAGTATGCAGTTGAGTGGAGAAAAATTGCCTCCAAAGGCAGATAATTGAAATAAGTGTCAATAATTTTAGTAGAGTCTTGAGTAATGAAGCTGCCTAATTTTAAATTTGTTGTGGTGCAGAAATTCTATCATAATCCGACAAGAGTAAATTAATGAAATAATTGTTTCATGAAATGTCTTTGTTTTGCTAAGCAACAGTTCAGTGAGACCTGATGCAAATTCTGCAATGTAATAAAATGTAGAACTTTTTTTGTTCAAGTCAATGCTCCTGTCTTGAGACAGAATTGGTTTTTGGATAGCAAGGTTTTATCTCTTAATAAAAAACTTTTATTCATTGCTCCTAGTAGCTGCTTAGCTCCCATTAGTTATTTATGTTAATGTTGGAACAAATACTAGTGGTCTGACTGACCTTTGACCATGGCACTATCATGCCTTATCACATCTCTGGGTAAAGTCACACTCTGCTTCACACCAATTAGCTTTGAAGTGCAGCCACTTGTGATAAGTAGGCAAAGACCAGTAGCCAATTCTCACTCAGAAACTATCCCAGAAGCAACAATCTTATTTCATAGACCCATGAGTGTTGACCAGGATAGGATGCCTGAGAGTTTCTGTCAACCTTTAAACATGAAATCTTTACCACTTGCCTGTAGACAGGGTCTTGCTTTTAAAATTATATGCATTTCTTTTTGAGATTTGAGGTTAACTGTGGAATTTGGAAATGGATTTTTGTTAAACATATAAAATAATTCTATGCAATTCTTAGAGAAGTCCTTCCAGAGAAGTCTTGCTGATGCATCACAATTTTCTTCCAATTTCATTAATTTGGAGATAAATAATCTCAATTTAAACTGCACATTTTGCTGAGTGCTCAATGTATATTTATCTGAAAACCGTCATATCAAAGTTTTTTTAAAAAGAAGGAACATTACATGATAGTGGTGATGTATTAAAACATTACTCTTCTGGCCAGAATATTTAGTTCAGAAATTCTATCTCTGTGCTTCTTAGATCAAGGTCAGAACACCAGCTACTTTGATCTCTCAATATAGACCTTTCTTCTGGGGTCACAGGGGTATACTTTATGAATATGTCTTCCGAAAACGAAGCAAAATGAAAATGCCTATTGTGGCTCTCCTATGTGTTGGCCCATTAAATTGAATGGATGGAAAATCATGCTGAGGCACTAATCTCAATTCCTGATATGTGCACCCATGGAGTGCCGCAGGGATCAGTGCTGGAGCCTCAACTGTTTACCATTTACATAGATGATCTGGAGGAGGAGGCTGAGTGTGCGGTAATGAAATTTGCTGATGACGTGAAGATGAGTGGAAAAGCAAATTGTGCGCAAGATGCGGAAAGCCTGCAGAGAGATCTGGATAGGCTGAGTGAGTGGGCGAGGACCTGGCAGATGGAGTATAACGTTAGCAAATGTGAGGTTATCCATTTTGATAGAAATAATAGTAGGAGAGGTTATTATATCAAGGGCGAAAAGCTGCAGCATGCGATGGTGCAGAGGGACCTGGGGGTCCTTGTGCACAAATCGCAAAAACCCAGTCTGCAGTTACAGTAGGTGATGAAGAAGGCAAATGGAATGTTGGCCTTTATAGCGAGGGGGATAGAATATAAAAGCAGGGAGATCTTGCTGCAACTGTACAGGGCACTAGTGAGGTTGCAATTGGAGTACTGTGTGCAGTTTTGGTCACCGCATTTGTGAAAGAATGTATTGGCCTTGGAGCGAGTACAGAGAAGGTTCACCAGGCTGATACCAGAGATGAGGGGGTTAGCTTATGAGGTGAGATTGAATAGACTGGGCCTGTACTTGTTAGAGTTTAGAAGGCTGAAGGGGGATCTTATAGAGATTTACAAGATAATGGGGACTAGATAGGGTAGAGGTAGAAGGTTCTTCCTGCTTAGAAAGGATAGCAGAACTAGAGGGCACAGCCTCAAAATAAGACGGGGGGGCAGTTTAGAACAGAGTTGAGGAGGAACTTCTTGATGCAAAGGATTGTGAGTCTCTGGAATTCTCTGCCTATTGAAGTAGTGGAGACGACCTCACTGAATATATTTAAGACGTGGGTAGATAGGTTTCTGATAGACAAAAGAATTAAGGGTTATGGGGAGAAAGCGGGAAAGTGGAACTGATCCACTTCAGATTAGCCATGATCTTATTGAATGGTGGGGCAGGATTGAGGGTCTAGATGGCCTGCTCCTGCTCCTATTTCTTATGTTCTTGTGTTCTTATGATGGGTCAGCCATGGCTCAGTCATTACACTCTTGCCTCTGAAACTATAAATGATGTTTTTAAGTTCCATTCCAGAATTCTGACTGCATTCTTAAGGCTGTACTTCAGTGCAACTCTAAGGAGCTGTTCTGATCTAGGCCAGAAACTCCAAGGTGTTTTATGAAGTTAGCCTAGACCCTAAGTTTTGCATGAGCGTAAGACATATCATTCCAGGTATGATTCAGGTAAGCCCCTAGGAAGCTTTTATCAAACAAAGTTTATTTAAGAACACATTTAAAATATAACAAATAGAATAAGCATCACTTTTACCAACTGTTTAAACCTAACGTAGTATAACTGCTGACAAGCTAGCCAATTCTGCTGTTCAAAATTAAATATTGTCCCATAGACACACACCCTTTTTCAGACTTGGTATGAAAAAGCAAGCCTGCTCATGTGATGCTGGATCGTCAACGTTTTAACATGGGCTGTGAATTGATTCTTGAGTGTTGGATCAAATCTGTGAGGGTCCCCAATCTTGCAACTTTCAGAAGGCCTCTGGAGAGTGAGAGTGAGTGTGTGAGAGAGAGAGAGAGAGAAAGAGAGACACTCCTTTCTTCTTCCAGCTCCAGGCAGCAACGGAGAAAAAAAACCAAAAACTGGACTTCTGTGTGAAGCTTAGCTGTCCCTAGCCACATGACATGATGTGTCAATCAATCTCAGTCCAACTCTTCTCAGCAATCGCATTCAAACCAAAGAATACTGCATTAGGCCAGATTAAAAATAAACATGATGGCAATTATATTTCTTCAGTAACAATAATAGACACTGGCTACAGACAACACTGCCAACAAGTTGCCAAGGACTTCAGAAACATCCTGCAGAGAAACATGGTTAAAATGCATTTCTTAAGGCACAGTACGGTCACAGAAGTTCTCTACTGTTGGAGGTGCTGTCTTTCAGGTGAGAAGTTAAATTGAGGCCACATCTAGTCCCTCAGGTAGATACATAAGATGCCACTATGCTACTCAAGGAAGAGCAGAGTTGTTCTCCCTGACATCTTGACCAATTTCTTAACCAGCATCACTAAGGTTATGTGGCTATTATGAAATTACTATTTGTAAGACTTCGTTGCACAAGTTAGTTGGCACGTTTCCTACCTTACAATTGGGAATATATCAAAATAACATCATTGGCTATAAAACCTTTTAGACATTCTGAAGTTGGGGAGGATAGAGCTTTTGACAAGCAGACATGCAGATTTGTATAGCCCACATCCAGGAAGTATGGCTTTCTATTAGCAGCACCAAGATGAAAAGTTCCTTCTGATTACCAGCCTACCAGTTATATGAAGTTGAATGCTGAACCCAGTTTATGTATGTGAAATTCAGTCACCATTGTTCGATGGGGCAGATACTACTAAGCACAGAGAGGTTAATTAGGTTCATTTTCCCAGTAGTACTATTCATTGCACAACGGACTGTTGTGAGAGTCTCATAGAAAATAATCATATTCTTTTAGAAGCAAACAATCACACACACATGTCTATAATTCATTGGCTGTAGAGTAAGTCTGGATGTTCCAAGGTCATGAAAAAGTTTTTGTTAGTCATAAGTAGGCTTACATTCATACTGCAATGAAGTAACTCTGAAAATCTTGTCACCTCACTTCGGCAACTGTTCAAGTACACTGAGGGAGAATTTAGTGTGGCCAATGCAACTAACCAGCGCATGGGAAGAAACTAGAGCACCTGGAGGAGACCTATGCAGGCATGGGGAGAATGTGCAGACTTTGCAGAAACAGTGACCCAACCGGGAATTGAACCCGGTTCAGTGGCGCTGTGAGGCAGCAGTGCTAACCACTGTGTCTTATAAATGCAAGCACCCCCCTCTTCTCGCTGTCGCGCTCTCTCTCTCTCTCTCTCTCTTTCATTCTGAAGCTATTTTTGCCTAAAATTTTGTATCATTTCAAGGGTTAAACTTTCCTATCATTTTTAAGCATGTGGGATTCCGGGAGTGGTGATATATTATGTGCTGTTTCACACATGCAGTAGACTATTCAGTGGGTGGGAGAATCAATCAACGATGCCAGCACCTGCCAGTGCTGCCAGGAAGGCATTTAATACCCTGCAGCATTGCAACAGAACTGCAAATTTGACAGTGTAGCTTCAAGGCACTGGAAATGTAGAACTGAGAAGGAGATGACACTTCTTGAGGCAGTGATGGAGAAGTGGGCCAACCCTTCGACCTCCAGCAAACAGCAGGTGCTGCTTGTAAGGGAGATTGTAGTACAAAGAACAAACATTTTCCAAAGTGATAAGAGAACGATATCAAGATGATGATGATGATATACCTAAAGAAGGTGAGGTAAAAATGTGAGGACTTTCTCATGTAGATATATTTCAACACAAAATCCCTTTGTGTTGTGATATGTTAGCTGGCACAGAAAGGCTTGTCAATGTTTTACTGGGTCTGAAAGGATATACAGTATATAGAGAAATAAACCAGGATGTTTCTCTGCAAAGGGGAAATAAATATGCTACAGTCATAGGGTGTCAGCAACTGCACAGACTTCACCTTCCTTTGGGCTATGTTGATTTGTCAGGGGTAGAGATAGCTGATGCAAGTGCTGAGGGAAAAAGAAACAAGTGCAGGAAAACAAACTAAGTTAGAATTGGAGTGTCTTATTCCCATTGACTTTTTCAATGCTTGATATGCTATACATGTAACTGAATCACCAGAATCGGCTTCCAATACTCATCGTTTGGGTCCCCCCTTTACTAAATCAATATCGAAACAAACATTTATTTATTCATGGGGTATGAATATTGCTGGCTATGTCGGCGTTTATTGTCCATCCCTAATTGCCCTAGAGAAGTTGATAGTGAACTGTCCTCTTGCACTGTGGCAGTCCATGTAATGTAGATTCACCAAAGTGCCGTTAGGGAGGGAGTTCCAGGATTGTGATCCCAGTAACAATGAAGGGACAGTGATCTGTTTCCAAGACAAGATATTTAATTGGTTTATTGTTTCCTGTCATTATAGTAGTGGTTACACTTGAGAAACACTTAACTGGTCTATAAAGCACTTCTGAAGTGCGATCATGAAAGGAACTATAGAAATGAAGTCTCAGTAGGGAATCTTAACTTCTGCCTCAGTCCCATTCTCGTTGCTTGAAGATGCAACATATGAGGAGACAGTAAAAATCCGACTGGTTTTCTAGGCTGTTTTGCATTAGCTATTAGATAAAGCCTGTCACCATCTGTAAGTGTTTTTTTACTTATTAGTATGAAAGGACGAGTGCAATTTTCAGCTTCCTTCCTGTTTCACAAAGAGCGCACAATTTTATCATCGCCGGGTGCGCTTTTATTTATTAGATGATGTCCAATTCCTGTTGAACAGGTAGAATGCCTTTTTGTTTGGGTTTTTCAGCCAATAAATATGTAGATACTGGCAGTTGAATAACATAAGTAAAACATGCTGCAAACTCTGTAGTCCAGGCAGTGAATGCTGCTGCTTGTATGGCAAGAGTCTGAAGATAGATGTGGCTTGTCACTTTAATCCCAGTAATGGTAGTAATTTTTGCATAAACCAGCTTAGATTTGGCGGCATTACAACTGTACCTGTATGCATCAGCATTCACGAGCGAATATTGGGCAAAACACTAGTTCTTTGAAAAGGAGACAAAAACTACCCCTGCACCCCGTGCCCCCTGAACCTCCACCAAGGAGACTGGAAGTCTGAAATAAAAGCAGAAAATGCTGGAAACGCTCAGTGTCTGTGGGGAGAGAAAATCAAGGACTTCTGTTAATTGGGTAAAGGTGGCAATGTAATAGGATTTGAGCAAAGGATGGGTGAGTTAACGATAAAGGAATGCCTGTGGAGCAAAGAAAAACTGAATGACAGAGGCATTAGTCTTAGATGACCAAAGGGAATGATAATGGGGTGTCAGAAGAAAAAAGAATGTGCCTAGAGTAGGTGTGAGACTCTTTGAAAGGAAAAGAGAATGAGAAAAAACTGAAACAAGCACAGAAAATAAAACAAAATAGGGGCTCAGTTTATAGTCTGAAATTGCTGAACTTAATGTCAAGTCAGGAAGGATGCATACTACTGAATTGAATGATGAGGTGCTGTACCTCAAGCTTGTGTTAAGTTCATTAGTAAAGTTTTACAACACCAATTTTAAATCCAACCAATTTATTTGATAGTAAATCCGCGAGCTTTCGACGCTATGCGCCTTCGTCAGGCAAATGCAGTGACTGCATTTGCCTGACGAAGGCGCATAGCGTCGAAAGCTCGCGGATTTACTATCAAATAAATTGGTTGGATTTAAAATTGGTGTTGTAAAACTTTACTGAGTTTACCCCAGTCCAACGCCGGCATCTCTACATCAAGTTCATTAGAACAGTGCACCAGGCCAAAGACACAACTGTCAGCAAGGTGGACAGTGAAAATTGCATTGTCATTAGAAGCTTGGGGCCATGTGTGCGGACTGATTGGAAGTGTTCTGTAAATTGGTTCCCAATCAGCATTCTCCCCAAATGTAGAGGAGATCACATTGTAAACAGTAATAGTATAGTAATCAGTGATGAGTTCGCTGTTAGCGTTCCAATGTGTAGGGTCATAAGAGCATTATGTTTGATATGTGATATTTCTCCCTCTCAAACAACAAGGAGATCTGAATGGGTTAAGCTCACCTCCCCTACCTCGCCCCCGCGTACCCCACCCATAAGTTGTTTCAAAATCTTCAAGTGTCTTTAGTTCCTCTCCAGCCCTTTACAGATGGTTGCTTTTTAGTTCAGGGGAAGCAAAGTGGAATAAATATTATAGATGTAAGTAGGCCTGAAGCAATGCTGACTTGTGAGGATGATTTTATGCTGGTGAAGCCCTTCTTACAACTAAATAGCAATGCGTTCACTTTAACAGATGTCTAAACAGGATCCAGACACTGGACTCCCCTGTAACTTGAGCATAGATTCATGGCTGTGCCATTTTTATGCATCTTTTTCTTCATTTTCACCTATTTAAATCCATTCTGCTTAGGAAAGAAAATCTTATCTATATGTGGAGACTTTGACAGCCTTGAGACTTTCCAAAGCACCTCCAGCCAGTGAAATCCTTTTGCAGCATAGTTATTATTGTAGGATCATACTGCAGCCAATTTAAGCACAGTGAGGTACCAAGAGATAATGGCTACATTGTCTGTGTTGTAAGTAGTCTCACAACACCAGGTTAAAGTCCAATAGGTTTATTTGGTAACGCAAGCTTTTGGAGCACTGCTCCTTCATCAGGTGAGTGCAACGTTTTGCAAACAGTGCATATAAAGACACAAACTCAATTACAAGATAATGGTTAGAATGTGACTTTTTACAGGTAATCAAGTCTTTACAGATGCAGACAATGTGAGTGGAGAGAGGGTTAAGCACAGTTTACAGAGGTGTGAATCCTCTCAAGTGAGGACAGTTAGAGTTTCGATGATCCCGGCACGTCTTGCAGAGGTTGCCGTGGCAGGTTTGTGTGGTGTCAAGGTCACTATTCTCCTGAAGGCTAAGTAGTTTGCTCCATGCAATGGTCTGTTTGAGGTTGCATGGCTGTTTGAAGGCAAGTAGTGGGGGTGTGGGGATAGTCTTGATGAAATGTTAGTCTTCAAGATGTACCGGATCGTTGACACAGCTGCCATCAGCTCATGTAATTTGGTGTCTATGGGAGTTTTCATTCTCCCCGTGCTTGCATGGGTTTTCTCCGGATGCTCCGGTTTCCTCCCACACCATAAAAACGTGCTTTTAGGCTGATTGGTGTTAATAAATTGTCCCTAAATTGGATCTCCCTTAATCTGGAGCACATATAATTCTCTAAATTTGCATTCCTTTATTGAGATGTAGATTAAAGTCGTAGGTAGAAGGAGGATTGGAATGAGGCTTGTCGTGCCAAAGGGCCTGTTTTCCTGTGCTGTGTCGTTCTTCGTTCTTTTTTCTTTGTGAGAACATCATCCACCAGGTACACAGTACATACTCTTGCGGTCAACATTGTCTGCAGGAAAGGATGTCCTGAGGCATAGTACATTGGCGAGACCATGCAACGGATGAATGAACACTGTTCAACAGTCACCAGCCAGTGTTCCCTCCCTGTCGGGGAATGCTTCAGCAGTCAAGGGCGTTTAGCCTCTGATGTTTGAATAAGCATTCTCCACAATGGCCTTCACGACATAACTGTAGAATTGCTGAGCAGAAACTGATAGCCAAGTTTTGCACATTGAGGATGGCCTCACCTGGGATTTTGGGTTCATGTCACACTATATGTAACCCCCACAATTTACCGGATTTGCAAAATCTCACTAACTGCCCTGGCTTGAGACAATTCATACCTTTTTAACCTGTGCTTAACTCTCTCTCCACTCACATTGTCTGCACCTGTAAAGACTTGATTTCCTGCATTCCAACCATTGTTCGATAATTGTTTTTGAGTTTATATATACCCTGTTTGTGAAACAAACCCTGCACTCACCTGATGAAGGAGCAGTGTCCAAAAGCGCATGCTATTAAATAAACTTGTTGGACTTTAACCTGATGTTGTAAGACTACTTACTGTGCCTACCCAAGTCCAACGCCGGCAGCTTCACATCGTCTATGTTGGTTGAATTGTTGATTGAGGTCTAAGTATTGGCCAGGACACTGGGGCGAACTCCCAGTGCTGTGGCATATTCTGTGTCTGCCTAGTTCCGTTCTCATCTGAAAAACAATTACTTCCAACTCCACAACACTCCCTCAGAATTGCACTAGTGTTGGTGTACCAACGTAGATTCTGTGCTCAAGTCTCTGGAATAGCTCTTGAATCTGTCATCTAATGGTAGACTCATGAAGAAGATGAAGTCACACGGGATCAGAGGTGAGCTGGCAAGGTGGATACAAAACTGACTTGGTCAAAGAAGATGAGTAACAATGAAAGGGTATGTTTCTGAATGGAGGGCTGTGACAAGTGGTGTTCCTCAGGGACCAGTGCTTGGACTTTTGCTGTTTGTAATAAATGATTTGGAGGAAAATATAACTGAGTTAATTAGAAAGGTTTGTGGATTTGTGGATAGCGATGAGGACTATCAAATGATACAGCAGGATACAGACCAGTTGGACACTTAGGAAGAAAGATGACAGATGGACTTTAATCCAGGCAAATGTGAGGTAATGCATTTTGAAGGTTTAGTACAGATAGGAAATATACAGTAAATGGCAGAACCTTAAGAGTATTGATATTGAATCAATACTCTTGATTCAAGAGTATTGAATCGGGATATCCAAGTACACAAGTCACTGAAAGTGGCAGTGCAGGTAGAGAAGGTAGTCAAGGAGGCATATAGCATGCTTGCCTTCATCGGCTAGGGAATTGAGTTTAAAAATTGGCAAGTCATGTTGCAGCTTTATAGAACCTTAGTTAGGCCACGCTTGGAATATAGTGTTCAATCCTGGTTGTCACGTTACCAGAAGGATGTGGAGATTTTGGAGGGTACAAAGATTTACCAGGATGTTGCCTGGTATGGAGGACATTAGCTATGAGTAGAGATTGGAGAAACTTGGTTTGTTCTCACTGGAGCGATGGAGGTTGAGGGAGGACCTGATAGAAGTCTACAAGATTATGAGAGGCATGGACAGAGTGGATCATCAGAAACCTTTTCTCACAGTGGAAGAGTCAGTTGCTAGGGGCAAAGATTTAAGGTGCGAGGGACAAGCTTTAAAGAAGATGTATGAGGCAGATTTTTTATACAGAGAGTAGTGGGTGCCTGGAACCTGTTGCGGGGGGAGGTAGTGGAAGCAGATACAGTAGTGATTTTTAGAGGCGTCTTGACAAGTATGTGAATAGGATGGGAATAAAGGGATATGGTTTCCAGAAGGGTAAGAAGTTTTAGTTAGGTCGGCAGCATGGTTAGTGCAGGCTTGGAGGGCGGAAGGGCCTGTTCCTGTGCTGCAATTTTCTTTGTTCATTGTTCTTTTTATTCAAAAGTGAAAATGCTGGAGTCTTTTTCCCAGTGTAGAAATGTCAATGACTAGGGGACATGGGTTTTAGGTAAAAGGGGGGAAGTTTAAAGGAGATGTGAGAAGTAATTTTTTTTACACACGGGGGACGTAAGTACCTGAAGTTCCACAGGAGGTGGTCGAAATAGATTCAACAGCAATGTTTAAGAGACACCTTGACGTACGTGAATAGGCAGGAAATAGAGGTATAGGGACCACTGAGAGGCAAAAGGCCTTTAGTTTAGAAAGATGTCAGATATGAAAGCAGGCTTGATCAGTTGAAGAGCCAGTCCCATGCTATACTGTTCTTTGTTAATAAGAAGTTTCACAACACCAGGTTAAAGTCTAACAGGTTTATTTGGTAGTACAAGCCGCTAGCTTTTGAAGCATTGCCCCTTCATCAGGTGAGTGGGAGTTCTGTTCACAAATGGCACATAAAGACAAAACTCAATTTACAAAATAATGGTTGGAATGCGAACCTTTGCAGGTAATCATGCCTGTTGTGTGTCATGATGTAGAGATGCCGGCATTAGACTGGAGTAAACTCAGTAAAGTTTTACAACACCAATTTTAAATCCAACCAATTTATTTGACAGTAAATTCGCGAACTTTCGACTCTATAGCCTTCGTCAGGCAAATGCCTGACGAAGGCTATAGGGTCGAAAGCTCGCGAATTTACTGTCAAATAAATTGGTTGGATTTAAAATTGGTGTTGTAAAACTCTACTGTTCTGTGTCATCCAGAGGCATGGCTGACACCTTTAGACTTGCAAAGGCTATGAATAGTTTGCAATACTTTTGGAATTCTCCCCCTCCCACCTGTTGTAAAACAGTCTTAATTATGTTTATTCTTTTGTCTTATTTGTAATTGTTTTTGTTTGTATTTATTTTACTGCTTCATCCTTACTCCTATCATGTTGCTTCAGCTCTTTGCACTCTTTAATCTTTTGGCTAAAATCAAGCATAATATTAAGCCCAAGATGGGGTGCAATGCCTTATCTTGTCAGCTTGGATCTTGTATGTATCTCTTGTGAGGAAATATGAAGTGGATTCAATTTGAATTTGGCTTTTGGAGCAAGCAAAGAGATGGATTTGGTTCTGCCCAGCCCACACCGAGCATTGGTTTTGTGTCTTTGAAAATGGAGTAAAGAATTGGATCTGAGATTAATGCTAATCAAAGGAAATTTGGTATACCATTTTTGTTTCAGTCCAGTCAAAACCCAGCAATGGTGAGTTTCTCTTTAATACCAAAAGAACAATGTCCAGAATATAAAGCAGGACACATCAAGGTGAATTTCACACCTTTAATGGCTTATTTGCATACATGACCAGAGTAGAGAACTGTGCTTAATTGCTGCCATCTGTTGGTGAAATATCAATTTTCATGCAATGAACAGTTGCAAACAAACTTTTTCCTCAAAATAGAGAAGATTCCCCTCCTCCCTCTAATCCTCATACACACATGATTGCCCTGTAGATGAGGGGAACACCCGCGATCTTTGCTGTTTCTCCCCCCACCCTTCCACCCCACAAATGAAATGAAATGTTTGGGTCCCCTCCTACCCACCCATACAATGCAGACATCAAGGTGATGCAACCCCTTCACCCGTTACTCCAAAAACTCCGGCATCAGGCTCCCGCCTCCCAAGTGAGTGACACCTCGCCAAATGCACCCTCCTCCCTTTCAGGCCTTACCTGTTGACACTGCCCCTGGCACCCTCTAAGTTGCAACCTGGCACTGCCAGGTATTGCATGTTCCAGGGCAGTGCTGGTGTACTGTCCATCATGCCCCTGACCACCTGGGGCTATGATGGCCTGTGAGCCCCCCAGCATGGTTATCACATCTATTCAAAGAATTCAGCAGCAGCTGCAAGAAGAACCTCATCGAGGAACCCTTGGAATTGAGTGACTAAGTTGTGCCAGCTGTGTGTATTAGTTAAAATCAGCCTCCAGTAAAGGCATGCTGTTCAATCAATTATGTTAGAAAAAAATCCCCTTTAAATTAAAATGCACTCTGATTGTATACCTGCGCATTCTCGGAAGCACTTCAGAATTCAAAAGAATCCCCTTAAAAAAATGAGCTCAGACTGAGAGTGTACTTCAGAGTTAATGGACTCTGAAGAGCTATATAAATAATCATAATCCCTCCTTTGAAAGAGCCAGGAGCTGCCACTCCAATGGGTTATGAAAGTTAATGAGGCATGTAATAGAATGTGAACAAAGCACTTCAAAGCTTTTAAAAGTAACAGAGAGAAGACCAGCCACGGCAAACTGACAGCTGTTTGAAATTGACATGCTGAGAGATACATAAAAACTTTCACAACAAAAAGAGAGTAGGCTCATAGAATCATGGAAACCCTACAGTGCAGAAGTAGTCCATTTGGCTCATCAAGTCTGTACAGGCAGCAATACCACCTAGGCACAATCCGCATAACCTCACATATTTACCTTGCTAATACCTCTAACCTACGCATCCTAGGACACTAAGGGATAATTTAGCATGGCCTCTCCGCATAACCTACACATCTTTGAACTATGGGAGGAAACTGGAACACACAGACGAAACCCACGCAGACATGGAGAGAAGGTGCAAACTCCACACAGATAGTGACCCCAACCCCACTTATCCAGTGAGGTTATCCAGTGCAATCTCATAGATCTTTGAAATTGACATGCTACGAGATGGTGCAATGCATTTACAATAGCAGAAGGAAAACTCGCCACCTGACCCCTGACCTGAACCCTGCCAGCCAAATCAGAGCTGCCCCCAAACCCCAGCTTCCCTGAAGAACTCCTCTCTGCAACTGGGAGCATTTACTTCGCCTTTGGACATCCTGAAGATAAATGGAAAATGGTACTCGCTTCCTTGTTTCCCCTCTGAGTCCATAGCGCTTTATCCTTGTCTTTAGGGATCTGCAGTGATCGGCACCTGGATGACTTCCCAGTTGGGGGAGGGGCATCAGGAGCATACTGGGAGATCACTGCATTCAATTATAATCTTGCTAATGAAATTAATGTGAATACAAATGAGTTCTGATTATGTTGAGATTCTAATTGCGCCATGTGGAACGTGTCAGGAGCATCAGAAACTGTTTAATCCATCTCAATCCTCTCGCCAAGTTCATTGGCTCTTCATTGAATAATCAGATGCTAAGTGCAGATGGGATAAAAGTTCCTTGTCTTTATTATTATATATCTGTACATCATGCTTGTCACTTGGAATTGTCCATCTTATAGACCTGATCCTGCCCATCTTCTGAGAACATATTATATGCAAGAGTAGGCCATTTAGTATCTCAAACCTGTTGTGCCACTCCATTTGCCCCTTTTGGTTCTGTACCCTTAAACCCATTGTCTACTGATCTCCCTTTGAAATTTGTCACGCCTCACGAGCAGGAAAGAAATTCAGATTTCTGCTACCAAATCTGTGAAGAGGTACTCAATGATATGGTCCCTGAAACTTTTATTTCTGTCTTGCTAGGTTAGTTCTTCTTGTTCTGGAGCCTGCCAGATGTATTAGTGTCTCCCTCTACTCTACCAATGCTTTAATAATAATCCCTTCAATTAAATTAATCTATAATCTTCTGCACTCAAGGGACTATTAGCTGCCTTCATCATTTAATCCTTTTCTGCCCCATTTTTTCTGGTGGTTCTCTGCTGCACCCCACTATCCGAGGCCAGAGTATTCTTACTGAGGTATAGTGTCCAAAACTGAGCACAGTATGCTAAATTACATGACTGTTATGTAACTATAACATAACTTCCATCCCTTTGTATTCTGTTCCCATCAGATAAAGGCCAATATTCCAATAATCTTTTTCATTATTACCATTTTGTACCTATCCACTAGATTTTAATGTTTCCTTTATTTCTTTTAATCTCTTTGCTCCTCCACAAATCCTTCCTTTTCATCTCTTTGAATGAGTAAGTCCAAAATGGATGAATTCCATCTGCCACAATTCTACCCACTTACGTAGTATGTCGGTGCTCCTTTGCAACTTTCTGCTCCCACCTACATTATTTGGTGTCCCACCAAACTTGCTGCCATTAGTAAATTTGGATTTGTCACTGTATTCTTTCATCTAGATCATTTATGACTTCGGGGACACTACTAGTCATACCTTGCCAATCGGAAAAAAAGTACTCCTATTCTCTATCTTCTACTTCCTAGCCAGTTTTCTACCCATGTCAAAAGATTTCCTTCTGTTTTTTGCAGAATTCATTTTTCTTAAGAGTCTCCATGTGGAACCTTATCAATACCTTCTGGAGCTATAAATAACATGACAGGTAGTCTGTTATGTGCCATGTTAGTTATCACATCAGGCTCTATAACTTATCCTTCACAAGGCCTACTATCATCAGTTTATTTTTTTCATGTGTTCGGTCACTCTATCCCTAATAGTAAATTCTAGAACTTCACAACAGACATTTGAGTAATAGGCTGATAATTTCTTAGTTTATCACACTTGCTGTTGTTAAATAATGGCATGACGTTGACGGTTTTCCAATGTAAGAGGTTTATTTTTTATTTCTTAATTTTTTTAACGCTCTTGGGTGAAAGCTCAGGTCCTGAAGATGTGTTGATCATTATTTTTGCCCATTTCTATCCTTTTGCTTATTTAAATTCCTGTCGTTGATTTATTTTTAACTACTTCTCCTAATACTTTCTCCTACCTTTTGTTGTGAAGACTGGTACAAAGTAAGTGTTTAGCAAATCTCATTTCCTGAAATGAAAATAGAAAAAGCTGGATAAACTCAGCAGGTCTGGCAGCATCTGTGGAGAGAGAAAAACAAAGATTTGTGTCTATAGAACTTCTGAGTTTTGTTTAAAGTGTCACCTATCTCTGTCTTTAATAGGTCCAGTTCACGTTTAGCCACCTGCTTTCTCTTAATATACTCACAAAACAAGTTTTTGATAATTGCCATTTACATTCCCCTTTGTCTTTTTGTCCATGACATCTTCGTCAATGTATCCCTGGTTTCCATTTATCGATGGTCCCCTTCTCGGCCCCTGTAGCTTCACAGCTCCCCCAACAGCAGTGTAATCCTCATTCTGTTTCCAGTTTTCTTCAGCTGTGCTGAGGAATCATCTAAACTCAACATTAGTTCTGTTCCGTCTTCATAGATGCTGTCAGACCTGCTGAGATTTTCCAGCATTTTCTGTTTTTGTTGTCTTTGACACGCTAACTTTTTTAAGCTAATTTATTTAAAGTAATAAAAGGCATGGTGGCACAGTGGTTAGCACTGCTGCCTCACAGTGTCCTGGCCTGGGTTCAATTCCGGCCACAGGCGACTGTCTGTGGGGAGTTTGCATGTCCTCTCCTTGTCTGTGTGAGTTTCCTCCAGGTGCTCCTGTTTCCTCCCACCGTCCAAAGATGTGCAAGTTAGTTTGTTTGGCCATGGTAAATTGCCCCATATTGTCAAGGGAAATAGGGTAAATATGTGAGGTTAAGAGGATAAGGCCTGGGTGGGACTGTGATCGATGCAGACTGATGGACTGAATGGCCTCCTGCACTGTAGGGATTCTATGATTTTATTCTTCCTAGGTTGGTTTCGAGAGATCAAATGTAGGAAGATGATTTATAGTTTTGATAACAAGGTTATGCTTATGAATTTGAGAAGATAAGCAATCATATAAAGTTAAAAATGGTGAGGTTAACGCACAACTAAAGTTCAAATAGTTCTCCTACTGACCTGTTAGTAATGATAATGGAGTTGTTAACTAAACATGGCAATTTAATGACGACAGACCCAGAAATTATATAAAGAAATAACAAGACCTGGACAATATTCAGATTTGGATTGATAAGTAACAAGTCATATTCCTGCCACACAGGTACCAGGCAATTACTTTTTCCAAAAAGAGAGAATCTAACCATCTCCCCTTTTAAAAACTGTGTTTATGGGGTGTGGGCATCAGTGATTAGGCCACTATTTAGTACTCATCCCTGATAAGTGGTGATGAGTTGCCTTCTTGAACCGCTCAGTCCATCTAGCGCAGTTACACTCACAGTGCTGTTAGGAAGGAAATTGCAGGATTTTGATCCAGCGACATTGAAGAAATGGCGATATAGTTCCAAGGTCAGGATGGCTTGGAGGGCAACTTGCAAATGGTGTGTTCCCATGCATCTTTTGTGTTTTTCCTTGTGCAGTAGAGAAAGATGCTGCCAAAGGATTCTTGACAATTGTCCAAATGCATCTTTTAGCTGGCACTACTGTCACATTGCACCGGGGTGGGGTGGAGGAAGGGAATGTTTAAGATGGTGCATGCCAGGTGCTTTATTCTGGATGGAGCCAAGCTTCTGAGGCGTTGCTGGAGCTGCACTCATCCAGACAAATGAAGAAGTATTCCATCGCGGTCCTGGCTTGTTTATGGTGGAGAAGCTTTGAGTGAATTATTAGCTGCAAAATTTCCTAGCCTCTGACCTGCTCTTATAGCCACGGTATTTATAGAGCTGATCCAATTCAGTTTCTAGTCAATGGTAACCCCTGATATGTTGAAAATGAGGGACTCAGTGATGGCAGTTCTTAAAGCTCCTCGTTGTTCAATAGAGCACGTAACTGGAGATGTTCTCTGGTTCAATCCCTTAGTGTTAGTATTGTTAGCTGTTTGCCTAGTAGGGATTCTGGGGCTGGAAGTCAACTCAGGGTTTGCAAACTCTCAATAGTGATCCCAGTTGAAAATATTTGGAAACAGCGTGTAATGTAAGGGAAAGATTGAGCTGAGCTTACACATGCCTGACAAGGCTCACAGATGTATAATGGCCAATTTGACAAGTCACTGAAGGCCCCAGTAGAAACCATAACTCAGGAAAGGGTCACTGCCATCAGGAGGGCTAAGGAAAGGAGAAAACATATGGAGAACATTGGCAGGGAGAGAAGAATCAGTTTGTACTGCATTAAAATGTGTCTGGCATGACATATCGTTCCTTTTCCTTTCCGTTTACATTAAAAATGTAGATTGTAACCACCTTTCAAAAGTGAAATGCTGAATAAGAAATTCTGTTATTCCTCTTCATCTCCTGATTTTCATTATGATGCTTTTGTGAAATAAAGATTTTAGATTTTTGTAAAGTGGGATTATTCAAAATTAAACAACCTTCTATCACCTTTCTAAATTAATTCCATTGGTTCTGATTATCGTTTGGAACTGTGGAAATCTATTAATCAGACAGTGATTGAACCAAAAAACACACCTTAGATTTTCATGGGAAAGTACATTTATTGAAACAAAAGTGGTTTGAAGGTCACTTTGAACATTTTCTTAAATCAGCCCAACAGCATCCGGTGCTCCAAAAGGCATTGATCTAATTGGCCCATTTGGTTTCATAGAATCCTATAGTGCAGAAGGAATCATTTGGTCCATGGAGACTGCACCGACCACAGGCCCTATCTCTGCAACCCCATGCATTTATCATAGCTAGTCTCCCTGACACTAAGGATCGATTTAGCATGGCCAATCCACCTGACCCGCACGTCTTTGGATTATGGGAGGAAACCAGAGTAAACCCACACAGGCATGGGAAGACGGTGCACATGCCACACAGATAGTGACCCAAGATGGGAATTGAACCCAAGTCAGTGGTGCTGTGAAGCAGCAGTGCTAACTATTGTGCCACCATGTTGCCCCTCTAGTTTCTCTAATTTTTAAAAACATTTCTGTGTTTGAATTGCTGTTTGCCAGTTACGTGGTGGCTGCCAGCCTTGCGGACAGCTGGAGATTCTTTACAAACCCTAGGGGCCAGCAGACCCTAGTTTGGAAACCTCTGCTGTAACCATTTCACACTTCAAATTCTCTTCTCCAAACACTCCATTTCTTTGACTGACATCCTTTCTCAATTCCCTTTCTGGCACCTCACTATTGACAGTTGGATCTTCTATTTTTCTTTTCTTTTTGGACTGTTTTTAACTTCTGTTATGAACTAAAGGCATAGGTTTTTCTGCAGTAACTTTATTAACAGGATATTGTCAGTATTGTGGGAATATCAACGCATTTTCAACACACTCTCCATGTCCCTAATGAGAATTGCGGGTAGCAAAGATGCAGAGGGTTAACTCAACTTGAATTTTGTTCTTACACTGGGGGTCTTCTGTACAACAAGGGATCAGTAGTGACATGTATCCTTGTTGGTATCCACACATTGTTCGTGTAGTTTATGGGAGAGGTCTTGTTAATCAGGACTCCATGTAAAGTGGGTCCATATCAATTTTATTATACATTAGCTTTACAATATAAGTGTTCGGATGAATGTTGCCACCCGCCCCAGTAGATCTTTTTTCCTCAAACTTCAAAACCTTAAGTTGAAATAGAATAGACTCAAACGTGATATCTTTGACACCTCATTCTTTTTCAACAACTCAGTGTATTGTTTAAAAAAAAGTCTCCCTTTGTCCAGGCTTAGTATTCAGGTAAAAATTGTTCTTTGAGTTGATTTACCTCCAATGTTTCTATTTACCAAGGCTTTAAAGTTTGAAAAAAAAATGTATCAGAGGTCAAGGCCACTGCAAAGGTCAAGACAAAATGTTTATGTGAACCGGTAAGTTTTGAATAATGATTGGTAGCTTTTACATTACTGAGCAATGCAATCCTGAACTGTGTTATTTCTTAGAAAGGTCCTTATACATTTTTCCCTTGGTCTGATTGTGCACAGGAGGATGACCAAATATTGTATAGGGAGCTGATCTGTTTTTAATGAGCGAGCTAGCCTTGCTGAGTTCAGCAGTTGTCCAACTGTTCCATGCATGATTTTAAAATAGGCCACAGTTCTTGATGTAACACAGACATTCTGTTTTATCTCTATTTCACTTATTTGGACAACTGTGCTCTTGTGGATTGTGGATTAAGTCAGTAATTAGATTGTTCTTCTACTTCCAGTGAGAACTGATTTGCAAGATATTAAAATCTATTTTAAAACTGCAGATTTTTATCTTGGTACATGTCATTTAAAAGAGAAAATCAGCAGAAAATGTAACACAATTATTGTATAAAGCAATTTTCTGATAGCGCCTTGTCAGAAACTGAGATTTGCAATTGCAGGGAAGAAAATCACATCCTATTCTTCAAATCTTGTATCTTGAGGATGAGGAACTGTTTCACTTGCATATTCTTCCTCGGCCTTTGATTTCGTCAGCACAATAATGCAATCCCTTTGATTTATTAAAGTAGTAACAACTATCTTTCTTCCCTTTATATATCCAGCTTTCCTTGAATGCAAGAGTGATGATTCGGTCCCGGTCATCGTGTTTATTTGCAAGATGTTTGCTGTTGATTCCAAGGCTTTGCCCCAGAATAAGTTGAGGTGAGAGATGTTAGTAGTCTTGTATGATTTCTGCAGTTGTCATTTTCTACTTCTTACTTATTTGCTTGCTTACTACTCCAGTCAGTGATTTTGGTCAGTTTTCATGTGAAGCTTTAATAGGAACATATGAAGATTGAATGAATTGTGCTTTCACTGATCCCAAATGTAACAATGAAGCACATTACCAAGCCTCTGTAACGCCTGTTGGGTTATACTTTCTGCTGCCTTCCTGCCCATTTTTTGGCAGATGGGGGAAACAAATGCGGAAAGATAATTGGGGTGTGAACTGGTACATTATCATTGTTTTCAGAAGGTTTGTTCCACTGGATTCCCGAGATTTCCGTGTTTGAATCCTTCTAATTAGACTTCCACCCTGCCACTGTATTGAAACGGCACTTATCAAGGATATAAATAAAGTTCTATGTGACTATCACAAAAGTAAATTATATCCCTCCTTATCCGTCTCAGTCTGTCTGCAATCTTTGATACAGTTAACACCTCATCCTCCTGCAACACCTCTCTACAGTTGTCTATCTGGATAATTTTGCAGACACCTGGTCCTATTCTTATCTATCTAATCATTGTCAGGGTGTCGCTTGCAAAGGCTTCTTCGCTCATTCCTGTACCATTTCCTGTGGCGTCTTCTAAGAATCTCTCCTAAGCCCCCTCCAGTTTGCCATCTACATGCTGCTCCTCAGTTACATCATCTGAAACATTGCATCAGATTCCATACTTACAATGATGGCACTCAGCTCTACCTCACTACCACCTCTCTTGACTCCTTCACTGTCCAGCTCACATCCAGTGAGCAGAAATCTCGTTCCAAATAAATATTGGGCAGACAAAAGTCAGACTCTTTACTCCCTACCACAAACTCTGTTCCCTAGTTACAAACTTCTTCCCTAGTTACAAACTCCATCCGCATTCCCTGACAACTGATTCAGGGTAAATAAGATTGTTCATAAACATAGTGTCATGTTGACTCCTAAATATGTTTCTGACATCAAACCACACTATTGTTAAGGTTACCTATCTTCACCTCTGTTACATTGGCCAACTCTGTTCCTACCTCAGTTCATCTACTAAAACCTTCAATCCTTACCTTTGTTATTCTAGACTTGACTATCCCAGTATACTCTTGGCTGGCCTCACATGTTCTGCCCTGTGTTAGTCTGTGGTACCCACCATTGAGCATACGGTGGTCACCACAGGCTAACAGTGGGCAGAACATGGGCCATGTTACAGAGGTGAAAACAAGCAGCCTTAGCAATGGTTCAGCTCAAGGCTAACACCGCAGTGACTTCCTTACTTTTATACTCTATTTATACTCTATGTACCTCTATTTAGAAAGCCTAGGATCCTATAAACTGACATCAACTTATGCTGTTACTTTCAAAGATTTATGAATGGAAACCCCAAGTTCTCCCTGTTACTCCACCCCCTTTAAAACTGTATGCTTTAGTCCACATTTCCTCTCATTTTCTCTCACAAAGTACAAAACCATTGCCGTTAAAGTCATTTTTTAGAAAAAGACTGGTTAGCTAAGTATGACATCTTATTTTGGAATCCAAGCTAAGTGCCCTCTAACTCAGTGTCCTGATTATTACTGAACATCTGGAAATTCTGTTCCTTACTGGCCAAACTAGAATTTTGGTATAGTGTTACAAGAATATGGTATATCTGTTTGATCTGATGTGAAGTACCATAGCAAATGCTTTTCCTGAAAACTACTTTGGCTAAACTTTTATTATTGTACTGGCCAACTGGTTCAGTATTACTATTGCATTACTATTTTTGGCATCCTTATTCACTTATCTTTAAAATTCATCTGGAATATATACCTGAAGCTTTTTCTTGATGACAGTTAGTTTAAAAAAAAGATTATGGTCCCCTTCTTCACTGTTTCAACTGGATTGCTGACTATGTTAAACCTGCAGAATAGATCCATTGTTCCTATCAGATTGTGGCCATTATTGAATAGAACATGGTTTAATGAGTTTTTGATTCCAGCTGTCTTGAAGATAACCCAGTGGGTAAAATTAAAAATCAACTCACCCATTCCTGGGCAAATCTTAGTGAGCATCTATTTGATAACATTAATTCATCATTGTTTGTATTTTACAACTGTACAATGTGTTGACTGACATGTCCTACCACTGATAGTAAACTCTGGGAATGTCCCTTTTCTTAAAATGCATTGCTTTACGTGTTGGTATCGTGGAAAGAAAGACAGATTATCTATTTTGAGATGGTTGCCTTCATTCCTTGAAGGAAAGTATTCTTTGTACACCATGTTCTGGCCTTTACTACCACACAGTCTCCTCTGAGTATTAAATTATCCAGCCTTAGGACAATATATATTGCTAGTTGCTGCCACCCAGATCAAAATGAATTAACTTAGAAGGTGTCTACCACAAGAAGCATCACTAAGGGTGAAAATGTGTCATTTATACACATCTCAAGAGTTCCTTAGAGACCAGAGAGAAGAATCCCTGGTCTCTTATTTTATTTGGAGCATGTTTTTATACAGAATGAAGATGAGCCTGCCAGGAACTATAATCTATCATTTGTATTCTAGACACAAGTGCTTTTAACAGTAAATTTCACAAGTTATTGAATAATAAATTTATTTCCCCAGTAAAATGTTTGGCTTTAAATTACATGGAGTGAAAAATGTTAATGGTGAAGTCAGTGTGTTTGGAAAAACCACATTTAATGAAATTGGGCATTTGCAGATCTATAACCTTCAGTAGTCTAGCAGTTAATCTCCAGGACTGCTTACTTTGGTTACTCCTTTCACATGGAGTATGTGAACATTCTCTTTAAGAGAGAGCCTGGTTAAGGGAAGAACCTTGCCTGTCTTTGAGATGTTCCAAAGTGTTTCACTGTTTTACTTTTGAAGTGCAGCCACTGTTGTGTTGGTAAACATTGCAACTAATTTGTGTCTTGCACAATCCCACCAATGCCGAAATCAATGATGAAACAACTGATTGGAGAAGAATAAGAAATACTAAATTTAAAACTTGTAGTGTAGACCATCGTAAGATATAGCAGCAGAATTAGACCATTTGGGCCATTGAGTTTGCTGCACCATTTGAAGATTTTTGATATTTGTGGAGGAGGAGGCAGTGGCCTTGTGATGTTATTGCTAGAGTATTAATCCAGAAGCTCAGTAATGTTCTAGGGACCTGGGGCAGCACAGTGCTGCTCACTACGCAGGGACCTGGGATCAATTTCCAGCTTGGATCACTGTCTGTGTGGAGTTTGCATGTTCTCCCCATGTCTACATGGGTTTCCTCCAGGTGCTCCAGTTTTCTCCCACAGTTCAAACGATGTACTGGTTAGGTGGATTGGTCAGGCTAAATTCTCCCTCGGTATACCCAAACAGGTGCCGGAGTATGGCGACTAGGGGATTTTCACAGTAACTTGATTGCAGTGTTAATGTACACTAATAACTTGTGACGCTAATAAATAAATTTAATAAATCCCAATATGGTCGATGGTGAGATTTGAGTTCAGTTAAAATATCTGGAATTAAAAATCCACTGATGACCATGAAACTACTTTGATTGTCCAGAAAACCTTTTTGGTTCATTAATGTTCTTTAGGGAAGGAAATCTATCGTTCTTACCCAGTCTGCCCTACATGTGAATCCAGAGCCACAGTAATGAAATGGCCCAGCAAGCCATTCAGTTCAAGGGCAACTAGAGATGGGCAACAAATGTTGGCTGGCTAGTGACACCCATGTCCCATGAATGAATAAAAAAAAGTTTCTTAACCCCCATTCGCCCACCTTTTCTTCCTAAGCTTTGATCTCCTTACCAATCAACAACCAATTGATATTTTTCTGGAAAAAGGCTGTTTGTAATTTTTGTCATAAAATATGCCTAATATTTCACAGGAAGTATTTGTTTGTAAAGTGTGTTTATGCCTTTAACTAATTAATTCCACATACTGATCTGCAGTAAAGGAAGAAAAAATATTCTGTGCATGGAGCTGATGGTTTTGATTGAGGGATTTGTACAATCCAATTTAGATGAAATTGAAACATGCGGATTTACTTTGTTCATTTTACAGTGTATTAGATGGGTTAGATTTAATTAATAAAACACAGTGACATTTTACACCTTTGATTTTCTTGTCAGTGGGTAAGAGAATATAAATGAACTGACGCTAGAAGGATTTGATGAAATTGTTCTCTTTGTTGCAAAATCATACCTTTATTTTTAATCAGTTCATTTTGATTTTTCTGTATTGGTCTAATATGCTGGTAGCCATCTTGCACACAGTGCCATTCTGTTATCTCGGAGGTCATCTTCAGACTTCTCTGTGTTAGAGATGAAAACTGTAGGAAAACAGAGAGAAAATTGTTTTGTGAAGTTTTTCTGTCCTTGGTAAACTGGCCACTCCCCAAGAGTAGGAGCTACATATCTGCAAGTTGTGGCAAATCTGCAACCCTCAGCAGTAGTCTTACAGTTAATCTCCAATACTGCTCATTTTGATTTCCCCTTCACATGCAATATCTGAGCATTCTCTTAATGAGATTGACCAATTAAAGAAAGAATTTTGTTTATTCTTGAGATGTCCTAAAGTGCCTCACAACTAAATATATTACTTTTTAAGTGCAGCCACTGTAGTTAGGCTGGCAAACACAGCAGCCAATTTGTGTACAGCACAATCCCACCAATGATTAAATAAATTGTTAACCAGTCCATTTTTCTGGTTTTGGTTGAGAGAGGAATATTGAACAAAGTGCTGGGCGAGTGCCCCATTCTTCTTCAAGGGGCAGGTACAGTGACACAGTGGTTAGCACTACTCTCAGCACCAAGGGTCCGGGTTCAATTCCGGCCTCAGGTTGCAGTCTGTGTGGAGATTGCACTTTCTCCCTGTGCCTGCCATTTCTTCCCATTGGAAACTGGCCTGCCAGTTTCTTCCCATTGTCCTAATATTAGGGTTTAGAGGGTTGGGGAATTGGCCGTGCTGAATTGACCCAAGTGTCAGGGGGATTAGCAGCATAAATATGTGGGGTTATGGGAATAGGGCCTGAGTGGGATTGTGGTCAGTCCAGACCCAATGAGCCAAATGGCCTCCTTCTGCACTGCAGAGGTTCTTTGGTTCTATGAGATATCTTGGGATTATTTGTATCCACCTGAGCAGGCAGCCAGGCAATGCTTCAACCAAAAGGTGGAACCTTTGATAAAGTAGCACTCTTTCAGTGCTTCTTTGCAGTGCCAGCCAAGAGTAAGTGGTCAAGTCATTGAACATTACAGCACAGTACAGGCCTTTGGCCCTCAGTGTTGTGCCGAGCTGCATCCAATCCCAAGATCAAGCTATCCCACTCCCTATCATTCTGGTGTGTTCCATGTGTCTATCCAATAACTGCTTGAAAGTTCCTGAAGTGTCTGACTCCACTATCACAGCAGGCAGTCTATTCCATATCCCAATCATTCTGAGTAAAGAATCTACCTCGGACCTCCCTCCCATATCTCCCACCATGTACCTTATAGTTATGCCCCCTAGTAACAGCTACATCCACTCGAGGAAATAGTCTCTGCACGTCCACCATCATCTAAGAAAACTCTTAAGTTGCATCTCATCCTCCTCCACTCCAAAGAGAAAAGCCTCAACTCCCTCAACCTTTCCTCATAAGACCTACCCTCCAAACCAGGCAGCATCCTGGTAAATATCCTGTGCACTCTCTCCAATGCTTCCACATCCTTCTTACAGTGAGGTGACCAGAACTGAACACAATATTCCAAATGTGGTCTCACCAGTCGAAGTTGAGAAGAGGATTTGAGCTTACAAGTGGTAGCCCTCTCACCTCTCCCACTGAGCCCAACTGACTCAGTGCGAATTTAGAAATTAATCAGATAATTAAGTAATCAACTCTAATTTTAATACTGAGAGAGCATAGGATAACCATTATAACCCTGCTTTAGGGGTGGTCATTATGGTCCTGGGAATTATTACCAGGGGGTGGACGAGGGTGAAGGTTATTATAGCGAAGGGAGTGAAGTTATCATGAAGGGGGAAGGCATCATGATCTGTGGGGGAGTTTGAGTGTTGCCGAGAGATGTTTAAGGTTAAAGTTCATTAGTGTCACAAGTAGACTTATTTTAACACCGCAGTGAAGTTACTGTGAAAATCTCCTAATTGCTGCGTTCTGGCCTCTGTTCGGGTATACTGAAAGAGAATTTAGCATGGCTAATGCACCTTACCAGCGCATCTTTCAGACTGTGGGAGGAAACTGGAGCACCCTCCGGAGGAAACCCACGTAGACGTGGGGAGAAAGTGCAAGTTCCATACAAACAGTGACCCAAGCCAGGAATCAAACCCGGGTACTTGGTGCTGTGAGGCGGCAGTGCTAACCACCATTTGTATGTAGCAGTTGCTAACCACAGTGCCAGTGTGCTGTTGATGTGGCTGGAAGCTATTATTACGCTTTTTAGAGGGGTTACAGCCAAGAGAGGAGTATTTTGCCTGGTGGGTGGGGGAGATGCAGATCATGGTGTGAAGGATTTTAATAAGGCAATATAAATTGTAATGACAGAGGGATCTTATTATATGCCGAAGACAATTATGGTCAGGACATCTTGATGATATAACTGTGTGTGCTTGTTGTTCACCTGCGGTACTCGGCTTTGAGTTGCAATCATGCAGTTTTTATTTGTTGTATTCATTTGGACCTTGAATGCTGTTCTTTGTCAGAATACTTGATGAAACTGCAAATGAGTTTCCTTATAACTCACTGCTGAACTTTATTGCTGGATTGTGCACTATTTGGAAAAAGTTCCAGACAAGCTGATTTGACCCAAATAATGTTTTTAAAACCATGTCAACCCTGATGACAACGAACAATCCGATTTTAAATCATATACAGCCTTGTGTTAATTTTCCAGAATAAAATCTGCCAGGTAGTAAAACAAATCAAGGCATGATATTTTAAATCGTTTCTATATTAGTTTGAAATCCTTACAAATAAAATTAGAAACTCATGAAGACTAAATTAAATCTATAGTTTTCATTCAGTTGTTTTGGAGGAAAAATCTGCAAGTAATGTGCAGTTCATAAAATGGTTTTCAGAAATTAGACTTTAAACCTTTTCCCAAACTCACATTTACATTCCCAGTAATTTCTGCATACTGTTACTGTGTTTTCCCAGATAAAGAGAAGCTTGTTTTGGAACATGGTGAGTTGCCTAAATATAGGACATTGTTGTTTCAGATTGTATCCATCATGCGAAAGTTAGACAATGGAAACCACAGTCAAAACAAATGGTAGTGAACAGCATACTTGGCAGTGCACAGCAGCAAGTCTGTAGGACTTGATTCAGTGCCAAGTGTCACATTGAACTTATTAAACATTCAGCAGTAACCTATTGTAACTTTTTTGCATCCAAGTGTAGATACTTTCTGTTCATAAATCTTTAACCAAGCAGCAAGCAACTGACCTTATAATAGTTGCGCGGTAAAGCTTACCGTTAGCTTTGGTATTTTTTTCCTCCTTGAAGGATTCTTGAAATTTGATAATTTAATTCCTGTCACAGCTTAGCATTTGATTCACAAACATTTGCTATGAACATTTTGTGCAGCAGAGAATTTTTGTTGAATGTAAATTATCAGTAATTCTATGACATCAGCCAAATCTCTTGTAGAAAACATGTCAGCTGGTATTGACATTGTCTATTTTGTCTGTTTTTCAAAGTCTATTCAGTGAAGCTGCAATTCAGCATAATATTTTGTTAAAACATGGTTAAATGCATAAAGAAAAGCCTTGTTCCCATGTGTAATTGCAAATGTTCCTTTTTTGTATGTTTTTCTTTCCTTGTCCATTATTGCTGTAATTTAATATCTAGCATTTCTAGCTAAAAATGTGCTTTCACTTATCCTTCGACTTAGACGAAAGTAGAATATCACCAATTATTCCAGGAGTCAAGCTACGGGATGAATTAACTCAAATGCACGTTTTAAGGGTGCAGCTATATTGCCAGTCTTATGTCAGAAGTGCAACCTTTTCCACTTCTTTGTTTTGATGTGAAAATGGCAGCATGGCTCCCTAGTCAGGTTCCAACTGGCTGGAATGTAGCAATATGAGATACCCTCGGGGAAACTCTCAGACTGCCTGAGCGTAATGCCATGTGGAGTGTAAGCATAGTGCCGGTCGAATTTTGTTGGAAAGAAAATTGAGCCAACTGCATTGCAAGCTCCGAATCAAGTTTTTTAATATTGTGCTAAGGAAGTCAGCGTTCCCACCCCTGCTCTAAAAATTATTAAAAATATCATTTGAGAATCAAGCTTTGCCCATGCATTAGCTTGTGTGCGTAGAGTGTTCGCCTCTTGGCCCGAATCTAATGCCGAGATGGGAAATACATAAGAGCTTAATACAACTGAGGAGTGCCTTCACCTTTTGATTTCAGTCTGCTCAGATGATGTGATAGACATCTACAACACTCACTTCCTGATAGAAGTCTGCAAGATTATGAGGAGCATAGATAGTCAGAAGCTTTTTCTCTGGGTGGAAAACTCAATCACTCAGGGGCATGGGTTTAAGGTGCAAGGGGCAAGGTTTAGAAGACGTATATGAGGCAAGTTCTTTACACAGAGGGTGTTGGGTGCCTGGAACTTGCAGCCAGGGTAGGTAATGGAAGCAGACAAGATAGTGACTTTTAAGGAGCATCTGGACAAATGCGTGATTAGGATGGGGAATTCGCTGTAAGAAGTCTCACAACACCAAGTTAAAATCTAACAGGTTTTTCTGGTAGCATAAGCTTTCGGAGCACTGCTGCTTCATCAGGTGAGTCATCAGGCACTCACCTGATGAAAAGGCAACGGTCCGAAAGCTCGTGCTACCACATAAACCTGTTGGACTTTAACCTGATGTTGTGAGACTTCTTTCTGTGCCTACCCCAGGCCAAAGCTGGCATCTCCACATCAGGATGGGGAATAGAGGGATATAGTCCTATATAGAAAGGGTACAGGGTTTTAGTTCAGGTGGGCAGCATGGTCGGTGCAGGCTTGAAGGGCTGAAGGGCCAGTTCCTGTGCTACAACTTTCTTTGCTCTTTGTTCTACTACTCCGCCCTCCCACCCACCCACCAAACCCCAAGCACGTATGTGCGTGTGCATACTTCCTACAATGTAGTGTTTAATAGTCGGTATATTCTATCTTGATTTTTAAAAATTCAGTTTCAGTTGCTATGTTCAGTACTGTAGTAACTTTGTTTCTTTGAATATATACTTTGTGAACTGGATTGTGTTTCAGCTAGAAAGTTTTACTAATGCCAGGGAGAAAGATATGCGTACCTCAGCAAGATGTTAACGTGGTTTTCTATAAGTTGAGAGGTCGAATGCATTTGCAATCTCCAGGAACTTTCTGGTGTATAATATGTCAGAATACAGTGGAAGTAGAAGGTTGTTTATTATTCCATGGCAAAGAACTATAGATCTAGCAGTATGGTGTAATGGAGAAGGGTGACCAACAACATTATAATGACCCCAAGTTTAAAAAAAAATTGTTCAGAGAATGCGGACATCACTGGCTGCTATTTACTGCTCATCCCTAATTGCCCTTGAAATGAATGGAACTGAGTGGCTTGTTAGGCCATTTCAGAGAGCATTTAAGAGTCAATCACATTGCCTTGGATCTCGGATCACATGTAAGCCAGACCCAGGTAAGGGTGACAGATTCCCTTTTCTAAAAAACATTCGTGAACCAGATGGGTTTTTATGACAATCAGCAATTGTGCCATAGTCATCATTAAACCTTATTTTTATTCCAAATTTTCATTGAATTCAAATTTCACTATATGTCGTGGTGAGATTCAAACCTTAGTCCCCAGAATATTATCCCGACTCTCTAGTTTACTGCTCCAGTGACAATACCACGATGCCACTGCCTTTCCAAGTTAAATGGAAGAAGATGAAAGAGGGAGGAACTATGGTTCCTTAGTATTTCCCGGAGTACTACAAAAATAACAATAAATTAGATCAAGTGTAAGTGTGAGATGATGCAGTTGGGCAGGACAGGGCAGGACAAGGGAATAATTGATGAATGGCAGGACTCTGGGAAGCACCGAGAATCAGGGGGACTTTGGTGTGCATTTACACTGGTCCCTTAAGTAGCAGGTCAGGTGGATGAAATGGTTAAGAAGGCAGGTGATGTACTTGCCTTTATTTGCTGAAGCATAGAATTGAAGAGCCAGGACATTATACTGGGACTATATAGAATGTTGATTAGGCCAAACTTGGAGTATTGTGTACTGTTCTGGAACCAACATTCCAGGAGAGATGTGATAGCACAGGAAAATATGCAAGTATATTTATCAGGATGCTCTTTGAACTGGAGAGTTTTAGTTATAAAGAGTGATTGGAAAGACTGACTGCTTTCCTTGGAGCAGAGGAGACGGGGGGGGTGCTGGGGAGGAGGTGGGAAACAGGATTGAGGGGCATGGTGGAGTAGGCAGGAAGAAACTTTTCTCCTTGGTGGAGGGATCAAGAGACATAGATTTTAAAGTAAGGGATAAGAGGCTTAGAGGGGATATGAGAAAAACTTTTTCACCCAAAAGGGTGATGGGAATCAGCCTGAAAAGTGATGAAAGCAGAAACTCTCATTGTAGTTAGGTTTTTAAATGTGCACTTGCGATGCCAAAACGTACAAGGCATTAGAATAGTTAAGTGGGTTGCCTTTAATTGCTGTAGGTGCGATGGGCAGAAGGGTCTCTTTCTGTGCTGTATACCTTTATGACTGTAATTAGATTTGTGCCATTAATATGTCTGTTCCTTCATTTTGTTCACCAATGCGAAAGGAAATACATAATTCAATATGGAATGTTATGTCTAGGCATAATAGCCACATAATCAGAAATTGCCTTGCTATGAGACTGTGGCATTAATATTTTACTAATTCAATTTCCACGATCCACTAATGATTTTTTTTAATGGAATTGATGCCAATGGCACATAGCAACATCTGTCAGATTTGTGGAAGGATGCAGCTATTACTTTAGTGGCTCATAAGAACTGTTAATGCCAACATCCACCCTTGGTATAAGCTAGGAAACCAACAATGCCTCATGTCATCATTCATATGTTTTAAATTTTTACTTCATTAAGTTACAAAGCCAGTGCCCAGAGTGGACGAGGCAAACCCAAATCCATCTCATAGCTTGCTCCAATAAACAAATTCAGAATAAAGTGAATCCAATTCAAGGTCCCCCACAAGGAACACATACAAGATCCAAGCTGACAAGATCAATACGTTTCAAAGATAAAGAAAACATTCAAATGTTACTTCATTGTGGGGAAAAAAAAAGACCTGGTAAACATCTTGAAGTTGGCAAACTACATATACTTGAAAGAATTACAGTTCAACAGGTAGTTTGTGTTTATTGGGTAAAGTATGAGAAAAGGGATGAGAGTCATAAAATATGAAGTGGTCCCACCTAATAAACTGGAGACATAACGTCTGTAGTAATTTCAGTAAAAATGTACATTTTTTTAATTAAGAAAGCTTTATAATTAAGAAGTAGTTGATTTGCATTTCTACCTGGGTCAAATGTGTCAAATTTCAATGGAAATGGATGGAGCTTAGTGAGGTTCTTTATTTTGAGTTTAGCTACGTGGATTCAGTATGCATATAACCAGAAAGCAAAACTTGTTAATGTTGGAAAACTCAGCTAAGGGACGGGGTCAACTTTGTTCCTTTCTTGAAATAGAATGGATGCTGGATCTGTCATCTATGCACAGCCTGCAATTGGGAGACAAAATTGAAAAGGAAGATTTGCTTAGCTGGAAACTAAGGGAAGAATTCTACAATCATTTTCAATAAAGGTTGTTAACCTTGTTGCATTTGGAGTTCTGAAATAAATTAGCTCGGTTGGATCTGAAACCACAGCAGCAGGCTATTGAAAATTAGGGGTGTTTTCTAGTGTTTTAAGGAGATGTCAGAAGGAGGCCTGTGCTGGAGCTGTGGAATCCAGAGTCATGAGGTCAGTGAGGAAAATGGAGTGTTACTTTGCCAAAATGTAACAGAAAGATCCTCATGTAATCGTGTACCTTGGCGAATAGCTGGAACACTGAAGAGAACTCGGAGTGAATTCTGGAGAGTGGTGTTTTACCTTCTGAGTTGGTGCCAGAAAAAATGAATCAATCTTAAAAATTCTTTAAGATACGCAAACTCTTGCTGGAGAAACTGAAGGTAGAACTGAATTTATAGCATAAACCTTTATAAGCTATGGTGTTAAGAGAACTTACTACGCTCAATTCTTTCTGGTATGCAATAAGGTTTGTTTTTGTTTAATAATGTGAAATCTTGAAGCATTGTTGTGTTGCTTAATTGCTGGATATTTGATTTCTTTAAATGTTAACAGTCTGGCCAGATTGTAACAAAATTATGTACACACAACTAACTGGAGAAGTAAGGGAACAAATGTTCTGGTTATATTTTAGTGTGTGTGGTGAACAAAAATTCACCTTCGTTGAAGGACATAAATGTTTCAAATGATGGGCAGAAATATGTCTTAATTACACTTGTACTATTATTCTTAGCAGGGCATTATTAAGCTTATTAGCAGAACATGTAACTCAGATATTAAACAAATAGGTGATTGTCAATTTTTCTGAATTTGATTCTGAAGGCACAAAACTTCTCTAAAATGACAAAATTATGAACCTGACTCTCTCACTTTGTATTTAACTTTGTTTGGCAAAGAAAATCTTCCCAACTAATCTCACTGTGGCAATCTTTTTTTATCATTGAGCCAATGGCAACTGTTGATCCAAATTGACATGATATGGATTTAAAATCAACCATTGTTTGTATAAGCTGGTTAAGATGGCATTGTGGCCTTAACTGTGACACGTATCCTTGACTGGAAAAATTAACTCTATCAAACATCATATGAAAGTCTTGAGTGCACTTGCTTTCCCATAAAGCAAATGGTAGGGAAATGGTAAGGAAATGTTCAGATGCCCCATTGAGAGACTTCAACTTCAAATTCCAGTTTTGGTAAGGTATAAACTTTGAATTATTAAAATAAAAGATCAGGAAAGAGGCAGTTTTTCATCATTATTATTATTTAGCCTTGGCACCTGTTACTGCAAGTGATTAAACTTCACAAGTTATTTTTGTTCTTCCATAGTGCTTATGATGGTTTTGTTTTCAGTCTAATTATTGATCCAATTGGGAGTGAAATTAAAAATGAGTGGTGGTTTTTTTCTTGATAGTAGCCTTATTTTATTTGACATTATTTTCTATGTCAAAGTACATAGGATCAAGATTAGATATGGAATGTATATTTGAAGGTGGGTGTACAATCTACTTTTTATTTGAAAAAACATTGGCCAGAATTTTACTGCACACCCACCACGGGAATCAGAACAGGTGAGGGGCGAAGCATGGGAAGGTCCATTGACCTCGGGTGAGATTTTACAGTTTTGGATGATGAGGCTGTAAAGTTCTGCCCATTGATTTTCTCTGGTATATTCATAGGAAATACAACACAGAAACACTGTTTTATGCAAAATGATTTATTTTTGGAGTTATTTTTGTCCAGTTAGCTTCAGTGAAACAACACTTGTGGCTTCACCCTGCACCATTCCAAGCTCCCACAAACCCCAGCAGCTGTAGAGTTGGGACAGATATGATGGGTTTTTAATGGCCTTTTGTGCTGTAGGCATCTGTAATTGTAGGATTCGTATTGTTTAATTTCTGTCCCTTTGAACAAAGATTTGTGCCAGAAGTGGCACAATACAAGGCTAATTTACGCTTTCCTGGGCAAATAATAGATCCAAGTTAATAATTTATATGAACAGGTTATTTCGGGTGATTATGAATCAAGTCTCTAAGAATGAATTTCACATTTAAAATCAATTTTTACAAGATACTGAAAGCAGAACACATATTGGAATTATTGGAGTCCTTTATTGGAATTATTGGAGTTTTCATAGCTCCAATTGATGGGAAATAAGGTGAATGACAGAAACCAGAGTGAATTTAAGGCATTTATTGGTAGAAACAGTTAAGATCTTATCTGCTGTATATGAAATGAAAAACAGCATTTATTTTTCAGTTTGAAAATTATTTGGCCTATATTGGTAAATTATGAGATGACATTTACTGAGGAGCTAGGTCCTGTTTATACATCAAACACGCTGGGATAGACTCTTACAGGAAATATGTGGCAGTTATTTGCATAAGTGATTATAAAATGAACCAATCAAAGAGCAGCTCTTCATTTTAAAATACCTCCCCTGAATAATTTTATTTATGTTCGCTTGTTTAATCCATTAACTTGTACATGACATAGAACACTACAGCACAAACAGGCCCTTCGGCCCACAAGTTGTGCCGAACACATCAAAACCTACCCAGCCATAGACCTATCTATAACCCCCAATCCCATTGGATCCCATATACTCAAATATTTGAGATATTTGACATATTTAATAACTTAACGTACTGCATTATAACAACATGTAATCAGGTGTAAATTTATATTTGTTATGAAGTTTAACTAAGGAATGGAGCCAATGTTGCCTGAAAACAACTAACTTAGCACAGAATGGTAATTGAAAAGGCAATCCTTAAAAGGATGAAATGCATTCTGAACTATAAGTAAAATAATTCTGCATTATTGCCTGATAGTGATACAGGTGGATAAATGATGGTTGTTGATGAGATCTTATAATGGGTCTACCAAAATGATGGTATGTAATAGTGTGATCTTTGTTTTATTGCCATTTGACATCTTTCTCATAGTGTTTGCAGCAGCAAAGTGGCAGTAAGTCTGAAGTCTGTTCTAAAATCGCTCAGTTTTATTAAGTCTTTGATGGTGAGTTTCACCAAATCTTCACATTTGGTGTACTTATATATTTCACTTGGACATTCCTGTCTTGTGGTGAATTATGACCAAAGTGTCAAACTGCACTACTGTTCCCTCATTCCCCCTTGCCACCACCATCCCTCTCATTGCATTTGTTCAGTGGCTGTTCTCATACAGGACAGCGTTCTGACTGTATTGTTGGTCTTAGTGCACACAAGCTTGGAATTCCTGATTGCTATCCAGCCTCTTTGCTGCAAATATGCACATGTAGAAATACTTTGGTCATAAGATTGAAGTTAAGTATGGATCCTTTGTTTTTGGAAAACTAGCCTGTCAACATTCTGCTTGCTGCACATGGAACTACATGTTGGCAAGGAGTTGATTACTTGAGCGCAAAAAAGAAGCTGAGAAAATTGGAAGGAAAAATAAACCTGTAAGTGTTAACTTGCATTTGCAACTGGCTTATGAAAAATAACTCTCTTTAGTTATTAAACTTAAACAGGATGAGTAGCATTTAGGAAAACTCTGGCTTTCATCACACTACCCTTGGAATTCAAATCAAGAATATTCCTAAACACTCAGTTCCAGACTAGTGTTACTCAATGTGCCAAATACATTATGTGATCAAGACTTTCATTTGATAAGTTTTGATGTTGGCTGCAATTCTCCCTACCTGTAACTGCAACAGTACATTCTGCATCCTGTTCTTTTATGTACTTTATGAATGGTATGTTTTGTCCATATAGCGTGCACAAAACAATACTTTTCACTGTATCCCAGTACATGTGACAATAAATCAAATCAAATTCTCCGACCTCCTCTTTGGTTGGGAATATCTGGTCTCACTGCTGAGACTGGAAGTTTGGCTGAGATCCAAGTTCTCCATTCTCACTGGCAGCAGTGGAGGGCCATATGACATTCAAGAATTCCAGCTATTTATTCCAACTGAAGCTGTTGATCACAGTGTTTATGGCTTTGATCATTTTTTCAAACAAAGTTATATACAAGAGCTTTTCATTTCACTGAAATCCACTAAAGGGATTTCAGCAAGTGGTTAGGGCAATGTTATTTAAAAGCATGATTATTAACAAAAATAAAGTTTTTTAAGTTGGTCATAACTGGAAACCACAGCGGGCCTCATCTCCAGCTACATTGAATCAGCTTTCAAAGATTGCTTAAAAGGTCAGGTTTTCAACCTAGCCTCTGCTCAGTCTGTTTTTCCAATTGAATTCTGTGGTTATTCATTTTATCTGCGTTCCTTGTATAAAGTGCAGATATACTTGATGGGCATGAATGTATTCTAATTTTATTGTGTATGAAACTGTTTTTGAAGGAATTCATATTTTCGTATATATTATTTTGGCAGGCACTTGAGTTAAAGTTCTTGTAAAATAGGAAACATTATGCATTGCCATTATGATGAATGATACCTTATTTCTAATATTCCTGTCTCAATACAATCTCAGAAACATTGCAGTTGATTATAAACATAGATATGTTTAATGAAACTGTTTCATGTGATCAAAGATGCCACCCCCAGCAGTTAAACACTGACTTTTTGATTCACATGGTTGTGTTTTGGGCAGCATGATGGCACACTTACAGCGCCAAGGATCCAGCTTTGATTCCTGGCCATGGTTACTGCCTGTGTGCAGTCTGCACATTCTCCCCGTGTATGTGTGGGTTTCCTCCGGGTGCTCCCGTTTCCTCCTGCAGTCCAAAAGATGTGCTGATTAGGTGCATTGGCCATGCAAAATTCTCCCTCAGTGTACCTGAACAGGCGTTGGAGTGTGGCGACTAGAGGATTTTCACAGTAACTTCATAGCAGTTTTAATGTAAACCTACTTGTAATAATAATAAATAAACTTTAAAACTTTAAATCCCACACTCAGACTTGATGATGCCTGGTTGTTATCAACTCATAGTACTGCATTATTAGAGGTGTTGTCTTTCGGATGATATGCTAAATTAACATCCTGTCTTCCTTTTCAGGCAGACATAATGCCCACAATTCTCCCATCCCGCTGAGCTAATTTTTTATAGCGCAGTGGGCCACAAGATTGTCACGTCAGCCAATTGCCAGGTTCACACACATGTTCATTCTCTGCTAGTGTCTCCCAATGCCAGAGAGAGCTGGTATTGCAGGAGTCTCTATTACAGGGAGCTCTAGAGTCCTGGCCAGTATTTATCCCTTATCCAATCTGAGCAAAAACAAATTATCTCATGCATATCTGTTGAACTTTGCTTTACAAAAATTGGCTGTCACATTTATCTTCATAACCACTGTACTTCATTGGTTGTGAAGTGCTTTGGAGCATCTGAAGGATCTGGAAGGTGTTTTATGCTGAAAGCCTTGGTTCTGGTGCTTTCATTTTATTAACAGCGGGTGTTGGGTTATTCTTGTTTAGTAAAAGGTCTTTTTGATGATGATGATTTGTAAATGTGTTTGCTTTCTCTACTTTTTCTTGGAGACCCTTGAGTCAAGAAGAGATGGCTCAGCGACGGGAGCAGGCGAGGAAAAGACATGCAGAAAAACTTGCAAATCAGGCGCAGAAGTCAGAACAGAGCCCACCTGAGAAGACCCTTGAGATCTCCCCGGTTAATGCAGATACAGGAGGTAAAAATTCTAATTGTTATAAATGGTATTAATTCTGGAATGCAAGTTGATTCTCAAAATATATTATTTTTAATTTTAGCAGGGGCCCTTTAGGTGATGTATTTTAATATCTTTTCTCATAGAAACCTTCTGCACTGTAGGGTTTCTAGAACCATAGAAACCCTACAGTGCAGAAGGCGGCCATTTGGCTCATTGAATCTGCACCGACAATAGTCCCACCCCAGGCCCTATCCCCACAATCAACCACATTTACTCCACTAATCCCTCTAACCTACACATCCCAGGACATTAAAGCGCAATTTAGCATGGCCAGTCAACCTAACCTGCATATTTTTGGACTGGAGGAAACCGGAGCACCTGGAGGAAACCCACACAGACACGGAGAGAATGTACAAACTTCACACAGACAGTGAACCAAGCCGGGTTTTGAATCCAGATCCCTGGAGCTGTGAGGCAACAGTGCGAACCACTGTGCAACCCTGCTGTCTCTGATAGTGTGATAGCGTCAAATAATTTAACAAATTGAAGATAATCCCTCAAGTTTTTCAGTCTATAGATCATTATGTCAGGAGCAATAACATTACAAGCTGCAGTTTTTTAAATAGTTGTTTATTGGACCTGATGTTGCTGACAAGACGTCAGAGGATGTAATGTTTTATAAGGAAATATTCAGCACTCAATTATTTAATTCATTATTGAACAGTACCAAGTACGCTATGAAATGTTTTATGGGCTGGCTATTCATTCCTGGCAGGCTGGGTGCTGCTAAAATCCAGTTATATGTATTTAGAACAGTTTTTGGCAGCAGGTTTATTTATTCAGTTCCATTTGTAAGTGGTTAGCTGATTCCAAAGCCCATAGATTGATGTTGGACTGATTATGTATTGACAGTCTGTCTTCAAGAATTGAGCAACTGTACTGTCACCAGATTTGACACTGTAATTACTTATAAGAGACTGCTGACCCTGAATTCCACCCATGATCTAGCGTTTCCCAGTGTTGAGCGATATAAAAACAGACTTGAAACTATATTTAATTTAGTTATCGGTTTACACGACTGCAAAACTTGATTGTACGTGACACATTTGTCTACAATTTGAATCACTTGCTATTTTTTGCACACACATTTAATTACATCTTGCAACAACCACATAAAAGATGTATCCTCAAAGTGGTCCAAATGCTAAGAATTTGTATGCGTATTTATGGAACCCCATTTTAATTTGAGTGATTTAATTTAATCAGCAGTAAAGCTTTTGACTTAAACCAGAGAAGGTTAGTTTATTGCAAAACAATACTGTTGCAAGTTACTTAAGTAAAAGTAAGGTGAAATTGCCACAGTCTCAGATGACCAAAGGCTACTGTGCCTTGTGAGAGGGACAGCTAACTGCTGGTGATTTAACGTGAGGATCACCACACCTCAGGCAAGGAGCAAGGTTGAGAAGGCAGAATCTTCATAAATAGTCAAGTTATTAATAATATCTATGAAGATTTAATGCAGGTAAATTTAAAAATCACTTCTAAAGGGGGTATTCAGTCCAGTCTTTTAACACAATGTTGCAAGTCTGCAGCTTGCAATAAAATGGTTGGATGTTTGGAGTGAAACTGAAGTGCTGTGTTCAGTAGCTGTGAAGGCTTCTGCAGTCAATTACTTGGTGTTCGCCTTTTCAGGCAGATGCAGCAAGTTTTGGGATAGAAAAGTTTCTTGTCCTTCAACAATTCTGTGGTTCCAGCATGTGTCGATTGCTTGGAGTCTTTTCAACAAAGCAGCAGTTGATTTCCGGATACCTTGCGATTTGCACTCCCTTTTCTGAGAATCTTTTCTGATGATGTCGCAGCATTCTTTTGGGAGGGGTTCTGCACAGGTGGCTTTTAAATATGGAGTCCCTACAGTGTAAAAGGAGGCCATTCAGCCCATGGTGTTTGTTTGCACTGACCTCAATTCTACCCAGGTCCTATTCCTGCAGCCCCACTTACTTACCCTTCTAATCCCCTGCCATTTAGCATGGCAATCAATCTAACTCGCACATCTTTGGATTGTGGAAGGAAACTAGAGCACCCAGAGGAAACCCCGCAGACACGGGGAGAACACACAAACTCCACACGGTGACCCAAGACCAGAATTCAACCCAGGTCCTTGGGGCTGTGAGGCAGCAGTGAGGCAAATTCCAGCATCCGCGGTATTTTGTTTTTCTTTAAAATGTATTTATTAATCACGAGTAGGCTTGCATTAATGCTGCAATGAAGTTACTGAGAGAAATCCCTAATCACCAAACTCCAGCATGTTTGGATACACTGAGGGAGAATTTAGCATGGCCAATATACCTAACCGATGTGTCTTTTGGACTGTGAGAGGAAACTGGAGCACCCAGAGGAAACCCACGGGGAGAACGTGCAGACTTCGCACAGATAGTAATCCCAAGCTGGGAATAGAACCAGGTCCCTGGCGCTATGAGGCAGCAGCGCTAACCCCTTGTGCTGCCTGTATTTTTTATCCAGTTTTGAGTGCAAATGTTTGATAGCAAAAATGCACCTTTAAATTAGTTGTCCTTAAAATGTAAAATATAACTGCACATTCCTGACAGTACGTCTATCTGTCATGTATTATCTGATCATCAATCTCTGGTTGGGATGGGAGGTGAATGGCATTGATGATGGTTGGCCAATGAAGACACAACAGTCCCACCTGTGGTGGGAGAGTGGCAACTGCAGCATGATGGTTGATGAATTTAATGGTAAATGGTGATGAAAAATATACATTTAGAGCGCTACTGCAGCATTAAATCATGCCATATTTTCATATGTCTGCCCTCATTATTAAAATAACATTTGAACATAAGAAATACGTGTAAGAGTAGGCCATCTAGCCCTTTGAGCCAGCCCTGCCATTCAATAAGATGATAACGATCTGACATGGATTAGTTTCACTTTTCTGCTTGCTGCCTAAAACCCTTAATTCCCTTGTCTATCAGAAATCTAGTAACCTGTGATTTAAATATATTCAATGAGGTAGCTTCCACCACTTCAATGGGTAGAGAATTCTAGACATTCAACACCCTTTGAAAGAAGTTGTTCCTCCTCAACTCTGTTCTAAGCTGCACCCCCACTTTATTTTGAGGCTGTCCCCTCAGTTCTAGTTTCTTTTCTAAGTGGAAAGAATCTCTCTATCTCTACCCTATTTAGCCCCTTCATTATCTTGCAAATCTCTATAAGATCCTCCCTCAGCCTTCTAAACTCCAACGAATACAGGCCTAGTCTATTTAATCTCTCCTCATAAGCTAACCCCCCTCATCTCCGGTATCAGACTGGTGAACCTTCTCTGTACTTCCTCCAAGGCCGATATATCCTTACGCAAATAAGGGGACCAAAACTGCACACACTACTCTAGTTGCGGCCTCACTAGTGCCTTGTACAGTTGCAGCAAGACCTCCCTGTTTTTATATTCTATCCCTCTCACGATAAAAGCCAACATTCCATTTGCCTTCTTGATTATCTGCTGCACCTGCAGAGTGAGTTTTTGCGATTCGTGCACAAGGACCCCTCAGGTTCCTCTGCATAGTAGCATGCTGCAACTTTTCACCATTTAAATAATACACCATCCTCCTATTATTTCTTCCGAAGTGAATAACCTCACATTTGCTAACATTATGCTCCATCTGCCAGTTCCATGCCCACTCACTCAGCCTATCCAGATCTCTTTACAGACTTTCTGCGTCCTCTACACAATTCGCTTTTCCATTCATCTTCATGTCATCCAGCAAATCTTGTTACCCTACACTCAGATGATCTGGAAGAGGGGGCTATGTATATGGTATATATATTTGCAGAACTTTTTGACCTTAATTTTTTGCTTTATCAATCATTTTTTTATTCCAATAAAACATTTCTTTGGAAAGGGTGTGAGGGGATGCAAAAATCTTGGGGTGGGGGGGAGAGGGGGTGTGGTCTGCTCAGACGGCTTTTAAATGTGGAGTCCCTACTGTGCTATTCATGAATTTCAAGGATCTTAACATTTCTGCAAAATGGCACATTTCCAATATTGGAGTTTCAAAATCCATCATTGGTACCTTCCTTTCTAACCTTCAGATCCAAAAGACTGGTTTCACTATTGGTTACTGTGAGTAGAAACTGCTCCTCTGATCTATGGAGCAACTTTGTGTCTTTCCAGTAAGTTTTAAATAAAAAGTTAGGATTGTCAGGTCTACTTTGCACTCAGCAACTGTCAGCTTTATAAAAATTAAATCAGTGAAACTGACCACTGCTGAGAGTGGGAAGACTGCAGAGCAGTGACTGGAGGAACAGCAAACCTGGGAATGACAGAATCTGCCTCTCTCAAGCTGGCTGCCCCATCTCCTCCAGTCACAGCTTGACTTCTTCCAATTTTGCTGCTCCTCCAGAGATAGAATCTATGGTTGGAGGGTTAGCAAGGCAACGCCTCTCATTGGAGGCTTCTGAGCAGTTAATCTGGCTGATTGCATTTTTGATGTGCAGGAGGTTTTTGAACGTACTGTCACTCATCCTTTTACCAGATGCTTAAAGATGAATCTAATCCATTCGCATTCTCCAAAATGGCAGAGAATCAGAAAACTGAGGCTACAAGAGGCACACCAAACCTCTTTGGAGCGTGGGGATCAGTAGCAGGCTAACCTTGCTCTGGTTCTGCAGGACTTTCTGTTCAAGAGGGGGAACCCAGCCCAAGGTGGACATGGCAACACCCTGGGACCCTTCTTTCAGTTTGAGAGGATCTCATGCACATTCTTTTAAACATGGGATCATGATGGGCTGTGTGATATTTAAATTTGCAATTGAGCAATTATATATTGTTGGAATGTGGCAGCCCTTATCCTCAGTGCTGTATCAAAACTGAAACTTGAGCATGTTGATTCTTCACTGCAGCATTATCATAGTAAATGCAGAATTTCTATTCATACAAATGCACAATATTCAATTTTAAATGTTAATTTTAAATATTAACAGTGGTGGGATATGGGTGAAGGGTGACAAAGTTGAAGGTTGTCTGAAGCTCTTGCTGCTGGCACCACTGCTTATGTTTCATAACATGTACATTTAGTCTAATTATAATAAAGAATTACATGTCTTTATTTTCATTCCACTAAAGACACTCAGGTAGCGAACCAGATGGAGCAGACGGATCTCAGTACCTGCAGACAGGACAATCAACAAAAGGAATGCTTCATTGCATTTGCCAGAGTGTACAGTGGAACGGTTCGCAGAGGGCAGAAATTGTTTGTGCTAGGACCAAAGTATGATCCTTCGGAAGCTTTAGTCAAGGTGCGTGGATATTCTGGGGCTTTTTTTCCAAATGTTCCATTCAAAACTAGTGCTGACTAGTGTCTCAAGGTATATAAGGGGTATTGCTTGCGATTGGACGATTTAACGTATGGACGTGGATTCGTATGTGAGATTTGGTGTACAATAACAAGCGATCTTATTTTTTAAGCAAAGTATTATCCAAAACTTATCATTTTCACACCAGATTATTGAGCAAACCCTTTTGTTTGAGGAGAGAAACAAGCCAGTAGAAATGTATATCCCGCTCTGTAGTGTGGCATCATACTCAAGATGTTCTATTGGCAATACATCATTGTTATCAAACACTACTCCCTTATTCAGCAAACAAGTGAAGCTGGTCAAACTGATTGTGTGTCAGTCGTTCCCTCTTGCCCACACAGAGGAAGCTGGCATACTTTTTATTTTATTGTTTAAATGTGCAATTAGCGAAGAATTGGATTTGGAATACTCAGTGTATCTAGAGCTTCCAAAATGTCTTCATTAAATAATTGATAGAAATGGCTCCTTATTTGTTTAATGGCTGCTTTAAGGATGTTCCCTCATGAGCGCACAAACATAAGTAAATGAAGCAAATTAAATGACATTTGGTTAGGGTAAGGTGATATGGTTCAGAGAACGGAAGGACTGGGCTGACCTGAACAAGCCATTGAAATCATGTGCAGAGCAGATGATGTTAAACCTACTCATATAGCTTTCTAAGAGAAAGATGAAATACAGGAAAACAAATAAAAGAAGACAGTAGAATATGTAAAAATATATGACATTATGGGCAGCTGCAAAGATCTGTTAAGAGAGTACAAAAATATAACATATGATGCAATTCTGTAGCATTTTCATGCTTCCGTTCTAAATCTAGATCAAAAGTTTGCAAACACTGTTTATGTTATGCACCAGTAGCATTTCCAATTTCTGGCAAAGTATCTAGCAGCATTACTTACGGTTGTTATTTGGAAAGCCGGGAAGAAAGCATGGAATAACTTACTGCAATGACTCATCAGATGGCTGTGCATATGGAAAACAATTGAATATTGGCAACTGGGGATCTTTTTGGGTGAAAATTATATACAGGAAAGATGGTCTGTCTAAATGAGACATGGGCAATACTTTTTGTGCCTAGCGTTCTCAGAATTAGGAAATCACTTAATCTAGATTTAGAAAGGAGGGACTGAGACAAATAACTATTTGTAAGGGATTAAAGTGGAAAAAAATTCTTGATTTGATTTAGGATTGTCACATGTTTTGGAATACAGTGAAAAATATTATTTCTTGTGCAAAACATACTGTTCTAGGAGTACATGGAAGGAAAGGAGGGGGTGCAGCATGTAATTTACAGTCATAGGGTGTAGGGAAAGATCAACTTAATATATCATGGGTCCATTCATGGTGAAAGAAATTCAAATGGAACAAGTATTGAAGGCTAAGCTTTTTTTTTGTATTAATTCAAAGTGAATTTGCTTCCAAATTCTAAATTATCAATATATGCAGCTAAAATTATTGGGATGAACAGCATTGCAGAATCGTGGCCACTGCATCACTGTTTCTTCATTGTCACCTACAGCACTGTGGGTATACTGATGCCACATGGATGCTGCAGTTCAAAAAAGCAGGTCACCACCACCTTAAGAGAAGTTAGGTATGTGTATTAAATGCTTCTCTTAACAGCAATGCTCACGTTCCAAAGTTGAATATTTTTTAAAGAATAATTTGGAAGAGGGGCAGAGGATATTTAGCAAAAATATACATTTTAAAATTGATGATGCATAAACATTGATGATCCTCCAGAAGTAACTCTTCAATTGTAGGCAATAAAATAAAACAAAACTCACTCCAACTTATAAATTAAAGAAAAAAGATTTAATAAAGAAATTTCATTACGTCAGTGCTTGAGGCATCACCCCGGACCATTCCAAACTCTCACAAACCTCAGGTGCTTCTTATTTGTACTGAGTCAGCTGGTCACCACATCATTTTGTCATTGGTTACGTAGTTTACTGGATCAACTGAGTCATTACAACATGTTATCATTGGTCACACTAAACAGATCCTTGGTTACATTCTAACAGACATCATTGGTAAGGAATGATTGCATTGTAATTTTGGGACATATAACTGATATCTAATACCCATACAAGAAACCTGCAAATTGTGGGCCAAGAGGTGTCTGCTTGTTTAGATTTTTGGTAGGTGCTACTGCTGACATTTTTTTCAATTCATTTTTATAGGATGTGGGAATCATTAGCTCTGCCAATATTTATTGCCAATATTTATTGCCAATCTCTAGTTGCCTTCACAAGGGTGATGGTGAGCTGCCCTCTTGAACTGCTGCAGTTAATTTAGTGTAGCTCTTAAGGTGGGAATGCTAAGATTTTGACCCAGTAACAGTGAAGGAACACCAATATATTTCCAAGTCAGGGGGTGAGTGACTTGGAGACGAACCTCTGGATGATATTCCCACATGTTACTCTTGTCCTAAATGGTAGTTCTCATGGACTTGGAAGGTGCTGTTAAAGGAACTTTGGTGAGTTTCTGCAGTGCACCTTCTAGATATACACAGTGCATATCTGCTACCACAGTGCGTGGTTGGTGGAGGAAATGAATGTTTCTGGAAGGGGTAGCTAGCAAGCAATCAAGTGGGCGGCTTTGTCCTTGATGGTGTCAAGATCCTTGAGTGTTATTGGAATCCAGACAAATGGAGAGTATTCCATCACATTCCTGACTTATGCCTTTTGATGGTGGATATGCTTTGGGGAGTCAGGAAGTGAGTTACTTGCCGCAGGATTTCTAGCCTTTGATTTGCTCTTGGAACCACGGTATTTATATGGCTCAAGGCAACAGTTTGAGTCTAGATGCCCCTTCGTCATCTCTGAAGAAGGGTCATCTAGACACGAAACGTTAACTTCCAGCTCTGATGAAGGCTCATCCAGACTCGAAATGCTGGTTCTATTCTTGCTCCACGGATGCCATCAGACCTGCTGAGATTTTCCGGCATTTTTCTGTTTTTGTTTCAGATTTCAGCAGCTGCAGTATTTTGCATTTCTCTTTATATATCTAGTCTAGTTCTGTTTCTGGTCAATGGAAACCCCCCAGAATGTTAATAGCGGAGGATTCAGCAATGGCAATGCCATTGAATTTCAAGTGGTAATAGTTATATCGTCTTTTATTGAAGATGGTCATTGCCTGGCACTTGTGTGGCTCGAATGTTGCTTGTTGTTGTCAGCCCGAGCCTAGATATTGTCCAAGTCTTGCTGCATTTAGTCATGCACTGCTTCAGTATCTGCGGAATCGAGAATGATACTGAACATTGTTGTTGTTAGGGAGCATCCCCACATTGTCACCTTCTGACAGAGGGAAGGTCATTGATCAAACAGCTGAAGAAACGACTGAATTCAGCAATGAGTACTGGAGCTGAGATGACTGGTCTCCAACCACCACAACCATCTTCCTTTATGCTAAGTATGACTTCAAGCAACACAGGGTTTTCCCATTCACTCCATTTTTGTAAGGCTCCTTGATGCCATACGTGGTCAAATGTTGCCTTGATGTCAAAGGCAGTCATTCTCACTTCACTTCTGGTCCTTTTATTGATGTTTGAATCAAGAATGCGGTGAGGTCAGGAGCTCAGTTACCTTGATAGAAGCGAAACTGAGCTTCTAGGAGCATGTTATTGCGAAGCAAGTGTTGCTTGATAGTGTTGTTGATGACCTCTTCCATCACTTTACTGAAGATTGAAGATTGAGAGTAGACTGATGGGGCAGTAATTGGTCAAGTTGGATTTGTCCTATTCCTTGTTTACAGGAAATACCTGGACAATTTTCCACATGGCCAGGTCTGTGCCAATGTTGTAGCTGTACAGGAACAGCTTGGCTATTATTTGAAGTATTGTCAGGACCCATAGCCTTTCCAGTGACTTCAGCCATTTTTTTGTATCACATGGAGTGAATCAATTTAGCTGGAGATTGACATCTGTAATGCTGGGGACTTCCAAAGGAAATTGAGATGGATCATCAAGTTGGCACTTCTGGCTGAAGATTGTTGTGAATGCTGTAGCCTTATCTTGTTGGAATTGGATAAGCTCTACAGAGAATGTGGGGGCACCATTGCAGGAAAATAAAATGTGAGAACTCTTTCATTTGAAGAACTGTTTTTTTATTGAGATGTTGGTTAACCGCACTGTAAAAATACATTTTTGATGCAAAATTTTGAATCTGCTCTTGTCAGTGTTAGGTTCAACATCATTCACTTGCCCTGTGAGTAAAACCTATACTCTTAACAATCAAAAGTTTATATTTATTGCTGAACATCTAGGGGAGGTGATGGTCCAGTGGTATTATTGCTAAAAAATTCATCCAGAAACTCAACTAATGTTCTGGGGACCGAGGTTCAAATCCCACCATGGCAGATGGTGAAATTTGAATTCAATGTAAAATAATGGAATTAATTGATGGTCATGAAATCATTGTCGATTGTTGGAAAAACCCATCTGGTTCACTAGTGCCCTTTAGAAGAGGAAATCTGCCATCTTACCTATTCTGGCCAACATGTAACTCCAGAGCCCCAGCAGTATGATTGATCCTCAACTGCCCTCCAAGGGTGATTAATCATAGTTAATATATGCTGGCCAGGTCAGCAACGGACATGTCCCACAAATAAATGAAAAAATCTAATTGAATGACCAGAATGGTAAACTAAAGCCTCAAGTTAGAACAGCTGGATAGTGCAATCTCACACACTGCCCAAATATGTTGTTTTCCTGTCTTTTAAAATGCAGACTTACTTGTGTATAGTCCTGGTCGCCACATTATAAGAAAGATGTGGAGGCGTTGGAAGGGTGCAGAGGAGGTTTACCAGGATGTTGCCTAGTATGTTGGGAAGGCCTTGCAAGGAAAGGTTGGAGGACTTGAGGTTATTTTCGTTAGACAGAAGAAGGTTAAGAGGTGACCTAATTGAGGCATACAAGACGATCAGAGGGTTAGATAGGGTGGACAGTGAGAGCCTTTTTCCTCGGATGGTGATGGTTAATGTGAGGGGACATAGCTTTAAATTGAGGGGTGGTAATTATAGGACGGATGTCAGAGGTAGGTTCTTCACTTAGAGGGTGGAATGCCCTGCCTGCAGCAGTTGTGAACTCGCCAACTTTAAAGGCATTCAAATGGTCAGTGGATAGGCATATGGATAACATTGGAATAGTTTAGGTTAGAGGGTCATTAGATTGGTTCCACTGATCGGTGCAACGTCGAAGGCCGAAGGGCCTGTACTGCGCTGTAATGTCCTATGTAGTAACATTTTAATGACACAGTGCCTTAGGAAAGAAACTCAAAGCATGCACTTTATAGATTACAGATAACTAAATTTCGTTGAGTATATCGTACTAAACCGAGTCAGATTATGCTTCAAGTTTCACTTTGAAGGTTTAAAGACTACTTTGTCAGGGATGCCAGATATTAAATCTTGGCTGTAATCATTCTCAGGTAGATGTTAAAAAATTCAATGCCATTATTTGAAGAAGAGTTAATTCCATGTTCCATCCAGCAGTTATTTCATTGCAATTTATGGAATCCTGCATTGGCTATTAGAAAGGAAGAATTCTGTAGCGCTTCTCACTACTTCATAATATCTTAAAACTTTTATAGCTAGTGAAATATTTTTTGTAGTGTTGTGTTGAATGGCTCTCCGTCTTGATTACAGTGACTCCCCTTCAGAAGTACATTGTTCATTGAAAAGCATTTGGGAAATTCTTGAGGTTGTGAAAAACAATACATAAATGTTCTCTCCCCAGCACGAGAAGCAGTGCCCAGGGAATAACTGCTGCTACATTTGACACTTGTGCTGGAAGCTGTTTAATAATGAAATTACTGATGGATAAAGGAAGATTACTGCTCCAGTAACCCACAATACGTGATACTCTATCTGCAGAAGCCCTAAATAAATGTGTACTCCTTAAAAAAAAGACACGTACTAAAAAGCAGAGACTTGTTAACAGACCCAAGTAACATGGCATCTAAAAAGATACAAGAGGCACTTTGAAAGCAAGGATGTTTGCAAATTGAGGCCCCGGCAAAATTGGGGTTGGAATTCTCATTTTCCGAGAAGTCACCAACCCTATCAGTAATAGCATGGGAATTCTTACCACCCCCCTCCTCACCCCGAGTTAGTTTCTCTGCCTGCACTGGGGTCTGAATCTACCTCCTGCAGGTCTGTCTCTGTCTTTGAACTCTCTCTTTGTGTGCGTCCCCAGTAGTCACTATCTCTGTCAGCTACTGGGGATGAACCTTCCTGTAGCAGCTGTCAGCACGTACAATGGCTATTTGAAATGAAGAATCTTTGTAATAAAGAAACACTGATGCCAATCCTTGAGGTGTCTGTAATTAAGAGGTTCATTGTATTTTATTCGGTTTTGGGTTCTGTCATTTTGTAAATTCCATATGTTATCTGTTGCATTTGCAATGCTTGAATAGTCTTGACAAGAGTCCAGCTAATGTAATCATTTAGTTCCTTTTTGTTCTTTGAGCAATAGACTAGGATCATAGCATCCTTCCAGTGCAGAAATAGACCATTCAGCCCTTTGAGCCTACACCGAATAATAATCCCATTCAGGTCCTATCCCCATTATCCCACATATTTACCCTACTAATTCCTGGATACTAAGGGTCAATTTAGCACAGCCAGTCAACCAAATCTGCACCTCTTTGGACTGTGGAAGGAAACTGGTGCACCTGGAGGAAATCCACTTCGACATGGGAAGAAGGTATAAATTCCCCATAGATGGTTACCCATTCTAGAATTGAACCTGAGTCCTTGGTGCTGTGATGCAGCAGTGCTAACTAACTGCTGTGCCACTGTGCTGCCCTTGGGCAGATTGTACTACATATTTCAGTTATTTTTCCAACTTACTAGATGGGAATGTTCTTTATTAATTAATGACAGCAAGAAATATTTGATTTGAAAAAGCATTGGTACAGAACCTTCATAAAATTAGTGGTGTAATGATAGATGGAAAACAACTTAGGCCTGTTGAGGCCATTAAGGATTATTTACCAAAAGCTGGTAGGTGAAATAAAATTTTGGCATATTATTTAATGTGTAAACAAAGAAGAAAATGTCTTAACAAATCGCACCTCCTCTTGCAATAAAAACTATAATATTTATTTGATTGTAGTTAACAATCTGCCAGCTTTGATATGAATAGTTTCTGAGAAACCATTTTTAATTACAAATAAAGCCTAAAATCCATCTATCTATTAAAAGAGGAATTTTCTCTTAGATTTTGCAGATATTAATATATTAAAAGTTGGCTTATGTTTGTACATATTTGTGCTTCATTGGAAACTAGATTTTTTTTAAAAACCTGCAGGTTTTGTAAATTCTGAGTTAAGCAAGACGTTTAAGAACAACCAAGCATTGTCAGTGAGCACAGATTAATCTAACATAGCATGTAACCACTATGAAAGGGCAATCATATTTCACAACAGAAAAATAATTGTGTTTTAAAAAACAACATTTACATGATTGCACACTTTCATCTCCTGACATTTTGATTAGCTTTTCATTCTTCCCTGTGAATGTTTTGACACTTTTCCCATTTACATTTCAACACACAGCAACTTCGTTAAAAATCAAAATCAGAATGATTGGCCTGACTCAAATGGATGGCCAGAAATGTCAGCTTACAAAGTATCTTCAATCCCCTATTCCTTCCACTATAGTGTCAGGAGTACACAGTCTCTGGCCAGAATCCTCTAGCTGTTTGTGTCCTGCTGTCACTGCCAGCAAGAATGTAGAATTTGGCGCTCAGCCAAATCTCCGTTCACTGCAACGGGACCGGAAAATCCCAGCTGCAAGTGAGGTTGGACAATCCGGGCCTCTGTCCTACAATGGCACTTGAGTAAATGTGCATAAACGTTTGTAGTAAATAAATATCAAAATGATTCAAGGATTTGCAAGTTGATCAGCCTGGCAGTTGGACAACAAATAGGCAACAGGAACATTCATCCCACCAAACCTCTCACTGTTCAAATAGATCATGGCTGATCATCTACCTCTAAACCATGTTTCCCTACTATCACTATATCCCTTGATGTCATTATTGACTGGAAATTTATCAGTTTCTGACTTGAACATGCTGAGTGGTGGAGTTTCTCTACCCCTCTAGACTAGAGAATTCCAATGATTCAGCAGTGTCTAAGTAAAGAAATTCCTCCTCATGTCAAATGAATTGCCCTTTATTTTGAAACTGCCCCATAGTTCTAGACTTATCAGTTAGGGTGAATATCTTATCTACATGTACCTTGTCACATCCTGCAAAAATTTCAATGAGATCTCCATTATTTAAAGCTGCAGAGAATACAAACTAAGTCACAGAGACATAGAATCATACCATGCATAAAAAGACCATTCGGCATATTGAGTCTGTACCGATCACAATCCCACCCAGGCCCTATCCTGCTATCCTTACATATTTACCTACTAACCCCTCTAATCTATGCATCCTGGTATACTAAGGGGCAATTTAGAATGACCAATCAATCTAGCCAGCACATCTTTGGATTGTGGGGAAAACCAAGGCACCTGGAGGAAACCCATGCAGACACAGGGAGAATGTGCAAACAGATAGTGACTCCAGCTGGGATTTGAACCCAGGTCTCTGGAATTGTGAAGCAGCAGTGCTAACCAGTGTGCTACCGTGCCACCCAGGTCTCCTCAGTCACTCCTCATGAGACAATTCTGCTGTTTCAGGAATTAGCCTGGTGAATCTCTGTTGCAAAAATGGTAAGCCCGAGGAGTGGGAACAATTTAGAATCCAGGAAAGGTGGACCAGGAAACAGATAAAGAAAGTATAAAAAGAACACAATTGCAAGTGAGAAAGAAATGTAAAAACTTCTTAAATATGTGAAAAGGAAAAGATTAACAAAAATAAATTTACATTGAGGTGGAGGCAGAAAAATTTACACTGATGAATAGCGAAATGATGGAGAATTAAACAATTACTTTGTGTCTTCAAGGAGAGAAGATGTAAAAAAACTACCAGGAAAGCAAGGGCATTTAAAAATGAGAAACCAAAAGAAATTATTAAATTAGTACTTCAAAAATTAATGGAATTGAACAAAGAACAAAACAGCACGGGAAACAGGCCCTTCAGCCCAACGAGCCCACGCCGCCACCCTGATGTTCCCACCTCTACTTGTGATCCCTGTCTATGTTTATAGATGTATGGATTAAAAACCAAATATGAGACAATTTAGGGAGAATTTGTTTTGCCAATTAGCCTAAGAGTATATCTTTGGGATGTGGGAGGAAACCGGAGCACCTGGAGAAAACCCACGCAAGCACGGGGAGAATGCGCAAACTCCCACAGACACAGGCCCAAACCCATGTATCTGCACAGCACAACGATAGTCACTGAGCTGTCGTGTTGCCCATCAAATGGTCCAGGTCAAGCATACACTAACGACGTGAAGCACTAGGATACTCTTGAAAAATCCAAGAGCAGCCCTCGCACGACCCATTGCGTGTATGCCCCTTGTTAGACAACAAGGTGGGCCAAAGCATCTGTAGGATAAAAACAAGTACATCAATATCATCATCTATTGACACACTTCCCAGGGACTCCCAAGGCTCATGATCCCTATTTTAAATCAGTTTGCTATATCCCTCCATTCCCATTCTGTTCATGTGTCCATCCTATTATTTCTTAAATAACTCCAGAGTGCCTGCCTCCACCACTTTACTTGGCAACGCATTCTATACCCCCACCACCCTCTGTGAAAAAACTCCCTCTAGCATCCAAATTATACCTTACTCCCCTCACCATAAGCCTGTGATCCTTGAATCCAGATGAGTTAGCTCCCAGAGTGTTAAAGGAGGTGGCTCTTTCAACACTCCCAAAAAAACCAAAACTCTACACAACTCACTAGGTGCGCTCTCACCAAGGCTCAATAGAATTTCAGTAAGACATCTTTATTCATGTACTCAAATCCCCTTGCGGTGAAAGCCAACATACTATTTGCCTTCATAGTTGCTTGCTCCACCTGCATGCTACTATCAGTGACTCATAAACAAGGACGCATAGGGTAGACCCCTTTGGACATCAACACTGCCCAATCTCTCACCATTTAAGAAATACCCTGCTTTTCTATTTTTTCTATTAAAGAGGATAAATTCACGCTTATTCATGTTATATTCCATCTGCTATGTTATTTTCCATTCACTTGCCTGTCTAATTATTCTTGAATCTTCTTTGCATCCTCTTCACGAAAAGCATAGACAGGGATCATGGGAAGAGGTGGGAACATCGGGGGGGGGGGGGGGGGGGGGGGGGGGGGGGGGGGGGGGCTCGTTGGGCCAAAGGGCCTGTTTCCCATGCTGTTTTGTTGTTTGTTCTTTGTACATACCAACTTAGTTTTATACCTCAGCAAACTTTAAAACATTGTATTTGGTCCCCACATCCAAATCACTAATATTGTGAATAGCTGGGTTCAAGCACTAATCCTCGTGACATCCCATTAGTCACAGCCTGCCATTCTGAGAATGACCCATTTATTCGTGCTCTGTTTTCTGACTGTTAACTGTTTCTCTGTTCATGTCAGTATATTTCTACCAATTCCATATGCTGTAGTTGTGTTTGGCAACCTTCTTTGTGGAACCTTTTCAAAAGCCTTCTGAAACATCCAAATATGCCATGTCCATTGATTCCCTTTTATCTATGATATGCATGCCAAAAAACATTTCAACAGAATTGTCAAGCATGATTTCCTTTTGATTAATCCACATTGACTTTGCCCAGTCATAATATTATTTTCTAAGTATCCAGCTATCAAATCCTTTGCGACAGGTTCTCGTATTTTCCTGATAACTGACATCAAACTTTTAGGTCTATCATTCTCAAGTTTTCTCTCTCCCTCCTTTCTTAAATAGTAGGATAACTTTGCTACTTTTTTAGTCTACAAGAGTCTTTCCAGAATTTTTAGAATTTTAAAAGATAACTACAATGCATCTACTATTTCTATAGCCACCTCCTTCAATGTTCTGGGACTTAACTGATCTGGACCAGGGGTGTATCAATCTTCAGTTCCATTAATTTTTCAAGTACTAATTTAATAATTTTTTTTTGGTTTCTCATTTTTGCAAGTCCTTGGTTTCCCAGTAGATTTTTTTGCATCTTCCCTCCTGAAGACACAAAGTATTTGTTTAGTTTCTCCATCATTTCTCTATTCACCAGTATAAATTTTTCTGTCTCTACCTTTAATAAATTCATATTAGTTTTTGCTAATAAGTCTCTTCCAATGATTTAATGCTATCATTAACTCATTTTGTTAGCTGTGGTTGATTCACCTTTCCTGTTGGACTTATGTTTCTTAGAGAAATGTACAGTTGCTATAGGCCATATAATATTTCTTTAAATACTAGCGATTGTCTGTCTGTTGTCAAATCTTAAATGTATTTTCATAATCCATCACAGTTAACTTGCTGTTCATAGTTTCTTTTGTTCAGATTTAAGACCCTAGTGGTCTTTCCAATGCCCTCCATGATTTTATATTCCATTCCCCTTGCAATAAACACCAATATTCCATTTGCCTTTCTAATCACCTGTAAACGATGCATCTACTATCTCTGCAGCCACTAGACCCTAAAATGTAGGCAATTTAGATCTGGGAACTTGTTTTTATTATTTTGTAAGTCTGTACCATCAAATTCTGCAATCTCTCCATTGAAAGAGCATACTGATTTTTCATTGTTCTTGCAGAACTGGATAAGTTCTCATTTTCCTACATGATACTCCATCTGCTAATGTTTTGCCCACTCAATTATCCTGTCTATATGCTTTTGCAAACTCTCTACCTCCTCATGACAACTTACTTTCCTACTTATCCTGATGTGATTAGCAAAGTTAGGATCCATATATTTGGTCCCTTTATCCAATGCATTATAAATAATTGAGGCCCCAACACTGATCCCTGTGGCATTCTACTTTTAGAAATACGAGTATACCACATCCAAAAGTTCCCCTTTAACTACCTTGTTTACTTCCTCAAAAATCTCTAGCAAATTTAGTTAACCATCATTTTCCTTGCACAAAACCATGTTAAGAATGTTTTTCTCTGTATCCTGCTATCACCTCCTAATAATGGAACCTTGCAGTTTTGCTATGACAGATGTGAGGTGGAATTCTCCTATTTTGAGACTAAGTGTGGTTGGCGGGCAGCTCCAGTGGCACTATTCCACTGGCCTCCACCATTTCCTTGTTTTCCATTATCAATTCCTCCCCCCTCCCCCGCCCCACCAAAAGATTTATTCTCCACAGGATCATTATGAGCTTTAATTACTCTTTCTCTATTAAAATACTTGTGAAGACTTGTTACTGTCTGTTTTAATGTTGTTAGCTAGCTTTCTGTTGTTCTCAACTTTCTCCCCTTTTTATTGTTAGTCTTTGTTTACTTTTAAAATCTGACCAATCTTCTGATCTACCACTATCCTACCACTTGCAGATGTGTAGTGTTTCTTTCAATGAGACAATTCCTAACTACTACATTCAGTCATGGATGATACATCCTTCTCGGAGAGTCTTTCTGTCTTACTGGGATAAATCTTTGCTGAGGTTATTAAACATCTCCTTAAAAGATTGCCACTACATCTCTATCATTTGATCTTTTAAACTGTTTTCCCAATTCACTTCAGCTAGCCTTTACTTTCATACCATTATATTATTCTTATTCAGGTTTAAAACACTAAGCTTAGACCCACACTTAACCTCTTCAAACCAAATGTAAAATTATTGGTGTCAACCAGAGGTTCCTTTAACTTGAGGGTGCTGATGAATCCTGTCTCATCTCTCATTACAGATCCAGAATACCTTGCTTCCTGGTTAGCTCAAGCATGCTCTAAATTATCTCTCATACACTCTATGAATTAGTTTTATAGTTATCTTTGCCAATCCGATTCTTCCAATCTACATATAGATCAAAATCACCTACAATTATTGCAGTAGTTCATTACACACTGCAATTCTACAGCATAATTATTATTAAAGGGCCTATAATCTACTCCCATAAGTGACTTCTTACTTTTCCTATTCCTTATCTGTATCCAAACTGATTGATTATGCATCTTGCTCTTCGAGCTGTCGCCTTTTGCTAATACACGTAATGTAATGACATCTTTAACAGAGCTACCCCATTCTATATTCAAGTCCTATCCTTGGTCAGCCTATAACCATGTCTCTTGAATGGTTTCTCCAGTTCCCACAGTTTTTTTTATCCACTTTCTCCAGAATTGGTGCTAACACCTCATGAATAAATCCCATTTCCCCCACATCAGCCTTTGAACCACACATTCATTTCTCTAATCTTATTTACCATATACCATTTCCTTTGTGGCTCAGGTAATAAACCTGAGATTGGACAACTATCTGGTTCATCTCCACCTTTGGACTGTGCCAGTCATGAACTTATTGTGGATGATCATAGTGGCATGATACTTTAATTGAAATGTGGCTTAAGGACAGTGACAATTTTTACCTTATTAAGACCTTATCACTGTCATAATTTAGTTTCACCCCCTATTGTTCTGGAAGCTATTATTCCTATGAGCACTTCACCCTTTTTCACCGCTCACCTCCCCTTTAAAAGTTGCATTGTCATAGAGGTTTATAGCATGAAAGCAGGCCCTTTGGCCCAATTTGATCAGTTTTTTTTTAAGCAACACAGCACGGGAAACAGGCCCTTCGGCCCAACGAGCCCGCGCCGCCGTCATACTATATAGTAGCAAATCCATTATCCTATTTTAATATTCCTATGTAATAATATATATATTATTCCTAATATGGAAAATTCTCACCATAGGGACAATTTGTTTCCCAATCAGCCTAAGAGCGAATTTTTGGGTTGTGGGAGGAAACCGGAGTGCCCGGAGAAAACCCACGCAACTACGGGGAGAACGCGCAAACTCCCGCAGACACCGGCCCAATTCCAAGTGTCTGCACAGCCACATCGATAGTCTCTGAGCTGTCATGGTGCCCTTCAGATGGTCCACATAAAGCACTCATTTACGACATGAGGTACCACTAAGCTAATCTCAATTGGCCACATTTGGCCCATATCTCAACTATACCCATTTTACGCATGTAACTGTCCAAGTGCTTTTTAAAAGACAAAATTTTACCCGCGTCTGCTACTGCCTCTTGTTCCAGACATTCGCTGCCCTTGGTGTGAAAAAATTGCCCCTCTGGACCCTTTTGTATTGCTCTCTCCTCACCTTAATCTATGCCCCCTAATTTTAGACTCCCCTACCTTTGAGGAAAAAAATGTTGACTATCTAGCTGATCTAGGCCCCTCATTATTTTATAGACCCCCATAAGATCATCCCTAAGCCTTCTATGCTCCAGGGAAAAAAAGAGTTCCAGTCTATCCAGCCTCTTCTTATATAACTCAAACCATCAAGTCCAGTATTATACAGTAAATTTTTTTCTGCACTCTTTCTAGTTTAATAATATCCTTTCTATAAAAGGGTGATCAGAACTGCACATAATATGCCAAGTGTGGCCTTACCAATTCTTGTACAACTTCAACAAGGTGTCCCAACTCCTGTATTCAATGTTCTGACCAATGAAACCAAGCATGCCGAATGCCTTCTTCACCATCCTGTCCACCTGTGGCTCCATTTTCTATCGCATCCATTAACTCCATTTCTATTGCAGTCCCAAGCTATAGTTCAAGTTTATAGCCAGATTTCACACCAGGAGAACTCCTTATCCTCAGTGATTCCAGGTTCAATCTCACTTCTTCCCTATGAATTCACAACTCTCCTGTCTTTCAGAATTGAGAGAAGGTTTGCTCAACTGATGGGATGAAGTTGTTATCTTAGAAGCAAAGATTGAACAAGTTGGACCTGTACCTGTAAAAATTTGGAAGAATGAGAGGTGATCTTATCGAAGCACATAATTTCTGAGGGGACTTGATAGAGTGGATGTTGGAAGGATGTTTACCCTTTTGGGGGAGTCTAGAATTAGGGGATAATGTTTAAAACTTCAGAGTCTCACATTTCAGACTGAGAATTTTTTTTTAAGAGTCATGAATTATCAATCCCAAGAGCAGTGGAAGCTGGGTCATTAAATATGTTGAAGGCTGAGTTAGATTTTTAATTAACAAAGGAGTTGAGATTTATGGGCGAAAAACAGGAAAGTGGAGCCGAGTTCCTGAATATACAAAGGTCAATAGCAGGTGGGAAAAGCAGCATTGAAGCCTCTGATGGTGGTATTCTGCACCGCATCATCCTGGACTTTGCTTAAAAAGAAGCAAGGGGCAGATCCCATGACATTGTACTGGTAGGACGGGCTCTGATTAAGCCTGCCCTCCCAGCAACTCCATTCTTTGAAGATCGGGACACTGTTTTTAATGCGCAGAAGTTAACAAGGACCCCCCCACCCCTCCCGGATGCTGCGTTGCGTATAAGCATAAACCATCAACACAGTACAGTATTCAGGGATAATGCCTGGACTTGACCCTCTCCCCTCTGATGGAGCACCTGAGCTCCTCTGGGAGGTCTGGATGTCAGGTGCACACCTCAAGACCAGTTGTGATTCATACCGGGTCTGTCTTCATACTGACTTGAATGGGTTTTCTTCTGGGTGTGGAGGGAGTTGGGATTCAGGCCTGATAATGTGATGCTGATGTACGAAAGTGATGTCCTCAATGCCACTGACAGGGTTGGGGACAATAGCACCGTACGTTTACATCACTGTGAAATGTGACCCAGCCCTCTCTTGAGATTTTCAGCTCTCATTGCCAAACCTGTCCAGAAGAATTCCAGCTGAAATCACAATCCAATCAGCCATGATTTTATTGAATGGTTCAGTGTGCTTCAAGCACCAAATGGCTTACTTTTGCTGTTAATCTAAATACCTCTTTCAGATGAGCTTAGATTCAAAGCCAGCGTTTCCCATGGCCTCTGTATTTCATGCTTTTGATTGCTGGCAGGGCCATCACTGACCACTTTCTTTTGTCCTTCACCTCTCCTTCTTGACACACATCCAATTTCACTTCTGTCTGTTTCCTCACTTGATTATTTACAACCGCACTTTCAATCTCTCAACTGCCTAACCTTTGGTCTTCCAGTCATGCAGAGGTGTTGATTTTCTCAATTATTCGCTCATTTGTGCCTTTGAGACACTCGTTCACTGCAAAACCTAACTATTTCCTTACTTAAGGGCCTTTTCTTTGCTCACTTTGGCTCAAAGAACAAACCCTTCAGCATTTTTGATGCAAAGCTAGTTCTAGCATTATTTCCCAGTTCTGGAGCCCCAGTCTCCTCTTCCAAAACTAACCACAAGGCAGAAAATAACATATGAATTATTTTCTCTGAAGCCAATTGTTTCCGTGAGCTTTGTTCTTAGCCACTCTCAAATTAATTCTGCTGCGTTTGCTGCTACTCCCTACCCACACATCTCCTCTCCTTCCCCTGCCCCACCCACCTTCCCTGCTCATGCTCTCCTCCACCCCCCGTGATCATCCCCCATCTGCTTCACTAACCTTGGACCTTTTTTTTTCTAGTTTCCCTCCTATCTCCCTCTTTGCCACTGTGATTTCATCATCCCCATGACACTTCACCGTTCCTCTTCCCTTTACCCAAAGCTCACTTATCTACTGACCATTTTCCTTCCCATGCCTCTTTCATGTTGCCATTGTAAATGGTATCCTTTCCATTAGTGCTGCTACCTTTCAAAGCACCTATCAACCCCCACAATTCAGAATACCCACCCTTATCCCTCTGTCCTTATAAATGACCACCCCATCTCCAAACTTTTCAATAAGTTGAATTTCTCCAATCAGGTTAGCTTAACTGCGGAACACTCTAACCAACTTCACAATGCTATCCTCTGTGTATGTAGTGAATTATCTGACGTCCATCATTATAGAACATTACAGCACAGAACAGGCCCTTCGGCCTTCGATGTTGCGCAGACCAATATAAAAAGCAATTCCCTCTCCAAACTAAACCATTCCCTTCTCTTCCATATACATATCAACTAACCTCTTAAACGCCACCAAACTTGGCGCATCTACAACTGCTGCAGGCAGGGCATTCCACTCCCGAACCACCCTTTGGGTAAAGAACCTACCTCTGATATCCGTCCTATAACTATCACCCCTTAATTTAAAGCTGTGTCCCCTCGTGCTAGCTTTTTCCATCCTAGGAAAAAGGCTATCACTGTCCACCCTATCTAAACCTCTAATCATCTTATATGTTTCAATAACGTAAATGAAGTGCTTCGAAAGGTTAGTCATAGCATGAATCAATTCCAGCCTCCTGGGCTACCTGGATCCACTACAGTTTGCCTACCACCGTAACAGGTCCACAGCAGATGCCATTTCCCTGGCCCTGCACTCAACCTTGGAACACCTAGATAACAAGGATACATCTGTCAGACTCCTATTTATTGACTACAGCTCAGCCTTCAACACTATTATTCCCTTGTAACTCTGTCCCAAAATGCGTGGCCTGGGCCTCGGCACCTACCTCTGCGACTGGTTAGAACATAGAAGAGTACAGCACAGCATAGGTCCTTAGGCTGTCAATGTTGTGCCGAGTTATGTCCGAACACAAGATCAAGCTATCTCACTCCATGTATCTATCCAATAACCGCTTGAAAGTTCCTAAAGTGCCCACTATCACAGCAGGCAGTGCATTCCACACTCCAATTACTTTCTGAGTAAAGAATCTCCCTCAGGCATTCCTCTTATTATCTCCTACCATTACCTTTATAGATATGCCCCCTTATTTGCACTTTCTCCAAAGCATCCATGTTCTTCTGGCTGTGTGGCGACCAGAACTGCATGCAATATTTCAAATGCGGTATAACTAAAGTCTCATTGTCCTCCTACATCTCTGACATGGTTGATCACATCATTCTGCTTCAATCCCTCTCTTTCATTGTCTGAATCTAGATTAATGGCTCTTCCTGTAAAAACTCACTCTTAACTGTCTGATTTTAACCAGACATATCGAGCACTAGATTCTCATGTTGCTCCTGTGTGGTTATTTCCAGAGTTAAAAAGATCTAGTTTTGGTCTTCTTCTTTACTTCAACAGTGTATTGTCCTTTGGTATTGTCATCTCCAGATATAGTGTCAGCTTCCACAAGTAGCCGATGATACCCATCTCTATCTCCACCACCTACTTCTCTGTTATCTCAGCATTATCAAAATGCTCATCTTATTCCTGTTTCAGTTGCAGCTTTCTTCAACTACATTGGGATGACCAAGCCATTGTCTTCAGCCCCTGCCACAAACTACATACCTTTGCATCAGTCTGATCACTCTCACAGCCACTGTCACAGGCTGCCCAGAATGTTTGCAGCTTGGTGATCTATTCCAATCTAAGCTAAGTTTCTGACTCCAGATTCTGTCCATTACAGACTACCTATATCCACTTCTGTAACAGACCCTGCATCAACTCACCTGATGCTAAAATGTTTGGTTGCCTGTGATATTTGGTATGTACCTATTACAATGCCTCCAACCCTCAGCCTGTCTACAAACAGCAGTTCTTTCAAAACCTGTGTCCTTGGAAAATTTTTAATGAGAGGCACTACACAAATGCAAGTTGTTAGGGTTCCATGTCAACATAATTGCAGTGAAGTCTAAAATATCTTTTAAAGTAATGGAAAATCAATTACAATATTTATAGAAAAACTAAAATTGATAATGACTTCAAAAATGCATGCTCATTTAAAGTTAAAGTTTATTTATTAGTCACAAATAAGGCGTACATTAACACTGCAATGGAATTACTGTGAAATTCCCCTAATTGCCACATTCCGACATCTGTTCGAGTACCCTGAAGGAGAATTTAGCGTGGCCAGTGCACCTAACCAGCATGTCTTTTGGACTGTGGGAGGAAACCTATGCTAACATGGGGAAAACATGTAAACCCCATATAGACAGTGACCCAAGCTGGGAATCAGCAATGCTAATCACTGTGCTGCCCCTGAGAAAATTTGAGCAAATTTTGGGCATTCGAAGTGTAATTACTGGCCAATATTAAAATGCAGACATTGTGGTACAATCTTATGGAAATGATGTGAGCAATAGATTTTATTGACAGCATGAATGTATATTAAGTTCTACTATTTTACACAAGTATGCAGGGGAGCAATTCTAAAATACATGAAAGTCTTTTCATAATATCAGGCATTATAGCAGATTTTGTCTCCCATGCTTATCTGATCTTATAATTGATTAAATGTTGGATAACATGCTGAAGACGTTGACATTGTGCTGTAAACTTCAGCACACAAGTTTTAATGATTTGTTAATGTGATCTCAGTCTCCTGACATGTTACTTTCTTAGAACTTATTCCAGCATTTAGTGTTAGTTACTCAGAAGGACAGTAAGGATACTGTGGCAGACAGTAATGGATACTGAGACTCTTGATTTAAAATTCATTATTTGACCAGCAGCAATATAGGATGACAAGATTTCAGATGTACTGATTTAAGAATTTATCTCACTGATCGATGCAGACAAATGTAACTTCTACAGATTTAACATATCTTTATAGATGTCTATTACTATTCATTAGTTTATTATCGAGCTAAGAATGCATATGACTACCACAGACAGATTTTGCACTTGCACTTGGGCTAATTCATATTTATCTATTCAGTTGCCGGAAAGCTGCTCACCTGGTGATGACTTGTTGATCCCACATCTGGCTCATTGCACAGTGGAAGATTTATTCCTGCTAATGGGAAAAGAATTAGAGAATTTACAGGAGGTACCCGTTGGCAATGTGCTAGGTAAGACTTTATAGTTGGTTTTTTGTCTTACTTTGTTGGTCTTTGTGGAAAATGTATGGGTGGAATGGGTAATGGCATGTCTATCACAAAAAAACCTTACAGAGATTGAACTTGGAAGTACTTTATAAAATATAAAAGCTACTATTTCATTTCATTCCTCCGCTTTCCTCTTTTCTTATTCTAGTTAACATGGATTTTAGTAAATATGGTATTTCCTGTACCCAGCCATGGGTGAATCTTTGTTGCATTTACAATATTTGGTTTTGTCATGAACTATATTGAATAGAGTGTTGTTTACACAGTGTTCCCTGTTCATATACATCATAGCATAACTCTGTGGATGGGAGTAGATTGTTAGAACATAGAACAATACAGCACAAACAGGCCCTTCGGCCCACGAGTTGCGCCGATCACATCCACCAATCCACAGACCTATCTATATCCCCCTATCCTATTCTTTGCCATATACTCATCTAGAAGTCTCTTAAAAGACCCCAGTGAGTTTGCCTCAACAACCTCCGACGGCAGTCGGTTCCATTCACTCACCACCCTTTGAGTGAAAAACCTACCCCTGACATCTCCTTTGTATTTGCTTCCCTGCACCTTAAATCTGTGTCCTCTCGTATTGACCATTTCCGCTCAGGGAAATAGTCTCTGAGAGTCCACCCTATCTATTCCTCTCAACATTTTATAAACCTCTATCAGGTTGCCTCTCAACCTACGTCTCTCCAGTGAGAAGTGTCTCAGCTCCCTCAACCTATCTTCATAAGGCCTGCCTCCCAATCCAGGCAGCATCCTTGTAAAACTCCTCTGAATTCTCTCAATAGCCCCTACATCCTTCCTATAGTGAGGCGACCAGAACTGCGCACAATAGTCCAAGTGGGGTCTGACAAGAGTCTTATAGAGCTGCATCATTACCTCCTGACTCCTAAACTCTATTCCTCGATTAATGAAGGCCAGTACACCGTACGCCTTCTTGACCTCTTCCTCCACCTGCGAGGCCGATTTAAGAATCCTATGGACCCTGACCCCAAGATCCTTCTGCTCTACAACACAACTAAGACTCCTACCCCTTATATTGTACTTCTTCATCCCATTATTCCTGCCAAAATGGACCACTACACATTTATCTGCGTTGAAGTCCATCTGCCACTTCTCCGCCCAGTCTTGCATCCTGTCTATGTCCTGCTGCAACTTTTGGCATCCCTCCAGACCATCCACAACACCACTGATCTTTGTATTATCGGCGAACTTGCTAACCCATCCCTCCACTTCCTCATCCAGGTCATTTATGAAAATGACAAACGGCAGGGGTCCCAGAACAGATCCCTGGGGCACTCCACTGGTTACCGACCTCCATGCAGAACAAGATCCATCCACAACCACTGTCTGCCTTCTGCTGGCAAGCCAGTTCTGGATCCACGAGGCCAAAGCCCCTTAGATCCCATGCCTTCTCATCTTCTCCAGAAGCCTTGCATGTGGGACCTTATCAAACGCCTTACTAAAGTCCATGTACACTACGTCGACCGCCCTTCCTTTGTCAATGTGTTCAGTCACGTTTTCGAAGAACTCAACTAGGCTCGTAAGGCATGACCTGCCCTTGACAAAACCATGTTGACTATTTCTAATCAGTCCAAACTTCTCCAAATGTTCATATAGCTTATCCCTCAGAAGCCTCTCCATCAGCTTACCAACCACTGAAGTCAAACTCACTGGTCGGTAATTTCCTGGACTATCACTGTTCCCTTTCTTAAAGATAGGAACTACATCCGCAATCCTCCGGAACCTCTCCCGTTTCCATGGATGACGCAAAGATCATCGCCAGGGGCTCTGCAACCACTTCCCTCACCTCCCACAATAACCTGGGTTACATCCCATCCGGTCCTGGTTTCTTGTCTATCTTGATAGAATTTAACAGATCTAACACATCCTCTTTCCTAACATCCACATACTCAATCTTTTCCGTATGCCGCAAACCTGCAGTGCAATCTCCCAGTTCACCTTCCACTGTGAATACCGAGGCAAAGTACTCGTTAAGCACCTCTGCCATTTCTTCTGGATTCACACAGACTTTTCCCCCTTCACCTTTTATAGGCCCTATCCCTTCTCTTCTCTTTGTCCTGGGAGTCTAATGTGCAAAAGACAAGAAACAGAAGTTCGAGGGACTGTTGTCAGTCAGAAGGGAGTCACAGAAAAAGTGAGGAGTGTGGCCATAAAGAGATTAAAACTTATGGATCAGAATTTTAAATTTGAGATTGAGCATTAGTACAGATTGACGATAACAGGGACTTCATCTGGGATGAAATGAAGGCGGGAGACTTTTGAATGAATGGAAGTTGATAGAGGAAAGATATCTGACCAGGAAAGCATCAGAATAGTCAATGGTGACTAAGACATGAATGACAGAAGAGATGATAATATATTTGTGAGATGGAACAGAAGATAATATATCTGTAAGACTCTGTATTTTTCAGCATCAGCAAGGCATGTAATATTCTTATCACATCAGTAATCTGATATATAGCTATAATAAATTTCCTGTATCCAGTGAAGGGTGAAATGCTATTGCATTTGCAGTATTTAGTTTTGTCATGGACTGTATTGAATAAAGAGCTGACGACGCAGTGTTCTAACTGAGAAAGCAGCAAGGTAGATAAAACTAAACTGGAAATTGAGTGAATCTTTAATTGGAACATTGTGTTGCATATTCTGTTACTTTGGGTCATGAAGTTGACCTAAAGCTGGCTGGATGTTTTTCTCCCCGCAGGATTAAGAGTTTCAGTCAGACTGTTTACTGCATCTGCACTGAGATGAACCTTTATAATCAAGTGATTATATCAACATGCAGACAGCAGGTGCACTTCACATATTTAATCATATTAATTCTTAGTTATTTTTGCGGGGAAAAAGTCAAATATCAATTCGATTCAGCAGCATAATTAAAACAGCCCTTACCATTTTTTGTGCTCAAAAACATTTTGAATTAATGGGTAATTCAATTTAACAGACATAATTAAAAGTGTAGGTGATACTATATTCAGATATACGGTCATTTGGGAGGACAGAAGTTTGAAATGAAAAATATGTAGAAGCTTTTCACCTTGCACTCATAGAGACACTTTGCAAGAATATAAGGGGCAAACAGCAATTTATACTGTTTGAGAAAAAAATGCTGATTAGTTGGCAAGGACTCTGGTCGAGGCATTGCCATGAGAATACACCAGTTGATGGTGACTGACAGTTAATTGCCAAGCAACATTTGAAATTTTAACCAGGCAGTTTTATTCTAATTGATCAAGGCATTGTCCTAAGGAATGAATCAACAATTGGCTGTCGCTTATCTTGTTTAGCTGAAACAGGCATAATGTGTGTACACGTTCTGTCAGTCCACATAAAACAGAGCCCTGTGCATTAAAATATGTAGCTTCTAGTACATACACATGCACCATGCAGCAAGCCTGACTCTCAGTATCAGATTGATAGAGTCTGTACCTTGCCCATTGAAAACAGCAACTGGGACATGCTATTTGATAAATGTGATAAACAACGTGGTATCTGAATTCGAGTGGCATTGTGATCCAAGGTGCATAGGTCGTATGTCGCAAAGTCAGCCGAATTGTATCTGGCCATGCCTGACCAGCCCAACATTGGATATGATTCTGCAATTGAGGATCGTTTAGCAAATGTCCAATGTGCGAAAAATTATGCTGACAATCAATTTAAACTCAGCAGTGTGGCACATTTGTATGTACTGGAAGCTACACAAATGGTTATGTCACCAGCATCGAGTTAGCTCAGTTGGCTGAAAGGCTGGTTTGTGATAGAGTGCCGCCAACAGCTCTGGTTCAATTCCCATACCAACTAGAACTATTCATGAAGATCCCATCTTCTTAACCTTGTCCTTTGTCTGAGGTGTGGTGACTGTCAGGTTAATTACCACCAGTTAGCAACTTATCATCATCTTGGACTATGGCGACTTTATACTATTATACAAGCGCTTTTCTTTGCAGATAGAATGAACATGTACACACACTATGCCGATTCCAGCTAAACAAATAAGTGACAACCATTTGTTTGCGATGCCATGACCAATCAGGGTCAAGCTGCTTGTTTAAAATTTCAACAATACTTGGCAGTTAACTGTTAATTACTATCAACTTGTGCATTCTCCATGGCAATGCCTCTACTAATTTTAACTCACTTGCCAATGAACTTGTGTCTTCTCGTAAAGTATAAATTATCATTTATTTTTCCCTTTTATTGATATTCTTGCAAAGTGTCGTGATGAGTGCAAGGCGGAAACTTCGGCATGTCTCTTTCTCAGCAACATTCAGACAGGACTTGCAAACAAGATTACATATTTTATAATTCCATTAAGAAGAAGTTGTTAACTGGGGAAAGAATAGCGCCTATTAGAAACCAAGGGGACAATCTGTGTGTGAGAAGGCACAGGACCTTGGAAGCTGTTCAGTTTATACTGCTCATTGGTCTTCACTCAGGAAAAAGAGAATATAGCTATTAGATTCAGGAAAAGGGACTGTGAGGAACTTGCATGGATTGACACAGAAAACAAAGAGGTATTGGAGGCTTTGATGGGGCTTTTAAAATGGACAAATCTCCAGGGCCCGGATGAATTGCATCCCAGCCTCCTGGAAGGAGCAGCAGGAAATTGCAGGCGCTCTGATAGAAATTTTTAATTCCTCTCTGGGGAAATACATAAGGACTAGAGGATGACTAATGTAGTCCCACTTTTCAAGAAGGGTGGTAGAGATGAACCAGGAAATTACAGATGGGAGTCTCACATCAGTGGTAGGGAAACCACTGAAGAAAATTCTGAAGGAGAGAAGTAATCTCCAGTTGGAAAGGCACTGGATAATTAGGGATAATTAGCCTGGCTTTGTTAGTGGGAGGGCGTGCCTTATAAATGTATTTGATTTTTTTGAAAATGTGATCGCGTGTGTGGATGAGGGAAGTGTGGTGGTTTGTATGGATTTTAGCAAAACTGTTGATAAAGTCCCACATGGGAGACTGACTGAGAAGATTGAAACACCTGGAATTCAGGGAAAATTGCTGAGATGGTTCAAATCTAGTTTGGTGATAGGACATAGAGGGTGGTGATGGAAGGTTGTTTAAGTGACTGGCGGCCAGTGTCCAGTGGCATACCACAAGTTTCAGTGCTGAGATCCTCATTGTTTGTTATGTATGTAACTTATATAGATGATAAAGTTGGGGGAAATGATAAGCAAGTTTGCAGGTGACACCAAGATTGGTAGCGTGGTTAATAGCGAAGAAGAAGGTCATACATTATAGGAAGATACAGATGGGTTGGTCAGGTGATATATATTCCTGATAAGTACGAAGTGAGGTACGTTGGTAGAAGTTAGGGAGAGGGAGAAAAACCTTTTCTGCATTGTAAGACTATGATCTAACCCTAACATAGTGATAAATGGCATTCTCTGTGACAATAATGTATTATCTCTCCATAATCTCTCTACTGATTAGGATGTGATCAGTCACACCTCCTCCTTTTCAATGTCCCTTCCTCATGTGACTATGCTCACTTGGTTCAGTTGCACCTAGAGTATCTCCAACAATAGCTTCACTTCCTGACCTTACACTGCTCCTTCTGGAGTATTCCAAAGTTCTGCATTGAAACATCATAACATTCAAGGATATGGGACAAGTGCCAGGATATGTGACTTTCATGGGAGTTATTGTCGTTACAAACTCAGTGGGCCGAAGGACCTTTTCTGTGCTGTATGGCTCTGGTACTCTATGCAATCCATCAGAGTTACAGTATGGACAAAAAGAAAGGAAAAAAATGGTGTTTGCAGTGGATATAATGCAAATCTTCATTGTATGGATCTGAATCCAGTTTGAACTATTAGATAAAAGTTTCTTCTTTCTTTTAACTCTGGAGGATCATATGTGAAGCCATTTCAGCAGTCACAACTAAGTAATTGGTAGGTTTGTCTACATAACATTGCCCTTGATAGAGTTTCAGAGAGGCTGGTTAAAACAATCTTCAGCCTTTTCCTAACAATGGTATACCATGAGAAAAACTTAACAGTTGGTAACAATAAGAGAAATTAAAAATTGCAGTAGCAGTTCACCTCTTCTATTACTTCCTCAACAAGGTTTAGAAATGGAATTCCAAAGAGTGAGGCTCAGGTACTTGAAAACATAGCTGTCAAACAGTAGCTAATGAAAGAAGAAATGCATGAAACGAAGCAGCGTAATTGGAAGTAAAGCGTGGTAAGGTTTCAGAGAAAGTAGGGGTCGCAAGTCTCGGAACAGAATTTAAAATGTCGTACTGGGGGAGAGGAGTAGGTAGCCAATGGAGGACAATGAAGATATGGGTGATGTGTGAACTGGAACAAGATGAATACCACAGAGTGCTGGACACATTAGTATTTTTTTGAAGACTGGTGGAAGGCAGGACAGGAAGGAGAAGATTGGAATGATTGGGTCTAAAAGTAACAAAGGCGTATGTAAAGTTATCAGTAGCAGAGGAACTGAGATAGAGATGTTAATGGACAATAGAGCGGCAAATGATTGGGCACTGCTACCTCACAGCACCAGGGACCCGGTTTTGATTCCAGCTTGGGTCACTGTGCGCAGTCTGCACGTTTTTATCGTGTCTGCTTCAGTTTCCTTCAGGTGTTCTGGTTTCCTCCCAATTCTGACCCGAACAGGTGCCGGACTGTGCCGACTAGGGGAATTTCACAGTAATTTCAAGGCAGTGTTGCTTGTGACTAATAGTTAAACTTTACTTTAAGCTTGTATAATCAGTGTCAGACTATTCATATGGGAGTGTGTTAGGGAGTACAGATATCATGGCCAGATTTGATTTTGGCTTCAACTGGTGTCCGTTGATGTGCGCAGGATAAAAATTAGAAGCAGAATGTGAATTGATTCCATTCCCTCTTCCCATCCTCATGCTGCACTCTTCTTGGGATGAAGTAAGTCGGGGCATTCCAGAGGTTAAACCTGGGCTTTATGACTTTGTATGGGTCAGTATGATGTTATCCACTGAATTGCTGGGGAAATACAATGTTCATGCACATTATCCTTATGTATTCTGTTGGGTTGTCCATCTGGACTCTGGATATGAGAGAGGCATATTAGTATGTACTCCTACGTTTCTGCTATTGGTGTATTCTATCTATCTCAATGTTTTGCTGTTAAGATGCATGTAATATTTGATTTGAACAGATGATTTATCATGTCAACTATACATAAATCGAGTGCAAATTATTGGTGTGATAGTATGATATACTTCTCCATTCTGAACCTTTTACCAACAGTTTCTGTTGAATAAATAATACATCCATGGTAAATGTCTTTTTCATTTCCTAGTTCACTATTCAGTTAGAATATCATATACAGTTTTTTGCATGTCTGTAAATATGGAAACATCTAGCTGGTGAGACAGGGAATTGATAACCAGTTGTTAATTGAAATGCCAATATGCCATAATTGGTGAATGAGCCAATATTTTACAAAGTAAATAAAAATTGGCATATACCAGATTAGATTGGCATTGCATGAATATCTAATAAATGAATTAATCATATGTATCTGTTCAATCTACCAAAAATATCTGCATGGCTACTGACCAGTGCCAAACATGAGCCTATTTCAAACATTTAATCTTGACTAACTTTACGAAGTGCAGTTAGACTTGTAGTGTGTATGTGGCTGAGATTCTAAGGTAATTTATAGCATAAATAAACTTTTCATTAACAATTTACTTTTTACAATCTGAATAGATGGTATGTTATTGGCTCCTGAAACTTATTTACACTCCTGCCTATGTTAAATTTCCTTATTATGTTAATATATATGGTAATTTTAGAATGTTAGATGTATCTAATTTAATAAAGCTCTTTCTCTTAATGCTCCTTCTGTTTGTTCTAAATTCTCACACTTGCAGTCTACGTTCCATCTCGAATCAAAAGCTGAGCTGTTCTGTTGTGTCTGCCTGTCACTGACATATCCATTACGAACTGAATAATTGCAGTGGACTTTTACTGAGACACCGTCATGGAACTCTTTTCAAACCTTGCAAATTTAGATGGATGCGTGGGTTAAAATGCCTGTTTTTTTTTGCATTGTTTAAAATATTTACATTTTGGGATAATTCAACTTAACCAGCATGAGCTAGCAGACAGAAATAATGTTATCACACTGCTGTTGGCCTGGAGTCGATTCATGTGCAGATAAATTGGCACAGTTTAAGTTTGGCTGCCTCATTATATACTGTCTATCAATGTGCTATAGAAAAGAGTCATACTCATGAGTTTTGGTTGCTGGGAAAGTTAACTGCGGACTGTGTTTTGAATAAAAAGTTAGCAGAACATTTAGGTGGGATTATTGTTGAAGATGCATCTTACTGGATATGTGTTAAGCTGGTATTTAATATAAGATAATTTTATACAAATTTAATTTCTCCTTTAAAGAAGTGGGAATCTAGGGATGTTTTATCGTTGGCAGAGAGTACTCTACCCTGTTCAGAGGCATTCGTTCTACAAATTTTGTATATTTTAAACATTTTAGCTGATCCCATGTCTTCCTTCTAACCTATCTTTTCATACATGTCTGTCTGTGTAGAGTTTGCACATTCTTTCTGTGACTGCATGGGTTTCCTCTGGGTGCTCTGGTTTCCTCCAACAGTCCAAAGATATGCAGGTCAAGTTGTTTGGTTACGCTAAAAAAAAACCCTTAGTGTTAGGGGATTAAAAGAGTAACTACACGGGTTACGGAGATAAGACGTGAGTTGGATTGTTGTTGGTCCAGGCTCGGTGGGCTGAATGGCATCCTCCTGCGCCTAAGGAATTCTATGATATTAAATGTGATTGTAGACATGTCCCTCAACTCTTGTCAGTTTTAATGTCACATTTCATTCAATTTTTAATCAGTAACTTCTTCAAATGAAAACAGACATCCTGAATACTAAATATAAATTATGTGGGAGTATTACCAATCACAACGCAAGCATCATTCAAAATTAGAGTCAGGCACTCAAAACTATGCTTTTCTTCTTTCCCAATATGAATATCCCAAACCCAATATACTGATTCAGGATATCACAATATAGGATTGGTTTAGATGGAGACGAGGAATCATCAGGCCCCCTAAATAGTAACCACAATGCAGAACAAAGTAGTCAAGGAGATATATTGGGTATTTGTGATAAAGAGGTGACAATTGTCATGGGTGACTTTAATCTGCATTGGAACTGGAAAAATCAGATTGGCAGTAGTAGCTTGGATAAGAAGTTCATAGAATGAACATAGAACATTACAGCGCAGAACAGACCCTTCGGCCCTCGATGTTGCGCTGACCAATTAGGAACAAGCAGTGACCCTCTACGCTAAACATTCCCTTTTCATCCATAAACTTATCTACTAACCTCTTCAACGCCACCAAACTTGGCACATCTACAACTGACGCAGGCAAGGCATTCCATACCCTTACCACCCTCTGGGTAAAGAACCTACCTTTGACATCTGTCCTAAAACCACCACCCCTTAATTTAAAGCTATGTCCCCTCGTGCTAGCTTTCTCCATCCTAGGAAAAGGCTATCACTGTCCACCCTATCTAAACCTCTAATCATCTTATATGTTTCAATAAGGTCTCCTCTTAGCCGCCTTCTTTCCAACGAAAACAACCTCAAATCCCTCACCCTCTCTTCATAAGACCTGCCCTCCATACCAGGCAACATCCTGGTAAACTTCCTCTGTACCCTCTCCAATGCCTTCACATCTTTCTTATAATGTGGGGACCAGAACTGCACACAATACTCCAAGTGCGGCCGCACTAGAGTTTTGTACAGTTGCAACATGACGTTGCGGCTCGGAAATTCAATCCCCCTACCAATAAAAGCTAAGACTCCGTATGCCTTCTTAACAACCTTATCGACTTGACTGCGTACTTTCAGGGATCTATGCACACGTACACCAAGATCCCTCTCTTCATCAACACTATTAAGAGTCCTACCATTAGCCCTATACTCTACACATTTGTTATTCCTGCCAAAGTGAATTACCTCACAATTTTCCACATTAAACTCCATTTGCCACCTCTCGGCCCAGCTCTGCAACTTGTCCAAGTCTCTCTGCAACTATAACACCCCTCTTCACTATCTACCACTCCACCGACTTTAGTGTCATCTGCAAATTTACTAATCCATCCTTCAATACCCTCATCCAGATCATTTATTAAAATTACAAACAGCAGGGGCCCCAAAACAGACCCCTGAGGTACACCACTTGTCACCGAACTCCACGATGAATATCTCCATCAACCACCACCCTCTGTCTTCTATCTGCTAGCCAATTCCTAACCCAATTAGCTAAATCACCCTCTCTCCCATACATCTGCATTTTCTGCAGAAGTCTTCCATGGGCCACCTTATCAAACGCCTTACTAAAGTCCATATATACCACGTCAACCGCCTTACCCCCATCCACCTCTTTGGTCACTTTTTCAAAAAGCTCAATGAGGTTAGTAAGGCACGACCTACCCTTCACAAAACCATGCTGACTATCCCCAATCAATTCATTTCTCTCTAAATAACTATTAATCCTATCCCTAATAATTCTCTCCAATGCTTTACCCACAACAGAAGTAAGACTCACTGGCCTATAATTCCCTGGAAAGTCTCTCTTTCCCTTCTTGAACAATGGGACCACATTCGCTATCCTCCAGTCTTCCGGAACTATACCCGTAACCAACGACGACCTGAAGATCAGAGCCAGAGGCTCTGCAATCGCCTCTCTCGCCTCCCAGAGAATCCTACGGTAAATCCCGTCCGGCCCAGGGGACTTATCTAACTTCAAAATAATGCTTTAGATATGGGCCGGAATTTTATGACCATTCATGGCAGTGGGATTTTCCTATGCTGCTGCAGTGAGCAGAGATTTGTGTTTGTTGCCAACTTCTCTGTCTTCGCTGTAGCAAGGGTGTGGCATGACCAGGCGATAAGATCGCGCCCATAGTTTCTGAGAATAGCACATTTTGGAACCACCCAGACAGCAGGGTAAATTAGACTTAGTATTGTGTAATATGACAGGATTAATTAATGACCTCAAAGTCAAGGTACGCCTAGGTAACAGTGACCACAATATGATTGAATTTTACATCCAGTTTGAAAAGGAGAAGAGTGGGTCTATGACTAGTATTTTAAACTTAAATAAGGGCAATTATGTAGACATAAAAACTGAGTTGGCTGAAGTGCATTGGGATACAACACTAGGGGATAGATCAATAAGAAGCAGTGGCAGACTTTTAAAGGAATATTTCGGAACACTAACGAATATTGATTATATTTTGAGAATTAAAAAAAATTCTATAGGGAGGACTCATCATCCACGGTTAACCAAAAAAGTTAGGGAAAGCATCAGACTTAAGGATAAAGCATTTAGCTACACAAAGGCAGGTTAAATGATTGGTCAGAATATAAAGAACAACAAAGAATGATTAAAAGTTGAATCAGGAGAAAAAAGCATGAGAGGAAGCTGGCTAGAAATGTAAAAACAGATAACAAGAGTCTCTACAGATATTTAAAAAGGAGAAAAGTAAAACTGATGATTCTTCAGAGATTACAATGGGGAATTATTTGTTAATAATTTGTTAATTTGTTTAAGGCGGATGAAATGAACAAATATTTTGCTTCCCTCTTCACTTTAGAAGATGCAGAAAACATTCCAGTAGTAGCTGTAATTCAAGAGGTGGAAGGACGAGAGGAACTTGATGTAACTACAGTCACTAGGGAAGCAGAAACTGATGAAATAGTGGGCTGACGATTCTCCGGACCCAGATTGCCTTCATTCCTAGTTTCTTAAGAAAATTGGTTTAAAAAGCACTAAATGTTTTGGTGTTAATTTTCCAAAATTCTCTAGATTTTTGGAAAGGTTCAATCAGACTGGAAAGTAGCGAAAACCCTTGATTTGAAAAAGGAAGGGTGGAGGAGAATAAGACACTAAACGCCACTTAAGTTGACAAATTTTTGGGGGAAGGAGTTAAAATCGATCATTATAGAACTTATAGCTGGGCATAAAGGAAGAATCAGCATGATTTTATGAAAAGAAAATCATGTTTAACAAATTTAGTCAAATTTTTTGAAGGCGTATAAGTGCCATGGATAAAGGGGAACCTGGCGATATACTGTACTCAGATTTTCAGAAGGCATTTGAAAAGATCTTGCAGAAATTAAAACTGATAGGGTACAGGTAACATGCTGACGTAGATAGAAGATTGGCTAGCTGACAGAATATAGAGAGTATGAATAAATAAATCTTTATCTGATGGGCAGGATGTGACAAGTGGAATCCCGTAGGTATATGTCCTGGGATCCCAACTTTTTGCAGTTTATATCAATTACTTAGATAAGGCATGTGAAGGTATGGTAGCTAAATCTACAAATGTCACAAAGATAGGTAGGAAAGTATGTTGTGAAGAAGACATAAGGGAAGGGGTATGGATTCTCTGGAGTCACTAGCTGCAGGGAGGATTCCCAATGGCCCATTGAATTGACATGAGGGTTGTAATGGGATTCTCACCATGTGTAAAACTTGTTGCATGTCTCCTGGCACACTCTACTGGCCCTGATCAGGTTGTTGCCCAGAGTGGACGAAAACCAGATGAATATTTATGAATAATCATTTCAACATAATTACCTCCAACTGGAGGTCAGTACTAGGACCTCTTCTATTTGTGATTTATATAAATGACTTGGAAGAGGGGGTAGGTGGTGTGATCAGCAAATTTGCTGATGACACTAAGATACTTGGATTGGCGGGGACTGAGAAGCAGTGCCAGGCAATACAACAGGACATAGATAGGCTGGTAGATTGGGCAGATAGATGGCAAATGGAATTTAATCCGGATAAATGCGAGGTGATGCATTTTGGCCGGAATAATGTAGCGGGGAGTTATAGGATAAAAGGTAAAACTATCCGGAGTATAGAGACGCAGAGAGACCTGGGGGTGCAGGTTCACAAGTCTCTGAAGGTGTCAGTACAGGTGGAAAAAGTGATAAAGAAAGCGCATGGTATGTTGGCCTTCATAGGAAGGGGTATAGAATACAAGAGTAGGAGTTTGATGTTGCAGGTGTATAGAACGTTGGTTAGGCCTCACTTGGAGTACTGCATCCAGTTCTGGTCGCCGTACTACTGGAAGGATGTGGAGTCCCTGGAGAGAGTGCAGAGGAGATTTACCAGGATGCTGCCTGGTATGGAAGGGCTGTCTTACGAGGAAAGGTTGAACGCACTGGGGTTGTTTTCCCTTGAAAGACGTCGGCTGAGAGGGGACCTATTAGAGGTATATAAGATTATGAGGGGTATAGATAGAGTAAATGGTGGTAAGCTTTTTCCACCATTAGATTCGGATAGAACGAGGGGTCACGGCCTTAGGGTGAAGGGGGCTATGTATAAGACGAATATTAGAGGGCAGTTTTTCACACAAAGGGTAGTGGGGGTGTGGAATGCACTACCGAGTAAGGTGGTGGGAGCAGGCACGCTAGGGTTGTTTAAGGGTCTCTTGGACAGCCACATGAGCGGTCTGCAGATAGAGGGATATAGGAGGACTGTTTAAATACTTTAATTGTTTCCACAGGCTATTCGGTCCACCTTGTTGACCAACAAGGTGCATGCATTCGGCAGGTCGTGCGAGGGCTGCTCCTGGAGGTTACTTCAGGAGTGGCCTAGTGCTTCACGTCGTTAGTGTATGCTTAAACTGGACCATCAGATGGGCAACATGACAGCTCAGAGACTATCGCTGTTGCTGTGCAGACACATGGATTTGGGCCTGTGTCTGCGGGAGTTTGCGCGTTCTCCCCGTGGTTGCGTGGGTTTTCTCCGGGTGCTCCGGTTTCCTCCCACATCCCAAAAATGTGCTCTTAGGCTGATTGGGTAACAAATTGTCCCTATATTGGTCTCTATATGTCATTAAGACGTTAGGATGGCGGCGCGGGCTCGTTGGGCCGAAGGGCCTGTTTCCCGTGCTGTGTTGTTCTTTGTTCTTTGTATTGGAATGTAACTTTTTCTGTAGATAAAGGGAGTTTACTCAGAACAACAAACATAATGTGATGAGGCTCCTTCAGTTCAACTTATCCACAGATTCTATGGCTTCTGTCACCTGGAATTGAACTGAATCAAAACAAAAAATGACTTCATTACTTTCTGGAGATCTTATTAAAATAAAACAGATTCTTTGACTGGGATAGAGACAGATAAAAGGATATGATTTAGAAATACGCTGCATCCAGTTACAATGTAACAGCCTTTAGATTTCACAGCTTGGCAAATATTGGCCGATTGAAAAGGTTTTCGAGGCAATTGCTTCCGAGATAGATACGAACGCTATTAAGTGCTTGTGATTACCAGACCGCCAAATACATATCGCAGTGGCCCTTGATGTCATTGACCACACTGCACAGTTTCTTTGTTCTTTGTACCCAGATTGAGACCGGCCTCTCTTTTGCTGCTATGCTCTTGCCCTTACCCCCAAGCGGGACGCACCTGAGGAAGGGACAAACCCCGAAAGCTAGTGGTATTTACTACCAAATAAACCTGCTGGACTTTAACCTAGTGTTGTGAGACTTCTTACCAAGCAGGAAGTCCAGTGGGTGCCAAATGGTATAGGTCCTGTCAAGTGTGAACATAGAACTTTGGAGTTTGAGGGGACAAGGGTAAAGAGTAAGTATTGTGCAGTGTGCCCCTCTGCCACTATCAGGATTCATAGGGAGGGTCTCCCAAGGGACCTGGGAGTTGGGTGGATTCTGGCTGAACTAGGGATTCTGCCCTGACTTGGGGATCTCATGGCTGGAATTCTCCTTCTTACTCTGCGAAACATCAATATCACTCTTGACATGGTGATTTCAGGGACCTTTCTGTTAAAAATCTTTGTTAGAATCATAGAATTCCTGCAGTGCAAAAGGAGGCCATTCAGTCTGTTGAGTATGTAGTGACCACATCCCACCCAGGCCATACTCCTTTAATCCCACACATTTACCCTGCTAATCCCCCTGACACTCGGGTCGATTTATTATGGCCAATCAACCGAACGCACATCTTTGGACTGAGAAGAAACCGGAGTACCTCGAGGAAACCCGTACAAACTCCATGCAGACAGTGACCCAAGGTCAGAATTGAACCTGGGTAGTTGGTGCTGAAAACCAGCAGTGTTAATCAGTGTGCCACCTCTATTGTTGTTTGTAAAATCTTTGAAGTGGCCTGGTCACAAATATCTATGCCCCAAAACTCCTGGAAGCCTTATCATCTCTATTCCACAGATAGGACTGCCCTTGCTTTATCTCAGGTGTGACCAGACCCCTTTGAAGCATTTGTAATTGATATAATGTGTCAGTTTCACTTGATTGATTCTCCTTTGTTGTCTAAATGACCTGCAGGTACTGCCTGATTAATTTGAATGGTTTTGATTGACAGTTCTTGAGCAGATCAAGCAGTTCATTGTTGATACAATTAGTTCATGCTCTAGTAAGCCTCAGGAATCTCCTCTTTTTACTACATTTGTTCAATATGGCCCCATTTTATTTACCACTGCAGTTTCTTTTCAACTCCCTGGCCATGCTGTGAAGCCTAAATGCTTTGTTTATATTCAATTTCGTGCTTTAATACTTTTAACTAGCTTTCTGATTGACAGATCCAGGTTATTTCATAGCAGACAACAATTTGGTTTATTTTTGTTTCTTTTCATGTTTGGTTAAATCTGAAGTGCCTCCTTGTTTTTATCTGCAGTTTTTTTTTAAACAGGCTTTCTCTTTGGCTGACTTCTTTTACAGTGAGCCTTCTTCAATCTCTCTTAGCAAGCCTGCATTGGAACTAGCTTTCAGCCACAGAAGAGGCTGTCACCATTCCCTCTGCCATTCTGCAATGTCCCCTGCCATCTTGGTACTGACACACTGGCAGTGACAGTGCTACGGTGACACCCTGGCAACTTGAAACACAAATAGATCAGCCATGATCTTATTGAATGGTTCAAGAAGCAAAATGACCCACTCCTGCTCCTCTCCTCTTTCCTTGTATAGGAAACAAACAGGAAAATGCATATCTTTTATAAAACTTTGCATTACCACTTTCAAGTTTCTCCCAGTTACAGTTTGGGATTATGTCCATAAATGATGTTAGGTTCACTGTGAGTGTAGCTTCAAGTCATTTGGACTTGTGGTTCATTTTTCAAAAATCTAGACCAAATCTTTGAAAGTTGTCCTCAGTTATTTCATAAACTAAACAGTGGTTGAGATGTGGTGATTTTGGTGTCTTCTTAAAAGAATCTTGGTCCCTGAGAGAGGAATGCATTTTCATTTGTAAGTTGTTGCATTGTGATGAGTCATGGCTAGCCATGATTCCTAAGGTCAGCATAATCATCTTAGTGAAAAAGGAGCTTTCTCAAGAGTTTCTCCTGAGTTTGCTGCAAGTTGTTTAATGCTTTGCCCAGATGTCAGCTTGGACCAGGCTGGATGCCTCTTTTTTGTTCATTTTGAAAATGTAAAAGTTGCTCTTAGAAAACTATTGTAAGGTAAAGTGTTTCAGAAGTTGTAAATAGACATTTAATTATATTGAATCAGGGACTCAAAGCTGATTGTGTAAATGCAAGACCTAACCAGGAGAGGAAGTTGGCTGAGGAGTGGGGTGGGTTATCAGGCTGCAGTTTAGGCATGATACTGTAGTCCAGCCAGCTATCATGGTGTAGGATAGAGCAACTGGTCTTTTTCCGCAAGTCATTTTGTATGTTTCCAACTTCAACAGGGTTAATTAGCAGAGCATAAAAGATAATCAATAATCTGTCATTATGCAGATCCCTATTAACTTATTTCTTTTTCATCAGTTTTTCTGGACAGCGGTGGTGTTTTGTTATTGCGTATCAGCCAGTTGCTACTTTTGCATCTTGGTGTCAGCCACAATTCATTTAGTAACACTTTCGCCTGTGGGTCACATTGGTTCCAGGTTCAAGCCCCGTTTCAGGACTTGAGCCCAGAAATCACGGCTGACACTCCAGCTCAGTATGAAGCAGTTTAAAGTTCATTAGTGTCACAAGTAGGCTAACATTAACATTGCAATGAAGTTACTGTGCAAATCCCCTAATTGCTACACTCCAGTACCTGTTCAGGTACACTAAGGGAAAACATAGCACAGACCGTGGGAGAAAACCAGACACCTGGAAGAAATCCACACAAACGTGGCAAGACCATGCAGACTCTGGACAGACAGTGACCCAAGCCGGGAATCGAACCCGGGTCCCTGGCACTGTGAGGCAGAAATGCTAACCACTGTGCTACCGTGCTATGTTTCACATGAGGTGTTAAATTGAGACCTCACTTGACTCTTCAGGGAGATGTAAAGTTAAAGTTTATTTATTAGTCACAAGTAAGGCTTACATTAACACCGCAATGAAGTTACTGTGACCCAAGCCGGGAATTGAACCCAGGTCCCTGGCACTGTAAGGCAGCAGTGCTACCCACTGTGCGTCATGCTGCCCACCGTAAAAGATGCCAAAATAGAAGAGGGGAGTTATCCCCAGTGTTTTAGCCAATATTTATGCCTCGATCAACATCACAAAATAAAATTCTCTGACTACTATCAGTTGCTGTTTGTAGGAGCTTGCTGTGTTTTCTACAATATAATAGTGACTGCACTCCCAAAAGTACTTTGGCTATAAAGCATTTTGAGATAGTAATCATTAGATGTGCTATATACATACAAGTCTATCTTATTTGCTGAATTGAAAGCCATGAAATTGCTGAGTGCGTATTCACATTGAAAGCAATCTTTTAAAATCACCTTATTCAGTAGCTTCGGTTTTGGAATTCAGTTTAATTGTTGACTTTTTAATGTTCCTGCGAAGTTTCCTCAAGTGTAATCAAGCTGTGTACCAAAATTTAATGGAATAAAAAATATATATTACGTTTTGAATAATTTATTTTAAATTAACAGAATAAAACTATCTGTCATTTGTATGAATATTTAAATTGCAATTTATAGATTTTCTTCTACTTAAATCTGTAATTGAATCACGGAAATTGCAGTAGAAAGGAAGACAGTTCACATAGTCGTGACTGTGCTAGCTGTCCAACCAAACCATTTTGTTTAATCTCCATATCCTATATTGTTTGCATCATAGGCTAATGAAGGTCGGTAGTGTTTGATCTAGTCTATAAATGCATGTTAATTTGTGACCTTGGTCTTTCACAGTACAACATGCTACAATTCATATTCCTGTTTTCTTTGTCATGATGCTTTGCTTTTTCACGGGCAGAATTGAACTAATTTGGTTTGTACTTTTGGGACATTCTCCAAGTGTGATCACTAGGAGGTGCTGTAGTGTCATGCTTAGACATATTCCTTCCCTCCTTTTAGTCCCAACATCAGATAGCCCAACCAGCTACAATTTCAAACCCAGAGAGAGATCTGGGGGCAGACATCAGCGATGAAAGATTCAAATGCGAGTCTCCTAATCCGTAGCGCATTCATGAAAATGCTACGCCATTTTCAGTGAAAACAGGTTACCTGGGAGACCTGTTGTTAGAGAGCATTCATCTTGCTGTGTGAAGGGAGGCCTGAGTTTGACTTGCAACCTCTATTGATATGATAATGTTCGTGATTACGATAGTTCTTTGTGAAATTTTTGACACCACGTAAAAGAAATTCTTATGAGTTTTCTTGCATTCATTTTACATTTTTTTCCCTCACGGTAGTATTATCCAGCAGCAGTTGCTGCACCAATTAGTCAGCCGCTGGCTCTGAATTTGGTAAACCATGGATTTAAGTTTTGGTCAGTTCTGCATACAAAGACAGTATACATACAAAGAGTCAAACCAAACCTACAGCTAACAGATTATGGGACACCATATGCTCAAGTCCATCTGTTAAGGAAAGTGTGAACGTAAATTTTTCACTGATCAATGAGGGTTGGGCTCAAGAAGTTAATATCCTTCCTCATGTAACTAATTAAGTTATTACAATGAACCTTGAGTTAACAGTTTGTTATTCTGTCAGTGTTACTGATTGCCACTTAAACATCTATCTGTCACCAATGCATCTGTCCATGACAGAAATGGTAGGAGAGACCACCTCACAGCCCTTGTAGTGACAAAGTCCTGTCTTTACATTGAGGATACTCTGTGTCGCATTATGTGGCAGTACCACAATGCTAAATGGGATAGGTTTTGAACAGATTTGAACTGAAATACTGTGAGCCACCAGCTACAGCAGAATTATATTCAACCATAATCTGTAATCTGGCCTGGCATATGCTTCCACTCTATCCTTACCATCAAGCCTGGGGGTCAACCCTGGTCCCCTGGAGGTCAGCCCTGGTCCATTGAAAAGTGCGGGAGGGCGTGCCAGAAGCAGTACCCAGACATAGCTAAAAACTAGATGCCAACTTGTTGCAGATACAACACAAGGGCTACTTGTATCAGACAGCATAAGCAGTGTGTGATAAATAAAACTTAGTGATCCCACAACAATCAGGTGCAGTCCTGCCACATCCAGTTGTGATTGATGAGGGACATTAAACAAGATGCAGAAGGAAGATGCTCTCAAATATTCCCATCTTCAATTTTGGAAGACCCAACACATCAGTACAAAAGACAAAGCTGAAGCATCTTCAGTCAGAAGTGCCAATTGGATAATCCATCTTGGTCTGCTCCAACATCCCCAGCATAACAAGTGCTGGCCTTTAGCCAATTTGATTCACTCCAGGTGATATCAGGAAACAGCTGAAGTCACTGGATGCTAGGGGCCCTGACAACACTAGTACTTCAAGACTTATGCAGTGCTCCTAGCCAAGCTTTTCTATAATGATTGTAACATGGATATCTCCTACCCAGCAATATGGCAAATTGCCCAGATATGCCCAGTGCAAAAAAAGCAGGACGAATCCTACCCAGCCAATTACCCCAGTTGCAGCAAAGTGACAGATGGGGTCGCGTATTTACCAAGCCACACATACTAAGCAATAGCCTCCTGGCTGATGCTCAATGTGGGTTCCACCAGGGCCCACTCAGCTCCTATAACCATGGTGCAAACATGGACAAAATAGCTGAACTGAAACAGTGAGATGAAAATAACTGCCCTTGACATCAGAGCAGCATTTGACCAATTGCGGCATCACTGCAGCAAATGGGCTAACGGGGAGAAACTCCACTGGCTGGAGGTATATCTAGAAGCTGGGCTCAAAAGAAGATGGTTGCAGTTGTTGGAGGTCAATCGTCTCACTCCTGAGACATCGCTGCAAGAGTTCTTCAGGTCCAACTATCTTCTTCTGCTTCATCAGTTATCATTCCTCCATCATAAAGTCAGAAGTGGTGATATTTGCTGATGATTGCATATCACATGCGACTCTTCAGATAGTGCTGCAGTCCAATAATAAATAGCAAGTAACATCTGCACCACACTAGTGCCTTATCTCCCATGACATTCAGCAGCATTGTTATTGCTGAATCCTCCCACTATCTTGCGTGTTACCATTGACTGGATTTGGAACTGGACCCACCATTTTGACTACAAGAATAGGTCAGAGACTGGGAATTCAGCTGCAAATAACTCACCACTTGACTTCATGAAGCCTGTCCACCAAATACAAGGCATAAGTCAAGAGTGTGATGAAATATTCTGAACTTGTCTGAATGAGTGCAGCTCCCACAATACTGAACAGAACCTTCCGAACCTGCTACTTCTATCACCTGGAAGAACCAGGGCAGCAGATCCTTGGGAACATCATCACGTCCTAATTTCCAATCCGAGCCATACACCATCCTGACTTGGAACTATATTGCCATTCTTTTACTGTTGCTGGTTTAATATTCTGAAACTCCCTTCCTAATAGCACTGTGATGTTAATACACTGTATGGTCTGTAACAGCTCAAGAGCAATTAGGAGAGGGCAATAAATGCTGGAATGCAAATGATGCCCCATGCTGTGAACAAGTAACTAAACAAAATTATGAATGATGAATAACAGTTGTAAGTGTCTTGTCTGTTTCCAAATAAATATTTCTTGAGGTAGTCACTAAGGATTTTTAGTAAATGGAACACTTGTGATTCCAAGACAAAACAGTTAACGAGAAGAAAAAAGAACATTGATTTGTTTTGCACTATTCACTTAATGTCCCAAAGGACTTCGTGATGAAATTAGTCAGTTTGATGATCATTGTTGTAATGTACAGAAATATGTGGCACATTTGTGAAATAGCAAATAGCACGGAGATAAATGACCACTATCGTGTGTTGGTTAAGGAATATTTGTTGGCCAAAACCCTGCAAGAACTGTCTTGCTGTTTGAATAATTACTGCATGAGATCTTTTCCATCCCAGAGAGGATAGAGAGTGTTGGAGGATGTCAGGGGATCATCAGGTGAGTTCTTTGTCTCGCCTCTGTCATTGAAACACACCTTCAATCTTGCACTGGGCCGTGACTGATATTTGAAGCACAGGAATTAAACTGAATATGAAATGTTGCCTTTGACCTCTGAAATTCCAGGTCTACTAGAAATATAGTCAGATAAAAATGTACAAGTATATTTGTTTTTATTAATAGGATACTAATGACCCTTATTCTGTAGAACATAATGAGTGAATTTTGGTTCCATACAGATATTTGTATTAATCAGTGCAAATCAGGATTTACCTATAATTTCAATGCTTTAATTGCCAATTAATGATGTAAATCACAGTAACCATCTAGCTGTACAGTGTGCAAATATTCCTGGCGATTAAATGAAGAGTACATAAATTTTTTACAGATTGTGGATCTTTAGACTGTGTTACAACCAAATAGTTCCCTCTTTGTCCTCTCATTTGATAGCAACAGGTTTTGTTTTTGTTTGTAAAGGATATACTTACCAATTCAGTTAATACTTAACTGTTTGTATTCTGTGATCATAAAAGAACCAATAGGATTTGATTTGATTTATTATTGTCATACGTATTAGTATACAGTGAAAAATATTTTTTCTTGCATGCTAGACAAAGTATACCATTTATAGAAATGGAAAGCAGAGGATGTAGAATACAGTGTTATACTGATAGTGGGGTGTAGAGAAAGATTAACTTAATGCGAGGCAAGTCCATTCAAAAAGTTTGATGGCAGCGAGGACCTTAGACTTTTGTATCTCTCTCCTGACAGAAGAGGATAGAAGAGAGTATTCCAGTGTGCGTGGAGTCCTTGATTATGCTGCAGGTGGAGGGAAATGTTGACAGAATCAGTGGGTGAGAAGCTGGTTTGCATGGTGGACTGGGCTTTGTTCACGGCCCTTTGTAGTTTCTTGCGATCTTGGGCAGAGCAGGATCCATACCAAGCTGTGATACAACCAGAAAGGATGCTCCCTTTGGTACATTAGTACATTGTAAAAGTTGGTGGAGAGTCATGGCGGACATGCTGTGCTTCCTTAGCCTCCTGAAAAAGTAGAGGCGCTGGTGGGCTTTTTTATTTATGGCGTCATCATGGAGGGACCTGGACAGGCTGTTGGTGATCTGACGCCTAGAAATTTGAAGCTCTTGACCATTTCCACTTCATCCCTATTGATAGATAGGGGCATGTCCTCCACTAAGCTTTCTGAAATCGATGCCTATCTCATTCATTTATTGACATCGGAGGAGAGATATTATAATCGTACCAGTCCACCAGATTTTCTGTCTCTTTCAGGTTTGTTTAGCTTAACGAAGAAAAAAGTTAGCTTTATTATACTTAAACTGATCTAAGAAAAATAATACACATTGCACTGCCTTTAGTATGTATCCCACACACATTTGAAGTCCATATACTCAAATACAAATTACAGAATCCAGAAGGATAGGAAAAATGCAAAAGAATACAGTCTGAAGTTCATTAACTTTGCTGGCTTGGGGCTGAATTCAGTCTTGATGCTTTAAATTTAAGATGTAGATGACTGAGTGGTTGTTCTTTAGAAGACAGCATTGTTGTTTTGGAAATTTTTTAAGAAATCAGTGCCTGCAGCAGGGTGTCGCTGAAGAATCAGAGTCAGCAAACAGAGCTCAAAGCTTATGAGGTGGGCTGGAGATAAAAGGAAGCAAAGCAGAACCCCGCTTAGATCTTCTTAACTTGCTTGTCATCCTTTCTGCTGCAAAAACATATACCATAGAATCCCCCTACAATATGGAAGGTGGTCCTTCGGCCAATCGAGACTGTTCTGACAACAATCTCACCCAGGCCCTACTCCCACAACCTCACACATTTACCCTGCTAATCCCCCTGATACTGGGGTCAAAACATGTCCTTAATGGTCACATGACAAACAGTTGGCATATCATATGACCTTCCACCTCCAGCTGCCCAGGGGATTCAAATAAGGTATTGCCCGTGTACTCCAAAGGTAACTTTATTAGCTTGTGTCTGGTAGCTATGAACCAGGGTGCCATTGTCCAAATGATCATTCTTAATGACCCATCTCAGTTGAAAACTTCAGTTGGGTGCCTTAGATATCTTGCTAATTAGACAGAAGAAGACAGTCCTTTACAGTACCCTGAAATAATAATTTTTGATGGATTTTGCAAACAGACTCCCTCCAGTAAATTGGGATGTAGAATGCATTGTAATGTATATTGAGGTTAGCCATCTTGGGCTGAGTGTATAAAAACTGACTTCAAATCATTTCAGTCTCTGTTTTTAAAAGTTCAATTCAGATTTCCAGCAAGTGGATTAAACATTTTTATTTTGCATAAAGCATATCTTCATGGCAATTGAAATGTTCTTCTGTGATGAGTAGAAAACTGCTTGTCAAAGAAATGTAACCATCACATCATCAAATGGCTGTATTTAGGCTTGACTGTTTCATAAAAGTAAAATGAAGTGTTGAATGAGATTGTGACTTGAAACTGAATATAAAGGTAGCGCGAGGACATCATTTTTGTGTACGAGTGTGATAACCCTTTAGCATTAACTTTTGAAAGCTGAATGCGAACAGAAAAAAGATGTTTTCACAGCCACAGTAATGATTTAATGCAGGTTCTTCCATTTACACAACTCTTACATTCAAGACAGAGGTTTTAGTGAGCAGGTCACAAGGTGGGACAGGTGATAGAGATTAGTATTGTGTGAACAACATGTTTTGTAATTCCAGGAAGGGGCATATTAGAAGGTACTGATTCATGTGAGGCTAAAAGGCTACTCAGATCATCACAGTCTGATGATGTGCATGTTGGGGTTGATTTGCCGTGCCTCAAAGTTTCCCAAGAAGTATAGATTAGATGGAATGACCATGGGAAATGTGTGGGGTTATAGGATAGGATGGGAAAGAGAGCCTGGGTAAGCTATCAGAGTTGGTGCATACCGGATGGCTGAATGGCCTCTTCTATACTGACAGGCTTCCATGATCTTGTGTAATTCATACATGTAGAAATCTTGAGCCTCGTGCCTGCTTCAGCCCCCATAAAGCACATGCACATTTCTATGTTACACCTCAAGCAATCAGATTTCATGCTGGTAATTGTGGCATAAAAATGGCATTTTGGTTAATTATCACTTCGTTATCTTCACTCATAGCAGATTAGCATTTCAAGAAAGAATATCTAGATTGGATTCCTGTAGTAAGCTTGTTTTCATACGAAACAAACCAATTGCCAATATTTCTGCTCCATGAGTGTCCTTCCACCCCATTTCACCTGAGTCTATCATCGTAAACTATTTCTTTGTTTCTCGTGTACCCACCTAGCTCTCCCTGAAATGCATTTGTACTATTTGCCTCAACCACTGCTTGCGGTAACAAGTTTTACTTTCTGACCCTCATTCTGTTGGTATAAAGGTTTCTCCTGATATTCCTCTTGGATTTATTGGTATTATTAGTGGTATAACTATGGCCTCGAGTTCTGCAATCCCCCACAAATAGAAGCGTTTTCTTCAAGTCTACCTGGTCAAACCCATTCAGAATTTTAGAGGTCTCTTTGCCTGCTAGAGTAAATAGTCCTTGCGTGTTCAGCCTTTCCTGATAATTAAAACTCTCTGTTCTGGTATCATCCTTGTGTATCTTTGTTTTTGCACATATTCCCATGCTTCAATACCCAGATGTCCAGAACGAAGGACTGTACGCTGAAATCCAAATTGAGGTTATAATGTCAACAAAACTGATAGTGTTCACTGTCATTCCAATTGTGAAACTGACAACAGCTTCTTCAAGTTCACTGGATTTGATGCATACTACCACTTTTTGAACTATTGATCTCATTGTTAAACTCTTGAAAATGTTATGCCTTGTTGAATGAGGTATAACAGGGTACTCGGCCATAATTAGTGCTTTACAACTCTCTGACCTTGGAAAACTAATTTTATATCTGTGAAATGTTAAATGTCTTCATTATATTCCACAGTATTAAAAAATACAAAGGTAATAATATTCAAGTTTCCATCCTAATGCCACATTTATATTCTACATTTATTTTATGCTCTGTAAATGGTTAAGTGAAGGACATTCAGAGTCAAATCACGCTGTGGTTCCAGATTGGCTAAATAAAACTCTGAATTGGGTACTCCACCTGCTGAAGAGCCTCCAATGGCTCTCTGATTTAGATCAGTAGTGGGGCAGAGGAGGGAGGCAGGTCAGATCATTCTCTACTTGGGAGTGGGGGTGGGGCCAGATCATTGGTTGGGGGGGGGGGTGGTAAGAGGAGGTGGGTCAGATGCATCTTGGGTGTGGTGGGGTGGGCAATCATTACCTGCGGGGCAGGAGAGCTGACCATTGTCTGGTGGTGGGGGAGGAGGAGGCGGGTCAGATGTTCCTTGGGGTGGAAGGGGGTGTGTGAGGCCAGACCATTCTCTGGGGAGAATGGGGTTAGATGGATCTCTGATGTGGGGGAGGCCTGATCGCTCACTAGTGGAGGGAGGGTTGGGGGAGTGTGTCAGGAGGGGATGACGATCAGCCAGTGTAGCAGGAGGGTTGATAAGAGGAACTGCGATGTCTATGGGTAGTAGGGGTGGGTAGATAAGGAGGACAGTGATGGGTGCGGGTGAAGGCAGGGTGGGTAAGGAGGTCAGTGATGCATGTGGGTAGTTGGGGACTAGATAAGAGGGACAATGATGTGTGTGGGTAGTGGGGTGGGTGGATAAGGAGGGCAGGGATGTGTGCGTGCACCGTCACTCCCACTTGTCACTCCCAGATCATTTTCTGCAGCCAAGGAGCGATCTGACATGGGCACGCTTTTGCAATTTTTTTTTTATAACTGCGAATGCACAGTTCGGAACTCCAATCGTTTCAAGCGTGCTAAGTCCCACCTTCAGTGCAAATGGGACCCGTAATGTTTTTTTCAAGCTAAGTGTGTACGGGGGTGCCCGAAAGCAGATTTCTAAGTTGGATCTGCATTACAACCAGATTCAGCACTTAGAATGAAAATGGTAAAATCGGGCCATCAGTGTTGTTTACTTCTTGGTTTGCTGCCTGTGAGAAGTCTTCAGTGTGATTGGCTGTTTATTCTGTCCCAGAAAGCATCAATGCTGAGTGCCAGAGATCTGTTTTAGCTGAAACCTGAATGAATTTAATAATTCCCTGGGTCACTGTCTGTAAGGAGTTTGCACGTTCTCTGTGTATCTGCATGGGTTTCCTCCAGGTGCTTTGGTTTTCTCCCACAGTCAGGTGTGCAGGTTAGGTTGATCGGCCATGCTAAAGTGCCCCTTTTTGTTAGGGGAAATTAGCAGGGTAAATAGGTGAACTTACAGGGATAGGACCAAGGTTGAATTGTTGTTAGCGCAGGCTCGATGGGCCAAGTGGCTTCTCCCTGCACTGTAAGGATTCTATTATGTGTCAGTTATCATTTGTAAAATAAATCCATATGGCATTTTGAACACACAAGGCAAATGTGATGTCCCAATTTTCAACACTTGAAGCAAAACCCGGGGGAGAGTCCAGTCTTAGAATGATATAGCACACATATTGATTTCAAAAATAAGTTAGATATAGCTCTTGGTGCTCAAGGAATCAAAGGATATGGGGCGAAGGTTGGAACAGGCTACCGAGTTGGATGAATAGCTGTCGTATAAAATGGTGGAACATCATCAAAAGGCCAAATGGTCTATTCCTACTCTTGTTCTATAAAAGGAGACAACTCAGCCCATCTTGCCTATGCTGGCTCTTTGAAAAAGCAATCCAATCAGTCCCAAGTTTCTGGAACTTCCCCATAGCCCTGCAAATTTTTCTTCTTGGGTATTTATCTAATGCCTTTTGTAATTTGATATTGAATCTGCCACTGCACCCTGGTGAACTCCAGCTTATCATAACTATCAACAGAAGTATTTCTGCAAGTCACATTTGTTCTTTTGCCAATTACCTTAAATCTGTGTCCTTTGGTTACCAATCATTCTGCCACTAGAAATACTTTCCTCTATTTGCTCTAGTAAAGCTCTTCAAGGCCTTGGATATTTCCAGCAAATATCACCTTTATGATCTCTGCTCCAAGGAGAACAACCTCAGAGCCTGTTCACGTAACTAGTACAGGTCTTATCAAACTCCTCTAAGACTCTGACACCTTTCCAAAGTATGGTGCAGTTGATCACAATAATGCATCTAGTAGCCAATATTTTATTCAGGTTAAGCACAACTCTCTTCCATTTGTACTCAGTGCCTTTATTTATAAAACCAAGGGTTCTGATTTGTTTTTAATAGCCTTTTCAACTTGTCCTGACACCTTTCCAAATCTCTGTAGGTTAAAGCCCAGGACTCAGTTTCTGCACCCTCTTTCAGGTTGTGCCATTTGGTTCATGTTGCCTCTCCTCATGCTTCTTACCAGAATCAATCATTTCACACTGCTCTGCATTAAATTTCATTCAACCAGTTTGTTTGAACTCTGTTACAATCCTCCTCACTGTACATCTCATTTTTAAGTTTTCTGTCATCTGCAGACTTTAATATTATGCCTTGTAAATTCAAGCCCGCATTATTAAGATGTATCAAAAAAAACAATTGTTCAAACACTGACCTTTAGGGAACATCATTGAGCACTTCTCTCTAGTCAAGAAAAACAGCAGTTCAATTGCTTTCTGTCTTATGACCAATTTATAACTACACAGACATTGCCTCTTTAATCCCAGGATTTCAATTTTTCAAACAAGTTTATTATATAAAACAATATACTTCAACCATACGATCCTTATCACCTTCTATCATCAAAGAATCAGTCTAGCTGGCTTTCATTTATTAGTCCACGTTTCTCCAATTTTCCAGTTAATATCTCTCCTGTTCCCTTGTCCCTGAGTATTGACCAATGACTAGTGCATTTATTCATTACATCCTGCAGACCACTATCACCATTCCTTATGTCTGAAGTGGATTGGAAAATAGTGGCCAGGCCAAAGCCCATCTTATCAGCATTTTAAAATAAATTAAAACACAATCAATATCTCATTTAAAACATAAAATGAAGTGATAAGTGAAAAACAAAGAACAAAACAGCACAGGAAACAGGCCCTTCGGCCCAATGAGCCCATGCCGCCACCCCGATGTTCCCACCTCTACCCGCGATCCCTGTCCATGTTTATAGATCTATGGATTAAAAACCAAATTTGAGACAATTTAGGGAGAATTTGTTTTGCCAATTAGCCTAAGAGCACATCTTTGGGATGTGAGAGGAAACCGGAGCTCCCAGAGAAAACCCACGCAAGCACGGAAAGAATGCGCAAACTCTCACAGACACAGGCCCAAATCCATGTATCTGCACAGCACAGCGATAGTCACTGAGCTGTCGTGTTGCCCATCAGATGGGCCAGGTCAAGCATACACTAACAACGTGAAGCAGTAGGATACTCTCGAAAAGATCCAAGAGCAGTCCTCTCATGACCCATCGCGTGTATGCCCCTCGTTAGACAACAAGGTGGACCAAAGCACCTGTAGGATAAAAACAAGTACGTCAATATCATCATCTATTTACACACTTCCCAGGGACTCCCAAGGCTCATGATCCCTATTTTAAATCAGTTTTCTATACCCTCCATTCCCATTCTGTTCATGTGCCCATCTAAGTATTTCTTAAATAACTCCAGAGTACCTGCTCCACCACTTTACTTGGCAGCGCATTCCATACCCCCACCACCCTCTGTGTGAAAAAACTCCCTCTAGCATCCAAATTATACCTTACCCCCCTCACCCTAAGCCCATGATCCCTCGTGCTATTTGAGTCCATCCTAGGAAAAAGCTTAACCCTGTTTACTGTATCTATCCCCTTCAAAATCTTGTACACCTCTATCAGATCTCCTCTAAGTCTACGTCTTTCTAAGGAAAACAGTCCCAATTTGCCTAACCTCTCCTCGTAACTCAGACCTTCCATGCCAGGCAGCATCCTGGTAAACCTCCTCTGCACTCTCTCCAGAGTCTCCACATCCTTCCGGTAGTAAGGCGACCAAAACTGGACGCAGTATTCCAAATGAGGTCTAATACAGCATTTTATACAACTGCAACATTAAAGGCCAGCTCTTGTACTCTATACCCCTTCCTATAAAGGCTAGCATACTATATGCTTTCTTCACAACCTTCTCCACTTGCTCTGCCACCTTCAGAGACTTGTTCACCTGCACCCCCAGGTCCCTCTGCATTTCTATACTCTTAATAGGTCTACTCTTTATCATATACCTCTCTCCTACATTCTTTCTCCCGAAATGCATCACCTCACGTTTATCAGGATTGAATTCCATCTGCCATCTGTCTTCCCAAGCTACCAGCCTATCTATGTCCTGCTGCATCGCCTGACAATGCTCCTCACTATCCGCAAGTCCAGCCATCTTTGTATCGTCTGCAAACTTGCTGATCACTCCACTTACTCCCTCTTCCAAGTCATTTATATATATTACAAATAGAAGAGGTCCCAATACCAAGCCCTGCGGCACACCACTAGTGACCGACCTCCAGCTAGAGAAACACCCTTCCACTATTACTCTCTGTCTCCTATTACCAAGCCAGTTACTTATCCATATAGCTACCTGTCCTTGTATCCCATTTGCCTTGACCTTCTCGACTAACCTCCCATGAGGGACTTTGTCAAACATGATTGAAATCTTTCACCTACTCATTGTCCTGATGTCTGTACAGTAAGAAGTCTCACCACACCAGGTTAAAGTCCATCAGGTTTATTTGGAATCATAAGCTTTCAGAGTGCTGCTCTTTCATCAGGTTCCTTCATCATCCACCTGAGCAAGGAGCAGTTCTTCAAAGGCTTGTGATTCCAAATAAACCTGTTGGACTTTAATCTGGTGTTGTATGATTTTGAACTATGTACAGCAGTTTTGATACCAGTTGTCTTTTTCTATTTTCTACAATTTTAGATTTCAAGTGCAATCAAATGTACTGGGGGATCAGAATGCTTGCAATTTGCCTTTGCAAACGAGGATGCATCCCATCAAAACTTGAGGCATCTTCTGACTTTTAAGGACTGTCAATCTTTTAAGTATCAACTCTTGCTTTGTTTTTATCCTGTCCAATTTCTCTAATTCCTGCTCCTCTACTGTGACATTGACACTCTCTTCAGCGAAGGTGGGTGTAGATCTTTTGATCCAGCCAGCGATGGGAACCATCGTGAATGGGACAGACAGTTTCACAGGATATTGGAAGGTCCAATTGCTTGGGGTGGGAATTTCTGGTCTCAGATCAGGCACAACTGTAAAATGCCACCCGGTCAGAATTCATTTAGTACCTCAGCCATGCCCTCCAAGAGAACAGTGACCACAATACCACACAACGCTGCCACAGCAACCTCTGCAAGACGTGCCGGATTATCGACATGGATGACATCATCACGTGAGAATATCATCCACCAGGTACATGGTACATACTCTTGCAACTCGGCCAACGTTGTCTACCTAATACGTTGCAAGAAAGGATGTCCCGAAGCATGGTACATTGAGACCATGCAGACACTACGACAGTGGATGAATGAACATCGCTCGACAATCACCAGGCAAGACTGCTTCCTTCCTATTGGCATACACTTCAGTGGACACGGGCATTCGGCCTCTGACTTCGGGTAAGCATTCTCCAAGGTGGCCTTCACGACACACGACAGCGCAGAGTCGCTGAGCAGAGACTGATAGCCAAGTTCTGCACACATGAGGATGGTCTCAACAGGGATCATGTGTTCATGCCACACTATCTGTAACCCCCATGACTTGCCTGGGTTAGCAAAAAACCTCACTTACTGTGCTGTCTGGAGACAATACACTTCTCTTTAACCTATGCCCAGTGCTCTGTCCACTCACATTGTTAGCCACTTCAAGACTTGAATAGCAGGTTAGGTGTAGAAATTTGCATTCTAATCAGCAATCTGTAAACAGTCTGTGCTGTTATATGTGCTGTTTGAGACCAGAACACCTCATTCACCTGATAAAGAGGACAGCCTCGAAATTTGTTTGGACTTAAACCTGGTGTTGTCAGACTTATTCTCTCGTCTTTGTATCCAATTAGCTATTTCACTTTGGATCCCATGAGATTTAACATTATTCAATAACGCACTATGCAGTATCTTGTCAAAGGCCTTGCTAATGTCTATGTAGACAATGTCAACTGCACTGCCCTTATATATCTTCTTGGTTACCTCTTCAAAAAAACTCAATCAAATTCATAAGATGTGATTTTCCACTCACAAAGCCATGCTGACGGTCCCTGATCAGTCCTTGCCTTTCTAAATGCATGTAGAGTCTGTTTCTCAGTATACTTTTTAATAACTTACTTACGTCTTAACAATTTACTTCTGCAAAATAAACATTTAAACAACTAAAAGGAAAGAAATAATTACTCTGCTTTCTGGCATCTGCTGTACTCCTATCAGATAAACCGATTGTTTGTAGCAAGATACTACATCTTAAAGAGGATCCCTTAAACATAACATATTAATAACACAGGATTGTCACTAAATTCGACTTAGTTGTAGTGTCCCTGTCTCTGGGAGAAGGGATTCCTACATAATATGCTTAGTTATCAGCCTTGGTTTTCTTCCCAGGCAACACAACTTCTGCTATTCCTGATAAATAGCCACAGCTGCATCATAGAACATAGAACACTACAGCACAAACAGCCCACAAATTGTGCCGATCATATCTATACTTACCAGGCCATAGACAGTCCTTGCAGTAATTCAACAACTGGCAGCTACGCTTTCTGGAGTATGCTTTTTCATACTTTTGGAGTCAGCACTGCTATCCTTTGACTGCCAAGTGCTGACATTGGGGTTCCCATATCAAATGGGGTTCTTTAATACCTGACTGACACAATGGGATCCTTTAATACCTGATTGGTGACTGGTTGCCTAAGGTCTCTCCCCCTCGTTGGAAGATATTGCTGCCTGATGCCCCTGGTAGCTCCTGAACCCCTTTTGCTGCATTCTCAAGTGATAATACTGTCTCAACAGCTTTTTTAAAGTCCAAATTAGGTTTGACAACAGCTTCTTTTGAATGGTTCGGTCATTTGTATCACATACCAGTCTATCCCGCAACATTTCATTCAGAGGCGGTCCAACTTGGCAGTGTTCAGCTATCTTCCACTATCTAACCAAGAACTCAGTGATGGGTTCGGCACAGATTCTCCCAGCCATGTTGAAGAAATATTGCTGGAGAATTACCAGGGACTTTGGGTTTTAGTGGTTTTTTACCAAGTCTACCAGTTCATTAAAGTTTTTGTGTCAGGCATATCTGAATAGGTCAAACTTCTTATCACGCTGAAAATTGGGCCTCGCATGCTGTTAGCAGTATTAGTTGTTGATTTTTGTCTCCTTCAATATTATTAGCATGGAAGAAGTAATGCATGCACTCATTATATTGGGCCCAATCTTCCCCAAAGCCACTGTGGCTGTCATTATAAATTCTAAGATAGAATGGAGTTGGGGGAGGTGGGAATCTTGAAAATAGCTAATTAGCATTTCTACCTAAATGCAAGCCCCATGCAATTCAGATTGGCATGGAGATGAACATTGCAATGTAAAATAATTCAGAAGGCCAATTTAATATCAGATTACATTGTTTCTTGAATATCCTGCACCTGAAATGGGAAAAAGTTTCATTGTATTGTTCAGCACATTGTACAACATGTGAGAGCTTATACTCAAATACTAGGTTTGTGAGGATTTGAAGAAGGGTGTAAGATTTGCCTAACGTGGGCTGAGGGAAAGAATCTCAAGTGTAATCCAACCATAAAAGCCAGTTCTGGGATTAAAGTTATCCAGCTGTAAAGAAAAAAGAAAGCAGGCCACCAGGAGTGGAGAAATAGTTTGAAATACTTCTGGGAGAATGAAGTGTCCATTTAAGGTACAGGGTAAAGTACAACCATTTTTGATAACTTAAAATGTTAATGGGGAAACATTTCTGTATTTTCGATTATGAATTGCCTTCAAAATAAATTTAGTCAATGGTGTTTTTAGTTTGTTCATTACAGTAAAAGTCTAAAATGTGAAATCTTATGAGTGAGTCACAGGAATGCAAATATCTTTTTTGAGAGTTATAAATCCTTGCAGGGACCTTAATATTTTTCACAATTATTCATTTTATTTCTGAAATGTTGTTCCACTGAAACATGCTCACTTGCCCCAACTCACCTCCAGAACTCTATATATCACTCATACATATTTTTTTTTCTGAATACCTGAAGTCCCCCATTTTCACCATACAAATATTCTTTCTGAAATTTTCCTGCAAATTACTAATCTATGGTTACACATTCATTAGGATATTAGCTCCTCTGTTGTTCTGTAAGTCTATCCAAATAGATTTTGCTTTTGAACTCCCAAGTACATCTCTTCCTAGTACTATAATGATATATTTGCTCAATACTGCTGCCTCCTGTCCCTTTGTTTCTTCCTCCCCTATTTTTCCTGAATATGTTGTAAGCAGGATTATTAAGTGTCCAATTCTTCTTCTTATTGTGACTATATCATGAACCGATATGGCTACTTGTGCCTCAAGTTCATCAACTGTATTTACCAGTCTCTTGGAATTTATGCATATGCAAAGTATGTCCTAATCATTTTCAGATCCTCCCCATATCATCTAATTGCACCCCACCCTCCATTTATCAACATCTCTTCGTTCTAGCCTAGTGCTCCTTTTCTAGCCCTCTGTGCTCCTTTTATTTCCTGTCTTAGGCTTCATTCTGCATCTGCTTCCCCTGTCAAATTAATTTAAGCTCTCCTCATTGTTTTAATTAACTTTGCCACAAGGAATAATACTCCCAGCCCTATTGAGATGCAACCTGATCATCTTGTACTAGCTCCTCCTGCCTTGGTACTTTATCCCAGTGTCTCAGAATCTGAGGCCCCCACTTGCAGCATTTCTGCAACTGAATTTCATTCTCTCAGATGCTGTAATGCTCACTGGCACTTGGCATTACAAATAATCCAAGGATTACTATCTTAACGGTTCTGTTCTGTTGTGTTCACTATGAAATTTTATCTCTAGACCCTCAACCCTTTCTTTTAACCTATGCCATTGGCTGTAACATGGACTACAACCTCAGGCTTTTCTCTTCTCTTCTCTCTGAGAAAGGTTCTGCACGCATTCAGTGATGTCCTTGGTATCAGAGTAAAGCTGGAATCGATTACTAAGCCTGGAATGTTATTCATTTTCTTCAGTACAATACCCAAGAGCTTGTCTCAATCACGAGACCAGAAATTTATAAGCCACTTATTGATCTCAGAAATTTCCATTAGCTTGGCTCCACTTTTTTTGCGTGATACGAGCATTGCTGGCAAGGTCAGCATTGATTGCCCATTCCTAATTCTCTTGAGAAGATGGTGGTGAGCCACCTTCCTGAGTTGTTGCAGTCCAATCTGACGTCATTGATCCAGGCCACATTATCAGGTTAGTATTGCACATACTCTGGTTTTCAAAATACTTGTGAACAATGCTACAGATTACCCTACGTACCTATCTGTAATCTATTAATTACTTAATTCACTCACTTGAATTAAATACTTATATTTATATTCATAAATCAATGGTAGCACAGTGGTTAGCAAGGCTAAAGTTTACATTTAAAATTTACATCTTGTAATATTACTCTTAGTCAAGTCAGATATACAAGTTCAATTCCTGTCTCGGGCGACTGTATGGAGTTTGCACATTCTTCCCATGTTTACATGGGTTTCCTCTGGATGCTTTCCTCCCTCGGTCCAAAGGTGTGTGGGTTAGGTTGATTGGCCACGCTAAATTGCCCCTTAACATTACAGGAAATAGCAGAGTAAATGCATGGGGTTAGGGCCTGGGTGGAATTGTTGTTGGGGCAGGCTCGATGGACTGTGTGGCCTCTTTCTGCACTGTTGGGATTCTGTGGTTCTATCAATGTGCCACTGTGGTTACAGCCTTACATAAATGGTGGTGCTGTTGCCCTCAAATTTTGCACCTTCCAGTTCCTCTAGCTATATTGCAGAAAACCCCCTGTGCTCTAATTAGTAAATAGTCATATGTTTTACAGTAACCTAAGCTTTTAAAATTCAATTTGTGGTTCTTATTCAGGAGGGGAAAAAAAAAGCATACCAGGCAGTTCATTGTCTGATTGTTTAAACCATTCCATTCACATAACATAAAAGCTGACTACATCACTTAGAAAATGAGCTGTTTTATTAAATTCTTTAATTGAGGCTTATTGCCAGATCACACTTCCCTCACCTTCCACACCAAAACACCTAAAAGCTAAAATGTTGCACAGAAAAATAAAGAATTATCAAAAATAATCACAAAACTTAACTGTAGCGCATTATATTTGCTTTTCTTGGCAAAGCTATCTTTCTCTGAAGATGCGCTGTCAGTTGTCTTCATTGCAAATGTAGAGTAACTAATGTAGGGTCGTTGTTGGACTTTCTAGCTTTCCAATCCTTTTCCTGAATCTATCTGCAGATGTCTTTTGCACCTGCAAGGGCAAGGAAGTAAAATATCAACCTGTTTGTTGGTAATATGAGTGAACTTTTCCAGTAAGATATCTTTGGAGTTAACAACGTTTCTAAGTTTCCGAGCCATAGTGTGGCAATGTGACAAGTGCTGCTCTTGCAAATGTTCCAGCATGCCTGCAGCTGGCAAGAGTTTTTTTTTTTGGCAAGGCAAGTCATGTCATATCACTCATATACATTCAGCCTCAGAAATAAGACCCTGATAATAATCTGACTGAGAAAAATCTTGCCACCCTGTGCAAGCTTTTAAATATAATCAGCAAAACAATGCATCTTTAAGAAGATGAATTTAAGTTAAAACCATTCTGAGACCTCATCCTAGAGCTTTTAAGTTTTCCATTTGGTGCTCATTTATAATTTAATTGTATATACGTTTACTCTACCTAGAATTCTACAGTGCAGAAGCGCCCATTTTGCCCATCAAGTCTGCACTGACTCTTAAGTATTTTACTCAAGCTCTCTTCTCCACCTTGTCCTGCTAATCCCACACATTTACTATGGCTAATCCATCTAACTATACATCTTTGGACACTAAGGGGCAATTTAGCATAGCCAATCCTCCTAACCTGCTCATCTCTGGAGAGTGAAAAGAAACCAGAGCTCCTGGAAGAAACCACGTAGACATGGGGAGAATGTCAGCACCCAAGGTCAGAATTGAAATTGGGTCCCTCGAGCTGTGAGACAGTTGTGCTACCCCAGAACATATATTTAAGACATATTTCTTAAACTTGGATTTGCTGGTGTAAAACATTTATTCCAAGTTTAAAAGGAATCAAAAAATATTTTATAAAAGCGTAAGGTGCAGAAGCTAGAAATCTGAAATGAAAACAAGGTGCTGTATGTACTGAGAAACCGTCATCGACCCAAAGCATTAGTTGTTCTCCACAGATGCTGCCTGACCTGCTGAATGTTTCCAGCATTTCCTGTTTTTATTTTAAGCTAATATTTTAACTGCATCAGCATAAATCTCTAATGATATTAAATGTGGCTTTGACTGTTGTGTGGAAGTGGTTAGGTTTGACAATGTCCTGATTAATCATCTTCCCCATTAACTGTACCTAATGTTTAATTCAAGCCTTAAATTAAGGCTTATTGCCAGGTAAGAGCTAGATTTAGGTTAAGTATCTGTTTGATGGATCAAAAACGTGTGGAGAACAACATTGTTCACTGGAAGCTGCTAAAAAGCCCAGTAGTTCCCAAAAGATTAAAACATTACGTCTTTTTATTAAATAACATGTTTCAACAATTAATGGATGAGGAACTGTTGAAAGTTATTTACCCTATCCAATTAATGGACATATCACCTAACTCTGAACTGTTGCCGATGGTTATTGTACAAATGGGTCTCCCCAGTTGCAAGCCTTAGCGAATTCAGGCAAGTTTAGTTCTATGTTGAGACCTAAGTGGCGAAAACTGGCACTATTAGCTCAGTATAAAAGCGAGTTACTAGCACATTATTCTCACTTCATTGTCTTAACCCCTGTTTAATTTTAGCAAAATGTCAAAGAACCAATATTACAATTGCCTACTTTTAGAACATATAGAACATAGAACACTACAGGCCCTTCGGCCCACAAGTTGTGCCGAACACATCAAAACCTACCCAGCCATAGACCTATCTATAACCCCCAATCCCATTGGATTGAATTAAGGCTTATTGCCAGGTAAGAGCTAGATTTAGGTTAAGTATCTGTTTGATGGATCAAAAACGTGTGGAGAACAACATTGTTCACTGGAAGCTGCTAAAAAGCCCAGTAGTTCCCAAAAGATTAAAACATTACGTCTTTTTATTAAATAACATGTTTCAACAATTAATGGATGAGGAACTGTTGAAAGTTATTTACCCTATCCAATTAATGGACATATCACCTAACTCTGAACTGTTGCCGATGGTTATTGTACAAATGGGTCTCCCCAGTTGCAAGCCTTAGCGAATTCAGGCAAGTTTAGTTCTATGTTGAGACCTAAGTGGCGAAAACTGGCACTATTAGCTCAGTATAAAAGCGAGTTACTAGCACATTATTCTCACTTCATTGTCTTAACCCCTGTTTAATTTTAGCAAAATGTCAAAGAACCAATATTACAATTGCCTACTTTTAGAACATATAGAACATAGAACACAAACAGGCCCTTCGGCCCACAAGTTGTGCCGAACACATCAAAACCTACCCAGCCATAGACCTATCTATAACCCCCAATCCCATTGGATCCCATATACTCATCCAGAATTCTTTTAAAAGACCCCAGCGAGTTCGCCTCGACCACCACCGACGGCAGCCGATTCCATTCACTCACCACCCTCTGAGTGAAAAACTTTCCCCTAGCATCCCCTCTGGTACTTGCTTCCCTGCACCTTAAATCTGTGCCCTCTCATCGTGACCATTTCAGCCCTGGGAAATAGTCTCTGAGAGTCCACCCTATCTATTCCTCTCAACATCTTGTAAAACTCTATCAGGTCGCCTCTCAACCTTCATCTCACCAGGGAGAACAGTCCCAGCTCCCTCAACCTGTCTTCATAAGGCATGCCTCCCAATCCAGGCAACATCCTTGTAAATCTCCTCTGCACCCTTTCAATAGCTTCCACGTCCTTCCTATAGGAGTAACTTTTTTTAATTCAGTCAAGCGATATGTGCATTGCTGGCTGAGCCAGATTTTATTACCCAAGCCCGAGAACATTTAAGAGTCAACCACATTGCTGTGGCTCTAGAGTCACATGTAGGCCAGACCAGGTAAGGATGACAGATTTCCTTCCATAAAGGACATTAGCAAACTGGATGTTCACTAATTCAACAGTTGACATTGGTTTCATGATCATTGTTAGACTTTTGAATTCAATAAAATTTGGAATTAAATTTCACCATCTGCCATACGAACCTGGATCCCAGAGCATTTTCCAGGATCTATGGCTTACTAGCCCAGTGACAATACCGCAATGCCATCATGGTCAGGCAGCATCTGTAAGGAGAGAAAAGAGCTTACGTTTTTGAGTCCAGACGATCCTGTGTCAAACCTTTGACAAATGGTAGTCTGGACTCGAAATATCAGATCTTTTCTCTCCTTACAGATGCTGCCCGACCTGCTGAGATTTTCCAGCGTTTTCTCTTTTGGCTTCAGATTCCAGCATTTGCAAAGTAGTAATTTGCTTTTATCCACAATACCACCGCCTTCCCATATCTTGAAGTTGGGTAGTACATGGATTGACCAACCGTTTTCATATATGCAACATTAAAGTTAAAATTATTGAAAGATATTAAAGGAGTTCTTTGCTCTAAGTATCTTTGTAATGGTTTGGAACCTTTGTTCAGAAGTTAATGTACTTTTCAACAAACAGCTACAAATGAGTGCTTGAGCTATTTAAGGCTGACCAGAATAGTTTCCCAGCATCACCACTAAACAGTGACAATAGCCAAAATCATGCTGCAATTTACGCCAGCAGGATATCATGATCCTGCCGATAACACATCCCCACCATGGGCTTCCCAATGAAAAGAGTGCATTCAATGAAAATTCATTGACAACAGCAGGGCCATAAGATCCCATCACCAATGATCATTGTACTTCCTCTCGCTACTGTGAAACACACTGCAATGGGGGTGGGAAATCCAGTCCATAATCTCCCCATGAAAGTTTAACACCCCCCCATGGGTGCTTTATAGTTTTTTGTTTTCAGTGAATACATTTCATGGACTAATTTAACCAGCTGTATTGACAGCGGAGTTATGGCTATGATTGTTTTTGATAATTTGTGCTGTCAAGTGTTACAACTTAGCCACTTTTGTTCTGAAGCAAGGTCAATTGCAAAATTTGAGAGCTCGAATGTGCCATACTGTTTATTGCATTCACTAGATCCATGAAAACAGATTTTTTTTTTGTCCTTATAACTGGAATACAGTCTAGTCCTCATGGATCAAAGCATTTTATGCTTTAAGAAAAGTGTCTTGCCCAATAATTTAAATTAAACAGTGCAAATAATGTAACATTCTGGAAATTTAATGCTGTAAGAACTCAATAATTTGAATTGAGTTGAGTGGACTATAAACCAAAGAAGAAAAGCAAGTATGTTTGAAATCAGTTTTAACTAAGGTGATGCAAATATGATGTTAATGTTAATCAAAGACGAAGACTAGAAAATATCTGCTGCCTGACAAATAGTACACTGAAATAGTTCCTTCATCACTGCATATTGTATCTTTAACTGGAAAACATCTGCTTCCAGTTAACATCAATTACTTGGATTTTCTGTGTATAATTATAGACTGGACACTGAAATATGTACCGCTAGGCTAGCAATGGACTCTTTCAGAGGACAACAGTTGAAGTAGAAATAAAGACAGAGATGCTGTCAACCTACTGTATGCGAGTCAGCATGTGAAACCAAAAACTTCATGTTTCATACAGCGTCCTTCACCGGAGCTCATTGTCAAATCTGTATCTGCTGTAGAAGGGCAAGAGGTACATCAATGTGATGCTTCCCTTGTGGGACAGGAGTGCCACATTCTTGTGGTCCTGGGCCAAAGATATGTCAATGCAACTGTGAGCTAATTGGCACATAAAATCTGGTGCTTCCCTGACCTGAGGGGACTCTTGACCTGAGAGAGCAGACGCTCCGTACATTTTTTTGATCTCAGAGATTTATTTGGCAGTGGTATTCTCTGCTTAGAGAAAATTATTCCCCCCAACAATGACTGGCCAGTTCTTTATGGAATAAATCTGACAAGATGGATTAAACAAAAACCACAAATGCTGGAAATCTTAAAGGGAAGCGAGGAATGTTGGAAATCCACAGAGCAAGCCAGTCATCAGCAATATTAGCCTTTCTTTTTATGTCCTGATGGACCTGATTTATGTTTCCAAATATTTCAGCTTTTATTTTGGAACTTAATCCAATTACATGATATAAGCGATTTAAATCCGTGGTACTTCGTTGTAACTGTGTTTTTTACTTTATTTATTCTTTGTCTCACATAACCAGATAATAAGGGGCTCCTGAGCCTTCCCTCATGCTGTAAGTGGTTCCATTGCGTCTATGAAAAGGCACAACCCAGCTGAGTGGGCAAAGGAAATTTATGGAAAGATTGGGGGATTTACCTCCCACTCAGCTGGATTTTGCTTGGTTACCAAAATGCTGTCGTGTACACACTGTTTGAAAAGAACTGAACCACCCCACACACTATACTATGTAGGATTGATCAGTACAATCCTAAGGGAAAGGTAAGAGCAGCTGGCTAGTTCTTTATGGAAAAAGATATCTGCAGTAAGATGGAGAGAGTATAGACAAAAAAAAGCTGCAAATGTTTGAAATCTTAAAAAAAGAAAAAGTTGCTGAAAATCCTCCATCTGACCAAGCTTTTGGTTATCTGCCTGAATATCGCTAAAAGTGACTTGCTGTCAAGTTTTACTTCATACTTCTATGAAGAAGCTTTGGCCATTTTATTATGTTATAGAAGTTGTTGTTGAAATATACACCTAAACAATAGTACTTGTCAGTTTGAGACCTATACATCCAGTCCCCAGTAGTGCTGCTCGCTACTCACTAAGAATGATGTGATAAATATTGCACTGATGTTTAAGAGAGCTGCCTACTTAAAAACACAAATTGACTGGATTTTTGATACTGATATTATTGTGATGTTTTTTGTATTTCCATTGCATAATTACTGCCCTGAAAGGCTACATTTGATTAAAGGGCAATGGTTGAGTAGTGAAGAAAAATCAAAAAGCAATTTCTGCCTAACTCCCAACTAGTCCATTTTCTAGAGATTGATTTTTATTTTGATAAGACGACAGCAGAAACAGTTTTTGCACAAAATCTGTTGGCGAGTCATGAGATGTAATTTAATTTCATGCTCTTTATTTATTTAAGGCTTCAAATAATTACAGATAGTCTGAAACAGGAGATTTTGTATGCTGTGCACTGTATGAACTGATGCTGAATTACTGACATTCCTTTCAACTTACAGAAAGTAGTATAACTGAATGCCTGTCTTATACTGTGAACATTTTAACAACAATAACTTTAATTTATATATTGTCTTCAACATAGGAAGACACCACAAGACATTCCACAGCAGTGTAACCAGACAAAAGCTTACACTGAACCAAATGCAGAGATATCAAAAAGGTGATCTCACAAGCCTGGTTAATGAAGAGAGAGAGAGGTTTACTTATGGAGGGCATTCCATTGCTGAGGAACTAGGATATTGAAGTCTGTGTGGACTTTGCATCTTCTCCCTGCATCTGCATGGGTTTCCTCCAGGGGCTCCAGTTTCCTCCTACAGTCCACTGATGTTGAGGTTAGGTGAGTTGGTCATGCTAAATTGCTGCTTAGTGTCCAAAATGTATAGGTCAGGTGAAATGTATGGGCTTGGACGAGGGAGAGAACCTGGGTAAGGTATTCTGTCAAAGACTCGATGGGCTAAATGGCGTCCCTCTGCACAGTAAAGCTTCTATGATTCTAGCCACAAATGATACTGAACATCACACAATCATCAGAGAACATCCCTACCTCTGACCTTATGACGAGGGAAGGCTGAAACATCTTAAAATGATTGGGTAAAAGCAAAATACTGCAGATTTTGGAATCTGAAATAAAAACAGAAAATGCTTGAAAATCTCAAGTCTGACAGCATCTATGGTGAGAAATAGAGTCCACGTTTTGAGTCTATATGACCCTTTGTCAGACCTAACCAAGATGCTGTCAGACCTGCTGAGATTTCCCAGCATTTTCTGTTTTTGTTGTTGATAAAAATGGTTGGGCCTTGGTCACTACGCTAAGGAATATCTGCACTAGTGCCTTAGAACTGACATGTATGGCCTCCTACAACCCATAGCCATCTTCCTTTGTGCCAAGTATGACTCCAACCAGTAGAGAGTTAGTTTCTCTCTCTGTTATTCGCATTGACTTCATGTTTGCTCAGGTGTTTTGTTGCCACTCTGGGTCAAATGTTGCCTTGATGTCAAGGGCAGTAATTTACAACACACCTACCCATGGGCTGCTTTCTTTTGTGTCTGGGCCCACTCCCAGCATTTTGTCCAGTTTACAATTATTTATGGAATCATCTTAAAACACCGTTTCAAGTCAAACATTCTAGATCCTGGCAACTCTGAGAAACAAAATACCTCCTTGTCTCCCTTCTAGATATTTTGCCACTTATTTTAAATAGTAATAGTTTCCTGATGGGATGGTCACTACTGTTTGGTGGAAAGATTGTATTTCTTTTCAACCTTCTAAAGCTGAATAGCTTGCTGGATGTTTAGCTAGCACCCAAGGCCAGTGTTCTATTTTGCAATCACTAGAATGAACCGCCTATCCACCGATTCGTGGGTGGAAATGCTGCTGTTCAAGAAAATGCATTGATAATTTGCTCTGGATTCCATTCACCATGACCAACATCTTAGCCTTGACCTTGTAATTAGACATGGTATGCCATATGGTAAGTGCAGAGCTGCCCAAATTCCAAAGGGAAATTTGAAACAACGACCAGACCAATTTTGCAATTTGTGTATTATGAGGAGGTTTTCCAAAATCAAGAAGTAACTTCAGAGACTAAGTATGATGATTTTCTGTTCAAGAAATAAAAAATTACACTCAAATATAAGAACACCTTGATGCAGTTAAAACTGCTTGTTGAAGTAGTGAAGAAGAAAGTTCGGAAGAAATCTTGGCTTAAATAACTCAAAGCTAAACTTCCTTTTAAATGGCAACAGGTCTTATAGATTTTCAAATATATAAAATTCTCATAACTTTACCACACAATCTTTGGGTATTCTCTGAGGAAACTGGCTCCCCAGGTCTGGCCTCATTCACACACTTTTTTTGATCTTACCAGCCATCACCACACAAGCAGTATTTTCTTATATTTATTTTTCTTCTTTGATCTTACCCTTTATTGTTTTCTACAATCCAGTCTGGAAGAAGGCCATTCCGCCGACACCAACTCTTCAAGGAACATCTTCCCCGGCCCACCACTCTGCCTTCTGCATTTATCATGGATAATCCACCTAATCTACACATCTTTGGGCTGTGTTGAGGGAACCAGAGCACCAGGAGGAAACCCACACAGGAAGAATATGCAAACTCTACACATTCACTCAAGACCAAAATAGAACAGGGTCCCTGGTGCTGTAAAGCAGCAGTGCTAACTAAACTACTATGCTGCCTTTAGAAAGGATCTTTTCCCAGTTTTGATAGCTTTTTTTGCTATATGGTTTCTATATTTTAAAAATAAACTTACCTGATCTTTCCTCATCTGTTAAAAATTTCAATTATATGTTCCCTTCTGAAATACAACAGCCAATTTCAAAACGGCCTATACTTTGCTTTATGTAAATTCTTATGCAAGGTTTCCTGGCATCCTTGGTTCATCAGCATGTTAAACCATTTGTCTTCACACCTTTATTATTGATGTTTGTCCTTTGTAGGCTTTCTGCTTCTAATCCCATTTAACCAGTTATGTTCCATTAGCTTCCTTTACAGTGTATACACCATGATAGTGATTTAGAAAAGCAAGAAAAATTATTGGTGACATTTGTAAGATGCTGTTGGAGGAGGCTTGTTGAGTTGCAGTGGTGTAACTTGTATATGGTGCACTCTGGTGGTGGAGGGAGTGGATATTTAAGTGGTGGATGGGGTGCCAATTAAATGAGCTGTTTTATCCAGAATGATGTCAAGCTTCTGAAGTGTTGTTGGAGCTACATTGATCCGGACAAGTAGAGAATATTCCATCACACTCTAATTTTTACCTTGTTGATGATGGACAGGAGGGTTGGGAGATGAACACTTGTCCAATATGTGACAACACACCTCAAGAAGGCCTAAAGGTTCTAGAGAATATGCTAAAACGATTTACTCTCTCTCTCTTTTATTCCCTCCACTTCTTTCCCATACTCTGGAACTCTCCATATCTGTTTCAGTGTCTTTGAGCCAATTTAATTCATTCAAAATCATGCCCTTACAGTTAAATCCAGGCCTCTGTCTATCTGTCTCTTTCTGATTGTTGCTCTCTCTGTTCCAGACTCTCAGTAAAATTGCGTGCTTGCAGCTTCAGTTAAATTATACAATTAATACATTGGTTAGGCATTTTGAACTTGCCCATGGTGGCCATTTGCTATTACTGCAGGACTGGAACATTGCTTAGGTATCAGACTCTAATCAATGCAATGGCAGCTCTCCAAGTATGATAGTGAGACAAGCAGACATTGAGTCATAAGCAAGGCATACGGTATTAGACAGGAGTGCACCAAAAGGTACAGAATGCAAAGAGAAATCATAGACGGAATTGAAGTCAGTGAATTTTAGCCAAACTTTCTTCATGCTTCTAGAGTTGGTTATCTTGTGAAACAAATTATTTCAGATCATCCCATGAGAGATGTGGTTTATCAGTACATCTGATCAATCAGTTCTTTAAGAACAATGGGTGGCATACTGGTTAGCACTGCTGCCTCACAGCTCCAGGGATCCTGGTTTGATTCCCAGCTTGGGTCACTGTGTGTGTGAAGTCTGCATGTTCTTCCTATGTCTGCGTGGGTTTCCTCCAGGAGCTTCAGTTTCTCTCCTCAGTCGAAAGACGTCCTTGTTAGGTGCATTCGCATGCTAAATTCTCCCTCAATGTTTCTGAATAGATGCTGGAATGTGGCGACTAGAGGATTTTCACAGTAACTTCATTGCAGTGTTAATGTAAGCCTACTTGTGACAATAATAAATGAACTTTAAATTTAAATTTCAGCATTAAACAGTTGCACATTTCGGTATCAGTTGTAGCAGCAGCTTCCCCTGGGTGTTTGTTTGGGCGGAAGGTTAAAATAAAATACAGCGCTGATACAACTTTCACATTTGCTGATATTTCAAACGGCCTTAAAGTCAGTGAAGCATAATAACTGGTGTTGATGTAGAAAAGGCAGCAGCTAATTGAGCAAAGCCATGTTCCACAAATGTGACTTGAGATAAATGATCAAATAATCTCTTCTAGCCACGTTGGTATTTTTTTCGATATTCGTTCATGGGATGTGGGTGTCACCGGCTGGGCCAGCATTTATTGACAATCCCTAATTGTCCTTGTATTGAATGGCTTGCTAGACCATTTCAGAAGACATTTGAGAGTCAATCACATTGCTCTGGCTCTGAAGTCACACGAAGGCCAGATTGGGTAAGGACGGCAGATTTCCTTTCCTAAAGGACATTAGTGAACCAAATGGGTTTTTAATGACTGTTGACAATGGTTCATGGTCATCATTAGACTTCTAATTCCAGATTTTTTTATTGAATTTAAATTTCACCATCTGCTATGGTGGGATTCAAACGTGGGTCCTCTGGATTACTAGCCCAGTGAAAGTACCACCACACCACTACTTCCCACAAAGGATTGAAGGATGAATATTCACCAAATCACTAGGGACTTTTCCTCTTTTATGGGATATTTTATCTCCTGAGAGAGCAAATGCTAGTTTAACATCTCATCTGAAAGACAGCACCTCGGAAAGTGTGGCACTTCCTCAGTCCTGCACTGAGTGTCATCTTAGGTTATTACATTCAAGAAACTGGAATGGGACATGAACACAAAATCTTCCCAGTGATGAAAGTATTATCACGAACAGAAGTATAATTTTAATCTTCTACCAAGAAACATGTCCAATGAAATCTATCATTATATGTACACATGTAGTACATTTAAATTATTAAAACATTTGTCTTTCATTGTAGCATTTTTGATTTTGATAAATATGTTACAAAAATAAATGTTTACAGCAAGAAAACATTAGATATGGTTTATTGATTGTTCTAAGTAGTTTTAGACTCTAGAGAAGAGAAATTACCTAAAACCACAGTGGAGAGGGAGAAACAGCTGCCAAACACACAGAGGAAAAATGCAGTTGATACAACTTGTATAAAAGCCAACTTTGTTGGTGGTTTGGTGAAATAGTTCTGAGCTTGTATCACCACCATTAGAGAATAGTGCCGAGTATGAAGAATGGATTACATGTCCTTATATTACTTGTGGGTTCAAACAAATTTCATTCTTTACAGTTAGAAGAGCTTCAGCACCAAATCCTGAGACATATGGTCTCCAAAATGCCCATTACAACAGTAATTAAGCATCTCTTAGGCCACAAGTAGCTGCATGTCAACTTGGACTATTAAGTTCCACCAGATGTTCTTAGTTTATTGCTCTCAAAATCAAAAATTACTATTTTTGCTCTTTTAATTTAACACAATTCAAATATCTCGCTGCCTTTAGAATCAGTTCAAGCTGAAATTTGGTCATTTAATTTATTTAGAATTCACAGTAACTAATAGAAATAAGTTTAAGTTTTTATTTATTAGTCACAAGTTGGCTAACATTGATACCGTTATTGTGAAAATCCCCTAGTCGCCATACGCCGGTGCCTGTTTGGGTACACTGAGAGTGAATTTAACATGACCAATGCATCTAACCAGCACATCTTTCGGACTGTGGAAGGAAACCTGAGCGTCCAGAGGAAACTCACACAGATAGTGGGGAACATGCACACTTCGTACAGACAGTGACCCAAGCCGGGAATTGAACCCATGTCCCTAGCGCTGTGAGTCAGCAGTACTAACCATTGTGCCACCCTATCATGGATAGCTTAAATTATATATAGTGCATACAGTTGATCTTTAAATACTTTCTCTTTGTACTCTCTGAATTGATTTAACAAGAAACTGGCTAAGAAAGGTTAGTATGTTAGTTGGAATTTACAACAATCAGATATTTGATCATTTTTTTTCTGCTGCTAGCCAATAACCAGATCCATTGTTTCTTGTGCTAAGATTTAAACGAATTCACAACTTTGATGGTCCACTACCTTAAAAGCTGTATTGCTGTGCCGTTGATGATCATCTTGTGGTATAGAGAGGTCTATTTGCTTTCAGAAGTGCTTTGGTTAATAAACTAGATAAGGATCACTCCCAACCTCAAGGTATGTGTTTGATGTGTGAGTTAAAAGTGGGCTGCCTCTGCACTGTGCTATTTGTTAGCCATCCTTTGTTTATTCTGTGTTTTAACAAAGTATTTCAGACTGTGTTGAAAGCGTAAGGAAGAGATTGATCTAATTTACGGCAATTTAGGTTAATAAAATTAGCAGAATTCTTCCTCATTTTACTTTGGCTCAACATATGGTTGTGAATTATTGTCATCCGGTGGAGGAAACAGTCAGCAAGGAACACTGGGGCTATGTTTCTGATGGTCTAATGATAGTACCTGGAAACAGCTGTGCAGTGCACACTGAATCAGTTATCCACAGTGGATGGCCATTACAGCTTTATTATGTTGGAAACAGGATTACAAACCTGCTGCAAAAGCACCATTTAAGCTCATTAATGAGAGATGGATTAAATTAACATGATCACTTTATAGTTTTTGTGGCCCACAAATGTATCATTGGAGTCAAGCTCAGGGTTAATGAGCCAAACCCATCATTGTGATGACTTCAGATTTCATTCATTTGGATGATGTGTTAGCTCAATGATAACGTTCTCCCCTTTGGGTCAGAGGTTGTGTGTTCAAGTCCCAATCCAGAGACTGGAGCATTCAATCTGCATCGACATTCCAGTGCCGCGCTGAGAGAGAGTAGTATGGGCAGATGCTGTTTTTCAAAAGAAATGTCCAACTGAAACCCCTCTTGGGTGATTTGAAAGATTCCCATGTAGTGTTGGAAAAAGAGCACAGGAGGTTTCTTAGTCAACATTCATCCCTCAACCAACATCACTAAAGCGTCTTATATGGCTATCTGTTATAGTAATATATGCACGATCTTGCTGTTTGCACATTGTATGCTGGGACTCCTTACATTAAAATAATGATTGTACTTGAAAAGCACATAATTGGCAGTAAAGCACTTTAGAATACCTTTCTTTCTATGGGTTAAAAGAAAGGGAGAGAGGCAAACTGAATTCCTTCATTTTTCTCACCAACTGCAATTGCATAGGTGTTTTTAATTTTTGAAATAGACTGTGGGGCGTTTCCCCAAATTTGTTGTTTGTGAAAGAATTTTAAACTGACTCGCAACAAGCGCTGTTTCATACATTCAAACCTGGAGGATGGTCACATGCACACGTGCGCGTATGCACACACATACGTCCCTGGCACTGAGAGGCAGTAGTACCTACCACTGTGCCAAATTAGAAATAACCTAAAACAAAAAAAAGTAAATATGGATATTAATTCATGTGAATGTCAGAAACCTGAATGCCAGGGTCCAGTGAAGGCTCTTTCATGTAGGAATTAAAGGTCAGATGAGTTCAGGTGTCCAAAAACAGGAGTTACCAAGTTCCTTCAAAGTTGGTGATAATGCAACAAAATATAGCTCGTACCCATAGGCAATGGCAGGAATCTTCCAGAGAACAAGGCTTTAAGGAAGGTTAGAATTGAGACACGCTTTGTTGTCAGCCTGGAGCCATGCTTTGGTGGTGTTAGGCTGAATGTTAACAGCAGGCTTCTGTGGGAGTTCAAGAATGTAGCATTAAAACTTTCCAAAGGTGGAAGGAGCTTTGGATGTGTTGTGTTGCCCATTGATTAGTTAGTTTTGGGTTAACAATCACTTTTTTTTAATCTCTGGTTAAAATCCATTGGCCACCTTAAGGGATTAGCACCTCCACTGGTATGATAATTTTTAATGGCTTGCTCTTCTTTATAAGGCAGGGAGACAGACTATCTGCTGCCTCCTTGTTTCATTGATTGTAATGAATCCATACATGTGCAAGCTATGACAAAGATGAGGGTTGAACCTGTAATTAGTGCTGAAGGTTTCCAGAACTGCAGCCAACTTGCAAATCATGTGACCCCAGCTGTGTTTTTTTGTTCTACAAAGTCCATTTTTAAATAAGCAGAAAGTAAGGTTTGATTTACTCAGTTTACAATCTCTTTCACATCTTGTGGACACGACATTGAGTGAGATAAACAGGTGGTTCAGGAATCACCATTTGCTGTGGATTAGCAGTGAGGAACCTCTGGAGCCAAAGCGATGAACATCACATAGGGATTTAACTCTATAACAATTTACATGCTCAAACCCTTTGTCACAAGCTCTTGAATATGTAGTTAATCATTAACAATGGCTGAACCTTAGTATCAAACAAAAATGATTCATACTGCCATAAACTTAATTAAGTGGATGAAGTTTTTTTTAATGTTTGTCCTTTGTTAGGCCTACACTTATTTATCAAGGTGCAACTCCACAGTCTGTAGTTATGTATTTGTGGTGAAGTTTCTGCATCCATGCTGGGAGGACATCACTGATAGATGGTGCTTCATCCAACTTTTTATGAGTTGAGAGGAATATGAGAAGAATCTGTGCCACAGCCTGGTGATTTGGTACTGCGGGAAGGAGTGCTTTAAACTGTAGAATCTTTCAGTGATGGAAGTCGATGTGTTTTGTTCATAAACTCAAATCTATTCCCTCTCCCTGACCACTGTCTGGGGCTGAATTAGACTCTTGCATATCATTTGGCAGCCTGTCTGCCTTGAGCTAAACTTCCAACAGCATACCCTTTCCATCTCCAAGATTGCCATCTTCATTGATCATCCAGCTCTGTCCTGCCTTGGGTCATCTATGTATTTGTTACTTCTAAACTTAATCATTCTATCATGCATTACAGGTTTTGTCTGGTTGCTGTACTTTGCAAGCCAATGCATAGACGGATTGCAGGATCCATGTATCAGTTGTACTTCTACAGCAATATTGAACAGTTGGGATATTTATCATCTCCTTTGTCTAATTGCATACTGACTGATTTTGAAAGCTACCAGGACCAAAAACATTACTCATTCCAGTGTTCACTGGCTCACCTCCCATCTTTCTGCCCCATAAATTTGAGATCTCTGTTCATCGATCAAGTTGTATCAAATGTCTTTCATCTGTTGACCTATATTGGCTCCCACTCTGCCAAAATTTCTATTTTAAAGTTCTCATTCATCCTTTTTTCAGATTTTTCCATAACCTTATCTCTGTAACCACCTGCTGCCGTCTGATATTTTTAGAGTTTTGTCCTCTGCTAATTCTGACTTTTTTTTTGCTTACCAATTTTCATTGCTTCATCATTGATGGCCATGTCTTCAGGCTTCTAAACCTCTCACCACTTTAATCCTTTTTTCTCCTTTAGAAAGCTTTTTATTCCTTTGATCAAAACTTGAGACAACTGCCCAAAACTTCTCTTGGCTCAGTGTCAAATGGTGTTTGATCATGCTCCAGTGAAATATCTTGGGCGGTTTTGCTACATTAAAGGTGCCATATAAATGCAGACTGTTGCTGTCGCTGTAGATGGCTCACTGATGTTTCCATAATGTCCAAAAGTGAGAAGGGGCTGTTAACCTAAGCCCTACCAATGACTTCTCTAGAGACATATCTTTGCAGGGAATAGCCTTGTGAATAAACCACCTCCCTCTATACAACTGCAAAGTCCTATGGCAGTGATCCTATATTGGAACATAATATCATTCTCGGCATCTTGATATACTTGTAGAATGTTCAGTTCCTGCAGCCCTGAGATTTCCTCATAGCCACCATCTTGATAGTACTTAGAGTGGACTGGCAAAAATCTTTCCTAGACACATATAAGATAATCTTCCAGCAGACCTTTAAAATTCTCTAGAGTCTAGGATTTATAGTGAACCCAGAGAAGCCCAAGTTACAATCAGTACAGGATCTATCTTACTAGGAAGCGGAGACTGGGGAGGTGATGACCTAGTGGTAATATCACAAGATGATTAATCCAGAAACTCAGCTAATAGTTCTGGGGATCTGGGCTCGAATCCCATAAAGGTAGATGGCAGAATTTAATTTAAAAAAATCTGGAATTAAGAGAACACTGATGATCATGAAACCATTGTTGATTGTCAGAAAAACCCATCTGGTTCACTAATGTTCTTTAGGGAAATCTGCTTATCTGTTCTGGCCTACATGTGACTCCAGAGCCGTAGCAATGTGGTTGACTCTCAACTACCCTCTGAAATGGTGTAGCAAGCCACTCAATTGTATCAATTACCTAAAAGAACCCCCCCTCCCTAACAGCACATATGGCAAACAACAACATGTGAACTGCAGGGATGGGCAATAAATACTGGCCAGCTAGTGATGCCCATGCTCCATGAATGAATAAAAAAAGTTTATTTATCAGTGTCACAAGTAGGCTTACATTAACACTGCAATGAAGTTACTGTGAAAATTCCCTAGTTGCCACACTCCGGTGCCTGTTCGGGTGCACTGAGGGAGAAGTTAGCATGACCAATGTATCTTTCTAACCAGCATGTCTTTTTTGAATTGCGGGAGAAAACAGGAGTACCTGGAGGAAACCCATGCAGACACAGGAAGAATGCGCAGACTCCGCACAGACAGTGACCCAAGCCGGGAATCGAACCCAGGTCCCTGGTGCTGTGAGGTAGCAGTGCTAATCACTGTGCCATCCCAAAAAAAGATATTATTTTCAAACAGTGTGGCATGTGACCTCTCAAATATTAACTGCAGGTATTCAATGAGAACTCATTCTTGCTGCAAGATTCAGTTTTGGCATCAGATGTATCACAATGAATACTGTATTAAAATGGTTGTAATGATAATGAAGGGGAACTATTTACTATGCAGTTTATCTTGAAAAGATCGAATAAGCTAGGAGCAAGTAACAGAATGGCCATGTAGAATCAAATGTGCTCGGCACACTAAGGTGACAGCTTAGAACTTCATGTACTCTGTTTATTCACAGCATGACTTTTTCTTTGAAGCAAAGCTGTTTGTGTATGATATTTAAATTGAGGAAAAAGAGGAATAAAGCTTTTATTTGAAATCTTCCTTTTCCAAATATCCATTTTGCTTTTTAACTCAATTATGAATTCCCATGCCTGAAAGATTTATATACAATGTGCTGCTCATTGCTGAGTATTAACTTGTCAAGTTCATTTTCGATTTTGTTTGCTGTCTAGGAAGATTTATCGTGGCATGAGACAAAAACGCTAATGTGCCAATCATAGGATGTTGTGTCCATTATAGTAATGACATGTGAATCAAGGAAAATGATTTGTCTAGGTCTTTCCTTAATTCTATGTTTTGAGCTGTTCTGTACAGTTCGCGTCAGTTATTCTCAACTTCAGCAAATAATAGCTTGTTCTCTGCTACCAAATTCATTTCTTCTGTTACACTGCTGTTGCAAAGCAAAATTGGTCTTTGATGAAGTGGAACTGTTCCTTAATGTAAACAGCAAAATCATTCTTTAAAAAGCAGAAAGGCTGGAGATTCTGAGCAATACCTTAGGAGAAAGAAACAGAGTTAACTGCCATGAGTTTCATGTCCATTCAGGAAAACGCGAGTTCAGCATTGTTAAGACCATAAGACATAGAAGCAGAATTAGGCCTCTTGACCTATCGAGTCTGTTTCACCATTCAATCATGGCTGATATTTTTCTCATCCCCATTCTCCTGCCTTTTCCCTATAACCCCCAATCTCCTTATTAATCAAGAACCTATCCATCTCTGTCTTAAAGACACTCGATAATCTGGCCTCTACAGCCTTCTGCAGCAAAGAGTTCCACAGATTCACCATTCTTTGGCTGAAGAAATCTCTGTTTTAAAGGATTGTGATCCAAGGGGCTGTTGCTGGGATCCAAGAGCCTGTTGCCTTGAGTATCCAGAACTGGCTTGCCTGCAGAAAGCAGAGAGTGGTTGTCGATGGGTTTTTTTCTGCATGGAGGTCGGTTACCAGTAGAGTGCCCCAGGGATCTGTTCTCGGACCCTTGCTGTTTGACATTTTCATAAATGATATGGATGAGGAAGTGGAAGGAGGGGTTGGTAAGTTTGCCGATGACACGAAGGTTGGTGGTGTTGTGGATAGTCTGGAGGGATGTCAGAAGTTGCAGCAAGACGTAGATAGGATGCAAGACTGGGTGGAGAAGTGGCAGATGGACTTCAACGGAGATAAATGTATAGTTGTCCATTTTGGCAGGTCCAATGGGATGAAGGAGTATAATATCAAGAGTAGGACTTTTAGCAGTGTAGAGGATCAGAACGACCTTGGGGTCTGGGTCTGTAGGACTCTTAAATTTGTCTCGCAGGTGGAGGATATGTTCAAGAAGGCATACGGCGTACTAGCCTTCATTAATCAAGGGATTGAGTTTAGGAGTTGAGAGATAATGCTGCAACATTATAGGATCCTTGTCAGACTCCACTTGGAGTACTGTGCACAGTTCTGGTCACCTCACCACAAGAAGGGTGTGGAAAGCTATTGAAAGGGAGCAGAGGAGAGATTTACAAGGATGTTGCCTGGATTGGTGGCATGCCTTATGAGGATAGGTTGAGGGAGCTAGGTCTTTTCTCTCTGGAGAGACGAAGGATGAGAGGCGAGCTGATAGAAGTTTATAAGATGTTGAGAGGTATGGATAGGGTGGATTCTCGGAGGCTATTTCCCAGGTCACTACGAGAGGACATAGTTTTGAGGTGCTGGGGAGTAGGTACTGAGGAGATGTCAGGGGTAAGTTTTTCACTCAGAGGGTGGTGAGTGACTGGAATCAGCTGCCATCAGTGGTGGTGGAGGTGAACTCGCTGAGGTCTTTTAAGAGATTCCTGGATAAGTATGTGGGATTTAATGGGCACAATTTATTGAGGGTTATAAATAGGCCTGGTAGATAGGGATATAATTGGCACAATTTGTGCGCTGAAGGGCCTGTTTGTGCTGTAGTGTTCTATGTTCTATATTCTATGATTGTCTCTTTAGCCAGAAATTGTGCCCTCTGGTTCTAGTTTTTCCCATTAGTAGAAACATCCTCTCTAGTCCACTCAATCCAGGCCTCACAGTATTCTGTAAGTTTCAATAAGATCACCCCTCACCTTTCTAAACTCTAATGAGGACAGACCCAGAGTCATCAACCATTCCTCATACGACAAGCTCTTCATTCCAGGGATCATTCTTGTGAACCTCCTCCGAACCCATCCCAAGGCCAACACATCCTTCCTCATATATCGACATAAAACTGCTCACAATACTCCAAATGGGGTCCGATCAGAGTCTTATACAACCTCGGCAGTACATCCCTGCTCTTGTTTTCTAGCCCTCTCAACATGAATGCTAACATTGCATTTGCCTTTCTAACTGCAGACTAAACCACATGTTAACCTTAAGAGAATCTTGAACAATGACTCCCAAGAACTTTTCAGAGCATTTTCCCATTTAAAAAATAGTCTATGCTTCCATTCCTCCTTCCAAAGTGCATAACCTCACACTTTTCCACATTGTATTCCATCTGCTACTTTTTTGCCCAGTCTCCTAACCTGTCCAAGTCCTTCTGCAACCCTCCTGTTTCCTCAATACTACCTGTCCCTTGATATATCTTTGTATCATCCGCAAACTTAGCAACAGTGTGTCCAGTTCCTTCTTCCAAATCGTTAATGTATATTGTGAAAAGTTGTGGTCCCAATATTGACCCTTGAGGCACACCACTAGTCACTGGCTGCCATCCTGAAAACGACTCCTTTATCCCCACTCTCTGACTTCTGCCAGTCAGCCAATCTATGCCAGGATCTTACCCTTAATACCATGGACACTTAACTTTATTTAACAGAGTCCTGCAGCATCTTGTCAAAGGCCTTCTGGAAATCTAAATGAGTAAATTTTGCAGCTTCTGAACTGCACATCCAACCCACGCATGGCTTTACCTTGGTATTTTCTTTTTCCACACAGAACTCGGGTTTGCAGTGCAGTTTGCAAGCCACGTTGGAGCACAGGAAGAGTGTAGGTTCAGAGATTGGTCAGTTAGAAGGCCTCCTCTAGTATCTACTACAGCAGCCCAGCTGTCAGCATTGTTTAAAGATCCACTACATTCTACATCCCCGTGCAACTTCAAATTCCCCATACCACCTCCATGTTTCCTCAGGTTGCCCTTGCATCTTTCATGCCCCCTATTGTGATCCCAGCTGATGTTAATTTTGGATAAATTAGATGCCAGAGTGAAATCTGGCTTGATAGATCCTACCTTTCTGAAGCCATGTAGGAAGATTTTTGAACAAATTTACAGGAATCTGCTGATGAACTTTTAACAAATAGAATAAATCAGTGCCAGGGACCTGAACTTGTTTCCTGGCTTGGGTCACTGTCTGTGTGGAGCTTGTACGTTCTTCCCATGTGTGTGGATTCTCCCAGGTGCTCCAGTTTCCTCTCGCAGTCTGAAAGATGTGCTGGTTAGGTGCATTGGCCTTGCTAAATTCTCCCTCAGTGAATCCAAACAAGCACAAAAGTGTAGCAACTTGGGGATTTTCGCAGTAACATCGTTGCAGTGTTATTATAAGCCTGCTTGTGACACTAATAAAAACTTTTAAAAAATCATTAACTGGGAAAAATGGCTATATTACATCACCCAAAAAGATAAGAAAGACCTGAGTACAAGTACAAGAATATGATTCAAATACTCATTATTCATTCACCCTAACCATATTCTTATATATAAATCAGAAAAGATGAAACAATTTGCCTCATCTATCTTGTATTCTAATATTCAGGGTAAGTGTGCAGTACGTGTGAATTAACAAGGATCTGTGACCAAACACACAGCAATCCAGAGTAAATGACAGATGTGACAACGTCAGATTTCTTAGATAACCCCCCAAGTGCTTGTTGCACTGTGAGCTAACAAGTTTCACTGAAACTCTGCTTTTCTTCTCATCTCATCGAGTTCAAAGAACTCGAGCCTTTGAATTCTCTTGTTCCTATTCGGGCTGCTTCAACAAGGATCCACATCCAATGTTTCAATCTCACCTTCTGAGACTTTTTTTGTCCTGGATCTCTAAGTATACTCAAGCTCCACTTGCTATGCAGAATGTCACAGATCTAAGGGGATACTTTTGTCCTGACAGCATACAGCACAGAGCCATCAAACTTAGGCTGTCGTCCTAGACCTTCTGGGCTTCTCTCACCTTTCTCAACTTGGCTTCAAGTCCACTTCCTGCCCCTCTGTCTTTAATTTGCAGCAAATTTCTCTGCTTCTTACTTTTAACTTTTCTTCTAGGATCTGTTTCTGAATTCTGTCTTTGTCCCTTCCTAGGACTTCCTTCTAAGACATCTCTCTGCTCCCTGGGACACCTGCTCTTTGATACTGGCACATAGATTCAGTTCCCAGTTTAAAGAACACTTAAAAAATGAAGTGCACATATGGACCTTTCCCTGTCAGCACATGCGGAGAACATTGAAGCTTCGTGGGAACTGGTGCTCCTGACTAGGACTGCCAATTGAGCTGGGTATTTTGAGTTTCATCACACTCCCCTGTATCCTCTATAGCCACTCATCCAGTATCCACTATGTAGAGTCCCCTGAAGCCATGAAATAGCAATCGAAATTATTTTAATGTAAGTGTAAATGAATTAAACTTGGGACAGTGTAATTAATAAAGCATTTATTCAAGGGATTGCAAAAAACTTCCCCTTTGAAAAAAGTAAACCGTTTACGTGGTCTTTGAGCTGTGTTAACAAACAATCATGTGTTCTGAAACCATATTAAAGACTGAATATATTATTAGAAGCTCTGTAAAACTGAATCATCATGTCATTCCCCTGAACATCAGATCTTTAGTTTTTGGAACTCAGCCAAACACTCATGTTAGCCACAGGTATTGCAACTCCCAGAGCCTGAAATTGAAATAACTGATTGTATCTTTCAAATTTCAAATTAGATTGTCTGTCAACCAATAGACAGGAACTTACACTTACCTTGCAGAATGTTCCTGACTTTCCTGCAAACTTCCCTCATTCCAAAAATATGCAGGTTAAGTGGATTAAATAAAAAAAAATTGCCCCTTCCTGTCCCAGGATGTAGCGGTTAGATGAAGTAGCTATGGTAGGTGGGGTTAGGGGATAGGACAGGGGAGGGGGCCTGTGTAAAATAGAGAAAGATGTCAGAGAATCAGTGCAGATTTGATAGATTGAATGACCTCCTTCTGCACTGCAAGGATTCTGTGAATATCTCAAACTTTCCAAGAAGGTGCATTTTTTAAAAATTACCAGAACCTACCACGGTACAAAAATAGTGTGGAAGGAAATGCAAATTTCTTATAGTCCTCACAGTGGATATGCTGACCACAGAAGACTTGTTTGTGTGCTTTGTACATAATGTCTTCCCAGAGTCTCAAAATGCCGTGGTTCAAAGGTGTATTATATTTTCAGCAAAATTAAACTAAGGAACAATCTTACAGGCTCATCATAGCCATCTAATGGCATGGTGAACCGATAAGATTGGGCGAGGGGCAAAAAAACTACGTTCGCGTTCTGGCTTCTCACCTCTCGTGATGATATCGACCCAGTTCTATCTGGGAAGGGCATGAGGCTGATTTAAATATTCATGACAAATATTTTTAGCAAGTCCCGGATGAGATTGTCCAGGCTCATTTGCCTTTACGACTTCCCAGGGCTATATGGGACAGTCTAGCATCAAGATCCCATCCCAAGGGCGAGTGCCAAGCCTGAACCTGAGATCACCCACCCTCAAAACCTTTGGGCAACCCTTCCCTACAGCCTTGCTGAGGCATGGTGGCACATGGGTATTGCCCTTGTCTCCTTGACCCCAATTGGGGTCCATCATGCCAGGTCCACGATGCTCATGAGTAGCCACGAAGCCTGTCCAGTGCAAATCCTGATTGGCGAGCAGTAGGTGGCCTTTGAATTGGGCTTCAGCCAGTGAATTGCATCAAAATGAACTCATTGCAATAATCAGCTGGTTCCTGCCCAATCAGTGCAAGAACTGATTGGGCCAGCGGGACGGTCAAGGCCAGGTGAATGGCGAGAGGATTGACGTGCATGGGAATCCCATTTTAGCCCCAGTTTCCCATTCATCAGGACGTTGGGATTCCCGCCAGTGGCGAAGGGGCTGGTGAATCTCCCCTTTGTGCCTCAATTCTGTTTTTCAGTGTTGTCTAATTTAAGACCTGATCTGCTGACCTCAATATCTCCAGTCTTCTCATTTCTTCCTGCCATAGCCTTTTACATATTCTTTGTTTTCAGAATTAGAACATAGAACATTACTTTCTTTTCACAATTTTACACAATTTTCTTTAGTATTTCTTTCCCCTGTCTGATATTAAGGACATCGTGGTCACTGAACAAAATTGGTGTTTCTTTTAAGCTGGATATAGGTCATTGCACTGTTACTTCTCTGCCCTTTGTTCTCCCTTCTGCCCCCTTTGTTCTGATTTAATTGCAGTTCTTGTTCATCTTTCATTCCTGATAATGGCTTGAGCCTGTTCTCTTTGCAGGTGGTTTCTGAGATGCTTTAATTCCTCAAGACACAACCGTATTTCAGTTTTTTTCTTGTACAAATTGATTCTCCTTTTGTGTTGCCCATTGAGAATAATAATGATGGTATTTTGTTCAAGAAACACAAACACAACTCAAAGACAGAACTGCAATGCAACTGGCAACAAAAAAAATCATATCGAGGCAGAGCAATCGGGTTAAAACATGAAAACGTAACAATCGTGATAATAAAAGTAGTCTAATTCAGCAGGTAACAGGCATTGAACGAGAAGATGAGAAAAATAATAATTGTTTTGTATAGTTGTCCTTCAGTTTTTGTCAAGAAAAGCAGAGAATTAAATTAATCTCGCGATAACTAACATGCATTTATACAAAATCCTTCCATGCACTGTTTAATACATTTGTTTAACTGACTTAATGAATACATCATGAAATTGCACAGAGGAATTTCATCTGAATATGATAATGTAAAATTTTGCTGAAAGTAATTTTAGCCATTAAATGCTTGAAGGATTTTCTTAATTACGGTGGAATTAAATCTTTCTCTCTGCCGAAACCTTTCCACAAGGTGCCTCCTACTTACTAGGGAATAGGAGCAGCACTGAAAAGATAAATAAATTAAATAAAACAAATTAATTTTTGTTACGCTGAGGGAGCACTCAGTTCTTGAGAGGCAGAAAAGAGAAAATTGGATGGAGAGCTCCATCGTATCAGGCCTTTGCCCTAATATGCTGACCCATAAGTTTTGAGGTTTCCTCAAGTAGGGACAATGGACATGCCTCTGCACCGGGTATGTGTCTAGCCTACTTATCCCAAGGAAACAGGCAAGGGTGCGTTAGGACGTAGCCTCAACCTTGTCTCAGGGACTGCAAGAAACTACAAAGAGTCACAAATGTAGCCTAGTCACATCACGCAAACCAACTTCCCAACCATTGACACTGCCTACATTTCCCGCTGCATCGGAAAAACAGCCAGCGTTATCCCATGCACCCCAGACATTTTCTCTTTCACCTTCTTCCATCGGGAAAAACATACAAAAGTCTGAGGTCATGTACCAACCTGCTCAAAACTGACTTGACCCTGCTGCTGTCAGACTTTTGAATGAACCTACCTTACACTAAGTTGATCTTTATCTACACCTTAGCTATATCTGTAATACTACATTCTGCACTCTTTCCTTTCCTTGTCTATGAATAGTATGTTTTGTCTGTATAGTACACAAAAAGCAATATTTTTCAGTGTGCACTAATGCATGTGACAATAATAAAGCAAATCAAAAGACAGCACTCTTGCTCCTAAGTCAGGAGATCATGAGTTTGATATATGCTCCAGGACTTCAATACGCAATCTCAGCTGACATTCCAGTTCAGTTCTGTTAATTCTATGTTAATGTTAAAGATAAACAGGTGGAGGATGTTAATTGGTTAAGTATCTTGAGCACATATAAAGAGGGACTGCTGGGACACTGAGACATTAGTTGTTAGGAAGTGGAGACATGTAATGCTGCATTCTGTGAATAACACGACAAACAGAAAAAGGACCTGTGTCTAGTTTCATACTTCATTATCTGGCTTGGATCCATTTAACAGAGTGCTGAGGGATGCAGGGATGCACTCTGCTCCTGGCAGTATTGTCTTTTGGATTAACTAAGATTCCCTCATGTGGATATTAAAGATTCTAATCAAAGATTAGCAGGTGATCCCAATACCCTGGGCAAGTTTTATGACTCATCCGGCAGCACTAAAACGATTTTGTCATTAATCTTAATGCTTTTGTATTGCCTGTGTAAAGTGACAGCAAATCTTTTCTACCTTATAACAGTCGACATACCTCAGGAGTCGCTCACTGGCTGAGTTTGTGAAAGGTTCTATACAAACGCAAGTTCCTTTTTTTCATAATTTCAACATCCTCATTTTTTATTTCCCTGTCGGTTGCCATGGCATGTGAGAGTCAAAATAACTGCAGATGCTGGAATCTGGAACAAAAACAGATAATCTCAGCCAGTCTGACAGCAACTATGGAGAGAGAATAGAGCCAACTTGTTAAGTCTAGATGACCCATTGTCAGAGCTAGAGACAAAGATAATAGAATGCAATTGATTCTGTAAGGGTGTAATTGACCAAGATTCACAGATAAAAAGACAAAATGTAATTGGTGGTTAGAAAGGCTGAGGATGGTGCTAATATTGTCCAGTTAGAGATCGGAATGTGTCAGTGGCAGAACAAAGATGCACAGTTCAAAGGACAACCTAAGGAATGTGGCAGGTGGTCCTAGTGAGATGGGCGGGGAATGGAAACAAATTGGAAAGTGAGATTTAGAGGTGGACAAATGGAACATAAAATCCCTACAGTGCACAGAGGCCATTCGGCCCATCAAGTTTGCACAGACCACAATCCCACCCAGGCCCTATTCCCGTAACCTCTCATATTTACCTTGCTAATCCACCGACACTAAGGTCAATTTGTCATGGCCAATCAACCTAACTCTCACATCTTTGGACTGTAAGAGTAAACTGGGGCACGTGGAGGAAACCCATGCAGACACAAGGAGAACATGCAAATTCCACGCAACGATAGAAGAAATTAAAATTTAAAATCTGTATTAGGATATAAAGTAATGGATGAATAAGATAAAAAGAAATGAATGAGGTGAAGGTGGAAGAGAGACTTCATGCTCAGAAGTTGTTAAGGTTCAGCCCGGGAGACTGTAAAGTGCCCAATCGGAAAATGAGGTACTGTTTCTGCAGCCAGCAATGGGCTTCACTGGAATATTGCAACAGGCCAAGGGTGTACTGTGGACATGAGAGCAGGATAGTTGACTTGGCAAGTGACAAGAAAATTTGGGTCCTACTTACAGACAGACCAAAGATGTTTGGCAAAGCCATCACCCAGTCTGAATTTGGTCTCTTTGTTGTAGAGTAGACCTCATTGGGAACAGCACATGCATTAGACCAGATGAAAGGAAGGTGCATCACTTCAACTGGTAACAGTGTTTGGGACTTGAGATGGTGAGCAGGAAGGAGAATCAAAGCAAATCTGGTAGTGGGGCTTGCACCAGAGTATTCACTAATGTCTGCAGCTCTCTCTACACTCACCACAGCTATTGGAGAGGCAAGACAACTAGGAAGACCTGTGAGGAGATACAGAAAAGAAGAGAGAATAATCACAAAGTGAAAATGAAGGGCAAATGAGAATGTGTGTAATTATAACATTTGATGTCTGCGAGATTGTAAGCCAAAGAGAGATACGGATAAGGTGGCAAAGTAGTTAGCACTGCTGCCTTAGAGTACCAGGGACCTGATTTTGATTCTAGCCTCAGATCACTCTCTGTGTGGAGTTTGCACATTCTCCCTGTATCTGCATGGCTTTCTTCCAGGTGCTCCAGTTTCCTCCCACAGTCCAAAGTTAGGTGGATTGGCCATGCTAAATTGCCCCTTAATGTCAGGAGGACTAGCTAGGGTAAATGCAACAAGGGGCACACACGCGATGGGTCGTGAGAGGGCTGCTCTTGGATTTTTCGAGAGTAGCCTAGTGCTTCACGTCGTTAATGTACGCTTGAACTGGACCAGTTGATGGGCAACATGACAGCTCAGTGACTATCGCTGTGCTGTGCAGATACATGGATTTGGGCCTGTATCTGTGGGAGTTTGCGCATTCTCCCCATGCTTGCATGGATTTTCTCCAGGTGCTCCGGTTTCCTCCCACACCCCAAAGATGTGCTCTTATGTTGATTGGCAGAACAAATTCTCCCTGAATTCTCTCGCAAATTTCGTTCCAATGCAGATTTCTATACCAATGGAGATTTCTATAAACATAGACAAGGATCATGGGTGGAAGTGGGAACGTCAAGGTGGGAGCGCGGGCTCGTTGGGCCAAAGGGCCTGTTTCCCGTGCTGTTTTGTTCTTTGTATGCATGGGATTATGGGGATAGGTCCCGGGTGGGATTGTGATTGGCGCAGACTTAGTAGGCTGAATGGCCTCATGCACTGTAGGATAGTATTATTCTGACATTAAAACCGTTGAAGAGGGAAGGAAGGAGGGAGCAATGGAGAGAAAGTGATATTTAGTTGCCACTCACTCTTAGCAGTCCGGGCTGTCTCTGCATGGCCCGTATTTAATTGCATATCACCTGGATCTTTCTGCAGCCGTGACCTTCTGCCAGATCTCTGTTCCCTATTATCAGGCAGGTTGAGGGACAAGCCACCTTTTGCATCCTCACCTCAATTTCTACCTTCCATAGAATGCCACAGAGAGATTTTCTGTTGATCTCCAACACTGATTTTAATACTTTATTTACATCTTGGAAGAGTTCAGTACTGTATTTACCTCTTGCAACAAAGTTTGTGCTGAAATGTTTTCGAATGCTACTCAAGTTCCCAAATACCTTATCTTAGGATCACAATAGAAATCTTCAGTTATGCAATGCCACAACACATCAGCGTAATATATGTGAATTATATTGTAAAATTCTAGGTGTAGTTCACAAACCCTTTAAATGGTGCTCTTGCAACAGCTTCCTGCTATGCTATACTATATCACTGTTGGTCAGTCACCTATTTAATGTAGGATATGATGTAGAAAGACCAGTCTTGCAATCCCTTAATATTCTCTGACAGCTGATAGTATAAGTGAGAAAATGCTGGAAAATCTCAGCAAGTCTGGCAGCATCTGTAAGGAGAGAAAAAAGAGCTTATGTTTTGGGTCCAGATAACCCTCTGTCCACTAGTATAACATTCTCTCCCTGTAACTCTGCCAAGTATTTCCCTTTTATGCTGCAGGACCTCTTTTTCCCTCAGATTGCAGGATCCCCTCTCGTTTAGAGTCATACAGGTTTACAGCACAAAAACAGGCCCTTCAGTCCAACTTGTCCATTCTGCCCTTTTTCTAAAACCCCCTAAACTTGTCCCAGTTGCCCACATTTGGCCCATATCCCTCTATACTCATCACTGCCTAAATGCTTTTTAAAAGACGAAAGTGTATCTGCTTCTACTACTACCTCTGGCAGCTTGTTCACTCATCAACCTCTGTGCGAAAAAATTGCCCCTTTTGACACTTCTGTAACTCTCCCCTTTCACCTTAAACCTATGCTCTGTAGTTTTAGTCTCCCTCACTTTGGGAAAAAATATTGAATATCTAGCTGATCTGTGCCCTTCATTATTTTATAGATCTCTATAAGTTGACCCCTCAGCCTCCTACGGCCTAGAGGAAAAAATACCAGTCTATCCAGCCTCTTCTTATAACTCAAACCATCAAGTGGCATTCTAGTAAATCTGCTCTGCACTCTTTCTAGTTTAATAATATCCTTTGTATAATAGGGTGACTGGAACTGCACACAACATTCCAAGTGTGACCTTACCAATGCCCTTGTACAACTTCAAGAAGCCCCAACTCCTGTATTCAATGTTCTGACCGATGAAAGCAAACATGCCGAATGCCTGCTTCACTACTCTGTCCACCTGTGACTCCACTTTCAAGGAGTTATGAACCTGTATCCCTACATCTCTTTGTACTGTAACTCTTCCCAATGCCCTACCATTAATTGAGCAAGTCCTGTCCTGGTTCAATCTACCAAAATGCATCACCCCGCATTTGTCTAAACTCCATCTGCCAATTGATCAAGATCCAGTTGCAGTTGGAGATAACTTTCTTCGCTGTCTCTGAATAGGATGTCCAGATGTGTACTTGGTGAAAAAGAGAGCATAATCAGATAAACTGCTGGCAGTAATTTATTAGGTGAGAGTGAAGTTAGAAACCCTAACAGTGTACACTGAAAATAGATATTGTTGAATATGAAGTGGTTAACAGTGCCCAAAGTACTTTTCAAGGAATTAGAAATTATGCTGGAAGAGAGAAATTAGTTGATACTATCAAACACAGTATGTGAGGCCATTAGCTTGTTGTGCATAAGAAAGTACCTGAATGTAGTAGTGACTTGTACTTGAGTATATTTAAGTGGGCGATGATGCAACAACAACAGTCCAAAGATGTGCAGGTTAAGTGTATCAGACATGCTAAATTGCCCCTTAGTGTCCCAGTATACATAGGTTAGAGGGATTAATGGGGTAAATATGTGAGGATACAAGGATAGAGCCTGGGTGGAATTGTTGTTGGTGCACACTCAATGGAACAAAAGGTCTCGTTCTGCACTGTAGGGTTTTTATGATTTCTAACTTATATAGCAAGTATAATGTCCCAAACCACTTCACAAAATTTGGCAACAAACTGCTTAAGAAACTAGTTGGACCAGAGCTTGGTCAGAGAGGTAGGTTTTAAGGAGTTTCTTAAAGGAGAAGAGAGAAATAGAGTGGCAATGAGGAAGGAATTCTGAAGTTTAGGGCCTAGACTATCAGTGGTGGAATTGTGAAAACTGGAGCTGGACATGAGGATAGAATTTGAGAAGCAGAAATTTTAGAGGAGAATTTAAAAATTGGAGTGTTGGACTGCAGTCCATTTCAAGTCAACAAGCTCAGAAGTGATGAATGAGCAGGATTCAGTGCTGTGTAGGATACAGATAGCAGAATTTTGTACGTACACAAGTTTATACACGTAGTCATCTACCATTGTATTGGCATATGATCACATAGTGATGTTGGAGAAGCATCAACAGTTATACTTGATTGTACTCTAGCCTTACCCGTTTTTCACATGATTTTTCCAGTGGAGGTGACTGAAATGAGATGAGTTGTGGAAACTTTAGTTAGTTTTGTTCTCTCTCTCTCTGCTCAGCAACCTCCCACACCCACATAAACTCCCCCATTCACACTAAAAACATAAAGGATGTTCTTCCCAACCCCATTGCTTAGTTTGAGGCTAAATAACACATGAATCTAGGACCTCTCGAGTCATTGGTTCAGAACTACACCCAGTGGCACCTTTAAACATTAAATCCTACTATTAGACCTATCCCAGCACATTTTTTAATTGGCAGCATGATAACATGATTGGTATTTTACACCTTCTGTTGTGTAATTGTCATGTAAAACAGAGGACCAGACAATGTTTGTGTTGTGATAGTCCTTTAAGGAAATGTACAAATGAGAAAGTGACCAGAATCTAAAGCAGCCTGAGACCAGCAGCTAATAGTCTGTGTAAGAATTGCAACTATGCTGTCCCTGTGAGTAATGATTGCTGAATCCACAAAGCAGATCTTTCTGACCCACCCTATATTTTATCTTTAAATAAACCGAACCTATGTATAGCTTACCAGTCCTGCATATGCAGTTGGTGTGTTTGTGTACTTTAGATACAGAAGCACAATTTGAAATTTGAACACTTTCAGATGTCTGGAATTTAGACGACATGGAGATTTGTGATTATAAAGTTTTTATTGCTTCACAAACCTTAATGCAACATAATAAATTTACACCTAGGTATCTTGGATAAAGGACAACATCGTACATATTTCAAATTGTTTGGTTGATTTTTTAACTTATTACTGAAAGGAATAGTGTATGGTTAATTCTGATGTTTGAATGGCATGATTATTGGGTTTGGGATGCATTGGTATTGTCACTGGGCTAATAGTCCAGAGGTAATATTCTAAGCACCAGGGTTCAAATCCCACCACAGGATGTAATGTGATTTTTTTTTTAATTCTGAAATTAACCATCTAATAATAACCATGAAACCGTTGTCAAAAAAAAAATTTGATTCACTAATGTTCATTCTTTAGAGAAGAAAACTGCCATCCATGTGACTACAGAGCCACCTAACTGCCCTCTGAACTGGCTTAACAAGCCTCACAGTTCCAGGGTAATTAGGGATGCACAATAAATGCTAGCCCAGCTAACGATGCCCACATTCCATGAATAAGTTTTTAAAAACTGGTTTCAGTTCAATATTGTCATACATATCTTCTCTTTCACCAACCAGACTAATTTAATTCAAATTTATAAATTGAGGTTGTTTAAGGCAAAAACGACTACCAGTGAAATTGGTACATGACTGACCGTTACTGAGTTATATTTTATTCAGCAATTATGTACTTAAGGAAATGAATGCATTTGCAAGCGTCCTGGAAGTTCTCAGTCCACATTCACAATATATTTTAATTGTTGGTGCTAAAAGCTTTGTCGTACTGGAAGCACAAAACATATACAAAGAATATCCTCCAGCAAGGCTAATGAGGGAATAGGAACGGGGTGTGATGATTGATTAGTTACTGAATGTTTGCAGTCAATGTGAAGCTGTTACTTACAATGCTAATCAAACATGATGCATTTTGACTAAATTAAGTGAGGTTATTGTAACCTTATAACTGGTGAGGCAAAATGGAGGATTTTGTGCTGTTATGAAAACCAATATTTTTCTTACAAAGTCTCTCTCCGTTTTTCCTGAAGGCATTGATTACTTGCTGAGATATTATTCCACAAGTACCAAGCACTCTCCAGTACCTGGCCTGAATAGACTCTAACTGAATGTTGGCAGGTCACTTTGTACTGGGAAAATTATAGCTGTATCAATCCTGTTTTGTTTTACACAAGACTTCCATCATTGCTTGCTAAATACCCAGAATTGGGTATTATTTATTTTGTCCTTTCTTTTATTGCTGAGGTAGCTGAATCCAATTGTTGCAACTTCACCATTGCTGAGATCACTTAACCTTGCAGATCTTAGAATTCCTACAGTGCACAAAGAGGCCATTCAGCCCATTAAGTCTGCACCAACCACAATCCCATCCAAGCCCTATTCCCGTAACCCCATATATTTACTCTGCTAATCTCTCTGGCACTAGAATCAATTTAGTATGGCCAATCCACTTAACCTGTATGTCCTTGGACTATGGGAGGAAACCGAGAACCCAGAGGAAACCCTTGCAGACACGGGGAGAATATACAAACTCCATACAGACAGTGATCCGAGGCCAGAATTGAATCAGGGTCCCTGGTGCTGTGAGGTAGCAGTGCTAACCACTATACCACCGTGCTATCCATCAGAGATCAAATTGGAAAACCACAGTAATCAGTCATCTGCTCATGAGTTAATCTCACTGAGCCAATGAAGAAACTAGGAGGAAGTATACCCAAACATGAAAGAACCAACTTATATAACTGCTGCAGGGAGGAACCATTGATGATCCTTTAGATTTTAGGCTTTCAAAATAAGACAAGCGATTTTCAGAATTGTTTTCAATTCCAAATCAAAAGCGTAGAAGTTATGTTGAGTTGGGTTGTACATAAAGCAAAAACTAATGTTCATTAATAATTCTCGACTCGAATTCAAGACTAGAATCTTTTGCTCCACTACTTAAGGTGCAATGATAAATAAAACTTTTGACGAAAGCAGGTGATTTTTGCGAAAGAGTGCATGAATATTTGATTGAGAACAGAAATTAAAACTGGAGAGATTAAGTATATAGTTTGTTCATCAAATGTTCCATGTGAAAGAATGATCTCAATGCTGCATGGAGAGAGGGTACAGGAATAGGACACAGGAAGAGAAGTAGGCCATTCAGACCCTCAAATGTGTTCCTTCAATCAGATGGGTCATGGCTGATTTGATATGATTTATTACCGTCACATACATTAGTATGCAATGAAAAGTATTGTTTCTTGCATGCTATACAGATAAAGCATTCCATTCATAGAGAAGGAAAGATGAGAATGTAGTGTTAAAGTGATAGCTACGATGTAGCGAAAGATCAACTTAGTGTGAGGTAGGTTTGTTCAAAAGTCTGACAGCAGCAGCAAAGAAGCTCATCTTGAGTTGGTTGGTACATGACTTCAGACTTTTGTATCTGTTTCCCGAAAGAAGAAGATGGAAGAGAGAATGTCTGGAGTGCGTGGGTTCCTTAATTATGCTGGCTGCTTTTCCGAGGCAGCAGGAAGTGTAGACAGAGTCAATGAATGAGAGGCTGGTTTGCGTTCATGACCCCTTGTAGTTTCTTGTGGTCTTGGGCAGAGCAGGACACTTACCAAGCTGTTACAACCAGAAAGATTGCTTTCTATGGTCTGCACATCAGCTGTATTAATTTAACTTTTATACCATATGTCTTTAATTTTTTCCTCGCTGAATATCTATTGAACTTGCTCTTGAAAATTTTCATTGGCCTAGCAATCACTTGTTGCAGCAAACTTCAAATTCCCCTTGCCTCTTATGTGGAAATAAAAGGTCTTGATTTCACTCCTGAGTGGACTAGCTCTAATTTTAAGACCAAGTCTTAAACTATATTCCTTGTCTGACGAAATAGTTAAGCAACCTATCCTCATAATTGTAAGCCGTGATGTCATTCTGTGGAATCTGCAGCATACTTACTTCATGGTCAAGATACCATCCCTGATGTTCAGGACCCGTAACCGAACAAAGTGCTCCCGATGGGGTCTAGACAAAACCACAATGAAATGAAGCATCCTTTCCTGACACCAGCAGTTGGACAAACGGAATAATGGAGTTACGGGTATTGCCAGATGGTCTGCAGATATTTTTGTTTGCATTTGTGAAAAGAAAGACAGACTTTCATTCATACAGAATCTTTTTCCTAGGACTGCAGTATCACACAGCGCTTCGAAGGCAATAGATTACTTTTGACTTGTTGTTACGTAGGCAAATGTGCATTTTGTTCCTAGTTTTTGTTCAGGTTAAATGGACTGAGAAATGTGGATTCCCATTACTGCATTTGCCCATTCAGTGGGCTTAGTGCAGACTTGATAGATTGGATGGCCATTTCTCATTTCATACGCTCTGATTTGGTATTATATTTCAGTATCTAACTTGGTAGATCATTTACATCATTGCTAAAGAGAACATTTTTTTTTTGGAGATAACTGATTATGATGTTTACACATTCATTGCCAGCGTGTTTCCAACTCTTTTTACAATTGACTGTTGTTACCTATATTGTTTACACCAGATACCTTCTGACTTGAGTAACCATAAAAAGACGATTGTTGCCATTTTCACAAGTAAATGTAACATTGATATTACAAACCCATTGATGAGTATTTGAAGGACCCGTCATAGGAGCACTAGTTGTGAAACTAACCCCAATGTATTTGGATAACTCTACTCCCAAATTCTTCCAGTATGCTATTGAGATTGACAATCTGATTGCTTCCTGTTAGTGGGATTACATGGGATTTACGGCACAGAAACAGACCATTCGGCCCATTCACATTTAATTGTGCTCATTGAACCCTTTAGCTTTGATGTATGAAAAAAATTTTTAAAGTTGATCTAGGTATCATCTGTAACCTGTGACTGAACTTGACAGTACTGCAATTTAGGGGGTCTTGTTAACTGGTTTATGGCCATTGATTCTTTTAAAAGGAAAGAAATTTGTAATATTTTTAACTTTTTCTAGAGTATTACAAAGCATTGGTCTAGAGAAATAGAAACCAGTGAAATTCTATTTGTACGTTTTTCAACTTAGAACCATAGAATCCCTACAGTGCAGAAGGAGGCCATTCAGCCCATATGTCTGACTGATTTGCGTCAGGAAGGAGCATGTTACCGAGGTCCACTTCCCCATCCACCCTATCCCCGTAACTTCATGCACTTACCATGGATAATCCACCTAACTTCCATATCTTTGAACACTAAGGGACAACTTTTGAACTGTGGCCAGAATTGAACCTGGGTCCCTGGCACTGAGGCAGCAATGTGCTCCTGTGCCACTCCTGTAAAATTAAAATTTTGATTTAATAGTACATTTTGGTTTGAGTATGTCTAATATTGCATAATAAAATTACTTGTGATGTTTGAGTAGCTGGAATGTTGGTAGTTTAAATATCACAGAGTGCAGTCTGAAACCAGAAAAATATTAATTGGCTGTATGGATAGGGAATTTCTCTCAGCATTTCAGTGATCTAAAGGTTAATGCTATAACTGTAGAGGTATGTTGCTCTGAATAATTTCTTACAGTCCTCTTTCTTATCATTAAATTAAGGGTTATAATTGAAAAATAGCTTGGATCCCTGAGTGAGGCTGCAAGGTTCAGAGGATTTGCAGTCAGTTTGGCTTTTCACTGACTGCAGTTTTTTTTTTGCTGCATTCCAAAGCTGCATACCTACTTTTATTCTACCTTGATAACCTGTTGGTTGGGTTGTCACAGCAATGCAATCACCTGACTGTTAATATTCTTAAGTCATTACTTGTCATATTGGGCTAGTGTTGAATGATGACTGAGTACAGGTAATCCAAAAGGGCATACAAATCATTTATTCCAAGTCGCAGTTCGAGCTCTTTGTCCAGTCAGTTTATTTCACAGGATACTATCTACTTTTGCACTTACCATCTGGTCTCTTGGTATCAAGCTTTTGCCATCTCATTTTTATACCCAAATACCCAGCCTGATCCTATTCAACATGATGACTGCTTTTGTTTCCCATCATGGCTGTCTCAGTTGCAGTCTCTCACTCTCTCTTTAGTTCCTCACCCTTTCCAATTAATTCCCAGAAGTTTGGTGCTCTCCAATATTATGTTAGAGCTCTCTCCCACTCTCCAATGTGCTGTGAACCTAACCAGTCAGGCTGTTTGTACTGGTATCTCAAGCTCATCGAATTGTAGAATCATCAAATTCCTTCAGCACAGAAAGAGGCCATGCAGCCCATCAGGCATGCACCAACGGCAGTCTCACCCAGATCCTATCCCTGTAACCCCACATATTTACCCCGCTAATCCCCCAAGACTAAGGGACAACTTACATTGGCCAATCCACATAACCTGAACATCTTTCCAACTGTGGGAGGAAACAGGAACACCCAGAGGAAACACATATACGTGGAGAATGTGCACAGGCAGTGATCCAAGCTGGGAATCAAACACAGGTCCTTGGCATATGTGAGGCAGTAATGCTAACCACGATGCCACCCCTGTCCTGCATTCAGGCATCTCTGCTGTACACTTCTGCCTTTCTGCACCTTAGCCTTCTTCTGCTAGTGTTTCTGGTTGTGCCAGAAATCTGCACATTTGCCCTTTTTCCAATTTTCAAATTCTGATGTTTGAGTTGCTGTCTCCTTTTAGTCTCTGCCCTAGAATCAGCCCATGTTTTGTCTCTCAGCTGGCTTCTTTCTATCTGGCAAATATGTAAAAAGAAATTGTCGGAAACACTCAGCATGTCTGGCAGCAGCTGCAGAGAGAGAAACAGAATTAACATTCACGTCAGAACTCGTGTTGTCTGGCCTCACTTTTTGTGCTCAGACTTAATGGCTTAGTCAGCCTGTTTGCTGTATTCTCTCCTAACTCATCGTTGGGGAGGTTACTGAAGGAAGGAACCTAAACATGCAGGCTCTGAAAGTTATTTTTGATATTTCATCCCCCTAATCATTCGGCTTTTCACATTTACATGTCTTTTGTTTCTTTAATTGCTTCATTACAATCTATTTTAGCTTTGCACTATCACCCCTTTTGTTAATTTTTCCTACCTTCTACCCCATCACAGACTTTCCCTTTGGTTTGTGCATAGCCCCACCCTCCTCACCCAACCACCATTTCCTACCTTCCTTAAAGATATTAAATTTCTAAACCCTCCCAGAATTGAAGTGTCATTGACCTATAATGTTAACTGTTTCTCTCTCCACCAATGCTGCCAGACCTGCTGAATATATCCAGTAGTTTCTATTTTTATTTGTTCTCAGAAGTTCCTTATTTACTTCTTGTAATCTCCGAAATGCCTCCATCCCCAAACACCTACCTTTCAGTGTCTGGCTACTAGCAAGGGCGCTGGTTAGCTCAGTTTATGGTGCAGAGTGATGCCAACAGTGCACATTCAGTTCTTGTGCCAGCTGAGTTTATTCATGAAGCTTCTGCCACCTCAACCTTGTGCCTTGCCTGTGTGGTCATCCTCAGGTTAAATCACACCCATCAGCTCTCCCCTTCAAAGCCTATAATCACCTGGGACTAGTAGTGTCTTTACCTTATTGCTGGCTACATCAAATGGGGAGGCAGTGGTGTGATGGCATTGTTACAAAACTAGTAATCCAGAGACCAAGGGTAATGTTCTAAATCCCAAGGCAGATGGTGATCATGAAACCATTGTTGATTGTTGTAAAAACCTATCTGGTTCACTAATATCCTTTAGAGAAGGTCATCTGCCATCCTTACTTGATGTGGTCTTCATGTGACTCCAGATCCACAATAATTGTTCTATATGATTCATCTTAAATGAATCATATAGAACATAGAACATTACAGCGCAGAACAGGCCCTTCGGCCTTCGATGTTGCGCTGACCAATTAAGAAAAAGCAATGACCCTCTAACCTAAACCATTCCCTTTTCATCCATAAACTTATCTACTAACCTCTTAAAACGCCACCAAACTTGGCGCATCTACAACTGCCGCAGGCAGGGCATTCCACACCCTTACCACCCTCTGGGTAAAGAACCTACCTCTGACATCCGTCCTATAACTACCACCCCTTAATTTAAAGCTATGTCCCCTGGTGCTAGCTTTCTCCATCCTAGGAAAAAGGCTATCACTGTCCACCCTATCTAAACCTCTAATCATCTTATATGCTTCAATAAGATCCCCTCTTAGCCGCCTCCTTTCTAACGAAAAACAACCTCAAATCCTTCAACCTCTCTTCATAGGACCTGCCCTCCATACCAGGCAACATCCTGGTAAACCTCCTCTGTGCCCTCTCCAATGCCTCCACATCTTTCTTATAATGTGGGGACCAGAACTGCACACAATACTCCAAGTGCGGCCGAACTAGAGTTTTGTACAGTTGCAACATGACGTTGCGGCTCCGAAATTCAATCCCCTACCAATAAAAACTAAGACTCCGTATGCCTTCTTAACAACCTTATCGACTTGATTGCCAACTTTCAGGGATCTATGCACATATACACCAAGATCCCTCTGTTCATCAACACTATTAAGAGTTCTACCATTAGCCCTACATGCTACACATTTGTTATTCCTGTCAAAGTGAATTACCTCACACTTTTCGGCATTAAACTCCATTTGCCACCTCTCGGGCCAGCTCTGCAACTTGTCCAAGTCTCTCTGCAAACTATAACACCCCTCTTCACTATCTACCACTCCTCCGACTTTGGTGTCATCCGCAAATTTACTAATCCATCCTTCAATACCCGCATCCAGATCATTTATAAAAATTACAAACAGCAGGGGCCCCAAAACAGATCCCTGAGGTACACCACTTGTAACCAAACTCCATGATGAATAATTTCCATCAACCACCACTCTCTGTCTTCTATCAGCTAGCCAATTCCTAATCCAATTAGCTAAATCACCCTCAATCCCATACATCTGCATTTTCTGCAGAAGCCTTCCATGGGGCACCTTATCGAATGCCTTACTAAAGTCCATATATACCACATCAACTGCCTTACCCCCATCCACCTCTTTGGTCACTTTTTCAAAAAACTCAATAAGGTTAGTAAGGCACGACCTACCCTTCACAAAACCATGCTGACTATCCCCAATCAATTCGTTTCTCTCTAAATAACTATAAATCCTATCCCTAATAATTCTTTCCAATACTTTGCTCACAACAGAAGTAAGAGTCACCGGTCTATAATTCCCAGGAAAGTCTCTATTCCCCTTCTTGAACAATGGGACCACATTCGCTATCCTCCAGTCTTCCGGCACTATACCGGTAACCAACGACGACCTGAAGATCAGAGCCAGAGGCTCTGCAATCGCCTCTCTCGCCTCCCAGAGAATCCTAGGGTAAATCCCGTCCGGCCCAGGGGACTTATCTAACTTCAAACCCTCAAGAATATCTAGCACATCCTCCTTATCTACTTCAATACTTTCCAGTTTGCAATCCTGTATCCCAGTGTTCTCCACAACTACATTTACATCTCCCTGCGTGAATACCGAAGAGAAATATTTGTTCAGTGCCTCTCCAATCTCTTCAGGCTCCACGCACAACTTCCCACTGCTGTCTATGACTGGCCCTAATCTTGCCCTAACCAATCTTCTATTCTTAACACATCTAAAGAAAGTTTAGGATCAAGGAGAATCCTTATCAGCCAAAGTCTTTTAGCTCTGCTCAACTCACTCTTTAGCTTCCTCCTGGCTAATCTATAGCTTTCCTGTGCACTAACTGAGCCTTCAAGCCTCATCCTGACATAAGCCTCCTTTTTCCTTTTAACCAGCGAATTAACTTTTTTAGTACACCATGGTTCCCTTACTCGACCATTTCCTCCTTGCCTGACAGGGACATACTTATCAAGGACTCGCAGTAGCTGCTCCTTGAATAAGCTCCACATTTCAGATGTTCCCAGTCCCTGTAGTTTCCTAGTCCAACCTATGCACCCTAATTCTCTCCTTATGGCCTCATAATTACCATCCCCCCAGCTATAACTACTGCCCCCAGCTTCATGCCTATCCCTATCCATCACTAAGGTGAACGTAACCGAATTGTGGTCACTATCACCGAAATGTTCACCAACTTCCAAGCCTAACACCTGGTCTGGCTCATTGCCCAGCACCAAATCCAATGTAGCCTCACCTCTAGTTGGCCTATCTACGTACTGAGTCAAAAAACCTTCCTGCACACTTTGTATAAAAACTGACCCCTCAAATATGGCCTAGAAACCACTCAATTAAAGGCGAATAAATGTCGATCCAGCCAGTGATGCCCACATCCCATCAATGAAGAAACAAAAATGTCCTGAAGCTACATTTTTAATAGCTTTTTTATTTTCTTGCCTACTTGCCCTGTTAAATCTCAGTCTTCCTCTTCCATCAATCTTACCTTTTACCTATCCTTACATCCTATACGTTGCTCTGCATACAGCACCGAGCTAGCTCTCTGTAGAATCTGCTGTTGTTTAACTGTCACCCACTAGCTGCTGAGAAGCTGGTGTATAGTCATTTCCAGCTATTGAAGCGTGCTGAGCCATGCTTTGGAGCCCCCTTCCCCACTCCACATCAATGTGCTGTTTATCCACTGCTTGGGAGCTATTGAGAAGTTGGGCTATAGTCACTTCCTGTTAGTGAAGCATATTATATTACACTTGGGCCCCTCATCAACGTGCTCCACTCGATGCCTCTCCACCACCGTCTTGAGCAATTACAACCAATCTTTCCTGGCAGGGTTCATGTGTCGACAAGTTGGGACTCTCGGCCTGAACTGCTGCACTTTCACTCCAGCTTTCCAAATGACTATTACGTATCCAATAATGGAAAGGCTGTGTGATCATTTTACTGCACTCCTCTACCATCCCCACACACTCCTTTTCAATGATCTTTACCCAGATGTATAAAACCTCTTTTCATTGTGTCATTGAACATTCCCTTCACGCACAGGTTACATCGAAGTATAAGTACTTGGGAAGAGGTCTAATCCATCAGTTTAGCGAGGGCTAACATTGTGTGAAGATTTATGTACCACTCAAAAGGAACATGCAATCTTTACACATTCTTAAAAATAAGTTTATTGAACTCAAAGTTGAGTTCTGAAATTGGCAAAATGTTGCCGCTTTTAGATGGAAAATGTCAATTTTCTGCATCACTGCAGAAATTCTACTTTAAATCCTGCAGAGAAAAGAGTGTACTTTGTGAAAATATTGGCTGATGCTTTATTATGGAATCGTCTTAAGACCTAATATTTCGCAACATTTGAAGAAAAGAGGCACATTCACTTAGTGCTATTTAAAGCTTTCAAACTGCTTTTAGAAGCTCCCATTTGCAGCTTTTTTAAACTTGACCGCTTGTAATGAAACATTTGTGATACAGCTTCGAAATCACAAAAGTTGTAAGCATCCACTTTTTAATCAGTTAGCATTTCTCATTGTTCTTATCTGCTGAGATGAAACCATTTACTCAAGTTCTCTATCCAACTAGTTTACCTCTACAATGTACGCTGAAGTGATTTCAATCAATACAATGCAGATAAAGTTGTACGCCATTAATCAGAATACTTGACTCAGATCAGACACCGCCTTAATTTGTTTGCTCAACTTTTTCCTCTTTGACAGTGTTTCTGTTTTTATTTTCCATCTACAGGTATTGGAGGCCTAGAAGACTACGTCCTAAAATCTGCTACATTGTCAACTTCCCCTGTATGTCCACCTTTTACACCTTTGAACTTCGAGGCAACTCCTATAGTGCGGGTTGCTGTGGAGCCCAAACATCCAAGTATGTCAGTGACATTATGCGTTATAACAAATGCAGATAGTATTGACATTGTCTAGTAAGACTAGTTAAAATAGGTTGTTTAATGAAGCAGTGTCTAGCTCAGTTTTAATATTCTGATCATTGTTTCCTAATCCCTCCATGACCTCACTTCTTACTATTTCTGTAACCTCCTTTTGCCTGACAACTCTGCAAGATCTCTGCACGCCTGCAATTCTGGCCTCCTGGGCAAACCCAATTTTTATTGTTCCACTATTTGCAGCTATGCCTTCAGCTGCCTGAGCTCTAAACTCTTAGGAATTCATAGAATCAGAGAACCCTACAGTGCAGAAAGAGGCCATTCAGCCCGTCAAGTCTGCATCGACCACAATCCCACCCAGGCCTTACCCCCATATCCCTACGCATTTACCCGCTAATTCTCTAACCTACACATTTCAGGACACTAAGGGGCAATTTTAGCATGGCCAGTTAACATAACTCGCACATCTTTGGACTGTGGGAGGAAACCGGAGCATCCGGAGGAAATCCATGCAGCCATGAGGAGAATGTGCAAACTCCACACAGACAGTGACCTGAGCCGGGAATCGAACCCAGGTCCCTGGAGCTCTGAAGCAGCAGTGCTAACCATGGTGCTATCATACCCTCCTTCATAAGCCTCACCATATCTACTCCATCTCTTCATTCTCTTCATAAACCTCACCATATTTACTCCTTAAAGCCTAACTCTGGCCAAGCTTTTAGTAACCTGCCCTAATGTCTTTTAAAACTCAGTATTGAATTTGTTTCCTAACTCTCCTGTGAAACACTCTGAAAGTTTTACTACATTGTATGGAGTTTGCACATTCTCCCTGTGTCTGTGTAGGTTCTCTCCAGGTGCTCCACTTTCCTCCCACACCACAATGCGGGTTTGGTGCATTAGCCGTGCTAAATTACCCCTTAGTGTTCTGGGATGCGCAAGTAAGAGGGATTAGTGGGATAAATGTGGAAGGTTACAGGGCTGGGTGGGATTGTGGTTGGTACAGACTCAATGGGCTGAATTGCTTCCTTCTACACTGTAGAGATTCTATGATTCTATGAAAGTGCTGTAGAAGTGCAATTTGTTGTTGTGGCGATGCTATCGCAAAATTATAGGTTTTGAGAAGGTGGAGGCATAAAAATTGTTCCCGTTAGCTGATTGTACAAGGACTATGAGTCATAAATTTAAGGTTTTGGGCAAGAGAAATAGGGAGATACGACGAGAATGTTTTTGTGGCAAGTGATGACATCATGGAACCCACTGCCCGTAAGGGTGATGGAAGGGGAGAGAATCAATGATTTTGTACTTGTGGGCCGAGGGGCCTGTTTTTGCTGTAGTGGATGGCTGCTTGAAAGAGATATATTTGCAGGGCTAAGGGGATAGAACAAAGGAAAAGGACTGACTGGATTTCTCAGTAGAAAGGCAGTGTGGATTTGAAGACTGAACGGCCTCCTGTGCATTTATGATACTATGACTCTATAAAACGACTTTTACAAAAATATTCTAAGGATGCTTGTTTACCTCTTGCAGTCACTGTATATCTCGGAACAAGCCTTGCATGGATGTCCTGGGAATGGACATGGCAGAGATATTTCCTCTATCGTAATGTAATATAGAGCCTGTAGACAGACATTGACAGACCATTTAACCAACAGTGAAGTGCAGCAGATAACTATCTGAATTTAGCTGGTGAATAGTGCAGAAGGCATAATAGAGCAATTATTATCCACAAAAGTTGAAGGAAAGCTAGGGATGGGTTATCAAGTAGCAGCACACTTAAACAAGTTAGGTTTCATCATGAATTGAAAAGAAAGCTGGAGCTATTTGCTCGTCCGTCCTCAACTCTGGGTTGTATTTTTCTTTTACTTTATAATGCTGTTCGTTATGATAAAACCTAACATATTCCTTATTTCATTCTCAATTCCTTGTTCCTCTGTAGGAACTGGTTCAGTTCCACTGCTAGTGGTTGCCGGATAGGCATCATTCATAGGAGATTCTCTTACCAGAGTGGGTATTACACACGGAAAATTTTGACTGTGAACCCTGACATTATATTCACCCACTTTGGGTCACCCCAAGCAGCAGTGTTTCATTCTGTCATTGCCCAGAATCCATCTGAAATCTGTGACTAGACATCAGACTGGTTAGTTTTTCCCTCCCTAAACGAAAAAGAATGTGGCCAATTGCGATGCATCCTATTTTCATCCAAAACAGGGTGAAAAATTAAATTTGGGACAGTTGTTTTCTGTATAGTGTCTGCTACTCACTGGCTAACTAGATAAGCTGTTGTGAAAATGTACATTTTAGCTTCTAACTTGTTCTCTTTAAATCTGTGATGAAATAACCCCTTTTAAATAAAGGTTGAATGAATGAGGTTCTTGTAGCTCTATCACTTAATTGCACCAGCGTAGACTTATTTGATGAGGAATTTGCGATGAGTGCCTACATTTCATTGTGTCCGTGCTTTTGGTCAGGTGTCACTGTAACAATAAATGCCCTTAATTTTATACTGTGACATAGCAAGCTAGGAACCACATTTTTAATAAAACCTGGAATGAGTTCAGAGGCAATTGAGGATTCCTGATGGATTTTGCAACTTGCCTGAGCTTTGTTGTTGTGGTTAATGACATAAACTGGATCCCTCCAGTCAATTATTGTTTGGAAGTCATTATCAAGTATCTATTTTTAGTTTCTAATCCGTTTAACAGGTGCCTTCAAAGAGCAAGTTTATTTTCATTTTGTTTCAGAAGTTCCCTATTTTAAGACACAGTATTTCAGTGTTTAAGATCTTCCCGTGATCAGTACGATCCCATAAAATTCCAGTGGGACAAGTCAGAACAGATGTGCTCGGTGTCTTATTGCCTGTTTACCACTCTGTCTCCAGCAATAACATCCATGAAAAATAATTGATTCACCTGATAGTTGCCTTATTTTTCAGCCTTTTCTGTTTAAACTTGTGTGTGAACTTCTTGAACCAGCTCCAGTGTTAATGTGGAGATTGGAATCCTCAACCTAATTAGTGAATATGAAGAGTTGCCAATCGTGACAATCAGACAAGCCCCCTCTGGGCTACCCAAACTGTATGTCTCAACTGTGATATTTCACATATCACATCGTATTCACTCTCCACTCGCATCCTAAAATCATGTGATCTCCTGGGAAGGCTGAATGAGTATCTTCAAAATTTGAGTCAATTTGAGGGGCAAATCTGGGAAAATGCTTTCTTGACTCCCTACTCTTGCCTTTCAACCACAGTAATCAAAACCGGAAAATTGTCCTGGCCCAGAAAATGCCATTCCTTTTGTACAAGTTGATCCGTGCCTGAGCCAGAAATCTCCCACTTGCAGAATTCCAGCAAATTGTCATCCAATGCATTATCTGATGGCCTAGGCCAGAGATTAGTTAATCTCTGGAGAAAGAACCACACCCTGACACCTTACTGAATTTGGCCTTATACAATTTAAAATTGTGATCCCTAATATGCCCTAAACCATTGAATTGGAACAAACTGTCAGTTTGAACACAATCTGCTTCCTTCATCACATTATAAAGCTCAAACAGACCACTATAGGACCTGTGCTCCTATTAGAGTGAAATCCTGATTGTTTAGCTTATCATAAGAAATAGGAGCAAGAGTTGGCCATCCAGCCCTTCGAGCCAAATCTTGATACCTAAAATACTTCAAAATAGAAATTAGCCTACTGAGGCTCCACTGCACCCTCACCAAAGCCACAGTATCAGCTACCATGTGAGAAGACAAAAATTGGACCCATCCTTCCAACTGAGACCTAACCAAGAAATTTTAGTCCATAGAACCCCTACAACGCAAATGGGGGCTATTCAGCCCATTGAGTCTGCACTGACTCTCCAACAGTGCATCTTACCCAGGCCCTATTCCCATAACCACACATTGTAATTCCCCTATCTTGAGGTGCTAAGGGACAATTTAGCATGGCCAATTAACCTAAACTGTACAACTTTGGACTGTGGAAGAAAAACAGACCACCCGGAGGAAACCCACATAGACACAGGAAGCATGTGTAAGACGGTGACTGAAGGTTGGAATTGAACCTGGGTCCCCAGCACAATGAGGCAGCAGTGCTAACCACTGTGCCACCATGCCACACCATTTATTGCAAGCAAAAATTGATAAACATGCCTTCTCCATTTTTGTGGTCTACACAATGAGCAATGTTGCAAGCTGTTTATGGAGCTTTATTGGTGAAAGGAGTTTTATGTTTAGAATGCAAGAGAAAATCTTTGTGTACTTTTATTGATGAACTATTCCACTTTTAAACACATTCAGAGCCAGCTAGCTAAATTGGAAATATTGTAATTTAGTAAAATGAAATGATTTCACATGATAATTTCAGCCAGTTTCTTTTGAGGGCCTCTTTTAAGGTTGACAAAGGTGCTTGTTAATTATTGATTGCATAATTGAAACCTGAAGGAATGTAAGACAGAAGGTAGTGTAAGTAAAATTAGGAAAGAAAGAAGTCAGTGCACGGAGCACAGATGATTTTAATAAATTAGAAAAGATTGAATGCAAAGCAGAAAAAAGAGAAAACTACAAAATCAGAATTGGGCATGCAGCAATTGTAGAAAATCACTTATTTTCAAATGTCCTTGTCAGGACTGAATAGCAAAGAGCAAGTTTGAACAGGCTGTCTGAGCTTTCTCTTTGTGAGCTGTACGGTGCAAATAGTGGAAATTTGGAAGTAACATTGGAAGGGATCTTGCAGGTGGTGGTTGTCCCATCTATCTGCTGCCATTGTCTTTCACAGGTTTGGGAAGTGTTGTCAAAAGAGCGTTGCTGCAGTGCATCTTATAAAGATAGTACACACTATTGCCACTACGTATCAGTGGTGGAGGGAGGGAATACGTAAGCTGGTGAATGAGGTGTCAATCAGGCTGCTTTGTTCTGGTTGATCTCAAGCATCATGAGTGTTGTTGAAACTGCACTCTTCCAGGCAAGTGGAGGGCTTTCCATCACACTCCTGAATGGTCCCTTGTAAATAGTGGACAGGCTTTGGGGAATCTTGAGCTGTTTTACTTACCATTGGCTTCCTAGCTCTGACCTGTTCTTGTAGATGCAGTATTTATCTGGCTAGTCATGTTCCATTTCTGGTCAATGACAACCATGGGGATGTTGATAGAGAGGCATTCAGTGATGCCATTGAATATGAAGGGGATGTGGTTAGACTATTTATTGTCGAGGATGGTCGTTTCCATGTGTGGTTCTTACTTGCCAACTATTAGCCCAGATAATTGTATGGAGAAATTAATGTTGTCTAGGTTTTGTTGCATATGGACATGGACTGCTTCAGTATCTGAGGAGTCATGAATGGTGCTGAACATTGTGCAATCTGACTGAATAATGAATCAGAGGCCATTGGTGAAGCGTGGAGATGGTTAGGCTTTGGACACTACCTTAAGGAACTCATGCAGTGATATCCTGGAACTAAGATGATCGGCATCCAACAACTGCAACCATCTTACTTTGTGCTAAGTATTACTCCAACTAGTGGAGAGTTTTCTCCTTGAGTCCCATTAACTTCAGTTTTACTCATTGATGCCACACTCTGTCAAATGCTGCCTTAATATCGAGGGCAGTTGCTCTTGAACTCATTTCTTGAGTTCAACTCCTTTGTTCATATTTGGACCAGCGATATAATGAGGAAAGGAGTTTAGTGACTCTTACAGAAACCAAATTGAACGTCAGTGAGCAGGTAATTGCTGAGTGAGTGCCACTTGATTGCACTTTCTATGACCCTTTTCACTATTTTGCTGATGATCCAGAGGAGGTTAATGGGGTAGATATTGGCCTGGTTGGATTTTTTCTGTTTTTTGTGGACAAAACATAGTGCAGAAAGCATATATATTGAGAACTCCTGAAGCATGAAAATCAGAGTCAGATTGCCACACTGCTACTTCTTATTTACCTTGGAATAAAGCTACATGTTTCCCACCCAACCTTCCAAGTGAATATAGGTGAGAAAAGTAACGTGCAGTGGTTTTCCAAGGCCTGTGTATAGTGCAGCAGCATCAGGGGAAGTGAAGCCTTGTCCCCTTTTTATGACACTTGTTGGTCCCAGGCATTTTGAGAAGCCAAGGAGAAGGTAAATGGTTAGGATAGGGAGGGAAAAATGGGGTAGGGTGGGTCGAGGATCAGTGTGTGTTGGATGGTTATCGGGGATGGATTGGGAGAATAGTCGGAGTGGAAGAAGTTGTCAGGAAGAGTAGTGGAGCAGCGCAGGGAAGGATGAGGGAAGGTTAATACCATAGGCAATGGCTGATATTGAAGAAACAAACTTATGCAATCGTACATTCCTTTCTGGCACAAAAACAAAACAAGTGGTCCAACCATGGCTTACAAAATAAATTAAGATAATATTAGAACCAAAGTAGATTCTTATAAAGTTGCTAGAGTAAGTAGGTGTTCAGCTAAGAAAGGAAAAGCGATTGATTAAACATGAAAGTGAACTGTAAAAGCTTCCATAAATGTAAAAACAATTTAGTGAAGATTAATGTAGGTCCCTTACAGTCTGAAACAGAGGAATTTATAATGAAGAGCAGTTAAACAACTTACTTCGTTCTGTCTTTGCAAAGGACGCAAATAATTTTGTGGAAATGCTAAGGAATCAAAGATCTAGTGAGAAGAAAGGATTGAAAGAAATTAGTATTATTAGGAAAATTGTATTGGAGAAATTGATGGAGCTGAAAGCCAATAAACTTCTAGGGCCTGATCATCTCCGTGCCAGAGTATTAAAGGAGATGACCGTGGAAACAGTGGATGCATTGGTTGTTTTCTTTCAAAAAGAATGGCATATAAGGCTGTATTCTTTTGCTTTTTGGACCTACTTCCAAAAAAGGATATATTGGCCAGCCAGTTGTGATGGGGAAAAACGCACAAAATGTTCTGAAGTAACATACTTCACCACAATATTGGAATTAATGGTTAGTGCCAATAAAGAATCATCGTTGTATAAAATGGGGATTTATATTAATGGAATTTGTAGGCTTTTGAATGGAGCCAGTTCTTGCCAACAGCCTCCACAGAGGGTAGTGAGGATCATAGTTGAGTCATAAATCATATACCTGGTATCTGAAGGAATGATGTGAGTTAGTAATCTGTTGATTCAGATTGTACCTTGTGCTTTCTTCACTCTTAGATTTGTTTTATTTACTCATTCAGGTGAAATGCCCCAGCTGGTGAGAGGAATGAAGCTGCTTAACCAGGCTGACCCATGTGTGGAAGTGCTCGTCCAAGAGACAGGAGAGCACGTATTAGTAACTGCTGGAGAGGTGCACCTACAGCGTTGCCTGGATGACCTCCGAGAAAGGTGAGGGAGAGACAGTTGTCACAGCTTCAGTTCATTTCCTTTAACGATTAGCACAGATCACCAAAATGAACAACATTCTTAAGATATGGCTTTGTCAATTACTGATTCATAAAATACACCCAGATGTAACTATTACAATAATAATGTTTTAATTACATACTTTTTCAAAATTCAAAAGAGCCAATTTTAGTGACTTCGGAATGTTTAGGTCCATGATGAATTGGAATTAAAGGCTTGGAAGTAATGCATGTCCACTGCGAGAATACTAGGAACAGGGCAGCATAATCTTCAGAACAAGCCCCACTCCCCCATCCCTTCCCATCCTCCTCCACGCCCGTCCCCATCCCCATTCCACGGAGCCTAATCTAGAAGACAGGCAGATTGAAATTCTCCATTTTAGACAATTGGAGGAGGCAACCTTCTCCTCCAACCATACAAGGAGTCCATTCAGCCCATCAGGTCTGTACTGACTCTCTGACAGACAATCTTACTCAGGCCCTTTTTCCCCATCCTATCCTCTAATCCCACACCATTACAATAGCTAATCGATCTAACCTACATATTGGGACACTAGGGCCAATTTAGCATGATCAATCCACCTAACCTGTTTGGACGTGGGAGGAAACCAGAGCACCTGAAGGAAACCCACGCAAACTGGGGAAATGTGCAATCCATCCTAATCTCCAACTGAAAAAGGGACCCCAGCAACACAAAACCAAAGCAGTCAGACTCAAACTTGGGCTCTGCAAACAACAGGACACTTTATTTCAAGGGAATCAAATCTCAAAAAGGAGACAGTCAGAAGCCCCCAGAAGGGATGTCCTAGGAGAGGGCACCCTACTTCCCCATTCAACATACAGTCCACCTGACTCAGACAAACATGGCTTTTACTGTCCCTAACGTGCTCAACAACACATTAAAATAAGGGCCAACAAACCAAGAATATTCACATCACTCTTATACATTGGACAAAGCAAATGATGCCTTTCTCTAAGTACTGCAGAGATGCCATCCAGGCCCTGCTATCAATACAATTCAATCCATTTCCTCATGGCAGAGAATCCCTAATAATGGTTGAAATGCCCACCGTCCATTCCGTGAGCCGAGTAACAAAGTAACCATCGCCACTGCCTACACAGCCAAATCAAAATACAAAACCAACAAGGTTAGAAATCCAAGGATTAATCATCTACATCCAGACATACACAGAAAATAATCCCTCCCCACTCCAATAACACCAGAGAAGCCACTGACAAAAAAGACCTAGTCTTTTCCTGTATATATGATCTGCCTGTACTTTCTCAGGAAGCAGGCAAGGATTCCTAACTCCCAGAACAACAAGATTGCAAAAGGGAAACATAACCCTAATGGGGGATTCTGCTTACCCAAACGAGGATGTATAAGGCCATTCCAATCATTTCTGTACAAAACCACCAACCTGCCACCCTGTTGTGGCACCAATCATCTTGTATAAATTGAAGATTACTCCCTGAGCGTAAGTGTAAGGATTATACCACTTACAAAAGCAAACCAGGTAAATACAACATGACCTTCATGTCATTTCAAGCAATTCAGTATTCTCCTGGAAAGAAGGAGACCTGCAAACAAACTACAGTCTTATTCGTTCCACCACCGGAGCGTGCCAGTGGATGAATGCTATCAAAAATAAAAAACAGACAGTCCTGATTTTCACAGTATAACAGGAGAACAGATGGCACATGCCTCTATGCCTGTATGTTATTCACTCTTGTCAAGATGAAAGACAACATCACAATATCAGGATTATAATCTCAATGGAACAAGGTGCCTGAAAAGGCAAAAGCCATGACAGGATCATCGAGCTCCATCCAGGATCCATCCAGAGTGTCACAAAGTCTCTGCACTTCTGCCAGGGAGTCAACTTGAAGCCCGGCACAGAAAAACCTAGGCCCCGAAAGGTGACAAGGATCTGGCACGTCCGGCTACCTCCAATCCTTCTAGATGAACAACAAGGGATCGTGGTTTTCCACTGATCCCGAGCTTTGAAAACTGGATACACAAAGCGCTTCTTCGAATTTGAGACAGCAAGCTCTCAAATCCAGGTTGTGAAAGCATGGTAGCCAATTCTCAAATTCAGCTGGAAATTCATCTCCAGCACCCCCCTTTGGAGACTGGGTACATGGAATACTCCCTTCTCCAGTCACATCTCCCTGAGTCAACCAGCATATACAGCAGCATGTCTAAGGGCTGAAGGTAAGCCCCCATCCAAGAAACTGCTCTCTTGATTGACAGGATTCTCTTCTTCGTTTCATTCATTCTCTTTAAGATATCTCGCAACTCATCACAATGAGGACTAAAATCTATGCTGGGGAGCTGAAACTGTCATTCACAGTTTCACTCATAATGACAGCTACAATCTCAATGCCTATAACATCACACAAGCATAAGCTCGCTCACTGCTGTGCTGGGCTCTACACTGGTCATCACTGACTGACTTGGTCAAACAAGGATTTTCTTGACTTAACTCTGCTCCCTTTTGCCAAAGTTCAGTCAGAATCTTCAAGGAACATAGCCCAGATTACACACATCAGGATCTGATATAGGCTTACATTAACCCTGTAATGAAGCTATTGTGAAAATCCCTTAGTCGCCACACTCCAGCACCTGTTTGGGTACACTATGGGAGAATTTAGCACGGCCAATGCACCTAATCAGCATGTCTCTTGGACTGTGGAAGGAAACCGGAGCACCCGTGCAAACCCATGCAGACACAAAGAGAATGTGCAGACTCCACACAAACAGTGATCCAAACCGGGAATTAAACCTGGATCCATGGCACTATGGCAGCAAAGCTAACCACTGTGCCACTGATGTTTTTCTTGAATGTATATAAGTGCTGAGTGATTGATGTAGCATTTAGACTTAGCGAATGCACAAATAATAACCTTCTCTGTTTAAACTCAGAAAAGCTTGCAATTATTTAAATTGAGCACACACGTGCACACAGACATCCAGATTACGGATGAAAAGAGAAAGTGTACAAGGCTTTCAGTTCACTCCCAACTCTGTCCATGAAAAATTAATTGTTTCTTTAATGAAGAGGGATATCTATGTTCCTTTGTAGACTTTGGTTACTTACATGTTGCTGTTGGAGGAGTACAGGATATAGTGTGTCTGCCCTGTTCAAAGAGCAACAGTAATACTTAATTTACATTAAATTAAACCAACAAAAAGGCATTGCCAACAAAGCAGCGAGTTATTGTAAAAGTTACCTTATATTCTACAAGGTAGTAGAGTGATTTGCTGCTAGATTACTTCCAGCTACTTAACTCTACCATCACAACTATTTACAAAGAAGATAAATTTTATGAAACTCAACCTAATCTGGCATTACTGGAGCAATGAATACAATCACAAATGGACTAAGCGTGTGCAGGCAGGTAATTGTCTACTGATGATGATAATGAGTAATAATTAAACTGTAGTTCAAAGAATTTCAGCCACAAGGGATTAGCTAATTGCCCGCTAGGAAGCAGGTATCACTTAAATGGAAGAAGCAATACAAATGGGAAATAAGAGATCCAGGAAACCTGATTGACAATAAGTAGCAGCTATTGTAACAATACTCATTGGGCGTAGGTAAAAAAAAAATGTTGGAGATGTACTTAAAAGTCATATTGAAATGAAATGGTGATGTGATCCTATTGCTTTACAGATTATTGGGGGGATCACATTTTAGATCTGGTGTTTACTCTAACTTTTGCAAGAATAAAGTCGATCATAAAAGTAAAATACTGCTGATACTGGAATCTGAAACAAAAACAGAAAATGCTGGAAAATCTCAGCAGGTCTGAGCATCTGTGGGGAGGGAATAGAGCTCGATTGTAATTGTTAGTCAGAGTTGGGAGAGCTAAAAGGAAATTGTGGTTCCAGCTAACTACAGACTATCTGGGTACAAGTATGTTGTCACAAGTTTCAAAGTGTATTAAGTGAATTGTAGTAAGTGTAAAAATGCAGTGAACACTGGCTCCCAATATCTTTTAAAGTTTAAAGTTTATTTATTGTCATAAGTGTGCTTACATTAACATTGCAATGAAGTTACTGTGAAAAATCCCCTAGTTGTCACAGTGTGGCGCTTGTTTGGGTACACTGAGGGAGAATTTAGCATGGCCAATGCACCTAACCAGCACGTATTTCAGCTTGGGGGAGGAAATCGAGAAACCCACGCTGACATGGGGAGAACGTGCAGACAACACACAGACAGTGAACCTACCTGAAACTATCTTACTTCACACAGTAGGACCTTCTAACTCTTGTATAACTGATCAGTGTTAATGGCTAGGAGGTATGATATTTCCATCCTTGGGTACGCTCAGCAAGAACTGACTTCACAGCACTTTGAGTAGAGCGAGGGCCATGCTGTTTCCTGTTCAGTAAGGCTGCAGCTAAGACAAAGACTTGCGTGCTGCAAATATTAGTGTCTTACGTTGGCTACATTTAAACAAAATGTCTCATTATGGGATGGCACAGTGTCACTGTGCTTAGCACTGCTGCCTCATAGGGCTAGGGACCCAGGTTCAATTCAGGCCTCAGGTCATTGTTGGGGTGAAATTTGCACGGTTTCTTTGTATATGTGTGTGTTTCCTTCCACAGTTGAAGGATGTTTGGGTTAGGTTGATTGGCCGTGCTAAATTGACCCTAATGTTAGTGGATTAGCTGGGTAAATGTGGGAATTGGACCTGGTTGAGATTGTAGTCAGTGCAAATCTCGATGGGCCGAATGGTGGCCTCCTGCACTGTAGGGATTCTATGATTAGTATAATTGATATACTTTGATTACTTGATCATCACACTCAACTAAATCATAGGCAAATTATTAAGCATGGCCTTTCCTGCCATGTATACAATCTAGGCCTTTATGGCTATTGAAAGGGTATGGAATTATTAAGAGGATGAAGGGATTGGATTATGAAGATGATTATGAAAATTGGGCTTGTCTCATCATATATCGGAAGGTTGAGAGGTGACATGACTGATGTTTTCAGTGGATGAGGTAATTTGGATCACAATAAGCTGTTTCATTTTGCTCCAAGCTAAAAATGAAAGGACATGGCATATACTATCAAACCAATCTGCAGGAACTTAATTTCAGTGCACAATAAGAATTCTCACAACAGCCTCATAAGGCTAGGGACTTATTTGGTAGCACAAGCTTTCAGAGTGCTGCCCCTTCATCAGGTGAGTGATGAGCAGTGCTCTGAAAGCTCATGCTACAAATGAGCCTGTTGGAGTTTAACCTGGCTTTGTGAGGCTAATTACTGCGCTTGCTCCAGTCCAACACTGACAACTCCACATCTTATCTCAGTGAACCTGTAAATATATGGAATGGCCTCTATGTGGAGCAGATTGCATTGATTGAGCCAAATGAAAATTTTATTTCCTTCAGAAAATATGTTGGGATACAGTATTTTGGGATATGACATATGGTATGTAGGCATACTTCGGAGCAGCAGGTGATTTTGGATCTATACTTTCCGAATCCTTCCAGGGCAATTTCATTGCCTCTTTATAGATTAATCAATGGTGATTGACTGCAATGACTAATCAACAATTTCACTATTGTATGCAACTCGAGACCGAGTTAATCTTTTTCTCCTCTCACAATTCACGTACATTCTGGAGAAGCTGGTTAACTTTAGAGTTCGTCCAATATACAGCCTTCTGCAATGTTTTTGCTTTAAGCATTCTCACGTTTGCCTATGTAACCCATATGTCATTGTCTGGTGCCTGGAACGAAAAGTGATGGATTATCTGGATAGTGTAAAGTTTGTCTCAGCTGTGATTGCTGTTAATGCTGGAGATGCAGCCCTCACCCAACTTACTTTCAGCTGTGGAACTGAAGGATTTGGGAGCTGAGCCTCAGCTGGCACACTCTGCAGCAAAGCTGCCAGAAACTAAAGCTATCCGGATGGAAGTTGCATACGCAAGCACTTCTTTATGGGGTGAGATTTCTTTTTGAATGCTTTGAATGGCTGCTTGAGTGCTGGAGAGCAGATTGCTTTCCCACTCCTCCCCACACCCATTGGATCCCATCAATTTGAGAAAAAAAAATCAGGTGATATGCATTTGAGGCCAAATAATGGAGCCTAACATACTCACAGCTTGAAGCAGGGAGCATCGCTGCAAAAATCTACGATAAGTGCCACTGAGTTTTGGATGGAGCTCAAAGCATTTCAAGTGCAACACATGGGGTGCGGTGGTTTAAATACTGCTTCACCGATGATTGAGGAGTTATAGCATTGCTGTTGTATAAGAACAATTTAGAGAGCTGTGGGTCAGCTACGTGCACATTTGTTTCGCTCCCGCAGGGAATGATCCGTCCCTGGTCATATCCATACGCTGTCCTCATGTTTGAAATCAAAGCATCCAAAATACTGTTCTTCAATGTAGTCACATGCTGCACCACTCTTCATAGAATTTTACAATGCTACAGCACAGATGCAGGCCATTCAGCCCATTATGCCTGTGTATACTGTTTGTTAGAGATGTTTCAGCTAATCTCACTTCCTCACTGTTTCCCCATAGCCTTATTCTTCCTTGAAGCATTTATCCCATTCTTATTTGAATCTTCCTATTCCATCCTTTCAGGCAGCACATTCTACATCATAATAACTGGCTGTATTTTAAGCAAGATCTCTCACATTGTCTCTGGTTCTTTTGCTACTGAGGCAGCACAGCGGTTAGCACTGCAACCTCTCAGCGCCAGGAACCCGGATTCGATTCCTGGCTTGGGTCTATACAGAGGCTGCATGTTCTCCCCCTGCCTGCGTGGGTTCCTCTGCTTTCCTCCGAAAGTGCGAAAAATGTGCTGGTTAGGTTCATTGGCCGTGCTAAATTCTTCCTCAGCACACCTGAGCAGGCGCTGGAGTGTGGCGACTTAAGGGATTTTAGCTTGCTTGTGATGAATAAGTAAACTCTACTTAAATCTATGTATCACAGATACTAAATCTTGTGTTGCTAGAAATGATTTCTGCTTATTTTCGCTATAATTTTCTTTTTCAGAGCTTTACTAACTTGCTGGTAATTTGACAATTCTACTACATTTATGAACATACAAAAAATGTTAGATTTAAAAGATGCCTTGATCCAACCAGCCCAATTGTGATATCCTATTTATCACAACATACAGATTCTTCACTTTGTCCCTTCTGATCTCAGTAAGGCAATATTCCAGATAAAGATCTAGCTTAATTTTGGGGATATAATCAAAGAAGTTGCTCTCTGATGTTTTCCACTGGCCCCCAGGCAGTGGGAACTGGCCCAGTAGGTCACCTTAACCTGGAATTCCATGAGGTGCCTAACTTATTTTACGAGGTGATCTCCTGGGCCCGAAACCAGTCCAGCTCCTGCTTGCAGGAATTCAGTGAATCAGCATCCTGTGCACAAGCCAGCGGCCAGTCCCAAAGGTTTACTATTCCCTGGGAAATGAAGCACATCTTCCCATTTAATCTACGTCTGCTGACACAACTTAAAACTGTGACACCTGATTCTCCCTAACCTAATTGGAGCAAACTTGGGGGAAAATCCATTCACTCTGTCATCTTAAACCTCAAATCAAAATGCTGTAAGCTTACGCTTACCTGAAGAGTAATGTTCTTTGTTCCTTAGTTATCAAGATGATCCTCTGGATCATCTTGATAACTAAGATGCTTTAAACTGGACATTGATTGGGTAGCCTTCCCCTCTCCCCTTTCCAAACTGTCAAGAACACTTGCCTTGCCTTTTCCCCTATGTACTCGATGAATGGTATGCTTTGTCTGTATAGCTTGCAAGAAGGGATATTTTTCACTGTATCCTAATACATGTAACAATAATAAATCAATCAGTGTGGGAAAACCAAAACTGAACATCTTCCAACTAGGCCTAAACAAGACGTTTGCAAAGACAAAATTGTTTCATCTTCTACTCAGTACTATCAATGTATCCTAACACTTGATTCACTCTGAATATTGCCTTACAGTAGTGGATATGAACCTTTCAAGATCCATATACAAGAATACCCAGATTATTTTCTCTCTGCAGCTCCTCCATTTTTTTTGGTTCCTGGGCGTATGTATGTTGAATGTTCACCCTGTCCACATGTATGATCCTGTAGTTTTTCAAATCAAACAGCATTTGCCAATCATGAGCTCAATCCATCAATACATTAAATCCATCTGAAGCAATCGAGCATTAGCTCATCAACTGCAGTCTTGCTTAGAATATCTTCATGCGCAACTTGTTCCCAATACTTACATCCACATATTTAGCATGCATCGTAAAAGGCAACAGTGCCATCACCAATCCCTGGCGACTGATTTCCATACAAAGCTTAAATCCTTTGTAAGTGCTTTTTGCCTACACTATTCCAGCCTGTTCATAATCTAGCTCAATTGTTCCAACTACTACTGAAGACTTTTTTTCTTTGTAAAGAAGCATCTTGTTTGGAAACTTATTGAAAGCAATGGTCAATTTGTTCAGTGTTATATAATATGAACATTTCTTTCTTGTTGCAGGTTTGCAAAGGTTGAAATTAGTTCATCAGAACCAATTGTTCCATTCAGAGAGACCATCATTCGGCCACCTAAGGTGGACATGGTAAATGAAGACATAGGCACGCAGCAAAAGGTTGCTGTCATTCACCAAAAGAAGGAGGATCAGAATAAATATCCTGAAGGTGTCGTTGTGGATTCGGATGGACTTGTGACCTTGAATACACCCAATAAGTTGTCCACTCTTAGTGTGAGAGCCATGCCACTACCTGAAGCAGTGACGCAGCTACTTGAAGAAAACGGTGAATTGATTCGTACAATCGAGCAGTTCAACCTGTCAATAAAAGAGGGAAGAGAAGCTCTGGAGATCAATCTGACAACTCTTGAAGCTGTTCAAAAGTTTAAGCAAAAGCTGGAGGAGAATTTCGTAGGCCGAAAATGGAGAAACGCAGTGGACCAAATTTCATCATTTGGACCACGCCGTTGTGGTCCTAATATTTTACTAAATAGAGTAGAAAATTACCATCGGCCATCCATGTGGCAGTGTCTTGACAAAACCACTAAGGACTCAGGCACCTACAAGGATTTTGACAACAGTATAATCAGTGGATTTCAATTGGCTACGCTTTCAGGTCCTGTGTGTGAAGAACCTCTGATGGGCGTTTGCTTCATTTTAGAAAAATGGGACATGAGTAAAGTACAGCAACTTGTTCAAACGCACAATGAATCTTCCCCTGAGGGACAAACAGCAAAGGCTCAGGATTTACAACAGCAGGTAACTTCAGGTGAAGATAGCCTTTCTGAATTGGAGCCCATATTGGAAAGCTCAACAGGACAAGGTGACCAGGGTAATCGGACTCCAGCTGAGAGCATGGCAGATGGCAAGTGTAACTCTGAGGTGGTGCTTGCAGATTGCTATGGTCCTTTCTCAGGCCAGCTCATTGCTACAATGAAGGAAGCTTGTCGTTTTGCATTCCAGGCACGGCCTCAGCGGCTAATGGCAGCAATGTACACATGTGAAATCATGGCAACTGCTGAAGTATTAGGTAAGAATTGTAGGGAACAGTTATCTCTGCTTTGAATTTAACTCTTTCTGAAGAAAACTTGTCCACTGATGGAAATAGCACTTGTGCACCCTTACCAAGAGTTTGAGGTTTGAGCAATCAAGAAGTTAAAGAAATGTCTAACACCAGTGTTTATGTCTAGTTATACTGGAGGCAGTCCTTGTATCAAGCTGAGTCAATTTATTTTGTAGTGTGATGTATCTGACTGCCTTCTGTTTCTTTTTGCCTAATTATACATGGGCACTGTACTTAAATTATAAAGTCTTGAATAACACAATTTATATCATCTATATGGATTTTATCAAAGATGGAATTGACCTTTGAATTGGAAAGAACATAGAAAATAAGGAATATCTGTTGAAACAGTCCTTTACTGATTTAATTGGAAGCAAATATAGAAGTTGTATGTTGTCGTAGTGATTAGGGAAGTAAATTATTCTCCCATCTAAATTTTCACCCATCATGTCATACAACTGAATATTCATTTTAAAGAATTACTTTTCCTTCATCCCTGCCTCAGCCCATTTACTGATGAAACTCTCAGTCTGTGCTTTTGCTACTTCTAGACTTGATTAGTCCCATTATCCATGCACCAGAGCTTCACATTTCAAAGCGTTATCCTTGTGTCCGTGACCTTTCCCCCTTCTATCACTGTAAATGCTTCCATTACTACCTAAATCTCTGTGTTTCTCCAATACTACCTTCCATAACTTTGTTGTTCCATCATTGGCGACTGTACCTGCAACCATCTATGCACTTCAGTCTATAATTCCCTCCTGAAACTTCTTTACCATCAGCTTCTTTCCAATATTAAGATAAAGCTTAAAACCCACCTCTTACACTTCATGTTTAGTCACCTATCTTCACATCTTTTGTTAAGGGTGAATATTTGTCTAAATATGCTGCTGTGATTTGTAAATAATTTTATGAAGTTAAAGTTGCTATATAAATGCAAGTTTGTGATTTAAAATTTTAACTTGGTCAATTCAACCTAATTCTTAGATGTTCTGATGTCCGTTATATCAACAGGATTATGATAATAGATATTGGGTGGCACAATGGTTAGCACTGCTGCCTCACAGCACCAGGGACCCAGGTTTGATTCCCGGCTTGGGTCACTGTCTGTGTGGAGTCTGCACGTTCTCCCTGTAGCTGCATTGGTTTCCTCCAGATACTCTGGTTTTCTCCCATCGTCCAAAAGATGTGCTAGTTAGATGCACTGGCTGTGCTAAATTCTCCCTCACTGTACCCGAACAGGCAGTGGAGTGTGGCAACCATGGAATTTTCATAATAACTTCATTGCAGTGTGAATGTAAGCCTATTTATGACTAATAAATAAACTTTACCTTTATTGATCCAAAAAATGAATAATGCAAATAGACAGCAGTAAGATCTTTAGTGGCATGGTCATTCCATGTACGTGTAGTGGTTATTGTGGATAAATCCAGAACTTTCATGATTATTGATGAGTCGAGAGCCAACAATATTTGCAATAATTTCATAAACTAACAATGTAAAAGCAATAAGATGGTAGTTTAGAAGTATGAGGAATAGAATGGACACACGATTGAGAGATTAAGGACAGATGTAAATTGAAGGTTAAACATCTGAAAAGCTAGAAGGTGTCCTTGCTTCCAGAAAACAACAAACTTGGGCAGATCTGATGTTGGTCACGGCTATTAAATAAAATGGAGCAGTGAGTGAAATATTCATTGCCAAATCACTGTACTGATCATTGGTGAGAAACTTTGAATTTTTTCTTCAGGCAAGCCAGGAGCTACGAAAGGACACTGTGGTAACGCAGTGATAAGCACTACTGCCTCACGGCACCAGGGACCCAGGTTCAATTCCTGGCTTGGGTTACTATCTGTGTGGAGTTGGCGCATTCTCCCCACCTCTGTGTGGGTTTCCTCCCACAGTCCAGAGTTGTGTGGGTTAGGTTGATTGGCCATACTAAATTGCCCCTTTTATATCAGGGAGATTAATAGAATAAATAAGTGGGTCACGGGGATAGGGTCTGGATGGCATTGTGTTCGGTGCAGACTCGATGGGCCAAATGCCCGCTTCCTGCACTGTAGGGATTCTATGATAGAAAGGAGATAGATAAAAATCACTCAGAAATAAAGAGAGACAACTTTAACAAAGGTTAACTTCTGGAGAAACAAGAAGAGAATGATTGTTTTATATGAATAGTATTTTTTTTTGCCCCTCTAAAAGTTGGTTTGCAGATGTAATGGACAGAATGAATTTAGTGCAGGATGGTTGAATATTTTGAAGTACATGTGAAAAACAAATTGTTTGCAGGAGAAAAAATTTGGGAATAAAAATTTGGCTGGCACAGTGATTAGCACTGCTGCCTCATACCTCAGGACCCCAGGTTTAATTCTGGTATTTGATTACTCTGTGTGGAGTTTGCACGTTCTCCTTGTGTCTTCATAGGATTCCTCTCACAGTCCAAAGATGTACAGGTAGGTTGATTGGTCATACTAAATTGACTCTACTGTCAGGGATTAGCAGGATAAATACATAGGATTGTAGGAGTAGGGCCTGGGTGGGATTGTAGTTGGTACAGACTCAAAGGGCCATATTGACTCCTCTTGTACTGTAGGAACTGTACAATTCTATTTTACAAGTAAAAACGACCAAAAAGTTGTTGATTTACATTAAAACCCAATTGGCTCAGTAATGATTTTGTGAAAAAAACCTGCCATCTTTACCTTACCGTGCTTAGCCGTCAAACCGATTGCTGTGCTTTAGCAAACGTTTTGCTATTCCTTATACAACCATGATGAAGTTGTTGAAGAATATTAATCTGAAGTGTCTTGGTGTGACTGATCAAGCCTTGATGGCTAGTAGGGTGAGCTTGTCAAACACATGTGGGCTTTTCCAATTTTTATGCCAGGAACTAAGGACTCTTTTCCTTCACAAAAAATTCAGACTCCAAAGTCTTGATCACTCATACTATTGTTTTAAAGAATCCTTTACAGGATATAAAGCTGTCATAGAACCATAGAATCCCTATAGTGCATAAGGAGGCCATTCAGCCCATTGAGTCTGCGCTGACTTTCTACATATTTATCCCGCTAATCCCCTAACCTGCACACCTTTGGACAGTGGGAGGAAACTGGAACACCCGGAGAAAACCCACACAGACACGAGGAGCATGTGCAGACTCTGCATGATTAGTGACCCAAGGTGGGAATCAAACTCTGGCGCAATGGGTCTGCATGCTAATTGCTGTGCCATCATGCAATTCTAGAAATGATATCGTGGTGGGGAAGGTGATGGATATAGTATTGAAAGGAACCATAGTTGAAATATAACATCTGCATCTTGGTTTGAGACCATATTGCTGCCATTCTGCCGCTCCAGAAAGTCGGACTGGATGAAGGACAGACAGTGGAAATGTCTATTGACCTCAGGCAGGAATTTCCACTCTTGCTGAAGCGAGGCCATAAAATCCTACCCCATATATGTGTCAAGGGAGTTTGACTTGATCAGTGGAGTATCTATTGTGGAGAATCAGAATCATCATTTCTCCTCGTCTGCATGGAAGAGTTCTTGAACTACTACATAAAGGAAATCCTGATTTAATCCGGGTGAAAGAATTATGTTTGGTGGCCAAATTATTTTTGGATGTCCAGATTGAAGAAAAAGAGGGCCAGTGTCAATCTTGTGTACAAATAAGAAATACAGCAACGATGTCTCCTTTACAGTTTTGGGAATGGCTTAAAATACCATGGCAGCGATTGCTTGTTGATTGATTGTCAGTGATAGTAAGGTGCAAAGTATGCCTTCGTATTGTATTGGTGTGGATATAGATTGGCCATCCTTCCAGACAATAGCCTCAGATTTGGAGACTCCTTCATCTTATTGGGCTTGTTTAATTTTCTTACAGTAGCTGAAAAGTGTTGAGTGATTCAGGACACATATGCTTCAACATCTTCAATGAAGTATAAAACCTGATAGTATTCATGATACTGTGACCACCGACTTGTTGACATTTTCCTTGCACATACTGTGACGGAGTCACATCACTTCGACATTAATCTGAATGCTGGATTCTGGGTGGCATCTTTACAATTTCTTTCATGTTCAGAATAATAACTAATGGCTTATGGCTCATTTTGATTTTGAAACACAATCCTACAACATAGCCTGAGAATTTTTCACACCAATGTGTTTTTTTTTGTATCATAGCATATCGTCGTTCTGTTTCTGTTGATGACTTAGAATGGCCTACTCTCCGCACTTGAAGTAAATCTGCCCTCAAACTTGTTCGTGGTCCGTACTGACCATCTGCTGCCACCATTGTCATTGGCTCTGTGTCATAATGTGCCATAATTATAGAGAAGATTAAAAGTTGTTTAATCCTTTTGAAAGCAGTTTGCTGCTCCCCATTCCAACACCACTGTTAACTCTTGTCTCAACAGCTGTCATAAGGGCTCATTGACCTCTTTAAATTTGGTACGAATTTGCTCACATGGTTGACCATCTGGTGGAATCTTTGAAGCTAAGTTGTGAAAATTCTTTGATTGCTTTTGTGGATCAACTGGTTCCAGTGGCTTATACAATGTGACCTAGAAATTTGGTTGTAGGTTTGGCAAACTCAAGCTTTTCCTTCATTGTTATTCCTGCACTTTGTCAGACTCTGGAAGCTGCTCTGACACTGTAGATCATATTCTTTTGGACCTCCAAACAAGGTTGAAACTTCTCCCCTTTCCAGATCTCTCTGTCTCCTCACTTGTATGATTATTTCATCAGCATGATGTATGCTTCAGACATTAACCCTTTGCTCTACATGTCAGGGCCTCAACTGGCCCATGTCAAATGAGCTGCCTGAAGACTTCCTCGCTATGAGTAAATATCCCTGGATGCAGGGAAGCATCAGCTAGGGTGCCCCTGCAACAGTCTGCCCTTTTGCTTCACTGCTTGTGTCACTTGCTTCACATGTCTCCGAAGAACTCTTGCAACTTCTTTCTAAATATTTCCATTGGAGATGTACATTCCTGTGCTTCCACTCCCCTCCTCCTACATGTTGAAGATTTAAGTCTAGAATCGTTGAATTTATTTGTCTTATCGAGTCTATGTTAACTCTTCAGCCAGAACTGATTCCATTCTGGTGCCCTTCTATCTGTTTGCATTCTTTTCAATCATTTTTACACTTACCTATTTAAATGATGTTACAGCCTTCCTTGTGTGCAAATCATTCTACTATCTTTGTGTTTTGTGGCCATAAAGTACAAGGGGGAACCATTAATAGATCCCCCCATGGGCTTCATGGAATACGAACATTCCTATTGAGCGATCGAGAACTCACCCAATGAAAGATGAGTGGAAGGAGTTCAAAACTCTCACACTCAGTCTGGACTAGGGTTATATAGATTCAGAGCACAGGTGTTGAGTTATTGTGAGTCACAGACTCAGCTTTTCTTTTATTTGAATGAAACATTGTCGTACCAGAGGACTGGCCTTGGTGAGGTTATGACATTGGCAACAAAAATGAATAAGATTTTTTTTCTTTTTCTGCTCCTGGTAGCCTTTATCATTGAGCAGAAAAGCAGCAATTTAATCTCTTGAAAGAAAAGGGGTCATGGCCATAGGGTGAGGGGGGCTATGTATAGGACGAATATTAGAGGGCAGTTTTTCACACAAAGGGTAGTGGGGTGTGGAATGCACTGCCGAGTAAGGTGGTGGGAGCAGGCACGCTGGGGCTGTTTAAGGGTCTCTTGGACAGCCACATGAGCAGTATGCAGATAGATGGATATATTAGGACTGTTTAACTACGGCTTTTTTCCACAGGTAATTCGGTCCATAATTTGAGCACGCATTCGGCAGGTGGTGCGGGTACAGCTCTTGGAGGTTGATTCATGGGTTGCCTGGTACCTCATGTCGTAAATGAGTGCTTTATGTGGACCATCTGAAGGGCACCATGACAGCTCAGAGACTATCGATATGGCTGTGCAGACACTTGAAATTGGGCCGGTGTCTGTGGGAGTTTGCGCGTTCTCCCCGTGGTTGCGTGGGTTTTCTCCGGGCACTCCGGTTTCCTCCCACAACCCAAAAATTCGCCCTTAGGTTGATTGGGAAACAAATTGTCCCTATAGTGAGAGTTTTCCATATTAGGAATAATATATATATTATTATATAGGAATAATATAATAGGATAATGGATTTGCTACTATATAGTTATGACGGCGGCGCGGGCTCGTTGGGCTGAAGGGCCTGTTTCCCGTGCTGTGTTGCTCTTTTAAAAAAAAATAAAGCAAAATTGTTTTTCTTCAGTAAGTTTGAGCCTTATGACATGAACAGAGAAGACTGGGCCCAAATACATAAGGCAGCTATGTTACTTTGTTCTGGGAAATAACTTTGAGGGAGATGCAAGACAGAATGGATCATGGGGTCTGATCTTCAACATAATAAAAAACCTGACACCCAGATATCCCTAATTCGAAGACTTTCAATGAAGTTGTAGATTTGGTTAAAAATCCCACTACGTTGTGAATTTGGACCATCTCTGAGTGAAATTGGTGTGTGGAATGAACAACTCAATAATCCAAAACAAATTATTAGCAGAACCTGATCTGAGCTTAAATAGGGCTATTGAAATAGCCCTGTGGCTGCAAAGTAGAAATAAAGGGGCTCTAGACTGCAAAGAAGATTTTTAAGCAAGATTCTTTGGTTAGGGAAAGGAACATTGAGTAGTAGTGACCAACCCTCAACTGAGGGTACCTGTGTAAGTAAGATATCCAAGTTTTCACCACAGTACACTACAAACAGTGCAACGACGTGCAGGTTAGGTCCATTAGCCATGTTAAATTGCCCCTTAGTCTCCTGCGATGTGTAGGTTAGAGGGATTTGTGGGGGAAATATGTGGGGTTACAGGGATAGGGCCTCGTGGGATTGTTGTGGGTGTAGACTTGATGGCCAAATGGCAGCCTCCTGCATTGTAGCGCTTCTATGATTCTATAAATATCAAAACGTAGTTTTGTGTCACCAAGCAATCAAGGAAATGCAATGATATCCTCAAATGTTGAGGAGATCGTACTCTAGAATGTTGCACGTGCCAAACGTTGGACTGTTGTAGGCGCAGCCAGGCCGCTCAGCCAAGGCACAGTTGCAAGAATAGACAAAAAGATCACCCAAATGAGATTAGAATTGCTGGTAAATGGCTAGCCATTGAAAATGGAGATGAACACAGAGCAGGATATAATTACCTCCAAACAGGTATTCAACATTTTAAATTGCAAAACAAAGGCCAGGTTAGTCATCTAAACAGATGATCCGCTAAGACAATCAGCCTGACTCCCATTCGTTGTCACGCATGGGCAAGGATCAAGCATAATGGGGAGAGATTGGCTTCAGAAAATCAGGTTAAATTGGATAGCTTCCTTTCGATGAGGTGGGGGAACACTTTATGAGGACACTACCAGACATCCTGAAGTTTTTCAGGAAAGACTTGGCAAGATAAGAGGAGACCAAGCCAACTCCGATGCCACACTTCAATATTGAAGAACAAGTCCTGTCCATTACTCCCTATTAGAGAAAGTGGAAGCCGAACTTTGGCACCTTGATAGATCTAGTCATAATAAGACTGTACAATTTACAGAATAGGCCACACCTATTATCCCCATACTCAAGCCAGATAAATCAGTCTATATTTGTGGGATTATAAGTTAACATTTAACTGGGTCTCTAAATTAGACATGTATCCTATCCCAGAATTGAAGACTTGTACTCCAAGTTAGCTGGTGGCCAAATATTCACTAAGCTGGATTTGAGCCATGCTTATCTTCAACTTGAACTAGATGAGGTATCCCATAATTACACACAAAGGCTGGTATGAATATACTTGCATGCCCCTCGAGGTCTCATTGGCATATGCCATATTTCAGTGGACAAAAGAAAACATACTTCAGGAGTTATGAAAGTGGTAGTATACCTGGACCCTGATCACAGGCACCTCAGAGCAAGAGCACTTAGCAAACTTAGATGAGATGCTAAAATGATTTTCAAGAACTGGGATCTGCCGAATGAGAGAAAAATGTGCCTTTCAGGCAAATAAGGTGATTTATTTGAGTTATCGGATGGATGCAAAAAGTTTACACCCTGTAGAAGAGAAAGTAAAGACCATCAAGGGGTATCAGCCCCTAAGAATACCAGAGTTTAAATCTTCCTTAGGATTGGTGAACCTGTACAAGAAATTCATTTTGGTCTTAGCAATCTTACTGGCCCCTTTGCATATCTTGCCGCTGAAGCATCAAAGATAAATATGGAAGGCTTCCCAGGCTGAGGCCTTCAATAAGGTGAAACAAGAATTATTGCCATCAAACTTGTTAGTCCATTTTGATCCTAAGAAGGAACTCCTCCTGATGTGTTACACGTCCTTTACGGAACTCCTCCTAATGTGTGACACATCCTTTATGGATCTCCTCCTGATATGACACATCCCTTGTGAAACTCATCTTGATGTGTCACATGTGCCTTACGGAATTAGGGTTGTGCTTTCACATTGTTGGAAAGAAGGAACAGAAAGACCCATAGCTTATACATCCAGAAGGGAAGGGGTGCTACAGTGGCCATAAAGGACATGGGATATCACTAGTAGACCTCCCATGGCCTTTGTGGAACATGAGGTTTCCTATTCAGCGAGCAGGAGCATATCCAATGAGAGACAAGCAGTAGGAGTGTAGAGCCACTGCAGTTTCTCTAAGTCCAGAACACAGACTTTGAACTGATGTAAGCCATGGACACAGCCTTTCCTTTGTTTTAATAAAGCAATGTTGTGCCCCAGGACTAGCCTTGGCGAGGTTACATTTCCTCTCTTTAAGAATGATTCAAATGCCGAGTACCTTTTTGCCAATTTCTCAACCTTTGAAAAGTATCTCTGAAAAATACTTCCATAATTTTGAATAATCTCATTCAATTCCCCAGTGAAAAAGGACATTCTAACTTCCTTTTAAATTTAACCCCCCCTCCCATTTCTAGCATCATTCCACAATGTACCCTATCTATTACTCTGATATTCTTCCTTCTGACTATAGCTTGACCAACATTTAGCACCATTGTCTTCTACTGGGTGCTCATGAGCAATTAGATTTGAAAGGCTGAAAGGTCTTTTACTTTTCCAAATACAGAGGTGTCTTTCCATGAATTTGATTTTGAATGCTGGATAATCACAGCTGCTATCTTCTGGCTAATCCATTCTTGAATGTAAATTGCTGCAATGTTGCTTTGTAAATAGATATGATTAACATTTGTAATGGAACCCATATAATCTTGCACCACAGTTGCTCAAGGCCTCAGTGGTCTCTTGACTTTTTATTGAGAAAATCTTTAAATTGTTTTATATTAATATACTTCTGAAAAAAAATACAGAAGCATCATTTTCCTGATAAAATTTAAGATGTACAAGCAGCAAGCCGCAAGATTTGATTTTATTTGCAAATGTGGCCTGTGGAAGTCAAAAGTGAGCAACATTCAAAGGTTTTAACTGTTGAGCCTCATTATTCTGGGCCTCATTTAAATCATCAACCTCAAGCTCCTGCCAGAATCGTGTGGAAGGTACGTAGGACCTGGGCAGGAGTTCAGTTCTAGTTGGCGCTAGACTACCATCGTGATCTATGACAACAGTCTCTGACATAGTTTACCAGTTGACACGGGGGCTACATTGAGGAGCACTCCAAGTCCACCTGGGCTGTACGAAACCTTAAGAATATCAAACATTTGAACTTAACTAGGCCTCTTCTGCCAGAATTCTGCTGGTGGTTTCACTACTGCAGTCAGCACTTAAGGTGGTATCAGTGTCAGAATGATACCGGAGAGGATTTGGGGGAGTTGGGGGAGATGAAAAGGTAGAGCTGAAATCTCCTCCACTGACCTCTGGACTTTGATTCTGTTACAAATCAACACTGCATTTATGCTGTCAGATGAGTCTGGTTTAACAGCAAACTAATTGTAGTTCCCTTGCTTCTGCAAACAGTAGTAGTCAACACCTGTATAGAAGGTTGGTCAAACGATCTAAAGGTAGAGAATTGAACATCTAGCTTTAACAACAGCATAGAGTCATAAGGAAGCTTGGTTTTACATAGCGCCTTTAACACTGCAAAAACCATCTTAGTGGTAAAATTGTCACTGAGGTTGACAGATGACCAAAGGTTTGCTAAAGACACAGGTTTTAGGTAGAAGTTAAGTCGGAGAAATTTTAGGAAAAAAATTCAGAATTTAAAAGATATTGTGACCTTACAAACCCAGAAGAGTAAAAGTGAGTTGTGGAGCAAGGGAAATAAAGATCGTACAAAAGGACCAAAGTTGCAAGTGGGCTGGAGGAGGTTATCAGAGGGGGAAATCTATGCAGTGATTTGAACATGAAGATGAGCCCTAAAGTTGGAACTGCAGATCTCAGCTTCAATAAAGTGAATTTTCTCAGCTTTATGGACCAGTTTTAAAGTCTTCAGTCAAGCTAACCCAAGATAGACAGTCCATTTCTGAGAGAAGAACTATTTCTATTCACAGGAGTGCATTTCTGACTAAACAGCAATCAATTAGATTGAGAGTTTAATTTTGGCTTGAAAAACACAACAAATATACCCAAGACTTGTGTGTTTATTTTGATGGCTATGCCTTTATAATATCAGACAAACTTGTACAGTGGCTGCTATTTACTGCAAATGGAGTCATATTGACCTTTCTATAAGCTTAAAAGATTGTTGACCTAGAACATTAACCCTGTTCCTCTGTCCTCAGATGCTGCCTGACCCGAGTATTTCCTGCATTTTCTATTTTTATTTCAGATTTCCAGCATCCACGGTATTTTGCTTTCAGATTTCTCAAGCAAATGTTTTAATAAGTCTCTTTATGCTTTCATAGGTCGGGTCTACGCAGTCCTTTCAAAGCGTGCAGGTCGAGTGTTACAGGAAGAGATGAAGGAAGGGACAGAAATGTTCATAATCAAGGCCATTTTGCCGGTCGCAGAGAGCTTTGGCTTTGCTGATGAAATCAGGAAACGGACAAGTGGCCTCGCTAGCCCACAGCTGGTGTTCAGTCACTGGGAGGTAAACAAAATTCCATGTGGTGTGGGTACTTGATATCCTACAAAGGTTGGAGAGTTTTTAGAGATGTTTATCTAACAGAGGAGACACACAGTACATCTTTAAAAATTCCTAGAATTGAAGGATTAATCATCATTAATATGCTGTTTTAAAACCAAGGACTTGGAGGGGGATTGGGCAGGCTCTAGACTTGCACTTATGTTACATGACCTCTAGATGTTCCCAAAACACACTTCAGCCAATTCGGTAAATGTTGTTGTCATGATACAATGTAGGAACCACAGCAACAATTTTCACACCACAAACAATGTGATAATGATGAGATAATCTATTGTTTAATTAATAAAATGCTGGAAAATCTCAGCAGGTCTGGCAGCATCTGAGAGGAGCAAAAAGAGCTGACATTTTGAGCCCAGATGAACCTTTCTCAAAGCTGGAATTCTGTACTCGAAATGTCAGCTCTTTACTCTCCTTACAGACGCTGCCAGACCTGCTGAAATTTTCCATCATTTTCTCTTTTGGTTTCAGATTCCAGTATCTGCACTAATTTGCTCTTAATCTAATTTTTCGATGGGGGAATATGTATTGGCTAGAACTCCAACACTCCATTTGTCTGGGGGGGTTTTGCATGTATCCCTGAAGGCACAAATATTGACTTATACCCTATTCTCAAAGACAGCACTTTCATCAGACCAGCACTCCTTCAATGGACCCAGTTTTTTGCAGTGCAACTTGACTCCAGAACCTATGGAGTGATTATGCTGGGCTGACACCCTGACAACATGTATGTTTCCTTTAACTGTGAATGTCAATGACATCATTTGGAAAACCAGTTTTGAGCAGTTAAAGATTCAAGCCATGTAAAGAGCTAACTTGTTATGTGCAATCAAAATTAGGAATTGTTGATTGAAGCTCTTGGAGCACTTTGGAATTAATGATTTTATTTTGCTATGTATAGTCACACTGTTGAAAACTACTTCTTATGAGAAGACCAACACTCAGTTTAAAGACATCAGTCAGAATATGCTCTTCTCACAGACATCGTCACAGTCATGAGTAGTGATAATTTAAGACATAACCAGGAAGTCCCAAATTTTACAGAAAAAAATGCTGGAAAATTTCAGCATCTGTGGAGAGAGAATAGAGCCAACGTTTTGTGTCTGGATGACTCGAACTTTTGGCCCTATACTGTCTTCACAGATGCTGTCAGACTTGCTAAGATTTTCCAACATTTTCTATTCTTGTTTCAGATTCCAGCATCTGCATTATTTTGCCTTTAGTTTCAATTTTTACTCTTGCTTATTTCTTCTGGGCCCTTTGGCTAAAATCAATTGTCGGTCAGATCAAGCTCAAGATCCTCTGCTATTTATGATTTTTATCAATGACTTGGAAGAGGGGGGCTGAAAAGTGGGTTAGTAAATTTGCTGATGACACCAAGATTGGTGGAGTAGTGGATGAGGTGGAGGGCTCTTGTAGGCTGCAAAGAGACATTGATAGGATGCAGAGCTGGGCTGGGCTGGCAGATGAAGTTTAACTCTGATAAGTGCAAGGGGATTCATTTGGTAGGACAAACTTGAATGCAGATTCGAGGATCAACAGCAGGATTCTGAGGAACGTGGAGGAACAGAGAGAGATCTTGGGGTTCATATCCACAGACCTCTGAAGGTTGCCACTCAGTGGGTAGAGACATGGAGAAGGCTTATAATGTGTTAGCGTTTATTAACAGGGGCTTTGAGTTTAAGAGCCGTGGGGTTATGTTGCAACTGCACAGGACTTTGGTGAGACCACATTTGGAATAATGTGAATAGTTCTGTTCACCTCACTATAAGAAGAATGTGGAAGCATTAGAGAAAGTGCAAAGGAGATTTACCAGGATGCTGTCTGATTTGGAGGGTAGGTTTTATGGGAAATGGTTGAGGCACTGGGGCTTTTCTTTTTAGAGCGGAGGAGGATGGGAGGCGACTTAACAGAAATTTATAAGATGACAAGGGAGATAGATAGACTGGACATTCAGAGACTATTTCCTCGGATGGACATAACCATAAGAGGGCATAACTATAAGGTTCATGTTGTAAGATAAAGGAGGGATATCCAAGGTAGGTTCTTTACTCAGAGAGTGGTTGGGGTTTGGAATGCACTGCCTGCTGTGATAGTGGACTCAAACACTTTGGAACTTTCAAGTGCTATTGGATAGGCACATGGAGCGCTCCAGAATAATAGGGAATGGGATAGCTTGATCTTGGGTTCAGACGTATCTTGGCACAACATCAAAGGCTGAAAGGCCTTTACTGTGCTATAATGTTCTATCAGGTGCATGCCTGTTCTTGTCAGGTTGGATCTTTTGTGGGGACCATGAACTGGATTCAATTTGAATTGTTTTAGCAAGCAGTGAGATGGATTAAAGGATTGCCCCATCCACTCTGAGCACTGGCTTTGTAACTTTGGGAAAGGAATAGTTTTTTTTCAAATTGCACTTGTTTGTTTAATGCAGCACCGAGTATCCAGGCCTTGAAAGTAAGAATGGGTGTTGTTGGGAAACTGAAGTTTAATCCTATGGTACTGGACCAGAAATCCAGACGTTGACAATTTGAATTCCACCATGGCAAGTTTTGGACTGTTGTAAATACTTAACTGGTTCACTGCTTCCCTGAAGAAAAGAAACCAGCCATCAGCACGTGACTCCAGTCTCTCATTTGAATCTCAATATAGTCTGAAGTAGCTTGACGAGACACTTATTTTTAAGCTTCTACGAAGGTCCGCTCTCCACCTTCTTGGGGCAGAAATAAATAAAAATAAAAGTTGAATGATCACAGGCCCACAGCACTGATTTTCCATTGTTAAAAACAACAGAATCAGACACCGAGTTTCACTGATTAGGAAATCAGTCCATGAATATTTCTTGAGTCTGAAATTGCGGATGCACTACAGGGTGAAATCATGTTAACAGACTGTGCACGTGACAATGTCTAATAGAAGGCATTTACACCCCCGCAAATTCTGACAGCTAACCAACAAGAGACAGACAAATATGTTTTCCATTTTTAAATCAGCGGAGAAAGCATATATTCAAATGAAGCATGTTTATTAATGCATTATTTTTAACAGGAGCAATGAAGAGAGAGATTCTTTAAAATGAATAACTAGGTTAAACAGAAATTGATCAAACAGAATTTTTTCACTCTAATGAAGGTTTGAGGCGTTGACTCATGGCAAGCAGCAATTCGAGTTGCTCTATCCTATTTCTCTCATCACCTTTTCCACCCAGTGCAGCCTCTTGGAGCTAATCTTGCCAATCTCCTTCCTGTCGAACTCACTCTTTCTACTGCTAACCCCTGCAGACTCTTAACAAAGAATCATACCTCACTGCTCCTCTGCGAATGTCCGTCTGGTTCTCTTATGAACGAAAGCTTTGCCATCTACTTACATATTGTGGATGATTACATTGGCATCACAATGACACTCGGTGCATGGCTACCTTTTTCCCACAGGTCGGAAAGTGTACTGCTTATTGTCAAATCGTACCTTGACCTAACTCCCTACTTTTCCGGCACTTTCTCCTTTGAGCATCTCGCCTTGTTCCATCCCTCATGTCAAAATCATCATTCTTTACCACCCTCTCAAATATGATAAAAACTTTCCGACCACAATATTGCCACTTCTTTCCTCTTTCAATCTCTGTACCAAACAATAAAACTCTCATGCCTTAGTATGGTCATCATACTCATTTCTGTGTTCCCAAGGGATGAAGATTTAAAACAATATGATGGATAACTGGTTTAGCTACCATCAGATCTGACTAGACCACATAAATCATTATCAGGCCCTGCCCTTGTTTGTTAAAGCTACTGATTAGTCTAGGATCATCCTGGAATGCAAGGATTGCCTCTGCTTTTCTTTCCTACCATAAGCTGCCTTGTTAAATCGCTCTGTCCTGTCTTATTCACACTGTTTCCCAACAAGAACTTCCTCTAATGCTGCCTTCCCATGCTCTATCTGTGAACTCACATCTTTTCTTTAGTTTCTCGCTTATCTTATCTCATGCCTTTTCCAATTTATAGAATCCCAGCAGTGCAGAAGATGCCCGTTTGGCCCATTGAATCTGTACAACTCTCTAGAAGAGCATTGCACCCAGGCCCCCATCCATCCATAACTCCATGCATTTAATATAGCTAATCCACCTAATGTATACGTCTTTGGACTGTGGGAGGAAACTGGAGAACCCAGAGGAAATCCATGCAGACATGAGGAGAGCATGCAGACTCCACACAGACAGTCACACAAAGCCGGAGTCTTATCCACAAGCCTCACCTCCTGATCCTCCAACCTTATTTGCATTAAACTGATGACTGGCCAGCTTCTCCTGATCTTTTTGTTTGCTGATTTTTGTTAACAATTTTCTCTCTTCAAATATTGTCCTTTTTTTTAATTTGCCTATTATGACAGTCTGAAAAAAAAACCAACATTTGACTTCATTGTCCTTGCATATCAGAAGGGGATCTCACAAGTTCCCAAGAGGCATGGATCTGTACTGAAATTGTAGGTTCCATGTCTGTAAACAATGCAAGGTTATAGGACCTCTGAAAGAAATCAGTTATCTCATCTGCTGTCTATTGGACCAGTCTTGCTGAAAGTCATCAGATAGATCACCTTTCATTGCTTATCAAAATTAGCACGACTCCCCATGCTGTTTAGAAGCTGATTGGTGAAAAAATTAATTGAAAGTAGAACAGAATTAAATAAAATAATTAGTTTCCCTTCTTGACTGATGAAAATTATTAAATTAGGAGGATTTTAACTTATCAACTTCATATATGGCAACATCAAGATACTGTGTGATTTGGAGTGCAATCTGGAATGGATAATGCCTCCACAATGTTATGACTATGCTTTTCTTGGTAGTTCTGGTCGTAGGAAAAGGAAATGCAATCTTGGTAAATTCTTCAGCGTAAGACCATATGTGCTCGGTTCTGTTACACCTATGATGGAGGTTATAGATGTTGAGTGCAGAGGAATTAGCTTAATTTATACTGTTCATACTTTGTAATATTAACAGCACAAAAACTGCCCAGCTTTTATACTCCACATATATCTCTTTACACCACTCTTTCATCTAACCAATCAATATATCCTTTCATATCTTTCACCCTCATGTACTTGCTTAGCTTCCCTTAAGTATATGTTATATTTGCTGCCAACACCAGGCAAGTGCAGATGCATACTGATGGTTGACCCAGGTTAGTGTATACCATCTTTACAGGGGGCAAGGTTCATTCACAGTCATTACTGTCACTAGCAGCAGGAAGAAAATGTGTTAGTTTTTATCCTGGGCTGACAGTGATGGGTTTTTGAAGCTCTTTTTACAGGGGGTTAAATGGGAAGGTTTGCAGATGGCAAAGTAAAATTTTTTCCTTGTGTGATACTTTATTGCAATCACGTTGGTCAATGTTTCTAAACTCTGTCTCAGCAATGTAAGGGATTGTGAGTGTTAGATTATATTGCCTGTCCTCATTCCTTCCCCCTTTTGCCAATCTGAGTTCCAGTCTGCAATCTCAAGCAGTGACACCAATGGATTTCTGAGCAGGCCAGCATGCTTGTGTAAATGGATTATCAGTGTTGGCTGGAGATGGTGCAAAATATATCTATATTATTCCCTTTGACCACTCCCTATGGTAGCAAGGGAGGCACGGTAGCACAGTGGTTAGCGCTGCTGCTTCACAGCTGTAGGGACCTGGGTTCGATTTCTGGCTTGGGTCACATTCTCCTCATGTCTGCATGGGTTTCCTCTGGATGCTCCAGTTTCCTCCCACAGTCCAAAGATGTGCAGGTTAGGTTGATTGGCCATGCTAAAAATTGCCCCTTATAGTCATGAGATGCATAGGTTAGAGGGATTAGTGGGTAAATATGTAAGGATAAAGGAGTAGGGCCTGGGTGGGTTTATGGTCGGTACAGACTTGATGGGCAGAATGGCGTCCATCTGCACTGTGGAATTTCTATGATTTCTATTTCCATGTTCTACATTCTAACCACTGACTGAGTAAAGGTATTTCTCCTGAATTCCCCATTGGGTTTATTAATAGCTATCTTTGTTTATTGCCCCTAATCTGGGCACATCCGCAAATGAAAACACCTTCTCTAACCCTGTCTTAAACCATTTCATTATTCAAAAGACTTCCATAAAATCACCACCTAGTCTTCTCTTCCTGAGAAAAGAGCCTTCGGCCTTTTCAATCTTTTCCAAACAATATAATCTCTCAGTCCTGGTCTTATTCATAGAATCATGGAATTAAAATCTTAAAAGGGTGCCTTCATAACTCATTCTTTTGATTAATTTTTACCACGTTTTCTACTGCCTTTGAATACTTTTCCTAGGATATGGAAAACAGGATTGATCATGATACTACAAAGTCTGTACAAGTCTAGCACAATTTCTCTGCTTTTCAATTCAATCCCTCTAGAAATGACCCCCAGAGTGTTCTCTAATCCAGTGGAGATAGTCCCAAGTATCTCAAGTTTCTCTTCATAACTGATACCATCCTGCTTTAAGGAGAACACCTGGGATTGTAGAACAGGGTATTGTTAGAGTAAAACTAAATGTGCTTCAGCAGATTGAAATATGCATTTTCATTGTGCAGTGATCACAGATAAATGTTGATTTCTACTGTTAAAAAAATCAAAGGACCAGACCTTAATACTCAAACCACAATGCACAACTAGATTTTAAACCTTATTTAATTTCTGTACGTAATTGCAAAAACAAAGAGCTGGCAAAATCAAAGTCCATGTATTTTACTTTGTGTTGACTACGTGGAGATGTTTTTCTCAACCAAACGCTTTGCTTGTAATGCAAGTTGTTTGAAAATTGCACATTAAACTGTAGTCAGACGATCATGGTTAGCTCAAAGGGTCACTTCATAATTCTGTAAAAGAATATACCAGCATTGGTTAGACTACTCAAGCATTTTCTGTGGTCATTATGGTCCATGCTGTGCATTAAAATATTTTTGATCCTTTCAGACAATTGGTAACGCTTTTAAATTCTCTCACAAAGCATGTAGTTAACTTTGATTCAGCGTGCAAATGTACTGTGTATAAGAACGAGCGCAGTGGTTAGCACTGCTGCCTCACAGTGCCAGGGACCCGTGTTCAATTCCTGGCTTGGGTCACTGTGTGTGCAGAATCTCTGTTATGTTATTCCTGTTTCTGTGTGGGTTTCCTCTGAGTGTTCTGCTTTCTTCCCATGGTCTAAAGACGAGCTGATTCTCCCTCAGTGTACCCGAATAGATGCTGGAGTGTGGTGATGAGGGGATTTTCACAGTAATTTCATTGCAGTGTTAATGTAAGCTTCCTTGTGACTAATAAATAAACTTGAAAAGATCTGGAGCAAAATGAATCACAAAGGGAATACCATAGGATTGAATTTATATTACGCAAAATGAATTTCAAAATAAAATGTAAATTTTAAATTACATGGTGGTGACAGTTTCATAGCAATGTATTTTAATTTGTGTTTAAATCTTCGACAGGGAAAAGGGAACCTGATAGAGAAAAATAATTGGCGTCTCAAATTAAAACTGATAAATATTCATAACTTTAGCATCAGTACTGATTCTAAGATGTCATTGCTGTGTTGGCCACCTTTATAGCATAAGGCTTTTTATGCTATAAATTTATATTTAGAACTATTATTTATAGAAAGAATTGGAAGTTAAATCACCAAAGCAATTTGTTAATGTAGTTCCTGTCTGTAACATTTGCCCGTAACTTCTTTAGAGCCACAATCATCAGTGGATTGTCACTCTGTTGCGGCTTACCCGTGCTTTCATTCAAAAGTGCCTGTCTCGCCTGACTTTCCTGACTCAGACTGGGTGAGACTGAAGAAGCGAAGCAGGTCCATGGCTCAACAATGAAGCACAAAAGGAGCAGAGTGAAGGAGGCATAGTCCCTTTTTACAGCACTGGCTGCAGTAAAAAGTGGGGGGAAGTGGGAGTAGGGTTGAGGGGGCAGTGGTCAGGTGAGGAGGAGGGGTGTTGAGGGGAGAGGGTGACAAGTTGTGGGGGAATGGTCATCACATTCATAGGAATGGCTGGGAAGGATGGCAAGGTCAGTCTGAGGTCAAGCTTAGTCAGATCAGGCAGGATGGGATCCTTTGGGGAATGGTGGGGTGGGGGGAGACATGGCAGTTGCTTGGTTGGGAGCTCCTCTGGGATGGTTGCTAGGGGAGGCAGAGGGGGGAGTTCATGTGGGGCTCGGTCTATTTAAAATAGTTACCCTGAAGTTAGAAGTGTTATTTTTGCATCTAACTTTTTCAGAGTAACTATGGGTGTAAAACTGGCAGAACAAGTTGCTTTGTCAGATTGTTTCCAGTGCAATTTCCTCAGGAAGTTAGCCCTCCTAGACATTTGCCAAGTAAACTACACTAAATAAAGTGCATTACCAGAAGAGTGTTGGAGGCTTTGGGGAAGGCACGGAAAAGATCCACCAGGATGTTGTCTGGTGTGGAGGGCATTTGTTCTGAGGAAACGTTGGAGAAACTTGGTTTGTTCTCACTGGAACGTCGGAGGTTGAGGGGCGACCTGACACAAGATCATGAGGGGCATGGGCATTGGAGCTAGTCAAAAGCTTTCTCTCAAGGTGGAAGAATCAATTACGAGAGAACAAAGGTTTAAGGTATGAGGAGCAAGGTTTAAAGGAGATGTGTAAGGCAAGTTTTTTACACAGGAGTGGTGGATGCCTAGAACTTGCTCCTGGGGAAGATAGCAGAAGCAGATACTATAGTGACTTTTAAGGGGTGATTGGACAAATACACCAATAGGATGGAGATAGAGCGATATGGCCCCTGGAAGGGTAGGAGATTTTGGTTCAGATGGGCAGCATAGTTAGTGCAGGCTTGGAGGGCCAAAAGGCCTGTTCCTTTTCTGTAATTTTCTTTGTCCTTTAAATCCTTTGGTGGGAACTTTGAAGATGGATTCTGCAGCACATCTTTATCCCCAAATCCGACGCTGAGGAGCCAGGAAGCTATAGCGTAGTAAATCCAATTTGGTGACTCTTTTTGAGTCTTCAGGATCCAGAGTTCCTGTTCGCATAGATGTCGGTGGCCTCCATGGTTAGACTCGTACGACTGATTAATGTGGCTGCTACCAATTTATTTTTATTGGTTCAAATTATTCTCAGAATAGTCAAGCAGAAGTCAAAAGGGGGAAAGAATTTTGAGGGTTTTTAAAAAATTTTTATGCTGCCAAAGCAAACCCAACAAGGCAAGTCCTTTTGAAGATTTCTTCCCCTCATTAACATTGTGATCGCAAATAGATTAGTTTCACCAAGTTTAATATAGCCAGATGTTCGGTATGAATTATATTAGGATTCTCAGTGCAAATGATGCAAGATCTGTTCTTTTATTTTCAGCCATGTGTCCTGATTTTTCACGTATATCTTAATAGGATCACTTGTAGTTTTTCAACATGGCTTCTCCTGCTATGTTTCAAATCAATTTTTTTCTCTACTCTTTTTAGTTCACTTTAAACAATGTTCTTTGATGTTTCACAAGATCCTCAGTTCCTCAGCCCAGTGAGTGTTAGTTAACCACTTTTAGCTTCATGTTCAGCCTCAATGTTTCTTGACCATATTTTCCAATCTAAACCTAATAAAAATAATTGTTCCAAAAGTGTTTTCCTAAAATGACAGTCATAGGTAACATTTCCTTTCACTGGAAAAAATGACATATGAGTTCTCTAACTCTCTTAAGTAAATAAAGAAACAAGTCCACTCATCACTTTGCCTCGAATATGATACAACACAGTGCCAACAATGCAGGTTCAGTCCCTGTATTGCTGACGTAGTACATGGAGGTCTGCCTCTTCGCCTTTCCCCACAGCTTGCAGAGTGGTTCTCCTCAGGCTATATATAACCAATTGTTTTTCTCTATTGTAGAGAGATGCCTTTGTTCCTTTGTGGATTATGGCTCATTATCATCTCTTCAGAAAATTGTCCCATTCACATTGTCTAATAAAGACATTTTTTAAGCTTCTGGCATACACAATTTCCTCTTCCCTTCAACATTCAGTCTCCCACATGGAGAGGTTGACCAAGAAATGTCTACAAAACCTGTTTTGAGTTAAGCATGTTGGACCAATTATTCTTTGTTGTCAATGTCTTAGATGGTGCTTTTCAAATACACTTAAAACTTAAACATTTTGAGGACAAAATCCTCTTGGTATTAGGAATAAAATAAGTGAACTGTTAAGCTCGTAGGATGCTTACACATTCTTCTAATTTGCAATTATTAAGACAATTCATCTGGCAGTATTGCAGTCATAAATGTGAGATCTAGCATAGCATAAAGATGAGAAAGGGTTGGCTTTTAAAAAATGCTCTTTGAATGATAGATTCCTATGCACCTCAACTCCTGTGAGAAGCCACTGCGCATTGGCAGTTCTATTCATGGGACAGCCTTGATTGTGTTAATGTGTCTAATGTTACCAACCGTACTAAAGATCCGTTAGCCATTTCACTAATTTCATGGTCCGGCATCATGTTCTAAGTCAAATAATCCACAGCTCATGGTATTAGCCACATGCTGGTGGAAGAGTGTTCCTCATCCCAGTGTTGCCTCTAGGATTTCAATAAAGTGAATGGTGGGTGTTTCAACTTTTAACGCTGTGACTGACAAAAAGCAATCTAGCATTATGATGATATGGGTTTTCTTTCAACATCTGGGTTTTGTTTGGATTCATGCCTTTGATGTAAAGAACACGGGTGAAGTAGTAGTTTGCCAATGGTGTGGGAGTAACTGAAGCGATTAGTTAAGAGTAGTACACAGCGTTAAAATGTATTGACTGAGAAACAACTGATCCTGTAACATATAGAGTTGGGCAAGCACAATACTTTTTTTTTATGCTAGCAGTTGTTACTGCCTTAAAGTAATCTTCTTACTGAGTTTGACATTCTATTACCTCCCAGTATCAGGGCTTAGGGCCTAGGCAGCCTAGGGCATAGCCACCAGTGGTGGAGTAGTTAAAATTGGTTGTCTCAGAAGACCAGAGTTAGATGAGTGTAGGTATCCTGGAATGTTGTGGAGGAGATTACAGATATAGGAAGGATGAGGAAGCCATAGAGAGACTTGAAAGCAATGATGAGTTTTAATTTTGCTTGACCAGAAGACAACATATGTCAGATTTTACATGTTCTCTTTTCTTAAGTTAAACATACGTAGAAACATATAGAAACTAGAAGCAGGAGTGGGCCATCAGCCGTTTGAGCCTGCTCCGATATTCATTTTGATCATGACTGATCATCAAATTCAATTTCCTGATTCTGATTCCCCCTCATCCATATCCTTTTATCCTTTTAGCCCCAAGTGCTATATCTAATTTCTTCTTGAAATCACACGATGTTTTGGCATCAACTACTTTCTCCATTCTCTGAGTGAACAATTTCCCTTCATCTCAGTCCTAAAAATTTTAACCTTATCCTCAAACTATGACCCCTAATTCTGGACTCCCCACCCAGGGAACATTCTTTCTGAATCTACCTTGTCTAACCTTGTTAGAATTTTATAAGTTTCTATGAGATTTCCTCTCACTCTTCAAGATTCTAATGAATATAATACTAACCGATTTAATGTCTCCTCGTATGACATTAACTTTACCGATTCAGAAAGGAGTTTTCTACATTCATAGAAACCCTAACGTTCCGGAGGAGGCCATTTGACCCATCGAGTCTGCACCAACCACAATCCCACCCAGGCCCCAGCCCCATACTCCTACATATTTACCTGCTAATCCCACTAAACTACGCATCTCAGGACTCTAAGGGGCAATTTTTAGTATGGCCAATCAATCTAACCTGCACATTTTTGTATCAAACAATACAGCATCTTGCAATTATATAACCTCTAACGGAGAAAAATATCTCAAGGAACTTTATCGAAGTGCAAACAGACAAAAATTAATTGATCACTGAAGTAAAATTAGACAGGCTTGCAAAATGCACGTTCAGATTAACTGAGATATGAACAATCACTCACCTCAGTTGAACCTGTATTTTACAATGGAGCAAGAAATTTCCTTAGATCAAAGAGCTATCTTCTAATTAAATCAATGAACCAATCTGATTCAGCATCAAAGAGGCCCTTCAAACCACGGTCAGGGAAACAAACAATGTGGGCATTGTCACAGTGATCCTCCTCTTCCACCCTTGATAGTTTTGAAGAGACTTTTTTTTTCTTCCATTTTTGGGACATAGAACATAGAACATTACAGCACAGAACAGGCCCTTCGGCCTTCGATGTTGCGCCGACCAATATAAAAAGCAATGCCCCTCCAAACTAAACCATTCCCTTCTCTTCCATATACTTATCAACTAACCTCTTAAACGCCACCAAACTTGGCGCATCTACAACTGCTGCAGGCAGGGCATTCCACTCCCGAACCACCCTTTGGGTAAAGAACCTACCTCTGATATCCGTCCTATAACTATCACCCCTTAATTTAAAGCTGTGTCCCCTCGTGCTAGCTTTCTCCATCCTAGGAAAAAGGCTATCACTGTCCACCCTATCTAAACCTCTAATCATCTTATATGTTTCGATAAGGTCCCCTCTTAGCCGCCTCCTTTCTAACGAAAACAACCTCAAATCCCTCAGCCTCTCTTCATAAGACCTGCCCTCCATACCAGGCAACATCCTGGTAAACCTCCTCTGTACCCTCTCCAATGCCTCCACATCTTTCTTATAATGCGGGGACCAGAACTGCACACAATACTCCAAGTGCGGCCGCACTAGAGTTTTGTACAGTTGCAACATGACGTTGCGGCTCCGAAATTCAATCCCCCTACCAATAAAAGCTAAGACTCCATATGCCTTCTTAACAACCTTATCGACTTGACTGCCTACTTTCAGGGATCTATGCACATACACACCAAGATCCCTCTGTTCATCAAGACTACTAAGAATCCTACCATTAGCCCTATACTCTACACATTTATTATTCCTGCCATAGTGCATTACCTCACACTTTTCCACATTAAACTCCATTTGCCACCTCTCGGCCCAGCTCTGCAACTTGTCCAAGTCTCTCTGCAAACTATAACACCCCTCTTCACTATCTACCACTCCACCGACTTTAGTGTCATCTGCAAATTTACTAATCCATCCTTCAATACCCTCATCCAGATCATTTATAAAAATTACAAACAGCAGGGGCCCCAAAACAGACCCCTGAGGTACACCACTTGTCACCGAACTCCACGATGAATATCTCCCATCAACCACCACCCTCTGTCTTCTATCTGCTAGCCAATTCCTAACCCAATTAGCTAAATCACCCTCTATCCCATACATCTGCATTTTCTGCAGAAGTCTTCCATGGGCCACCTTATCAAACGCCTTACTAAAGTCCATATATACCACATCAACCGCCTTACCCCCATCCACCTCTTTAGTCACTTTTTCAAAAAACTCAATGAGGTTAGTAAGGCACGACCTACCCTTCACAAAACCATGCTGACTATCCCCAATCAATTCATTTCTCTCTAAATAACTATAAATCCTATCCCTAATAATTCTCTCCAATACTTTGCCCACAACAGAAGTAAGACTCACTGGCCTATAATTCCCTGGAAGGTCTCTCTTCCCCTTCTTGAACAACGGGACCACATTCGCTATCCTCCAGTCCTCCGGAACCACACCCGTAACCAACGACGACCTGAAGATCAGAGCCAGAGGCTCTGCAATCTCCTCTCTTGCCTCCCAGAGAATCCTAGGGTAAATCCCGTCCGGCCCAGGGGACTTATCCAACTTCAAACCCTCGAGAATATCTAGCACATCCTCCCTATCTACTTCGATACTGTCCAGTATCATGGGCGTCACTGGCTCGCCACATTTATTGCTCATCTCTAGTTGCCCTTGAGAAGGTGGTGGTGAGCTGCTGCCTTGAATTGCTGCAGTCTGTGAATTGACCACAGTGCTTTTGGGGAGGACGTTCCAATATATTTCCAAGTCAGGATCTCTGCACCAGGGGCTCGGGGCATACAAATCAGTGCCATCCAGTTTACAATTTAGAAGAATAGAGGAGGCTTATTGCAGCCCTTCTTTACAAGGCTTGAGAGAAAAGAACAAGGAAACCCATTCATCCAATGAAAAATATTACTACAAGATGATATGCCGTCCATTTATTTGGCTGTTCCTAAGATCTTGCCATGTGTAGTATTTGTCACGATGTGGGATTTCCAACTGGCATCTGATAACTCAAACCTGTCCCTCGTAAGTATGATTCAGCATTAGGCCACATGGTACATGTGAGCTCTGAGCTTAAAGTAGGTTTACTAACACATACCATTACTTCCCCTTCATTAAAACCAAGCAGTCAAACAAAGAACTATCTATGTAAATTCACTCAATCTTTTTGTTAAAAAATTGTTTTCATTGCAAAATAACCAAAGAGAAACCAAAAGCTTAACAGTAATTTGGTCAAAATGTACAACAACTTTCAAGTTTTACAGTGTTAGAATATTGATGGATAACTTGCATCAAGTTTCACAAATACGGGGGAATAATTACAGATTTGTTTAACATATGATTTTAATTCTGATTGTGTATGAAAAGTAACTTTTCTTAAACTATTGCCCCTTCAAAATAGAACACTTTAGGTTACATTCACCCTCTCTTGATTTTAATTTGATTTGGTTTATTATTGCCACAACTATTAGTATAAAAATATTGTTTCTTGCATGCTATACAGACAAAGTATACCATTCATAGAGAAGGAAACAACAGAATGCAGAATGTAGTAATACAGTCATAGCTAAGTGTAGAAACAGATCAACTTATTATGAAGTAGGTCGATTCAAAATTCTGATAGTTGCAGGGAAGAAGCTGTTCTTAAGTCTCTATCATCAGTTCACACTTATTCTTCTTAAATTGCACATGCAATGTGTCTACCTACTTTACCTGTCTCTTTAGAACTCTACTGCTAACGTTTACTATGTTTCCAAATTTTATACCATTGACAAACTTCAAAATTGTGCTCCTTATTGCCATGTCCAGGTCATCTATTAATCACAAACAAGTGGTCAGAATGCTTCGCCAGATGAACCAACAATGGTACCTCTCTCCAGGAGCTAAAATAAGCATTTACTATTACTTTCTGCTTCCTATTTCTTAGCCAATTACCTATTCAAGTTATCACTGTGTTTAATTCCATTATGGTTCTATTTTCTATATGTTGCTTTATCACATGCCTCTCTTATTTCATCAACGAATTCAACCAGGTTAGGCAGACACATTAAAAAAAAATGCTGTCTATCCCTGACTAATTCATACTTCACCAAGTGAAAGTTAATTTTGTTTATCGCAGTAGCCTTTAATATTTTTTCTTCCTCTAACATTAGAATGATGGGCCTGTGGTTATCAGGTTTGTACTTTTTTTTTTGAACAGGACTGTAACATTTGCAATCCTCAAGTCCTCTGGCACCGTTCCCAAATCTAAGCAGGCTTGAAAGATTACATTGAGAAATTCTGCTGCCACAATCCTTGATTTCTTCAGAACCTAGAATACATCCTCTGGACCAAGTAGTGGTGTGACACGTTGGTTATCACTGCTGCCTCACAGCATCAGGGACCCAAGTTTAATTCCCGGCTTGGGTCGCTGTCTGTGTTCTCCCTGTATCTGCATGAGTTTCCTCCGGGTGATCCGATTCCCTCCCATAGTCTGAAAGACGTGCTGCTTGGGTGCATTGGCCATGCTGAATTCTCTGTGTATTCAAACAGGCGCCGGAGAGTGGTGACTAGGGGATTTTCACAGTAACTTCATTGCAGTGTTAATGTAAGCCTACTTATGACGCTAATAAATAAACTTTAGAAAAACTTTAGAACTTATTACCAACCAGTTTGTCAACAAGTAGTTCGAGCAAAAGCATCTTCTACCCTGAACAAGTAGATTACACTCCTGTCAACTCAGGACAAGTGAAGAGGCACTTCAAAGTGATCCAATACTCTCTGAGATAATGGACATGATGCTTCGGCAAGACCTCAGGAGTAAACCTGGATTTGAAGTTGTACTCCACTTGAAGGTTTGAGTTATGGATACAGACGGAATATCTCCTTTGGGGGACAAGAGTAATCATTTCATCCACCATTGAGAAGACAAGTGCTGAACCAATTACATGAGCACCATTGTGGAACTGTGAGAATAAAGGAGATGTTGAACTACTTCTGGCGGCCTGCATTATACACTGAAATAGAAGAGAAGGCAGAAACACGTTCAACCGTGGGAATGCCCAGAAGAGATTGCCCAGCAGCAAGTATGTGTTGATTGTACAGGATCCTTTGAAGAATTAAACACAATAATAATTTGAATAGGTAACTGGCTAAGAAATAGGAAGCAATAGTAAATGCTCATTTTAGCTCCTGGAGAGAGGTACCATTGTTGGTATTTCTAATTACAATCGATGCTCATTCAAAATGACCAGATGTTACCTCTCAAGTCAACCTCATCAGAGAAGACGATTGAGAGATTGGGAGAAACCTTCAGCAGATTTCCTGATTGATGAGTGATAATGGACCACAACTCATATCTCAAGAACTTGAAAACTTCTTGTAGAAGAATGGAATACAACGTATTAGTTCTGCACAATACCATCCTGCTGCAAACAGCCTAGCAAAATGTTTTGTACAAAGCAAATATTAAAGGCAGCCACAGAATAAGTTTTATTGAGCCAATTCCTGCTCACGTAAAGGAAAACTGCTCAGTCAACGACAATTTGTTCTCCTGCATTGTCTCCCTCATTGCCCTTATGAAATCTAAACCTTTCTGCAATGATTAAAGGTTTTGATAAATAGTGGATCTGCAAAATTTCCACTTTGCCAGCTGCACCAGACTCCTGCAAAGGTTAAATATTTTACCCCCCCCCCCATCATTAAGGTCAGGGATGTAGGAACTTCTATATCCTCTGCTATGTTGTTAGCTTGTACAAAATAATCAAACCATTTCATATATAAGCTCCATCACTCTATATTCTCATCAAATGGTCCCTTCACACCAATAACTCCTGCCATTTTCTTTCTATGGAAGTTCCGAGTGCCATGGATTTTTATCACTACCTTGCTTTTTCTCGTTTATAACAAAGCACAACACAAGCTTCAGGCTGTTTTTCTTGTTTTAAAACAGTCCTAACTCTAGATTTGCTGCTACAGAGTAATTGTTTCTCATGGCTACCAAGTTCATTCTGGTCAGAACATGTGAAGAACTTATCTTCTTTTCCTTGAATTCTTTGATGATTTATTTGTTTCCTCCAGGTGGCTATGAGCATTATTCGATTCCCTCATCGCCAATTTTTGTGTGTGGCATCTGCAGAATTAAGGAAGGAGGCTATGGGGGTTCAACAAACTAAGAGCTTTATTAAGGCGATATGTTTGCTACAGGCTACGATCTTACTCTGTGCAGTTAGCCTTGCAAATGATCAATGATGTCATCTCCATTAACATCATGCATACATTACCTTAAATTGCTTGTTTAGCTTCAAAGCCACTGGTAAGAAATCATTATAAATACACAACACATTGCGACATTAATCCTCTTCTTTCGTGAAGTCCAGAATCATGGTATCCCTATAGTACAGAAGGAAGACATATAGCCCATCAAGTCAGTACTGACTAACCCAGGACCTATTCCTGTAACCTTACACTTTTACCCTGCTCATCCCCCTGACACTAAAGGACAATTAAGCGTGGCCAGTCAACCTAACCTGCACACCCTTGGACTGTGGAATGAAACTGGAGCTCTTAGAGGAAGCTCACGCAGGCAAGAGGGAAATGCAAACTCCTCACACACATGACCCGAGGCCAGAATTGAACCTGGGACCCTGGCACTATGAGTCTGCAGTGCTAATCACGTGCAACTGTGCCACCCTAGTCAGATGTAAAGTACTCATTCAGTTTCTCTGCCTTCACAGACAGACTTTCTTTGCTCTGAATCATTCCTTTATTGTTTATATGTTTTTAAAATACTGTGTTTTATTTTTTGTTCTCTTTTTATTCATCTTTCCTCATGTTTTCTCTTTGCGCTTGTTATGTCCTTTTGCTCCCTGCACTCTTTGCCCTACTAGTTTTCTATTGACTTCTACACCTGGCATTTGTCATAACCTTTTTCTGTTTTTTCTTCATCTTTCATTTCCTATATCATCCAGCTTTGAATGCCCCATCTATCTGCCTCATGGGAAAACGCTTGGCACTTAACTGAACTAATTATTTATTATTTTCCTAGCCAGTCTTTGTTTCCAGTTGATCTGTGTGAAATTACTTTGAACATCACTGAAATTGACTGTCTATAAATTGGGTATTTTCACTTTGCATCTTTTTTGGTCTCTTTCCTTGGTTAATTTAAGCTTAATGATGTAATAATCCATTATTGCCCAGATGATCTTTCACTGAAACACACACCACCTGCTCTACTTGATCCCCAGAACTCGATCCAGCACTGATTCATTCCCCGTTGAGCTAAAGAAAGTTCTCCTACACGCATTTTTGAAATTCTTCACCCTCCTTGTTTTGTACTCTGCTTCTCTCCCTGTCTGTATGAAATAATTGAAGTTGTCTACCAATAATAGCCTTACTTGTACATTTGTCTTACATTTGCCTGCAGATATTTGCTCCTCGATCACCTCTGTTATCTGTGGTAAAGAATTAAACATCTTCTCTGTTCCTGAATTTTACACAGTTTGCAGTAAAACCCTATAATATATTGTCCCTCTGTAGAATTGTAAAATTACCTTTACCAATATAGTCTCTAACCCACCACTGTCTTTTCCCCTTCGGTATATCTTCCTTGTATGCACTGTATCAAGCATGCTTTATCCCCATTCCTGACCATTTTTAAGCGAAATCTCCAATACAGGCATTATATTAAAGATATAATACTTCAAAAATATGCTGATTAGGTTGATTGGTCATGGAAAATTGCTCCTTAGTATCAGGGAATTAGCAGAGTAGATAGGTGGGATTACAGGGATAGGACCTGGATGGGATTGTGGTCAGTGCAGCTCGATGGGCCAATGGGCCTCCTTCTGCACTGTAGTGATTCTATGCATCAGAACTCCAGTTGCCTGCAGCTCCTTAGTAATAATATTCCTTGTATTAAAACGTGCATTCCAACACGATGCTAGTCTGCTTGTCTTCTTCCCTCTGTCAATTTTCTGCTCCTGCTAAACTATTCCTTCTTCTGTTATTGATTTTTGCTCTATATTGATTTTTCTCTACATCCTAGCTGTGACCATAATACTGCATTCTGCATCCTCTCCTCTGCGAATGGTACTTTTGTCTGAATGGCACATAAGAGACAATACTTTTCACTGTATACCAATACAAATGACAATAATAAATCAAAACAATTACTCATTAATCTGCTTACCAGGACATTGATTCTAACCCTGTTAATGTAACTCGTCTTTAGCATAACAAACATTTTACAAAGAGGGAAGAAGGAACAACATATTGGAACAGCATACGGTATATTTTTCTTATATATATTTCAACTGATTTGTGAGGATGTAAACATACAAGGAAGGATAAAGAGGTAAAAGCTCTCTAGCTTATCCATGTAATTGTGGTAACTAGTACATCAAATATACTGTCTCTAAACCCACCTGAAGCCAGGTGGTCTCGTGTAGAATCCCGTAGAATCCCAACAGTGCAGAAGGAGGTCATTCAGCCCATCGAGCTTGCACTGACCACAATCCCACCCAGGCCCTATCTTCTCAATCCCACACATTTGCCCTGTTAGCTCTCCTGACAGTAAGGGTGATTTAGCATGGCCAATCAACCTAACCTGTATATATGTGGGAGGAAACCCACGCAGATATGGAGAAAATGTGCAAACTGTACACAGTCACCCGAGGCCACAGTTGAACCTAGGTCCCTGGTGCTGTGAAGCAGCAGTGCTAACCACTGTGTCACCCCTCTTTAAAAATGAAAGAAGTCATGGATAGAAATCCTTTTTTTTTACATTTTTTGAAATTACATATTTATAGACAGCAGATATCAGTAATCTGTCGATGCAGCTATGGTGGGTAATTTGGGCTACAGAAACAATTGGAGAGATTATATATTCACACAGTTGTATAGCACATTTCATCACTAGACTCAATAACATTTATACCCATCATGTCATTCCAACATCCCATCATCTTCTCCACCTGTCCCTTTGCCCCCTACAGACACATTTGACATCATGTTGAGTAGAAATACTCAGGAACAACAAGGACCATTTCATCCATTTTGGCTGAGCACATAATTTAAGACCAGTGTCATAGACAGAGGTTTTCCTATTGCTTATGATTAGAGTTTTATGTGAGATTAATGTGTGTGTTTGTCCCAATTTAAATTACTTCCAGCAGCAAGCTTTCGTGAATTTAAAAAGATTATTTATTATCATGCTCTTTCCCCAAGATTTTAGTGGAATGTCTCATACGTACACACATGCAATAATTAATACAGCTGAGAGAGAAAACAATAAAATTAGAAGTTGAAATGATTTCAGTTTCTCTCTCAGCAGAACCTGTTTTTTCTTAGCTGAATTGGTGTTGTGGCTGGAGTGGATGTTGTGTTAAAGCAGAGGATTCTGAATAAGCTGTGAGGTTTCCTGTGGTTGAATTGCCAGGAGGTTGGGTCTCAGCTGAGATTGGAACAGGTTTGGGGTAGGCTTCTTCTTCCCAATTCAGGTTATAGCTGTTTTTACTTTGGCTGCACTGTCTTGCCGCTGTTATAATGGCATTTCAAATGGAATCTCAGTGTTTCTCTAATCTGAACAGCAGGAGCTGTAACTTTTACAAACGTGACCTCTTTAACCCTATGACCAATACTAGCCCAAATATTTTTCCTTGATAGAGGAGCGGGTATGACTGACACACACACTGTGTTGTGGCCTCACACATGTTTGAGTATTTTGAGCAACAAGGGTTTTCATGTTTGAGATGAGCGACCATTGCAATACAATGAAAAAGTCAATGCAAATCATATTCAGCTAACACCCATTGAATTTTAACATCTCTATTATTGTTTGAGTCTTTTTTTGTGTACAGTTTATCCTTAAATAAAAGGAGTTGAGTTTCAAAAGTACCCAGGATTATTCATATTTTAATGAGGCATTTGCTTTGAGCTTCATCTTGTTTGGAGCCTGTGCTATGTTTTTAGTTATCTGAAAAACTGAGTCCATTTTAAAAAAAATAAAATTTGTAATTACTTCATGACTGTATTGGATATGACACAATCATAGAATCCTACATAGAATTCGACCCATCGAATCTGCACCAACCACAATCCCACTCAGGCCCAATCCCCACAACCCCATGCATTTCCCCTAGCTGGTCCCTCTGACACGAAAGGGTAATTTAGCATGGCCAACCTAACCGGCACATAAATTTTAAAGCTTATTTATTTGTGTCACAAGTAGGCTTACATTAACACTGCAACAAAATTACTGTGAAAATCCCCTAGTTGCCACAATCTGGCACCTGTTTGGCTACACTGAAGGAGAATTTAGCAAGGCAAACGTGCCTAACCAGCACATCTTTCAGACTGTGGGAGGAAACTCAAGCACTCAGAGGAAACTCTCACAGCCATGGGGAGAATGTGCAAACTCCACAAAAACAGTGACCCAAGCCGGAAGTCGAACCGGGTCTCTGGCAGTGTGAGGCAGTGCTAACCACTGTACCACATGCTGCCTACTGCGTCAAGTGTCAAAAGAGGAGAAAATAAATATTCCTCTAATTTAATTATATTTTTCCCTATTCGTGTCCCGTCTCCCTCTTAAAATTGCTGCTGTTATCAGTCACACTCATGCACCTGCAGCCCATTCTAAACATACACTACTTTATTTGCTTCCTCTGTTAATCTTCTCAAAGATATCATTTCACAGTAGGATTAGTATTGTCTTATTTGTTCAGCTCTCTACCCTAATGTTTCAAGTGTTCAGACCTTAACATAGTGAAATAGCATAAGTCCTTGATACAATTTGTAATTCAGCCATTCATATGTGTTGAATTGGCCATTTGCAGTCAAGTTGTTATTATCAAGTTCACCTGAGACCCAACCTCCTAGCAATTCAACCACAGGAAACCTCACAGCTTATTCAGAATCTTCTGCTTTACATGATATTCATCGCATAAGTTCAGTTAAAAGAAACTGCTGAGAGTGAGATTGAAATCATTTCAACTTTTAATGTTGTTGTTTTCTTTCTCATCTGTATCAATTATTGGTATGTGTGTATGTATGAGACACTAGGCGGGATTTTATGGTCTTGCTCAGGCGAGACTGGAAATTCTCGCCCGAGGTCAATGGAGATTTCTATTCTCAGACCCTCGCTGATTCCAAAATGGTAGGGTTCCAGCCAATGTGTTGAAATCTCTGGGGAAAGAGCATGATAATAATGAGTTAAACTCATGATTGGAATAGTAGATGGTCTTGACTTTATTGCTAGAGGCTTAGGACGGAATTGTCTGGCCATGCTCATCCCGAAACCGATCAACAAGCCTTTCCACAGTCTCTCACTGCCCATGCGCACCTCCCCCTGCCCCTCGCCCTCAGCTTATTAGCATTCCTGTGGTATGTGGAATGGGAAAATTCGCCCCTTAGAGTTCAAAAACAAGGTAGTTGTGCCGAGCCCTTGTAAATTACTGGTCAGGCCCCAGCAATGTATTTTGTCCATTTCTGCCCCAACTGCTGCCACCTTTAGGGAGGAAGTCAAGGCATTAGAGGTGAAAAGATTTATTGGAATGAAAGGGAGTGGTAGCATTTGAATTTTTTAGCTGCTTTGCCTGAAGCTCTAATCGGAAATGGATGCTTCATGTTTGGAGCAATTTCAGGCACTCCCACTGCATGAGGGGAATAGTTGTTAATTAACATAAATACAGAGTCTTTACAAGTCTTGCGCACAGTTGATTGAAAGATTCCTACTAGATTAGGCGCTTCTTACTTACAGTTTGTGCTTAACATGTCTGAGATAGGCCACAGACTTCTACGTCTAATCATATCAGCTCAAAACAAGTACCTCTCAGCACATTATCAGCTCTAACAGTGCAGTCAGTTATTTTCCATTTGTTTTCTTCATTAGAGGATTGATGGTTGGACAGTATGTACACTTCTAAAGGTTGTGTTGCACACTAGGCAGGCCAGGCACAGATCAAATGAAGGATGCCTGTTCCGTTGGATGGCAGAACCTTCTCTCTGTCAACATCAAATCTTGTCAGATCTCAATGCAAAATGTCTTTGTTCTAACACCAGAAGGGTACTCTGCAGGAATCCTTCAAATGTTACTTGTCTGAATCTGATAACCAACTTGGATTCAAGCTCAGGGCACTTTTCTGTTATGTGTCTTCAACTTGTTTAGAGATCATCTAAACTTATTTCACAGCCAGACGAAAGAGGAAACTTTTATCTCATTTCTGGACTGAATTTGAATCAGTGTTTAAATAGATATACCTTTAAATAGTTACGTCGCTTACAGTAACTACCACAAAAGGCTGCAAAAATCAGAGATATTTAAAAATAAGTTGTACTTCACAGTCTAATGGAAAAAAGTATTTTTATTTGCGTCTGTAGAGTGTGCCACTTTGGTTTTGCCCTTTTCCACTGACCATATGGAAGAAACCATAATTAGTGAGGAGCATTTAATGGACTTAGCTTAATGTGCAATATGAACCCCACTCAATCTGTCAGCTGTTCTGCTATTTGATATCTGTCACATGCTCCTTTTTAAAAGTAATAAACTATCCTAAACTCAGCAGACCAATGATGAGCCTCGGACTTAAAGTAGGACTGTATTTGATTCAAGCTTTGAAATGGCAATGTGCTTTGCATTGACTGTATGCCCATGCTGTACAAGAATGGGATTTTTTCCAGATGTTCGGTTTTATTGATGTGAAAATTCGGAAGAGGCACAATTTCAAAACCATTTCAGATCCGGTTACATGCTTTGATTGCAGTATCCAATAGCCTAAACCATTTCCTATTCTGTTACATTATTTCATTGTGGCATCACATCGCTTAATAACTCTATAAGAAAATTTACTTTTTTGCCTTTTTTTGTGTCTTGAAATCAAAATGATTTCTTACACAAATTGGTGCATCACTTATTGAAAATTGAAGAAAATCCACATACTTTTAGTATAGAGCAGAGAACAGTGTTTCTGAGGGATACTGATTTTAATATTTGATCTCAATGAAATCACTATTGTCCTATTTTGTTGAATTGCCCTGTGAAGCTTTCTGATTGCTCATTACCTACTAGACATCACTGCCTAAGCAAGAGCCTTCCTGAAATCATAGCCGTGTTCACTACTTAGCAATGACGTTTAAAACTCTCAACCAGCCCTACTGCATCTTTCATAACACCGCCCCCCGCCCCCTGCCCCCTGCCCCCCGGCTATTCTGAACACTGTCTGTAGCTAAATACTGTGTAAGGACTTATGCTTGTGTGATGCAAAGAAAGCAAATTTATTGAAGCCAGGACAACAGCATAAATCCCCTTGAACACACAGTATGAACTCTTGTACATTGTACATGGTCTTTAAAAAAATGCTCAAACGTTATTTGCTTTATTCTTTGAAAGGAATCACAGAGAAATTGCATTTTAGTGCACTAAGATTTGAATAATTGGGTTTATTGTAAACCAATTCTATGCATTTACTGGGGCCCTTTTTCCTATATGAACCCCAAAATATTCACACAAGGGCTTCTTAATGGAAAGGATGTTCCAAGCTTGTCAAACAGGAGGGCAGTTAAGAGTACGTTGGTTAAACTGAAGCGTACCCTCCGCACACTTGGAAATCCTTAAACTCTGCTAAGCTGTGTTTACATTTAGTGTATTTAGATAATTGGTTATGTGCCCTAATTGGGAGGGAGTGTACAGTTTGCATTTGTCATATATAAAATTCTGCAAGTACACATTCCTCAGTTTGCTAGAAATAGTAAATAATTGCTTTGTCTGGTTATTACTATGCATCCATGTATAGTAAAAGAAGTTTGAGAAGAGGTGGCAGAGATGCTGTTGCATATATATCTCAAAATGCATTTGAAAGAGGAATAGTGCCAGATGTCTGACAGTCAGCAATTGCGATTCCTATCTTCAAAGTGGCTATGCAGCAAGTCCAGAGAACTGAAGACCATTAGCTTAATATCAGCTGTAGGAAAGATAATGAAATCCTTACTTGAAGATGTAAAAGAAAAGCATGTAGAAGCCAAAACTAAATTAGAAGGTTGTCAGCATAGATTTCAAAGGGGAAAATCATGCTTGATCAACCTTATTGTATTCTTTGAAGAAGTAACCATTATGTGGAGATCCCAGCTTTGGACTGGGATAGGCACAGTAAGAAGTCTCACAACACGATTAAAGTCTAACAGGTTTATTTGGTAGCACAAGCTTTCGGAGTGCTGCTCCTTCATAAGGTGAGGCATAGTACATCTGCAGGACCATGCAAACGCTATGACAATGGATGAGTGGACACCGCTTGACAATCACCAGGCAGGAGTGTTCCTTCTTGTCAGGAAACACTTCAGCAGTCGAAGGCATTCAGCTTCCGATCTTCGGGTAAGCGTTCTCCAAGACAGTCTTCAAGACACAAAATGCAGAATTACCGAGCAGAAATTGATAGCCATATCCCATATACATGAGGACGGTCTCAACTGGAATCTTGGGTTCATGTCACACTATCTGTAACCCCCATGACTTACCTAGAATTGCAAAATCTTTCTAACTGCCCTGGCTTGAGACAATTCACGCTTCTTTAATCTCTCCATTCGGATTGTCTGTACCTGTAAAGACATGATTACCTGTTAAGGCTCATATTCCAATCATTATCTTGCAATTGAATCTGTGTCTCTATTTGCCTTGTTTGTGAAGCCAACTCTCCATTCATGATGAAGGAGCAGCAGTCCGATAGCTTGTGCTGCCAAATAAACCTGTTGGACTTTAACCTGGTGTTGTGAGATTTCTTATTGAAGAAGTAACAGAAGAGATAGCTATGTGCCACACAGTGGGTTTAATAAATTTAAATTTCCAAAAAGTGTTTGATAGAGTACTGCAGAGTAGACTCATAAGTAAGGTCAGAACAGGGAACACGTAACAATGGATAGCAAGCAAGCTGCAAAGTCGAAGCAGAGATCAGGACTTAAAGATATTTATTTGGACTGGCAGAAGGTGGGGAGAAGTGTACTGATTACATTGAGCAAGTATAAGATTCTGCATGTACAGATGGAATGGATGTGCAATTGGAACATGAATTTAACATACATGTAAAGTTCAGGAGGAAGAATAAGGAGATCACATACTCCTTGGAAAGTAAGGTCTCAATTTTAATTCTTTAAGTGAATGTATTTAAAACTTTTAGAAACTTGTAATAATATAACCTGTTTATTTCTAATTGGTGCAGATGTTACCTTGTGAAACGTTGTGCATAAGTTGCTTATGAAAATTATATTGCAATAATTCATTCTTTATCTTAAAAAAGGCAAATTGCTTCAAGTTATTTATGTGGATGATTAAGTTTTAAAATAAAAAGGGAAAAACTATAAATCAGAAATAAAGACAGAAGACAATTGAAATGCTAAACATTTTGGGTAGCATCTGGAAGAAATAAAGAAACAGGTTGCTGTAGTGAGTGTGGACTCTATTGGAATAATACGCACATGAAATGTGAACCAATCTGTACATTTCACAGTTACTGGCTGACCTGAATGTTCCCATCATTTTCTATTCATTTGTCTTTTCACTTTCCAGATGCTGACTAACATGTTGTGCGTTTCTAGCACGTTTCTGTTTTTTGTTTTAGTTCTAGTTTTTATTTGTTTTTGGCAAGTTGAGCAGCTGTCAGTTGCTTCTTTCATTGCTTTTGGATGTGGATCCTTTGATGTCACCAGTGGCTGAGGATTGCACTAGGTGGGGTTGAATTCTCTCAATTCACTAACTCTCAGTTGTCGAGATCCAACATAAAGGGGAATGTTTATTTACAGGTCTCCAGACACTCACCTAAATGGGGAAAAAAGGAAATAAATACCTAACTCTTCCCTTGAGCTTAACTTTGTACACAATTCTGCACACAGTAAATCCTTCCCCCTCTCAGTCACAAGTGGCTTTCTTTCCTGGATAGGACTCAATATTCTGCTTTTATAATCTGATATGACTACGCAGCTGATCCTTGTTGCACCAATTCCTCACACTTCCTCTGGGTGCTCCGGTTTCCTCTTACAGCCTGGTTGGGTATTCTGGCCATGCTAAATTCTCCCTCAGTGTATCCGAACACTAGGTGCTGGAGTGTGAGCGACTAGGGGATTTTCGTAGTAACTTCATTGCAGTGTTGATGAAAGCCTACTTGTGACACTAATAAATAAACTTAAACTTAAAACTTAATGTGACTTCCTGTGGCCATCTTGATAGGGAAGATTCTTATCCAAAAACTGGAGCATATTGGGAGGGAAAACATCACCCTTCCAACACATAGCTCCTGGTGACACCACAATCCATATGTCCAACTCAGCAAAGCAATATTACTTATTCTATAGTTGATATTCATTATATTCTTTCTTTAAACTAATTGAATAAAACAAGATATTGGCCGGGATTGTTCTATCTCGTTTGCCCTGTCAGCAAGAAAAGAGAATTTGATGCTCGGCAAAGCTCTACTCCCTGTAGCAGGACTGGAGAATCCCAGCTGCATGTGAAGTTAGAGAATCCTAGCTGTTATGTGGCTACAACATAGTAGGAGGATTCTTCATAACATTTTTCAGAAAGCTTTTACTTTTCAATCATTGTTACTGTCCCTTAGTGTTTTGGGTATTTTATCTCGTGCTATCTGTATTAACCATTCCAGAATTACAAGGTAATTTCAGAAGAGCTGTTCTGGTAAATTAGCAGTGAGGTGAGTGACCAGTGGATGAGTTTTAGTAATGTTATTAGGGAATAAATGTTCAGGACACCAGGGAAAATTCCCCTCTCTTCTTTGAAGAAGCACCATAGCACCTTTTACATCCCTTAAAAAGAGTAGACAGAGTCTTCGATTAACCTTTTATCCATGTAGGAAGAGTGGAGAAACTGGGTTAGACCTTTGGGATTGCCATGTGTTCCACTGTTCTTGAAACCCATTGAACAGTGTGGGGTCAGCTGCTGAGAGACTAAACGTGATCTCTTATGATAAAAGGGGCTGACAGCACATAGGAAAGTGATTCACTGATTTCATAAAGATTTTTGAGCATCAGTTTAGATCAGCAGCCTCCAAACTCCAATCCGGATGTGGCCTGCTACGGTTCAAATGTTGGCCAAGGACTGTAGTTTGGAGATCCCTGGGATTAGATTAATATATCAACCTGCCAAAGAACCAACCACTCAAAGTTGCACATTCTCCCCATGTCTGCATGGGCTTCCTTTGGGTGCTCCGGTTTCCTTCCACAGTTCAAAGATGTGCAGGTGGGTGGATTGGCCATGATAAATTGACCCTTAGTGTCGAGGGAACTAGCTAGGGTAAATGCAGGGAGTTATGGTGATAGGGCCTGGGTGGAATTGTGGTCGATACAGACTCGATGGATTGAATGGCCTCTTTCTGCACTGTAGAATTCTGCGACAATGCTGCTCATGTGGAATGAATATGAATCAAAAAGAAATATGGGTCCTTGCTGAATCTGAAACTGGTCAATGGGGTGAAAGTAGCACAATTACAATATCGGAGAGGTGAACTATTGCTAGACTATTAATCAAGAAACTCAGCTAATCTGGGTTCAAATTCTACCACCGCAGATGGTGGAATTCAGTAGAAAAAAATCTGACATTAACCATCTAATTAACAACCATGAAAACATTGTCCATTGTCAGAAAAACCCATCTGATTCACTAGTGTGCATAAGGGAAGGAAATCTGCCGTCTTTATCTAGTCCGGCCTACATGTGACTCCAGAACCACAGCAATGTGGTTGACTCTCAATTGTTCTTGTGCAATAGGGGTGGGCGATAAATGCTAGCCAATGAGCGATGCCTGCATCCCATGGATGAATAAAATAAAATTGCTGGTGGGCACTGGGCTCAAGAAAGAGATCTTTGATGTCTTACCACATATACATTTCACCATCTGCAGCATATCCAGAGACAATCCACCCAACTAAAGTATGTCATTTTGGGCTGCCTGCCTTGCCAAGCAACAGCCAAGATAAGCTAAGGATGGATTCCAGCAGTCAGACAGGCTCTGGCTGGATCCAGAAAGATAGTCTCCAACCAGTTTTGCATCGGATGGCACACCAAAATTTAACCATTTTTATTTGCCTGTAAAATAAATGGAATGAGAACCAAGTATTTCTTTAAATTGGAAGTATGTTACACATCGAACAAGAGGTGGTCAACCTACTGATTTGGCTGGTTTCAAATGCAAATGCCTTGAGGTGAAGGGGCTGCCATTTCAATCTATTTTCTGGTGATCTGAATCTGCAATATAAGAATATGCGCAATGTAGGGTTGCTTGAAGAGTTATTGAATGTTGAAAGGGTGACCATAAAGCATTGTATATCCACAGCATGGTTTCAACTGCATGGAAAAATTACAAAAAAAGTTAAAATGGGAGAAGAACTCAGGGACTGTTACTAATGGAGGTGTTCGGATTCGAAAAGAAAATATAAAAACTAGTATCAGGGCATTTTATCTGAATGCGTGTCGTATTCGAAACAAGATAAATGAGTTGACGGCACAAATCATTGCAAATGAATGTGATTTAGTGGTCATTACAGAGACATGCTCATAGGGTGGTCACGACTGGGAGTTAAATATCCAGGGGTATCAGACTATTTGGAAGGACAGACAGGAAGTTAAGGAAGATGGTTCAGATATTTAGGGAAATAGTGAGAGCTGATGTAAGTTCTATGAAGAAAAGTGTTGAATCCATTTGTGTGGAAATTAGAAATAGTAAGGAGAAAAGATTGCCAAATAATAACATCATGTTGGGGCAAGCATTAAACAAGGAAATAACTTTTGCATGTAAAAATGGTGTGGCAATTATCATGGGGGTCTTCAATCTATATGTCGATTGGTCAAACCAGTTCGGTCAAGGTAGCCTTGAGGAGGACTTCATAGCATGTATCCTTGATGGTTTTCTCTAACAGTATGTAATGGAACCTATGAGGGAGCAAGCTATTTTAGATCTGATCTTATATAATGAGACAGGAATAATTAATGATCTCACAGTTGGTGATCCTCTCAGAAGAAGCGATTACAGTAATGATTGAATTTAAAATACAGAAAGAGGCTGAGAAGATAAAATCCAATATCAGTGTCTTGTGCTTAAACAAAGAGACTCCAATGGGATGAGAGAGGAGTTGGCTAAGGTAGATTGGGAGTAAAAACTTTATGGTGGGCCAACTGAGGAACAGTGGAGAATTTCCAACAAGATTTTTCACAGTGCTCAGCAAAAGTATATATCAATGATAAGGAAGGACTGAAGAAAAAGAAATAATCAGCCATGGATATCGAAGGAAATAGAGGAGAGTATCAAATAGAAAGAAACTGCATACAAAGTGGAAACAGAGGATTGGGAAATCTTTAAAGATCAACAAAAACCCACAATAAAGAAAAGTAAGATATATTATGAGAGCAATTTAGCTTAGAATATAAAAACAGATAGCAAAAGTTACTATAATTATATAAAATGAAAAAGAGTGGCTAAAATAAACATTGGTCCTTTTGAGGATGAGAAGGAATAATAATAATAGGAAATGAGGAAATGGCTGAATCACTGAACAGGGGATAAATAGGTATTTTTCTGGTTGGCAACCAGTGACTATTAGTGTGCCTCAGGATCAGTGTTGGGACTGCAATTGCTTACAATTTAAATAGTTGATTTGGAGTTGGGGACCAAGTGTAATTTGTCAATGTTTATAAGGCAAGAATAAATAAATTTTTGAACAATAAAGTAATTAAGGGTTATGGCAAGCAGGTGGGTAAGTGGAGCTGAGTCCATGAGAAAAATCAGCCATGATCTTATTGAATCGTGGAGCAGGCTCAATGGGCCAAATGACCTGCTCCTGCTCCATGTTCTTATATTCTTATTTACACAGAAGCCATTTTATAACCAGCAAAAAACTTCTGCCACATGAATTGATTTGATTTATTGTCAATGTATTAGTATACAGTGAAACGTATTGTTTCTTGCAAGCTATGCAGACAAAGCATACATAGGGAAGGAAAGGAGAAAATGTAGAATGTAGTATTACAGTCATTACTAGGGTGGAGACAAAGATCATCATGCAAGTTAGGGGCATTCAAAGGTCTGATGGTAGTGGGGAAGAAACTGATTTTGTGTCAATTGATATGTGATCTCAGACCTTTGTATCTTTTTTTCTGACAGATGAAGATGGGAGAGAATATGTATAGTGTGTGTGTGTGGCGGCCTTGATTGTGCTGGCTGCTTTTCCAAGGTGTGAGAAGTGTAGACAGTATCAGTGGGTGGGGTGCTGGTTTGAGTGATTTGGCTTCATTCACGACCTTTTGTAGTTTCTTGCAGTCTTGGACATAGCAGCAGCCATACCAAGCAGTGATACAACTAGAAAAATTCCTTCTATGGTGCATCTCTCAAAGTTGATGAAAGTTGTAGTGGATATGCCAAATTTCCTTAGTCTTGTAAGAATGTAGAGGTGTTGATGGGCTTTCTTAACTGTAGCATCTGCATGGAGGGAACAGGACAGGTTGTTGGTGATTTGGACACCTAAAACTTGAAGCTCTCAACCATTTCTGTTTCACCTCCATTGACTTAGACAGAGCATGTTCTCCTTTATGCTTCCTGAAGTCGATAACAAACTCCTTTGTTTTGTTGACATTGTGGGAGATATTATTGTTGCCACACCATTTCATCAGGTTCTCTACCTCTTTCCTATACTCTGTCTGGTCATTGTTTGAAATCCAATCCACAACACTGGTGTCATCAGCAACTTGAAAATCGAATTGGAGGGGAATTTGGCCATACAGTCATAGGTGTATAAGGAGTATAGTAAGGGGCTGAGGACACAGCCTTGTGGAGCACCGATGTTGCGGATGATTGTGGGGGAGATGTTGCCTATCTTTGCTGACTCCGCTCTGTCGGTTAATAAGTCTAGGATCCAGTTGCAGTGGGAGGAGCAGAGCCCCACTCCATGAAGTTTGGAGATGAATCCCGTAGGAATAATAGTATTAAAGCCTTATGGTGTGGAACCCTTATCCAAAATTCAGGCACAATTTCCAGCCATTAATTTGAATGGTCAGGAAGTCCATGTGGATATAATGTGAGGTCATGCATTTTGGACAGAAAAATGAGAAGGCAACTTTATCTAAATGGAGAGAGACTTTGGGCTACTCTGGTGCAGAGGGATCTGGGTGCCCTTGTTCATGAGTCACAAAAAACTGGGATGCAGATACAGTAGATAATAACAAAAGCGAATGGAATGTAGGCATTTATAGCTAAAGGAATAGAATGTAAAGCTAAGAAAGTATTGTTGCAATTATACAAGGCATTGGTGAGACTACCCTGGAATATTGTGCACAATTTTGGTTGCCTTATTTGAGGAAAGATGTGGCATTGAAGGCAGTTCAGAGGAGATTCCCTAAATTGATTCCAGAAATGAGGGGTTAGTCGTATACAGAGAGATTGAACAACTTAGATCTATACTTTCTGGAATTTAGAAAGATAAGAAAAGATCAAATTGAGGTGTACAAGATGATAGAAGGTATGGATAAAGTTGCTATTATTCGTCCATCATCGTCGATGAAGACCTCGACACTATTAGTCATTTTGAGGCTAGATGCAGTGTGTCCGAAGGTGACCAATCAGGCCAATTCGGACACAGAATGTCCTGCACATATTGCAGGCAGACTTGTGTAGGCACTTGTAGTTGTTGCACTGGTGGCTCTGGATTTGCGCAGCTCTTGCTTAAGTTGTGCTTCAGCAATACATCTTGCTCCATAAGCTTAACAGTCCTTGTGGATGAGGCAGCACCAGGTAGGGTAGTTTGTGTCCGTGTTTCTCAAGTGATCGTGTCTATGTCAAGCAATTTCAGGAAGGCCTTGAGTGTGGCTTTGTAACGTTTTTTCTGCCCTCTGTGCGAGCATCTTCTAGCAGATAGCTCCCGAAAAAGGAACTGCTTGGGTATGCACTCGTCTGGCATACGGGTGACATGACCTGCCCACCGGCTCTGCACTCTCATCAGCAGTGTGTGGACTGATGGTAGACTTGATCTGGAGAGAACTCTAGAGAGAATGGATAAAGTAGACATGGAGCGGATGTTTCCTCTTGTCAAATATTCTAGGATGAGAGGTCATCGTCGTAGGATAAGAGGCACTAAATTTAAAACAAACTTGAGAAGAAACTGATTCTTCCACGTGGTTGTGAATCTGTGGAATTCGCTACCCCAAAGTGCAGTGGATGCTGGGACAAAGAAAAAAGAACAAAAAACGAAGAGCAACACAGCACGGGAAACGGGCCCTTCGGCCCACGAGCCCAGTGAGTAAATTTAAGGTAGAGTTAGACAGATTTTTAATTGGTAATGGATTGAAGGGTTTTTGGGAAGAGGCAGGAAAACGGGGATGAAGAGCACATCAGCCATGATCGAATGACAGAACAGACCTGATAGGCTGAATGGACTAGTTCTGGTCCTATATCTTATATTGCTGACAGATCAGGTTCACTCAGTGTAATTTTGAGAAACAGTGTGTGAGTAATTTGAGACATGCTGTCTGGTGAATGGCATCTTTGGGCACAACAAACTAATTTAGACCTTTGGCTCCCAAAGCTTTCCGCCGATGGGATCTTTTCATATACAGTTGGAGACAGATTAATATAGGATTGACGCTATGATTAGCCAACAAATCTATTATCATGTAATAATGTGACAGCAGGATGACCATAGAACAGTACAGCACAGTACAGGCCCTTCGGTCCTCGATGTTGTGCTGAGCTTTGTCTGAAACCAAGATCAAGCTATCCCACTTCCTTTCATTCTGGTGTGTTCCATATGCCTATCCAATAACCACTTGAAAGTTCCTTAAGTGTCCGACTCCACTATCGTAGAAGGCAGTGCATTCCACACCCCAACCACTCTGAGTGAAGAATGTACATCTCCCACCATGAACCTTATATTTATGTCCCCTAGTAACAACTACATCCACCTGAGGAAATAGTCTCTGACCGTCCACTCTATCTATCCCCCTCATGATCTTAGAAACCTCTGTTAAGTCGCCACTCATCCTTCTCCGCTCTAAAAAGAAAAACCTAGCTCCCTCAACCTTTCCACATAAGATCTACCCTCCAAACCAGGCAACATCCTGGTAAATTTTCTCTACACTGTCTCCAATGCTTCCACATCCTCCTTTTAGTGAGGTGACCAGAACTGCACATAATACTCCAAATGTTGTCTCACCAAGGTCCTGTATAATTGCAGCATAACCCCACGGCTCTGAAACTCAAACCCCCTGTTAATAAACACTAACACACTATAGGCCTTCTTCACAGCTCTATCCACTTGAGTGGCAGCCTTCAGTGATCTGTAGATATGAACCCCAAGATTTCTCTGTTCCTCCATTTTCCTCAGAACCCTGCCATTGACCCTGTAATCCACATTCAAATTTGTTCTACCAAAATGACTCACCTCAGACTTATTGGATGGTAGCTGAAAAACTTGGTGAAACTTGGTCCTTTTACATCTGGCCATTTCTATGTTACTATGTTCCTGGTTGCAAACAATCCCCCAAATCTCCACGATTATAAGCCCAATTTAGGAGAATTGAATTTTGGAGACAATGGACTGGTTCAGGCGAGAAAAGCAGCGTACAGCTTGCTGGCTACACTCCCGAGTCTTCTCACCATATTGTGCATCACTTAGAAGAAAAAATATTTGGTGGCATGGCCCACACCATCATGCTGGTGCAGATAGAGCCAGCAACAACAGATTTTTTGAAAAAAATGAACCCTGAAGCACATGGAGACCCCCACCCAAGACACGCACGGGGACAACTCCCCCCACTGAGACCACACCCACCCTACCCTTCCCCACTCACAAAAGTAACCTCTCCGCATGCGCACAAGAACCCCCACCCCATTGAACTCCCCAAAGAGTCCCTTTGGCACTGCAAGGGCACTGCCGTCTCTCCCCAAGGCTGTACTTATCTAGTGGAGTTCTGTTGCCTGTTTCCTGTTCTTGTAAATCTCACAATGGATGAGGAGGAGATCCCAATGTGGGAGGACAATATGGCAACTATGCCCTATAATTAGATGTTCATTTATTTAAATCAGTTTCTCGACCTTCCTGAATGGGGAGTCAATGGTGGGGAGCAGAGACGAGGACAATCAAGCCACAATATCACGGTGGCAAATGCAAATCCAGTACCCCAGCCGATGGATCAGATTTTCGCACCCGCTTCAGTTGATACTGACCTGAATGCCAGATTTTGATTCCAAGGGGTGGTGGGGTCAAGTCGCTGGCCCAAGAAACAGTGTGAGGCGGGTACATGGGCTATCAAAGCTTGGGATAGACTGTTTAAAAGCCTTGTCTCACTCTTCTGGAATTTTGTCCCAGATGGAATAAAAATAATCAGCTCCTCTAACCATACCGTGAACTACTCCCCCACCCACCCCCTCCCCCCTTCTCTCCCCCCCTCCCCTCCCCTCCCCATTCCAATTTTTTCTCACTGGAAAGACAGAAGCTAAGGGTAGATTTGATAGAGGTCTGCAAAATTATAAGAGGACGTGCAGTGGATATACAGAGGCTTTTTCCCAGTGTCAGTTATAAGGGAGCAATGGAGACTGTTTGAACGCAGCGCCAGATTCAGTAATCCCGGCAGGTTTGCTCCATTTGTGAATGACATTCAATCCTCTTCCCTCCCCCAGCAAAAATAAGATCTAAATGGAAATGGGAGCAGTACTTCCAGATGAGGTCCCTGTCACCATTATGTCTGAGGTATGGTGTCTCCATGACTGCATGAAAATCTGGGCCAATATAGCAATATATATTTGGTTACTTAAAAAGATTAAGTACCTCATTTAAGTAGCAATTAGATAAATATTTTACTGAGAAAATTATTCTTTAGTCAAAATCCATAAATCTTATATGTTGTAAACATGCACTAATATACATGTCTAGGTGTTTATATAATAACATTACAGAAATAAACAGCAGGTCTATCAAAGAAACAATAGAGGCTGGAATTTTCCCGTCCCCTGCAAAACATTTTCCAGTGGTGGAAGTGACTTGCCATTGGCCACCGGCGGGATCTTCCAGTCCTGCTAAAATCTACAGTGCTTCAAATTGCTTATCTGCCCCGCTGCAGGGGTTTGCCCTTGGCGGGACCGTAAGATCCCATCCATAGAGTTACCCTGACACCAAAGACTCTTTGTGAAACAATCCAGTCAGTTTTCCCCATCTATCCCCAAAACCCTGCAAGTTTATGTTCCTAGGATGGACTCAAATAGCACGAGGGGTCACGGGCTTAGGATGAGGGGGGTAAGGTATAATTTGGATGCTAGAGGGAGTTTTTTCACACACAGGGTGATGCGGGTATGGAATGCACTGCCAAGTAAAGTGGTGGAGGCAGGTAGTCTGGAGTTATTTAAGAAATATTTAGATGGGCACATGAACAGAATGGGAACGGAGGGGTATAGAAAACTGATTTAAAATAGGGATCATGAGCCTTGGGAGTCCCTGGGAAGTGTGTAAATAGATGATGATATTGATGTACTTGTTTTTATCCTACAGGTGCTTTGGTCCACCTTGTTGTCTAACGAGGGGCGTACACGCGATGGGTCGTGAGAGGGCTGCTCTTGGATTTTTTTCGAGAGTATCCTAGTGCTTCACGTCGTTAGTGTACGCTTGAACTGGACCATTTGATGGGCAACACGACAGCTCAGTGACTATTGCTGTGCTGTGCAGATACATGGATTTGGGCCTGTGTCTGTGGGAGTTTGCGCATTCTCTCCGTGCTTGTGTGGGTTTTCTCCGACGCTCTGGTTTCCTCCCACATTCCAAAGATGTGCTGTTAGGCTAATTGGCAAAACAAATTCTCCCTAAATTGTCTCAAATTTGGTTTTTAATCCACAGATCCATAAACATGGACAGGGATCGCGGGTAGAGGTGGGGACATCGGGGTGGCGGCGCAGACTTGTTGGGCTGAAGGGCCTGTTTCCCGTGCTGTTTTGTTCTTTGTTAAAGTGGCTATCCAATTTCCTTATACTGGTGCACATCTCCTTACATGTTTAACGCATGCATGACAAGTTATAACCTCTCTCCTTTTCTATAATGATGTTTGCTGACCTAATTTCCATCATTATTTCTATTTATCTTTCAGATCACTAGTAAGTTTAATATGTTTACATGTGAGTGCATGCTTTATATATTTAGAACATAGAACATTACAGCACAAACAGGCCCTTCGGCCCACAAGTTGTGCCGAACACATCAAAACCTACCCAGCCATAGACCTATCTATAACCCCCAATCCCATTGGATCCCATATACTCATCCAGAAGTCTTTTAAAAGACCCCAGCAAGTTCGCCTCAACCACCACCGACGGCAGCCGATTCCATTCACTCACCACCCTCTGAGTGAAAAACTTTCCCCTAGCATCCCCTCTGTACTTGCTTCCCTGCACCTTAAATCTGTGCCCTCTCGTCGCGACCATTTCAGCCCTGGGAAATAGTCTCTGAGAGTCCACCCTATCTATTCCTCTCAACGTCTTGTAAACCTCTATCAGGTCGCCTCTCAACCTTCGTCTCTCCAGGGAGAACAGTCCCAGCTCCCTCAACCTGTCTTCATAAGGCATGCCTCCCAATCCAGGCAACATCCTTGTAAATCTCCTCTGCACCCTTTCAATAGCTTCCACGTCCTTCCTATAGTGAGGCGACCAGAACTGCGCACAGTACTCCAAGTGTGGTCTGACAAGGGTCCTATAAAGCTGCAGCATTACCTCCTGACTCCTGAACTCAATCCCTCGATGAATGAAGGCCAGTACACCGTAAGCTTTCTTAACCACATCCTCCACCTGGAAGGCCGATTTGAGAGTCTTATGGACCCGGACCCCAAGATCCCTCTGCTCTTCCACACAGCTAAGACTCCTACCTTTGATAGTGTTCTCATTCATCCCGTTCGATCTGCCAGAATGGACCACAACACATTCATCCGCGTTGAAGTCCATCTGCCACTTCTCTGCCCAGTCTTGCATCCTGTTGATGTCATGCTGCAACTTTTGACATCTCTTCAGACCATCCACAACACCACCGACCTTCGTGTCATCGGCGAACTTACTCACCAATCCCTCCACTTCCTCATCCAGGTCATTTATGAAAATGACAAACAGCAAGGGTCCTAGAACAGATCCCTGGGGCACTCCACTGGTGACCGACCTCCATGCAGAAAAAGAACCATCCACAACCACCCTCTGCCTTCTGCAGGCAAGCCAGTTCTGGATCCACAAGGCCAAAGCCCCTTGGATCCCATGGCCTCTCACCTTCTCAAGAAGTCTTGCATGTGGGACCTTGTCAAATGCCTTGCTGAAGTCCATGTACACCACGTCCACTGCTCTTCCTTCGTCAATGTGTTCAGTCACATTTTCGAAGAACTCAATTAAGCTCGTAAGGCACGACCTGCCTTTTACAAAACCATGCTGACTATTTCTAATCAACCTAAACTTCTCCAAATGCTCGTAAATCTTGTCCCTCAGAAGCCTCTCCATCAGCTTACCAACCACTGAGGTCAGACTCACCGGTCGGTAATTTCCAGGACTATCCCTGTTCCCTTTCTTGAAAATAGGGACCACATCCGCAATCCTCCAATCCTCCGGAACCTCTCCCGTCTCCATCGACGACGCAAAGATCATCGCCAGGGGCTCTGCAATGACATCCCTCACCTCCCACAATAACCTGGGGTACATCCCATCTGGTCCCGGAGACTTGTCTATCTTGATAGCATTTAAAAGTTCTAACACATCCGCTTCCTTAATATCTACATACTCAATCTTTTCAGTCTGCCGCAAACTTGTAGTGCATCCTCCCAGATCACTTTCCACCGTGAATACTGAGGCAAAGTACTCATTAAGCACCTCTGCCATTTCTTCCGGTTCCATACAGACTTTTCCCCCTTCACCTTTTATAGGTCCTATCCCTTCTCTTCTCATCCTTTTACTTTTCACATATTTGTAGAAGGCCTTGGGATTCTCCTTAATCTTACCTGCTAAGGCCTTCTCATGACCCCTTCTGGCTCTCCTAATTTCCTTTTTAAGCTCTCTTCTATAAGCCTTATACTTCTCTAGATCCCAACATCTCCTAGCTCTTTGAACCTTTTATACACCTTTCTTTTCTTCCTGACTATGTTCACCACAGCCTTCGTGCACCACTTATATTTATACTTATATTTATACTACTTTATGTGCATTTTTGTGAATGTGTGTAATGCATCAATTTTCCTATGAATGACATGATAGAGTAAAGTACATGTTCATAGTTTCAGATTTACAGACAATCCCTGACATTAGGCATGGTGTCATGAAGTAATTCTGATGAGTTCCTGTTATGTGCATGGAAACATGCATGTTATTCTTGTGTCATGGATGTTTGTAATAAAGCGTGGAGCATTTTTTGATGCAGCACTTCTGACTGGTATTGGATGCTGGTGGGAAGCTTAGAGCTTGGAATAACATTCAGAAAAGGGTTTATATATACATTTTTTAAATTCTCAAAAGTGGAACTCTAGGTCTATAAAGAGGGTAACTCCAACTTTATCTGCTATAAAACTTTAACATATGGCTTTTATTAAGTGGATGGATCAGCATATTTGAGCATCTGTTTTGTTTAAGGACCATCTATTTCCTTTTCGATAAATTCAGTGGTCCTGCACTCAAACTGGGGCATGGTTCAGACGATCGGAACTGAAATGTTTGCAGCCCATACATCAACCCATGCCAGCTTCACTGTGGGAGCACGAAACTTACCCTGATTTATGTTCATTGAAACTTATCTTAAAGTAACCTGGTTGCTGCAGATACAATTTGTGAATATTTTTATCTTTAATGATTATTGAGAATCTTCCACACTTGCTGCTTCCCTTTAATCCCCTTTTTTTTGCCACTTACTTCCATCTGCCCCCCAGTAATAAATTTTGGGGTACGGTTCAAAGGATATCAGCAGCTGAATTCCACAAACAGCCCTGATTATGTAAACCTACGATTTGTGAAGAACAAACTTGTTAAATGAATCTCAGAATGTCTCAAAGTACTTCTGTGCCAATGAATTACTTTTTCAAATGCAGAACCCCTAGTAACAAAAGTTAAAAACCCAAGCCAATGGTGCACACCATTTCCATTGGCAACAGCATTGTGCTAATGATCAGATAATCTGGTTTAGACATCTGGTTGAGAAATGGATATTGATACAATACCAAGAGAACTCCTCTTCACTCTTCAAGTGGTGTGGAATCTTGTGCATCCACTTGAGTGGTTCGACAGGGACTCAGTGTAATGTCTCGTATGAAAACAGTGCACTTGACATCACCCTCAGCCCTCCAGCAGAATGTCATCCTAGATTTGGCACAGTGGTTAGCACTGCCACCCCACAGCGCCAGGGACCTGGGTTCAATTCCCAGCTTGGGTCACTGTCTGTGTGCAGTGTGCACGTTCTACCCGTGTCTGTATGGGTTTCCTCCAGGTGCTCTGGTTTTCTCCTACAAAATGGAATGCGTGCTGGTTAGACGCAATTGCCATGCTAAATTCTCCCTCAGTGTATCCAAACAGGTGCCTAGTGTGACAACTGATGGACTTTCACAGTAATAAAACAAAGTTACTGTGGATGCTGGAATCTGAAACCAAAAGAGTTAATGAGCTTTGACAAAGGGTCATCGGGACTTGAAACGTCAGCTCTTTTCTGTTCTTACAGATGCTGCCAGACCTGCTGAAATTTTCCTGGTAACTTCTTTGCAGTGTTAATGTCACCTACTGTAAGACACTAATAAATAAACTTTAAGCTTCAACTTTAAAAAAATTGTGCTGAAATGTCTGGAGTGGGCCCACAACCTGATTTAGTGATAAGAGGGCTATCACCAAACCTTGTCTTGCCAGTATTAAAACTACAGTAGGGTTTAAGGTTACGATTTAGGCTTTAGGTATGTCAAATTTTCATTGCTGGATATTGGAGGCAAAAGCACATGAAGAAGAATATAGGTGTTGAAGGCATGGGCACCTAGAAAATGTTGGCATTTTGTTTGATGCGTTGTAGATTTTATAATTTAACACAATGAAACTGGTGGCTACCGTTTTAATTTTATATGGGAATTGGTTTGTTTTTTTAACAGTTTTTACCCTTTTCTCAGTGGCATCAGATAATTTGTGAATGATAGAAAAGGGTTTTAACTATTATCTTTTTAATGGTTTCGTTCTGAACCAACATCAGAAACGGATCCTATTTGCTATGTTCCAGATGAAAACAAACATTGAGTTTTATATTTTCCTTTTCCTGCACGTCTTCCTAACCGATGCTGCTACTTTCCTTCCCAATTTTAACTAGCGTTCTATATCCACCCATAGGGTGGACAGTGATAGCCTTTTTCCTAGGATGGAGAAAGCTAGCACGAGGGGACACAACTTTAAATTAAGGGGTGATAGTTATAGGACGGATATCAGAGGTAGGTTCTTTACCCAAAGGGTGGTTCGGGAGTGGAATGTCCTGCCTGCAGCGGTTGTAGATGCGCCAAGTTTGGTGGCATTTAAGAGGTTAGTTGATAAGTATATGGAAGAGAAGGGAATGGTTTAGTTTGGAGGGGCATTGCTTTTTATATTGGTCAGCGCAACACCGAAGGCCGAAGGGCCTGTTCTGTGCTGTAATGTTCTATGTTCTATAGAAGAACCTGATATTTTGTCAAGCACGCCACTCCTCCCAACTCTTTAGTTAATGAATGTTGGTCCTCCCTCACCTAGTCCATTTCTCGTATGAAATGTCACTGTTTTCATACGAGACATTACACTGAGTCCCTGTCGAACCACTCAAGTGGATGCACAAGATTCCACACCACTTGGAGAGTGAAGAGGAGTTCTCTTGGTGTTGTATCAATATCCATTTCTCAACCAGATGTCTAAACCAGATTATCTGATCATTAGCACAATGCTAGTTGTTGCTCACACTTTCTCTTTAATCCACCTCACTGTACCATATCTGGTTTATCCCTTCCAGCTTCAAAAAAACGATTCTTACCAACTTTTACAGATGCACCATAGAAAGCATTCTTTCTGATTGTATCACAGCTTGGTATGGCTCCTGCTCTGCCCAAGACTGTAAGAAACTATAAAAGGTCAGGAATGTAGCCCAAACCATCACGCACACCAGCTTCCCATCCATTGACCCTGTCTACACTTCCTGCTGCCTCGGAAAAGTAGCCAGCATAATTAAGGATGCCATGCACCCCAGACATTCTCTCTTCCATCTTCTTCCATCGGAAAAAGATACAAAAGTCTGAGATCACGTATCAATCAACACAAGAACAGCCTCTTTCTTCCCTGTTGCCATCAAACTTTTGAATGAACCAACCTTGCATTAAGTTGATCTTTCTCTACACTCTAGCTATGACTGCAACATTACATTCTGCCCTTTCACCTTTCATTCTTTACGTACATTATGCTTTGTCTGCGTAGCGTGCAAGAAACAATACTTTCACTGTGTGCTATTACATATGGCAATAATAAATCAAATCAAATCAAAAAATACTTCCAGCTTATCCCACTGTGCTGCTCCAGATTCCTCTCTCACCTCAATAAGAGTGGTAGAATTAAGGTGTCAGATGGAAGGAGAACTCAAAAAAGACAATGATGGGAAGGAAAAGGATGTCAGAATTGACTGAAGCATGGGGAAAATAAAGCATGAGAATTAAAGGAGAGAAAGTAAAGTACAATAAGTAAATGTATGGTGAACTGTGGGAATATATCAAAATTAATGGTGAGGTGAAAGAATACCGCACTGGGCTGAAAGAGTATCAATTATTGTGGAGGTTTTAGTGAACACATAGCATCCACACAATATGGCAATTAAAACAAAGTGTCTGGACAAGCAGAAGGGGAAGCCTGTCTAATGGCCATTTCATCTCCCGAGGTCAGGGATGATTTAAGCTTTTTGCTGCCTCCTCTACCATCTCAGTTGAGACTGACTAACTCAGCATAGCTCAAACCTTGCATCTTTCTGGTCACTGTGGTTCAGTGTCAAACAAGGGGGTTTGAGTTTATATTTTTATAAGAAAATTATTGCGATAACATAATCTGTTTCAGAAAAGTCACTTTTTTTTAGCAGTAACAGATTTGTTCTGAAACACAAAGATCAGCAGATTAGCTCCAAACAGTTAACACGACCTGGAAGCCTCACTTTCCCCTACAGCAGCCTGCATGTCTTGTGCGTATATCGCTGATGACGCATTTGCTTCCAATTCCACAATAGCACTTTGTAGAAGTGGAAGCCAGCACTCTAGGACAGTAACACATAAACACTTTGACACTTTTATAAGAAATGCCTTATCCATGCTGTTTCAAAAATAACTTTGTTAGAATAGTGAACTTTGGAAGATGTTTCAGCATTTGTGTGCTGGTGTATTATTGTGTAACTTCGATGTTTAATGTTTGTTTGCTTAAAACTCAACAGGGCCACAGTATTTTGCATTAGTTTCTTGTTAGGTTTGGTGTTTTCTCTCAGTTTTGAATTAAAGCATCCCATAAATTCTCTGCCGGTAATGGATGCTAAGAAAAGACGTGACATTGTATTTCATGTAATTCAATCTCTTGAATAATGGCTTTTCCTTGAAAAACTCCATCACACAAAATAGTTTTCCGAACATATGGCCATCACTGACTAGCTTCTTATTACAGTGTAAACTGAGTTCTGCAATTTCCACTGAGGTCAGCGTTAAGAAACAATGAATTTGAGGGCAGCTTGGGTTTTATTGAATTGCTAACCTTGCTCAGCTTCATGTTCAGCTTCAGCAGTAAAGCCAGTCCCATTTCTTGTAACTGTGAACTAAATATGTCCTTGAGGCAGATGGAGCTGTAACTACTGAGACTAACAGCAAAATGCTGACAATACACGGCACATCTGACAATGAGACAATCTGAAATGTTATCTTGTCTGTTCCTTTTCATACATTGCTGGAGCTGCTGTTACCTCCTGGCTTTATTTTTGTTTCTAAAGTGGCAATGAATAAGAGTTCTTATAAATGTAGTTCATTCACAAATCTTGCAATAATTGCACTGACAATGAAATGGAAAAAAAAGAGGAATCTGCTGTTTTGCAAATATTTATATATGTATTGCATTCTAAATGATCAAGAAAGACAGCAAGTTAGCTTGTATGTAAATGAAATACTGTGGAAATGGCACATCAACACTGAGAACTGAGTTTAACTTAGTGCCCATATATCATATTCAGGCAAAGCCATACCATAATGTCAAAAGAAATGTGCCAAAAACCTCTGACCTTGTCCACAACCGGAGTGCCACTGCAGTGAATGGAGTTTTGGCTGAGCAGCAGATTTTCCACACTCACTGGCAGCGGGGTGGCCATGGACAAGTTCGGAGAATCCAATCCATAGTATTTGGAGTGCAATTGCATTTAAAGCATAGGATTTGAAAACACATTTGCCCCATCTTGTCAGAGCTAGCAATCTGATCCCACTGTTCTGCGCTTTCCTTACAAGAACTCAGTAAGAATTTAGCAACACCAATTTTAAATCCAACCCATTTATTTGATAGTAAATTTGCGAGCTTTCGACACTCTTGTGCCTTCGTCAGACAAATGCCTACCCAGTGTCCAAATTACTCTTAATATGTAATGCTATCCAATCCCTATGACAAAGTTTCTGTGCTACAAAAGCACAGTGTAATAATATTTATCCAAATCTTTCTACTCACCTAAAGATAATGACAAATACATACAAAAATAAATTGTTGCACCTTGAATATTATCAAGTACCCCAAGATATTCGAAAGGGAGGCTGTTAGCTTAACTCTGCAGCTAACTCTGTTGTGATGTAGAGATGCCGGTGTTGGACTGGGGTAGTAAGAACTCAGTAAGAATTTAGCAACATCAATTTTAAATCCAACCGATTTATTTGATAGTAAATTTGCGAGCTTTCGACACTCCTGTGCCTTCGTCAGGCAAATGCAGTGTTCTGGTCTGCAATTGCACACGTATCAACACAGACATCTCGCTAGGGCCATCCCCACCCCCCCACTTCTTGCTTTCAGACAACCGCACAACCTCAAACAGATCATTGTTCGCAGCAAACTACCCAACCTTCAAGAGAACAGTGACCACAATACCACACAACCCTGCCACAGCAACCTGTGCAAGACATGCCAGATCATAGACATGGACGACATGATCAAACGTGAGGATACCATTCACCAGGTACACGGTACATACTCTTGCAACTCGGCCAATGTTGTCTACCTAATACATTGCAAGAAAGGATGTCCCAAAGCATGGTACTTTGGGGAGACCATGCAGACACTACGACAGCGGATGAACGAGCATCGCTCAACAATCACCAGGCAAAACAGTTCCCTTCCTGTGGGCGAACACTTCAGCAGTCATGGGCATTCGGCCTCCGACCTGCGGGTAAATGTTCTTCAAGGGGTCCTTCGTGACACACGACAGCGCAGAGTCGCTGAGCAGAGACTGATAGCCAAGTTCCGCACACATGAGGACGGTCTTAATAGGGATCTTGGCTTCATGACACACTATCGGTAACCCCCGTAACTTGCCTGGGTTAGCAAAAAACCTCACTTACTGTGCTGTCTGGAGAAAATACACAATTCTCTAACCAATGCTCAGGATTCCCTTCACACACATTGTTAGCCACTTTAACACTTGATTAGCAGGTTAGATGTAAGGATTTGCATTCTAATCAGCAATCTGTGACTGTGTTGATATGTGTGCGATTGCAGACCAGAACACTGCATTTGCCTGACGACGGCACAAGAGTGTCAAAAGCTCGCAAATTTACTATCAAATAAATCGGTTGGATTTAAAATTGGTGTTGCTAAATTCTTTCTGAGTGCTCACTCTGTTGGACAGTGAAACAAACATCCATCCAATAGTGTCCACTATGACACCAAATTCCACCCCCCCCCCGCCCCCAGGCAAAATCTAGAGGGAGAGGTGCACATAACCCATAAGTAGAACCAAACCATAGTCAATTTGAATTTACTAGTATACAGTGAACTCCAGAACCTCTATGAGCATACCTCGCTAGGATTCTGCTAATGTGTCCTCATTCAGTCCTGAGAAGCACTGGAATTAGTTCTGAGATAATGTCCCATTCAAACATCATCATCATCATCAGAAAACTTTAGAACTTCAATCCACCCTAGAAACAACAATGCACGTTAAACTGTTTCAATGCAATGTAAACCAGTGCCCTCTTCAATTGTGAGCCACCAGTGCCTCAGATGTACATGGATCCAGTTGCCAAGCTTGACTTGCCATTCTGGATTTCATGAGTTGAGTTTTGCTGATTTCCTCTTTTGTAATTAGAAATAATAGTGGTCAATGGTGATCCCAACCTCACTTCCAATTTTTTAGTGTTAGGTCTCTTGTTAGTGACTTCCCAACCGGGGGAAAAGACCCAAATTGTTCACTAATTTGTTTTCTGGAAATTAATTTCTCATCCTTATCCAATCTTGTCTATAACTGTTTCCTGTTCACACCAATGATATGATTCTTAATTGTTTCCTGAAGTGCATTGAGCGGTTAGGGAAGGATAGTAAATGCCAACCTTCGCAGCAAAGCCACAAGCTGATGATGAATATCATCATGGAATGGTGAAGAGGCATTCAGCATTCTTGGTTTCATTGGTCTGATCATTGAATACAGGAGTTGGGACATCTTGTTGAAGTTGTACAAGACACTGGTAAGGCCACACTTGGAATTCTGTGTACAGTTCTGGTCACCTATTATAGAAAGGATATTATTATACTTGAAAGAGTGCAGAACAGATTTACTAGGAAGCTACTGGGATGTGGTGGTTTGAGTTATAAGGAGAGGCTGGATAGACTGGGACCTTTTTTTTGTGGAGCATGGGAGGCTTAGGAGTGATCATATAGAGGTCCATAAAATAATGAGGGGCACAGATCAGCTGGACAGTCAATGTCTTTTCCCAAAGGTAGGAGAGTTTAAAACTAGAGGACATAGGTTTAAGGTAAGAGGGAAGAGATACAAAAGAGTCCAGAGGGAGGATTTTTTCACACAGCGTGTGTTTGGAACAAGCTGCCAGAGGTAGTAATTAAGATGGGTACAATGTTGTCTTTTAAAAAGCATTTTGACAGTTGCATTGGTACAGAGGGATATAAGCCAAATGCGGGCCAAGACCAAGACCGCAAGAAACTACAAAAGGTCAATCCATCATGTAAACCAGTCTCCTATCCACTGACTCCGTCAACACTCCCTGCTGCCTCAGCAAAACAACCAGTATAGTCAAGGACCCCACACACCCTGGACATTCTCTCTTCCATCTTCTTCTGTCAGGAAAAAGATACAAAATTTTGAGGTCACGTATCAACTGACTCAAGAACAGCTTCTTCCCTGCTGCTTGTCAGATTTTTGAATGGACTTACCTTGCATTAAGTTGATCTTTCTCGACACCCTAGCTATGACTGTAAGACTACATTCTGCACTCTCTCATTTTCTTCTTTATGAATGATATGTTTGTCTGTATAGCACCCAAGAAACAATACTGTATGTTAATACATGTGACAGTAATAAATCAAATCAAAATAATTGAGACCAGCTCAGTGGTTAAAAACTGAGCGGCATGGACAAGTTGCACCGGAGGGCCGGTTTCCATGCTGTAAACCACTTAAGATTGAAACTACAGTAAAAGTAAATGTGATTGGATGTGGGTGGCTATAATTGAGGCATAATTTGATTGCTGTGAGGCTGCTTTCTCAAATCTTAATTGATGAGATGTAACTGTCGCTTCCCTGGAGGTTGGTTCTTGAGGCATGTTGCATACGATAACAAATCTCAAATCTTTGAAGAAGGGGACTTCCAAAGTGATTAAGTTGAGGTTAATTTTCTTTTTTAGGGAAGATTAAACTGATTAGGGCTAGAAAACATCTGTGAATTGTTTATTACCTTTTACTACAATAATTTAGACAATATGGCATTAAAAAAATTGAAATATCCAATCATTTGAATTCAGCAAACATAAACCTCGTAGCAAAATAGGAGTTTGGTGCTTAAACTGTTGAATTATGGAAGATTTGAAATAAGCTGGTTTGATTTAATTGCATTAGATAGATTACACATAGACAAAGCCAAGTTTGATTATTGTTTTTTGGCTTTGAAAATGTAGCCATCAGTCACAGAGGTTTAAATAGCTTTTGTCTCTTTTGTGTAATACAATTAACAAATCTTTTCGCAGTTTGGGAAGCAAAGCTGGTTGAAGTTACCTGCAATGCAGACTTAGTGGATTCTCCAGCCATTCGCTGGCAGCAAATGTGGGTTTCCTGGCAGGGTGGGGTGGCTTTGGTGGAAAATCCTATTAACGGCAATGGGACGAAAGAACCCCACCACCAACCAACAGCATGTCAGTTCCCACTGCTGAGAAGCACACGGCTGGGAGACGAGAGAATCCCATCCTAAGGAGCTGGAAATGCTGCTTTACATCCATTGGTAGTGTGACAAGTTTATGTTGACAACTTCTGTTATCAATGTAGAAGTAAAAATTTATAATCAAAGAATTTGACAGAAAAGGGTGATAATTTAATGACAGGAGTTATGTAGGTAACAAATACATGACCTCCTTCTGCTGAGGGGATTCTATGATTCTATTTAAAAATTTTATTAGCTCTATTCAGTTAAACTTTAAAACTGGGTCTAGCAGGGCATTATAGCAGGGGACATACATAGGCAGTTCAGGGAGTTGGGGGCTCGGCTGAAGTGTAGGGCCTCCAGGGTGGCGTTCTCTGGGCTGCTGCCGATGCCCGGGACTGATAGGGTTAGGAATAATGAGGTACTCAACTAAATGCGTGGTTGAGGGATTGGTGTAGGGCAGAGGGTTTCAGATTCATAGACCATTGGGAAGTCTTCATGAGGGAGGGGCATCTATACAAGAGGGACGGGGAACAGCAGGTCTTATGAAGAGAGGCTGAGGGATTTGAGGTTGTTTTCGTTAGAAAGGAGGAGGCTAAGAGGGGACCTTATCGAAACATATAAGATGATTAGAGGTTTAGATAGGGTGGACAGTGATAGCCTTTTTCCTAGGATGGAGAAAGCTAGCACGAGGGGACACAGCTTTAAATTAAGGGGTGGTAGTTATAGGACGGATATCAGAGGTAGGTTCTTTACCCAGAGGGTGGTTAGGGAGTGGAATGCCCTGCCTGCGGCAGTTGTAGATGCGCCAAGTTTGGTGGCGTTTAAGAGGTTAGTTGATAAGTATATGGAAGAGAAGGGAATGGTTTAGTTTGGAGGGTCATTGCTTTTTATATTGGTCAGCGCAACATCGAAGGCCGAAGGGCCTGTTCTGTGCTGTAATGTTCTATGTTCTATGTTCTAGTTGTCTGGGAAGGGCACCCATATTTTAGCTGGGAGGTTAGCTGGAGTGTTTCGGCAGGGTTTAAACTAACATGGAGGGACGGTGGGGAGACAGAGGGAACTGGGAGTGGGAGAGAGATGGGTGACAGGGTAAGTCCAGAGGGTAGGAAGGAGGATCACTGAGGGTCTTCAGTGCATGTGTTTTAATGCGAGGAGTATGACTGGCAAAACAGATGAACTGAAGGTAATAATGTTCACGAGGAAGTTAGAAGTGGTGGCGGTGACTGAGACGTGGTTAAAGGAGGGGCAGGACTGGCAATTGAATATTCCAGGGTATAAGTGTTTTAGGCATGACAGAGGTGGTTTAAAGAGAGGAGGGGGAGTGGCGTTATTAGTTAAGGATCACATCATAGCAGTGCAGAGGGAGGGTGGTATGGATGATTTAGGAATTGAGTTGCTATGGGTGGAGTTGAGGAATAGGAAGGGAGAGGTTACTATGTTGGGTGTGTACTACAGACTGCCCAACAGCCCGCAGGCCGTGGAAGAAGGGATTTGCAGGGACATTTTAGATAAGTGTAGGAAGAATAGGGTGGTTGTAGTGGGAGATTTCAATTTCCCTGGGTAGATTGGATGGTGCGGACGGGGAGGAATTTGTACAGTGTGTTTTGGAAGGGTCCTTGGAGCAGTATGTGGATAGCCCGACTAGAGAGGGGGCTATACTGGATTTGGTTTTGGGGAATGAGCCAGGGCAGGTTGTTGACGTTGTAGTAGGAGAGCATGTGTCAAATAGTGACCACAACTCTGTCTGCTTTAGGATATTAATGGAAAAAGATGAAGTCTGCCTTAAGGGGAGGGTGTTAAACTGGGGGAGGGCTAGATACAGCCAGATTAGGCAGGATCTTAAGGATACCGACTGGGATAAGCTGTTCGAGGGTAGGTCGACGCTGTACATGTGGGAGTCTTGCAAGGGAAAACTAAAATCTTTGCAGGAAAGACACTCCGGTAAAGAGGAAGGATGGGAAAGGTAGGATTAGAGAACCGTGGGTTACTGGGGATATTGAGGACTTGGTCAGGAAGAAGTGGGAGGCGTACGTTAGATCTAGGCAACTGGGGACAGAGACAGCGCTGGAAGAATATAGAGAGTGTAGACGGGATCTTAAAAGGGGTGTCAGAAAGGCAAAAAGGGGCCACGAAATGGCTTTGGCAGGTAGGATTAAGGAAAATCCTAAGGCATTTTACTCCTATGTAAGGAGCAAAAGGATGGTTAGAGGGAAGATTGGACCTCTCAGGGACAGAGGAGGGGAACTATGCTTAGAGCCTGAGGGAATGGGGGAGATCCTGAATGAATACTTTGCGTCGGTATTCACGCGGGAGAGGGGCCTGATGTCTGGTGCCGGCTTTGAGAAATTTGAGGACCCGTTAAAGGAAATAATCATTACGAGGGAAGAGGTGTTGGGGCTTTTAGGCAGCATAAAGACTTATAAAGCTCCGGGGCCTGATGGCATTTACCCCAGGCTGCTAAGGGAGGTGAGAGATGACCTTGCTGGGCCTCTGACGCAAATCTTTGTCTCTTCTTTGGACACAGGTGAGGTCCCAGAGGACTGGAGGATAGCAAATGTAGTACCGTTGTTTAAAAAGGGTCAGAGGGATAACCCAGGGAACTATAGGCCGGTGAGCTTGACTTCAGTTATAGGTAAGCTAATGGAGAGGATCCTCAGGGACAGGATGTATGAGCATCTGGAGCGCTGCGATCTGATCAGGGATACGCAGCATGGCTTCGTTAAGGGGAGGTCGTGCCTTACGAATCTAGTGGAATTTTTTGAAGAGGTGACAAAAACGGTTGATGAAGGACAAGCCGTTGATGTCGTCTGCATGGATTTCAGTAAGGCGTTTGACAAGGTTCCTCATGGTAGACTGATAGAAAAGGTGAAGGCGCATGGGATACAGGGCCAGGTATGTAGATGGGTTGAGAACTGGCTTGGGAGGAGGGGACAGCGGGTAGTAGTGGGAGGCTCATTTTCCAACTGGAGGTCTGTCACTAGTGGAGACCAGAACACTGCATTTGCCTGAGGAAGACACAGAGTGTTGAAAGCTCGCATTTTTACTATCAAATAAATCGGTTGGATTATAAATTGGTGTTGCTAAATTCTTACTGAGTTCTTACCACCCCAATCCAACGCCGGCATCTGTATATCATGACTAGTGGTGTGCCACAGGGCTCAGAACTAGGACGTCTTCTATTTGTGGTTTATATAAATGACTTGGAAGAGGGGGTAGATGGTGTGATCAGCAAATTTGCTGATGACACTAAGATGCTTGGATTGGCGGGTACTGAGGAGCAGTGCCAGGCAATACAACAGGACATAGATAGGCTGGTAGACTGGGCAGATAGATGGCAAATGGAATTTAATCCGGATAAATGCGAGGTGATGCATTTTAGCCGGAATAATGTAGAGGGGAGTTATAGGATAAAAGGTAAAACTATCCGGAGTATAGAGACGCAGAGAGACCTGGGGGTGCAGGTTCACAAGTCTCTGAAGGTGTCAGTACAGGTGGAGAATGTGATAAAGAAAGCGTATGGTATGTTAGCCTTCATAGGAAGGGGTATAGAATACAAGAGTAGGAGTCTGATGTTGCAAGTGTACAGAACGTTGGTTAGGCCTCAGTTGGAGTACTGCGTCCAGTTCTGGTCGCCGTACTACCGGAAGGATGTGGAGGCCTTGGAGAGAATGCAGAGGAGATTTACCAGGATGCTGCCTGGTATGGAAGGGCTGTCTTACGAGGAAAGATTGAACACACTGGGGTTGTTTTCCTTTGAAAGACGTCGGCTGAGAGGGGATCTATTAGAGGTATATAAGATTATGAGGGGTATAGATAGAGTAAATGGTGGTAAGCTTTTTCCACCATTAGATTCGGATAGAACGAGGGGTCATGGCCTTAGGGTGAGGGGGGCTATGTATAAGACGAATATTAGAGGGCAGTTTTTCACACAAAGGGTAGTGGGGGTGTGGAATGCACTGCCGAGTAAGGTGGTGGGAGCAGGCACGCTAGGGTTGTTTAAGGGTCTCTTGGACAGCCACATGAGCGGTCTGCAGATAGAGGGATATAGCAGGACTGTCTAAATATCTTATTTGTTTCCACAGGCAATTCGGTCCACCTTGTTGACCAACAAGGTGCATGCATTCGGTAGGTCGTGCGAGGGCTGCTCTTGGATGTTCTTCAGGAGTGGCCTAGTGCTTCACGTCGTCAGTGTATGCTTAAACTGGACCATCTGATGGGCAACATGACAGCTCAGATTTGGGCCTGTGTCTGTGGGAGTTTGCGCGTTCTCCCCGTGGTTGCGTGGGTTTTCTCCGGGTGCTCCGGTTTCCTCCCACATCCCAAAAATGTGCTCTTAGGCTGATTGGGTTACAAATTGTCTCTATATTGGTCCCTATATGGGAATCTTCCACAATAGGCATAGCCTAAAGTCATGGATATGTCATTAAGACTTTAGGACGGCGGCGCGGGCTCGTTGGGCCGAAGGGCCTGTTTCCCATGCTGTGTTGCTCTTTGTTCTTTGTTGTTCTTATTATTCTATCAAAGAAAGGAAAGCTGGGTAGGTTAACTAATCTGTTGGTATGATATTTCGTCTCAATATTAGGACAAGTAAAGTAGTGTTGGAGACATGGGAATGGTTTGAAACACAGAAAGCAAAAGCACAAAAATAATCTGGGGAAAACTCTTTCAAAAATATTAGTTATCACAGTGCTAAGCATGCTTGGAATAATGAGTGCTGCCTCGTCACAAAGTGAATGAGATAAAGTTCAATTGTGAATGTAACTCAATTGTGAAAAAGTAATGAGGGCTGGGTAATCTCATCATAAATGGATTTTGTTTGCATTCTTTCAATAAATCCATGTGAGCATTGAGAACCAAATCTTATTTAAATGCTAAACCTAATTAAATCCAGCATGCATTGCAGGACTGAGACATATAGACCAGAAAGGTTTAAAGTTTGATTTCTGGTCCATGATCAGCTAGGCTGACTTCAACTGAAATAGCGAAAGGGCAAATGACTGACCATCAGTAGCTTTGAGCTAAGGCATTTGGGAAATCAGCCAGGTTCCTGATACTGGCCACTTCCGCTGCTAGAAACTGTGCATTTATGGACCATAACAAAAAGCAAAGCTTGTTGGGATTCAAAAACTCCCATAGCTGAACAGTCGACAAAACCTTAAACTTCTCTCTCACTCTCTCTCATAAAGAAGGGGCCACAAAAATAAAGGTTGTTGGTACCACTATCTTCAGGAGAGGAGAAATTGAGAGAGGCAAAAACAACAGCTGAACCATCGCATGGAACTAATTCATCTTGGAGAGCAGGGCCCTTGACTGGCAGGATAAGTGCATTTTTTTTTCAGTCTTGCTATGCTTTCACAAATTCTGTGCTGCTAAACAGAAGCAGATGTACGGTGACATATGCCCCTCCGGCACTGCCCTGAGTTCTCAGAGCAGAAAAGGGTTTTGTTTTACAGTAAATCTTGTCGTTGGTTTCACTGCCATCTGTGTTCTTTAAATTAGACATCTCACTAGCTTAGATTCCCAACCAGGTGTAAGGGCTTGCCTGTGCTGGTGCAGTAATTATGATTTTTGACTGCTGCGTGAATGTTGGGTCATGCAATCAGCAGCATAAATCCTAAGTGGCATTCCAGTCCAGTGGCTTGAAGGCTAAAGTTAATAAAAAAAAAAGTAATCTTGTCATAATTGTCTCCTGCAAAAGCTGCTTTTATGTTCTACAGAAGTCATCGAGATTTCCTGTCAGTGTGGTTACTTTTTTTTTCTGAGTTGTTGAACGGATACTTCTATCAAAGGATTTAGCGAACAAAGCAGCTTATGTTTAACTTTGTAAAGCTCAGCTAATGTAGAACTTTCTTCCTTTCACCCCTAAACAGTTAAAATAATTAAAAGAATCTGAGAATTGTCGATATTCCCAGTAAATTCTGGTGTATATTTTGTAGTGAGGGACCGTTCTGTAACATATACTGGATTTCCCAGCGCTGATGGGTTGCAGTTGTGAAGGGAAATGGAGAATTTGGAACTTTTTTCCACAGGGACTGAGTTAGTCAAAGAATGATCTGATTGTTACGTAGAAAATCACTGCACAATAACAGATCATTTGGCCTACTGGCTCCATGCTGGAATTTATGCTCTTCCCAATTTTCCTCTCATCTTGCTCCATTGAGCCCTCTTAAAATACCTTGCTCTACCCTCCTTCCACGTTTAACTTGCCTTTAAATGAATCTTGATTTTATGATCCTATTTACCTCAACCACTTCACATTCCAAAATCATTTCTGCTGAATGCCTCCATATTAGTAGCTATTATATTTATGCGCCCTTGTTTTGGATTTGCAACGAGTGGAAACAGCTTTCTTACCACCTTGTAAATGAAGGCTTTAAAGCAATTGTTTGGTTGCATTGGTCAGTCAGCCAGTGACACGTGATGCAAACTTAAGATGATCATAAGAATTATGTTGAAGTTAAAGAATAAAAATCCTTTGCTCCAAGGTGACTGGAATATGTTTTTCCCCAGTGTAAACTGTTGTTGAAGCAGAGTCAATGTTCTTTGAAAAGCACTTAGATGGTTGCTTCAGTATTTTGCCTTAAAGATGTTTGAAGACAAAGCAAAGTGTGAGATTGAGTAACATGGTTTATGTTGGAGAAAAGCAGCATTGCAGACTTAATGGCTTGACTATATATTTCAAGCAATCTCCTTTTAAAGCAAGATATGACTCTACTTTCCAACTGTCCACACCGCTTTGTATCTGTACTGGTGATCTACGTATCAATATGATCACAATATTTACTGTTAATTGGTTAGAGCCCAAGTTACAAATCTATCAATATTTTCATCATTAGTACGTTGAGTTTTAGGGAGAGAGTTTTTCAGTTGGTGCCCCTATTTAAAAAATACAATTTAGAATGAATCGTAGAATCCCTACAGTGCAGAGAGAAGCCATTCAGCCTATTAAGCCTGCACCTGCACCAACAACAATCCCACCCAGGCTCTATCCCAGTAACCCCATGTATTTACCCTGCTAGTCCCCCGACATTAAGGGGGCAATTCATCATGGCCAATCTACCTAGCCAACTAATCTTTAGACTCTTTGAATTCAATCGTAATAAACTTTTTTTCCATGTCTTTTCTTTCTTTCAAACAATAAGCACTAATGATATAAAGAGGATGGTGTGAAGGAGTTGATGATCCCTGATTACATAAATAGACTGAATTATTTTCTGCACAACTCGTGCTGAAGGATATAGGGTCACAGGCAATATCTTATTAAATCAGTTTCTCGCTTGTAATCAATGATTCCTTCAAATGTTGTTGTTGGTATTAGGCTTTGCGCTTAAATAATATTGTTTTAGAAGTTACAATTTATTGACCGAATAGATATGTGTTTTGGAAATGTGATCTGCACCAACCCAAAGCCTGTAAATCGCACTGGAGAATGAGAAGGTTATCACATTAGTTTGAAATTTACTTGGACTGCATTTATTTCAAATGAGTTAACGTTCAGCTTAAAAAAGAGAAATTTCAGACAAACATGCTAAGCAGTTATCGCATAGTTTTGTTTTATTACACGAATATCCAAACTGAAAATAAACAAAGAACAGTAGAGCACAGGAATCGGCTCTTCGGCCCATCAAGTCCGTGCTGACACAGATGCCTCTCATATTTTCTTGCCTTTGTGGCCTACTCATGTATCTATCCAGATGCCCTTTGAACATATTAGAATTTGCTTCCACCACCTTCTTTGGCAGTGTGTTCCAGGCATTCACCACCATCTGAATGAAAAACTTGCCCCTTACATCTCTTTTAAACTTCCCCCTCTCACTTTCAAACCTCTACTCCTGAATAATTGACCCTCCAACCTGGGAAAAACACTCTGACTATCCAGTCTATCCAAGCCTATCATTATCTTACAAATCTCAATCAGGTTTTCCCTTATCCCCCGACATTCCAATGAAAACAATGCAAGTTTGTTCAATCTTTCTTCGTAGCCCATATCCTCCAAACCAACAACATCCTGGTAAATCTTTCTTGTGCTCTCTCCAGTGTATCAAAATCCTTCAGGTAATGTGGTGACCAGAATTGTACACAATACTCCAAATGAGACCTAACCAAAATCTTATACAGCTGCAACATGATTTTCCAATTCCTATACTCAACGCCGCAACCGATGAAGGCCAGCATGCCATATGCCTTCTGACCATCTTGTCCACCTGAGTCGCCACTTCAATGAACTATGGATCTGTGTGCCTCGATCTTTCTGTATGCTAACATTTCTAAGGGCTCTACCATTTACTATATACTTTCTTCTACAGTAGACCTTCCAAATTGCACCACATTTGTCCAGGTTAAATTCTATCTGCCATCTTATGGCCCAGGTCTCTAGCTGACTTATATTCTGCTCTATCCTCTGACAGTCCTCCTTACTATCTGCTACTCCCCCAATTTTTGTATCATTTGCAACTTGATTAATCAGTCCACTTACATTTTGCTCCCAATCATTTATATATATTACAAACAACAAAGACCCCAGCACTGATGGAACATCACTTGGTCCCAGTCCTCCAGTTAGAAAAGTACCCTTCCACTGCTACTCTCTGCTTTCTATGCCCAAGCCATTTTGCATCCATCTTACCAGCTCACCTTGAATCGCACATGACTTCACCTTTCCTGTCAGCCTGCATGAGAAACCTTATTAAAGGTTTTACTAAAGTCTGTGTATACAACGTCCACTGCCCTGTCCTGGTCAATTTTTTTTATCACTTCCTCAAAGAACTCAATCGAGTTTGGGACTCACAACCTTCCCTTCACAAAACCATGCTGCTTTTCACTAATAAGCCTATTCTCTTCCAGATATAAGTCTACCTTGTATCTAAGAATCTTTTATAATTTCCTCACCACTGATGTAAAGCTCACAGGTCTGTAATTTCCTGGATTGTCTCTTCTGCCCTTTTTAAACAGAGGAACATTGTTAGCTACTCTTCAATCCTCTGGTACCTTGCCTGTTGCTAAAGAGAATACAAAGATTTTAGCCAATATTGGATGTGAATTTACACTCAAATAGTTGCCCCCAATCTACATTCCCAGTTCCTGTCTAATACTGTTGTAATTAGCCTTCTCCCAGTTTAGTGTTTTCACTCTACAACAACCACTGTACTTTTCTACAAGTATCTTGAAACTTATGAAATTGTGATCATTGTTCCCAAAATGGTCCTCCACTGAGACATCAATTACCTGTCTGGGCTCGTATCCCAGAACAAGATATAATATAGCCCCTTCCCAAGTTGGACTATCTACATATTGCCTCAAGAAGCACTTTTGGACACACTGAACAAACTCTGCCCCGTCCAAACCCCTGGCATTAAAAGAATGAATCCCTGTCTACGTTGGGGGAAGTAAGCATATGGTATGCTAGCTTTTATAGAAAGGGGTATAGAGTACAAGAGCTGGCCTTTAATGTTGCAGTTGTATAAAACATTGGTTAGACCTCTTTTGGATTACTGCGTCCAGTTCTGGTCGCCTTATTACCGGCAGAAGAGGTTTACCAGGATGCTGCCTGGTATGGAAGGTCTGAGTTACGAGGAGATGTTAGGCAAATTGGGCCTGTTTTCCTTAGAAAGACGTAGACTTAGAGGAGATCTAATAGAGGTGTACAAGATTATGAGGGGTATAGATAGAGTAAACAGGGTTAAGCTTTTTCCTAGGATGGACTCAAATAGCACGAGGGGTCATGGGCTTAGGATGATGGGAGGTAAGATATAATTTGGATGCTGGAGGGAGTTTTTTCACACACAGGGTGGTGGGGGTATGGAATGCGCTGCCAAGTAAAGTGGTGGAGGCAGTTACTCTGGAGTTATTTAAGAGATACTTAGATGGGCACATGAACAGAATGGGAATGGAGGGATATTGAAAACTGATTTAAAATAGGGATCATGAGCCTTGGGAGTCCCTGGGAAGTGTGTAAATAGTTGATGATATTGATGTATTTGTTTTTATCCTACAGATACTTTGGTGCACCTTGTTGTCTAACAAGGGGCGTACACGCAATGGGTCGTGAGAGGGCTGCTCTTGGATTTTTTTTTCGAGAGTATCCGAGTGCTTCACACCGTTAGTGTACACTTAACCTGCTCCATTTGATGGGCAACACGACAGCTCAGTGACTATCGCTGTGCAGATACATGGATTTGGGCCTGTGTCTGTGGGAATTTGCACATTCTCCCCGTGCTTGTGTGGGTTTTCTCCGGGTGCTTTGGTTTCCTCCTACATCCCAAAGATGTGCTCTTAGGCTGGTTGGCAGAACAAATTCTCCCTAAATTGCCTCAAATTTGGTTTGAATCCATTGATCTATAAACATAGATAGGAATCACGGATAGAAGTAGAACATTGAGGTGGCAACGCAGGCTCGTTGGGCCGAAGGGCCTGTTTCCCGTGCTGTTTTGTTCTTTGTTCTTAAAATTGCCCATCACAATAACCCTGTTGTTTTTACACCATTCCTGACATATCATCAGTTCGTCCACTTCACATTCGCTGTTGGGAGATCTATAGTAAAACCCCAACAGTGTGAATGCACTGTCTCTGTTCCTGAGTACTACCCATTTGACCTCTCTGCATGATCCCACTAAGGTGTCCTCCCTCTGTATAGCTGTGACATTCATCCCAATCAGTAAAGCAACACCCCCACCTCTTTGTCACCCTCTCTATCTTACCTGAAACATCTAAATCCTAGAATGCTAAGCTGCAAGTCCTGCCCTTCTTTTCGTCTAAGTCTCCATAATTGCCACTCCATCAGAGTTCCATGTGGTAATCCAAGCTTTAAGTTCATCTGCCTCATCTGTCATACTCCTTGTGTTAAAGCAAACACACCTCAGACCATCTGTCCTGACATGTTTTGTACGCTCTCTTTCTGTGTTATTTCTCTTAGCCTTACTGGACCTGTTCTGTATAGTCTCTGTAATCTGTACCATGTCTCTTTTTGATTTTTGTCTTTGATTTCTCTGTCTTCCACTTTTCCCATTATTGCCTTTTGTTTCTGTCCCCCTGCCATATTAGTTTAAACCCTCTCCAACAGCACTAGCAAACACTCCCCCTAGGACATTGGTTCCAGTCCTGGGTGCAGACTGTCCGATTTGTGCTGGTCCCTCAGAACCGATTTCAATATCCTGGGAAATTGAATCCCTCCCTCTTGCATCATCCCTCAAGCCATATCTTCATCTTAGCTATCCTGACATTCCTACTCTGACTAGCACATGGCACTGGTAGCAATCCTGAAGTTACTACCTTTGAGGTCCTCCTTTTTAGTTTAGCTCGTAACTCCCTAAATTCAGCTTGTAGGAGCTCATCCCTTTTTTTTAACCAATATCGTTGGTGTCAATATGCACTACGACAGCTGGCTGTTCACCCTCCCCACTCCAGAAATCTCATTTGGTCTGTCTCCCCCACCAGTCTGTCTCCCACTGATGTACACAAGCTCTTGTTCAGAGTCTCTGCTGGATGTATATTTCAATGTATGTTTCTCAAACAAAACCCATTAAAACAAAATGACAAAAAAGGACAGTGATTATAAAAATAACAAAAGCCACTATTGAAAAGATGCTAGAAAATCCTAATAAAGAACAGAAATTGCAGAAGACATGCGTAGCCTTTCGATAGCTTTAAGCAAATCATAAATGAAATTAAAACCTACAATTTTGAAGACTTTTAGGAGCCATTTCCACATTTCCTAATTAACCTCTGCAGATAGACAATCCAAGTGCATGCTGCAATCCTACCCAAAACCAACAGGAAAGCCTAATTTAAATTAATTAGAATATTAAAGTTTAACTTTGGCACTTCTTTACCTGCAATAGCCAATTCTGTATAGACTGGGGGATCTTGCAAAAGATCAGTTGTTTGCTTGTTTCACAACAAATCCCCAGGTTATTTTATATTTCTTGAGCTTGATGGTTCCAATTATTTGTGGGGTTCAGAACTTCAGCACTTGACCTTGATCTATCGACCAGTTAGCATAGATCTGCTCCCAGGCATTTGTCAATGCTGTCTGGAGCAAGGAGGTGCCTTGGGGGGAGGGGTAATCTGCAGTATCTCCACACTGTTTGTTCTTTCCCTGCTGTATTGAGGGGAAGCACTTTGTCATTCACTCATTCTCCAGTTACCCAGCACAGTTGAGAGACTGGTTGGCCTTGACCCAAATTCTTACTACTGCACAGCACAGCATTCTGAGCTTTTTAACAAAAATTGCCTCCTCCAACTTAGCAAGTAGTTGATAGCTGAGTAACTAGGTTATCAGGACACAATTCTTAAATTTGAATTATTCATATTATTCAAATTCATTATTAACAATAATACTGGGTACTGTGAGATGTAAGTTTCTTCATCAGAGATTCATAGAATCCCTACAGTGCAGAAAGAGGCCATTCAACCCATCGAGTCTGCATCGACCACAATCCCACCAGGCCCTATCCCATAACCCAATACATTTATCTTAGCTAGTCCCTTTGACACTAAGGAGCAATTTATTATGGCCAATCCACTAATCCGCATATCTTTGGATTCTGGGAGGAAACCAGGGCATCTGGAGAAAACTTATGCAGACACGAGGAGAATGTGCAGACTCCACACAGTTACTCAAGTTGGGAATCTTACTAGATTCAGTATAAGAAACTTTGCCATCTCATTTATTGATATTCAAAAATATTATATGACGGTTATATACACAGGAGACTTGCACAAAAATAATATTTATCATTAAATTCCCTTCTAAGATCGTGATACAGGTGAATAAAATGATCATCTGTTAACTTTCTCTAATCTATAAGTATGTTCTGAAGTTCAAACGAAGCTCAACACAATAACAACTTATACTTACGTGGCATCGTTAATGCAATGAAATGTCCCAAAGTATTACATTAAGCCCTATATGTAGATGTTACTTCAAATGGTCAAAATCTTAGTTAAAGAGGCAGCCTCTCTTAAAGGAAAGCAAGACAGAGAGGTGTAGGGAGATACTCTAGAATTCAGGGCCTCAACAACTGAAGGCATAGCCACCAATGAGGGGGTAATTAAAATTAGGGATGTACAAGAGGCAGAATTTGAGAAACATATATTTCTTGAAGGATTGTGGGTTTGGAGGCGATTACAGAGATAGTGAGGGGTGAGGGATGAGAATTTTATAATCATAGTCATTGCTTGACTAGGAATCAGTGGAGTTGAGAGAGCACAGGGTTGATAAAGGAATAGAACCTGAAGAGAATGTGACACCAGCAGGTCAGTACTGCAAGGTGAAAAAATGACAACAGCTACAAACTTAGAAACTGAATCCAGCAATCTGCTGAGATAAAAGTCTCCCCTCTGTGCTAGCTTAAATGAGTTTGGCTGGTAAGTAAATGTGTTTGAAGAGAGCCACACATACACACAATATCAGAGTCTTCGTTCTTTGACTTGCACTCCTTTTAACCAGTTGGACCATTGAATTTATCATGACTTTGACAGTTAACCCAGAGGTGCCTTAAAATGAGAGAAATGAAGAATTTTAGGTGGTCTGTGCTATTCTAAATTTGGGATTAAGATTTGTAGTTAGAAATAAGGAAGCTTTGCCGCACATCTCTTCTTTTTCCAGCCTGTGTCCCAAGGGTGGAAAGTATTTCATTCTGCAACACTAGCTTTCAGCCCTTAATGGCACAAAGATCATGGTGCTTATATACTTGCCATCCTGGTCACTCGATCATGCACTGAATTATCCAGGAAGATTTTATTTTTTTGGGCATAGCTGTTGGGCCCACCCCAAAATTCTTTGTCGTGATCAGGTTCAACTCCATTGTAACAGTTTGCTGTTTGCTTTGTGATGCAGGTAATTCCCAGCGATCCCTACTGGGTTCCCACAACAGAAGAAGAGTACTTGCATTTTGGAGAGAAGGCTGATACGGTAAACCAGGCACACAAGTACATGAATACCGTGCGCAGGCGGAAAGGGCTATATGTGGAAGAGAAGATTGTGGAGCATGCCGAGAAGCAGAGAACACTCAGCAAAAATAAATAATTGCTTCAGAACACAAACTTTCTCGAGTATGTTTATTTGTGTGTAGAGAATAGTCAGAAAGTTGAAGGTGAAATCAAAAATGTGCATAATTGAAAGTTGGCTAGAAATATTAATTTGTTCCCGTGGCATGATTACCTTCACACTCAAATCAAACCTCTATTTTAATTTCTTGTGTGTGTCAAGTACAAAATGCCATTAGCCAAAGTTAAAGACTGACTAAAGGATGATATTTATGTGCTAAGACTTCTTGCTGAATGTTCCACGGTTATTTGAAACTAAAATTGCTGTGGGAAATTAACTCAGGCATTTGCGTGGTACCCTCTGCAGTTTATAGATCGATCTGATGTGTTTTGAGTTATTTTTAAGGAGCCTAAGAATTTCAAGCAGGAAAAATTCCCCGATCCTGAATCAGACAATCGAGGTTGAGATTTTTTTAAGAATGTTTCACCTGCTCGAGTCTCCCTGTGATCCAGTCTTACCAAGTTAAAATTAAAACTGATGAATGCACATTTCAAAATAATGCAATGGGCAGAAATGGAACAGGTGGTTTAGCTACACTGTACCCGGTACTACTGTGGGTTTACATTGGAGACGTCAGCAAAGGTGACACTGTGATGACACTGACATGCTGTTGAACACAGCAGTGTGTCGTTCTGATTGCTACAACAAATTTTAGTTACTTTCAAGAACATTTTCACTCCATTAAGGCTTTATGGGTATTCTAGCTGCTGTGAATAATTGTAATCTCGTTGTGTTAATTTTTAATTTTTCCTAGTTTCATCAGTGATTTTGCTCATATGGAGAGAAAAGTGAAAAGTAATCTTGAAAGAGATGAATTATTATGTATACTCGCCCCAGCTTTGGGTGTATTTATTCAAATCTCAAATTCTTTGCTCACATTTTTCTGCCCTAACCCAAAGTACATGATGACAAAAGAAAGAAGTAATCCTTTACGAGGTTGGTTTAAGATTCCACTTCCTTTGTTTAACATTGCGTGGCAGTTGTATAATCCACTGCTGATGATGAGTGATTTTTTGCACAAAAATTGTTTGAATTATCCCAATTGAGCAAGACAAGCGGCACAGCAAACTGGAAAGGCATTGTTGGAAACACAGTGCTTAAAAACCTGAGAGGTCAGTGATTTGAATTAAAAGTAGACTGCAATTTCCTCAACGCAAAAGCAAATTACTGCATATTCTGGAAACCTAAATTAAACCAGAAAATGTTGGAAACACTCAGCTGCTCTAGCTGGCAGTATCTATAGAGAAAGAAACAGAGTTAACAGCCTGAATTCTCCAGTCCCGCCGGCGGCGCAGCCCTGTCCAGATTCCCTGCGTTGTGGGTTGACGTCAGTGGGAATTCCGTTTGGCAGCAGTGAGACCAGACAATCCTGCCAGTAACAAACAACACGCCACGTCCTGCCAGCGGGAAATATGCGTTTGGGAGGCCACTGAATCTCACCCAACCTTTCAGGTTTATAACAGTATTTCAGAATTGTCCTGAGACGTTGGTGCTGTTTCCCCATTCCGTAGATGCTGCCAGATCTGCTGAGCATTTCCAGCATTTTCTGTAATGATCTCAGGCCTGGAATCCATTAACAGACATGTAACATTAACTCTGATCAATAATTCGTGATGCAGAGAACTGTTTCAGTTCTCCCTGTATTGTGAAATCTGATTAAACATTGATTCTCTAAAGTGGAAATGCTCCTTAAGGTCACATTTGTGGGGCCATCATTTTGTGCAAAGCGACTGTCTGTCACATGCCCCTCAATCAATATGTGGACAAGAAGCACGCATCTTGACAGTTACATGTACCCCGTGTCCAGCTTGATTCAGGTTTCTTGCTCTCAAGGTAGTTAATGCATTTCCAACAAGCGAGGAGGGGAAGGTAAAAATCGAAGGAAAAATTGCATTTTTCAAAACGTAGGTACATTTGCAAATCAAAAGAAACAAATTAGAGGAATTAGAATAATTTGCTTATCTTTTGTGAAATGCTGCATTAATAAAGTTATATTTTATTATCAATCACAGTGCGTCAAAATATCTTTTAAAAATCTTACATCCGTATATATTTCCTGTCTGCGAAATCTTATTTCCTGTTACCGTAACTTTCTCTCGTTATTTGCATTATAAATTCCGATCTATACATTATAATGGAAATTGTTTGAATTCCACGTTAAACAAATAGATACACTTTTTAACTGGAGATTTTTATGGCAAAAACCAGTTGTGAATTTTTCATTTGGTTTCTGATATTTCTTATACCATTCGAAATAGCGATAGTTTCTTCTTTTCAGACATCAGTTTGCAGTTATTACAGTATATTCTGGACAGTGATTTCAGTGACTGCTGATTATATCTGAACAGCTGCAACAACATTCAAAGAGCTTGACACTATCCAAGACAGAGCAGCCTGCTTTATCAGTATCCCAACTACTGACATAAACATCCATTTTCTGCATCATTTGTGCACTGTATCTCCAGCATATCCTAAGCATTGGAAATGTGCCAAAGCTTCGTTGTGAACCCCATACCTGCGACCTCCACCATTCAGAGGGACATGAAAAGACATCCACCTCCAAGCCACACACCATCCTGATTTGGACATGTGTTACCATTCCTCCATCATTGCTGAATCAAAATACTGGAAAAAACTACCTAGCAACACTGAAAATCCTCCACTCTACTTCATCTGATCCATTCAATTCCTAATCTTCTATTCATTTATTTATCATGTCTATGATATTCTATCTAGTTTCTCCTAAACGCATCCATGCTGTTCACATCAACTATCCCATATGGCAGCAAGTTCCACACTCAAACTGCTTTCAGTTTATTAGTATTACATTAGGCTTACATTAACCTGCAATGAAGTTACTGTGAAAACCTGCTAGTCGCCACACTCTGCTGCCTGTTTGGGCACGCTGAGGAAGAATTTAGCATAGCCAATGCACTTAACCCGCATATCTTTTGGACTGTGGGAGTAAACCCATGTAGACACGGGGAGGATGTGTAGACTATATGCAGACAGTGACCCAAGCCAGGAGCTGTGAGGCAGCAGTGCTTACCACTGTACCATCATGCAACCTGCTTCCTGGGTGGATCATAGAATCCCTACAGTACAGAAGGAAGCCATTCAGCCCATCAAGTCCTAACAGAGCACAATCCCATGGAGGCCCTATCCCTGTAACCTCACGCATTTATCCTGCCAATCCCCCTGATATAAGGTCAATTTAGCACAGCCAAATTTAGCATAGCCAATTCAACTAACTGGC